>OZ010787.1:208324253-209524253 GCA_963932465.1 Maratus speciosus
AAGATAAGCTCACATCCAGAAGACACTGCTAGAAGAAAAACTTTTTCAAAGACATCTGTTTTTTATTTTAAAATTTCTGCCCTTTTAAGCTCCTAACGGTTTCTTTTTTCCGGTCATCTGGGGGGGGGGGGGTGCAGTCTCAGATTCCCTTTGGGATAAGAGGACTCTAGAATAATGCGCTTAAATAGCCAGAAGTGATAGAATTCACCATGAATCTGTCAAAGTCGAAATTGATTAGCATCCCTCAAGGGAAGCAGATTTGAATCGGGTGGATCCTGGAGTTCGTGATTCTGTTTCTTTTCTCAGTAACTTAAAGGTAATTCCATTCAGATAAAGAACAGAAGCCGATGTCTGCATGCAAAAATTCGGCGCCCTTGAATTCCTTTTTAAACAGAATGAAGAATTCTTTCTCGAGCTGGCCCCAGCCTAGCTATAGAATGTGTAAAAGAAAAAGAAATGCAGAATATAAAATAATTTTTATCGGTGCTCTTATAGGCACCCTTTCATCTGTTTGGTGCCCCTCCGGCTCGGTGCCCCGTGCAGTGGCACACTTAGCACATGCCTTGGGCTGGCCCTGCTCCCCATACAGAGGCAAGTTGAAGAAGACAATATTGTACTTTTGAATGCATTATGTAACAAAAAGCTATTATTGAATATTTTTAAATAAGTATTTCTTTGAAGTGCTATTTGATATAAAGTTATTTCATGTATAATAATAATATTTGATTGATTTTTCTTCATTTAAATCAGTAAAATATGCAAATAATAAACATATCATAGCAAACGTATAAAAAAGAATTCAGACTGATAACGATACCATTAGGGGGAGGTGTTTGAGGATTGATAACATATGATATTGTAAGGGGTAGGGGTGTCCAAAATTGCCAAAAAGTTGATAACATTATATCTGTATGACTCCTAACCATTATAATCAATCCTTAATTTTTAATATAATAAGAAAAAAACTATCCTTATTAATCTTTGTTAAAAAACATATTGCTAGCATGGGAAAAAGTACGTAACTAATAGAAAACAAAATAAATATACAACCACAGTCATATTTGTTAAATCTTCACAGGTTTCAGTCTCTTCTTTTTTTTCTTATAACATGCATCATAAAACATAGTAACGATATAACATACATTAAGATTATGTGTCTCAAGACATTGAAAGCATATGTAATAACAGATAATGTCAGAACATCTGGGATTTTGATTCATCGTTGTCCTAGTCCTTTACTTTTCTTAAACTTATGAACACAAGGATTTTTTTTTTGCATCTTTGATAACTATCTTCTAAAATTCCAAAGTCCTTCATTGATGTCAGTTACTCTTTGGGGAAAATGTTTTTTCTAGATACGTTGTCAATTTAATATTAAGACAGAAATTGGTCGCCCAATTTCTCACATTGAGCATCCCTTTTGTTTGATGTAAAACAGGGCTCCCAGAGATGGTTTGCATTTATTTTCGTTTGACGCTGTCCAAATGCACTGGGACTGGATTCTATTCAGCAAGCTGACAGATACCTGCTGTTCATATTTGTATAATTATGCAATATAAACTGATGAACAACATGCTTACCAGTTTTGTTTTCTGGCCTTAATTAGGCCGTGATCCATCTGCCAGGATCACATAGTCTGGTGACAAAAACTTGATATGAACATTTTAAAAACCATAAATGCTCTCTGGGTGGGCTGGGCAGTTCTCCACACATAGCACTACCTTCCCAGATTTCTCCTGTGATACGAAAAGAACACCCAGTCATTCAAATCTGCTTATGCTTTGCATATTCGCAGAGCAAACTCTTAATTTTTTTTAAGAAAAGGGATATTTAGAGATTTACATGCGTAACTTTCTGTATCTGTATTTTTTTGACAAGCACTTAATCTTTACTGAACTTCCCACCAGTGTATTTGTAACGAGAATTAAGAGGATAATGAAGGATAATAATAAGAGGATAATGAAGCAAATAAAGCATGCCCAATAGATTTAATATAGTTCACTCAACAACCTCACTTTTCTCAGAAGAAAAGCAAAGGATAATTTCCTCCGACACACACACACCCAACATGCTTCTCTAGCATTATAATGACCATCTCTCGGAAGAAATTTGTATGTAAATATTATAATCTTATAAATATTTAACAAAAATAAGCTAAAGACTTTTCTACTATAAAATCACAATAATGGTAAATCTTTAACTAACTTTTCCGATACAACACTATTTATCTAAAAACGAAGTTCAACTTTTTAAATTTTGGTGCAATATCATTTAAACTTCGTAGGGTCAAGTGGGGTGGAATGGGTAATACTGTTTTGTGTCTGAATTAAAACCATACTATGTACAAAAAATATTTGTAAATCATGTATAAAATTTATTAACCATTCAACTTCCATTTTAAGTTTAGAAAAAAAAATATTGGTAACATTTAGTCCATTTAGAATCAGTTTTGAAAGGTACATTGTGAATGTCAACATCACTTAGTGCTGCATTAACTTTGTCTTTTTTTATTTTATTGCAGAAATAATTTTTTTTACTGCATAGTTTTTATATAGCAGTGTCCTTTATTGACTGAAACAAACATGTAAGAAAAATTCTTTATTTTTTAAAAGTTATAATTCAAAAAGTAAAGTGGGGTGAAATTGGTATATATGATTAGGCTTAGGGAAAATTTAGGGAAATAATACTTAGGTAAAAAAAATCCAAAAAATATTTTAATGCCTAAATGATTGAAACATCAGACCCTCTTACTTACATTGTAAAATTCCTGCATAAATCATTAGTAGGAAACTTCTATACCTTTCCTTACAAAGATGACTAGGTAGAAATCGACTGTAAACAACTTTCAGTAAGCTTAGCCAACCAACACTTAATAATCAGGAACATTATGCATTTAATGAGAAAGAAATTGGCCAATATAATTGTCAATAAATAATTTGATGTAATAAAATATAAACACACTGAAGTTTGGGTTATTGGTTGCTTAGAATGCCTTTTAAACTTGGTTACCCATTCCACCCCACCCTGTGGGGTGGAATGAGTATAGAAACAGTTATCAGAAAAACTTTTTTTTAATGTTAATAAATAATCTTTTGAAAAACAATTACGATGAAAATGTGATGTCTATAAGTGCAATGTAAACACTGAATCATTACTTTTTATGAATTCCTTTCCAATTAGGAATATTTCCACAATCATTTCAAAAACTTGTACTTTTATACCAATTTCACCCCACCTGACTGGATGTACACTATATTGCCATTAATGACCGGCAAATTTCAATTTTAGACATTTTGTCAAATATTTAGAAATATACTTGACAGATTCTTCTGGAATTTCAGGATTGAAAAGAACAGGCATGGCCTCATATTTAGCAATGTCGATTTGTTAAGGGAGCAATTAGGGGGCCAGCAAAAAATCAAAGAAAAAAATAATACTTGGGATCACCCTGTAAAATAAAATGCACGAAATGATCTACTGCTACCAAATATAAATAAACAGACATTGTGCAATATCTGTATTCTTTTGTGTAAGAATAGTACTTATATTAATAGAAATATAGCGATTTAAATATAAAAATTAAAAAATTCTTGCATGTTTTTTGCTTATAACATGCAGGGTTTTCAACCAAATTTAATGCCAGTTTCAGAAAAATTGACAAAATATAGTAGAAACAATAAGTGCAATTGGAATATAAATATATTAAATATTTTAGGAAATATGAGCAGTTATATGAAATAATTTTTATCTGCGCATGCGCGAACGATAACAAGGATCATTTTACATAATTTAATAGTCAACTCTATGGAGCAACTTGAAAAAAAAATCTACTCAAATATTGTAAAAATTCAGAAAGATATCAGCGTTAAAGTGAGCAAATTTTTAGTTGTTCTCTAAAAGCAGCTGAATGATAAGGGATTTTACAAAAATTGTCATTTTTTATTAACTGACTTTCAGAAAAAAGTTAGTATTTAATGAGTATCAAGGAGTAGATTTGGAAAAAATGTTTCGATTTTGATACTTCTTCTGATACTGGTATAGGCTCGTTCTGGTGGTTATCCAAGAAGAACTAAAGCATCAATAAAAAATGAAAATTAAAAAAAATTAAAAATGACAATTTGTAGAAAATCCCTTATGATTCAGCTGCTTTTAGAGAACAACTAAAAATTTGCTCATTCTAACGTCGATATCTTTCTTAATTTTTACGATATTTGACTAGATTTTTTTAATAAGTTGCTGCACAGAGTTGACTATTAAATTACGTAAAATGATCCTTGTTATCATTCGTGCATGCACAGATAAAAATTATTTCACACAACTGCTCACAATTCCTAAAATATTTAATATATTTATATTCCAATTGCACTATATTGTTTCTACTATATTTTGTCAATTTTTCTGAAACCGGAGTTAAATTTGGTTGAAAACCCTGCATGTTATAAGCAAAAAATGTGCAAGAATTTTTAAATTTTTTTAAATAAGTCGCTATATCTCTATTAATATACATGCTATTCTTACACAAAAGAATGCACATATTTCATAATGTCTGTTTATTTATATTCGGTAGCGATAGATCATTTCGTGTGCTATTCTTACACAAAACAATGCACATATTTCACAATGTCTGTTTATTTATATTCGGTAGTGATAGATCATTTCTTGCATTTTATTTTACAGGGTGATCCCAAGTATTCTTTTTTTTCTTTGATTTTTTGTTGGCCCCCTAATTGCCCCCCTTATCAAATCGACACTGCTAAACATGAGGCCATACCTGTTCTTTTCAATCCTGAAATTCCAGAAGAATCTGTCAAGTATATTTCGAAATATTCGACAAAATGTCTAAAATTGAAAGTTGCCGGTCATTAATGGCAATATAGTGTATATTTTTGAAAAGAGAAGGGGGGGGGGGAGGGCAAACGGATTTGCTCTGATTAAATATAAATTCTCCTTACCTAAAGTTTGACTGTTTAACAAGACCTTAAAAAAGGAAAAAAATCGTAAAAAGACACATTGTGTGTAAAAATAACATGAAATTGAAAAATATAGGTTTTCAACAAATGAGATACTTCACCAAATGGCTGAATCCATATCAACTCAAACAGGGGGGTTATCTTCATAGTCTCAGAAGCTTTTGAATTGAACATATGTTAAAATTTAAGAAAAAGTAAGATACTTGTATATTTTCATTTTGCCCCAAAAAATTCCTGGCCCGAGATACAGGCCGCCAAAGATGACATCCCCAGCATCCTTTCTCATTCGCAATTTTCGATAAAAATTTTAAAGTGCTCTATCTCTAGAACGGTGCAAGATATTTTGTTGTGATTTATTTTATTTTAAAGATAATATTCTTCTGTTTAAAATGATATACCCAATTTTGAAAAATGTATTCAACTTTTCTTGTGGCAACCTTTTGAAAAAAAACTTTTTTTTTCAAAAAAAAATTTTTTTTTTGGAAATGCCAATCCCAAAAATTTTGATTTTTTTGCTGTTGACCAATACCATTGGGAACTACCTTCACTGTAAAGGAGAACTTCCACTTTTGAGTTTAACAAATTTTAGAAACATTTAAAAAATTCAGATAAGTTTACAGGAACTGTATATATACAGTTCCAGTAAAAGTCACTGAATTTTTGCTTATTTGTATCATATTTGTAAGGATAAACCTACTATATATCCTAAACAAGTTAGAAATTGCAATATCAAATGTGGCAAATGAGGTGCATGCGTACTATAACTCGTTTTATAAATATTCAGATCTTGGTGCAATAAGTTACACTCTTGGGCAAAAAGGGCATGAATACAAAATTTATTATGATTCTACATATTAAATTCAGTAATACGGAAGTAATATGAATTCATCTTAAAAGGACTTAATCGCCATGGCAACCTAGAATCATTACCTATCATGGTATATCATTGAATCAATTATGTATTATAGGATTTTTAAATAGAATGAAGAAAACTTTTATTAATGTCTTTTATGTTTTAATTTGATTTTCATAGCATTTGAAGTGATACATACTTTATTTTCAATACCGAACATAGTAAAACAATCTCAATAACATATATCAATTACACAGCAGTACAAATTATATTAATACAAGTTAGAGTTCAGACAAATCGAATCCATAAAGACTTTCAACTATGTTGGAAATTGTTAAAAGCACATGAATAGGTCGGAATTTGACTTTTAGAAATTTATGTCAATAGACGGAAGCATACTTGAATACTTTCATACAACCCTGTATTTTACCTACTTATCTTTATATACATGCCACTATTTAGCTAATATTTAATTAAGATTAAAACATCCTTAAAACCAGTGAAATCACACTTCCAGAGATTATCATCTATAGACGGCCATGTATCTAATTCTTTGCGTGGACCTGTATATCATTTTATCTATATTCTCCAAACATATCTTAGTATACTAAATGTAGTTCATTGTAAAAATGCATAACTCATTTAAAAATCACCTTTAAGCTACTTTCATTCATACTCAGTAAACCCTTAAGATTTCTTTTATGTAGCCCTGTATATGATCTACAGCATTTATGCGCACAACGTAATATGGAAAAATTTAGTTAAACTTAAAAACTCAAACACAACTAAAAATGCACTTCCAGCAATACCCTTACGATATCTTTTGTGTAGCTCTGTATATGATCTACAGCCTTTATACACACAACGTAATATGGAAATATTTAATTAAACTTAAAAACTCATATCGCAACTAAAAATGCACCTCTAGCAATCATCGCTAATGTAGAGTATTTCCAATAAGGTAAAGTATCCGAAATCTTTTGTGTGTCCCTGTAAACACTATGCACTTTCTATGACACAGGAAGTAATTTTTTGTAAACCTCTGCAATAAAGTATGTATCACTTCAAATGCTATGAAAATCAAATTAAAACATAAAAGACATTAATAAAAGTTTTCTTCATTCTATTTAAAAATCCTATAATACATAATTGATTCAATGATATACCATGATAGGCAATGATTCTAGGTTGCCATGGCGATTAAGTCCTTTTAAGATGGATTTATATTACTTACGTATTACTGAATTTAATATATGAAATTATAGTAAATTTTGTATTCATGCCTTTTTGCCCAAGAGTGTAACACTTATTGCACCAAGATCTGAATATTTATAAAACTAGTTAATACTATGCACTCACTTCATTTGCCACATTTGATATTGCAATTTCTAACTTGTTTAGGATATATAGTAGGCTTATCCTTACAAATATGATACAAATAATCAAAAATTCAGTGACTTTTACTGGAACTGTATATATACAGTTCCTGTAAAATTCTCTGAATTTTTTAAATGTTTCTAAAATTTGTTAAACTCAAAAGTGGAAGTTCTCCTTTACAGTGAAGATAGTTCCCAATGGTATTGATCAACAGCAAAAAAAATCAAAATTTTTAGGATTGGCATTTTCGAAAAAAAATTTTTTTTTCAAAAGGTTGCCACAAGAAAAGTTGAATACATTTTTCAAAATTGGGTATATCATTTTAAACAGAAGAATATTATCTTTAAAATAAAAAAAAAAACGCAACAAAATATCTTGCACCGTTCTAGAGATAGAGCACTTTAAAATTTTTATTGAAAATGGCGAATCGGAAATGGTGCCCGGGATGCCATCTTTGGCGGCCTGTATCTCGGGCCAGGGATTTTTTTGTGCAAAACCAAAATATACAAGTATCTTATTTATTATTGAATTTTAACATATGTTCAATTCAAAAACTTCTGAGACTATGAAGGTAAGATTTTTTCTTTGGCTGCCTGAATTGACATGGATCATACCAAATGCAATATAATAAATTAGTTAAATTTTATTGAAAAATAAAATAATTATTAAAAATAATATTATAGCATAACAATTAATTTCTACGTATATAGAAATATTACTTTTATCAATAAAAGTTGGTAAATATATTTTAATTATAAATTACTTTAAAGTACATCTTCCTTTCTGAGTACAGCTAATAATAAGACAAAATATCACCTAATATCATAAGTTCAGTTCATAATGACAAATTCTTTGGAATATTTTTTTTTTAAATTAATTTTGTATATCATCATAAAAAGAGAAAGAGCCATGACTTCTCAATATTAAAAGAAAAAATAACTAAACATTTCTGTAGATTATTTTAAAATTAGTTATTTCATTAAACACTTTAGATTTATATCATTGTATCCTCACTAGATAATGCCACCAGTGTACGACATACATGAAAATATTTAGCTTCAAACATAAAACCTGAAAATATTTTTTGTTTTGTAGGGGGGAGGTTAATAAAAGTTACTGCCAGAGGCAAAAGTATACTTTATCTACAGAATGACACAGTCAATAATGATTTAAAATTAATATACACCTGTTTTGACCAAAAATATCAAATATTTGAAAATATCATACATGGTATTTTGAAAATAAATGTCGGCTATATATCCACAGTAAGTAGGGGAGACCGGGGTACAGTGGACCACTTTTGCAGTTAACATTTTTTTTTTTTCTCTTTAACAGAGAGACCAATCTATCTGAAAATATTTTTGAATATTCTTTAAACCTTTCTACATGCCTCATAATTTTTGCAGAACATAGTTCCTAATACATTTTTCAAAAAAAAAAAAAAAAACCCTAAAGTAGACCAGTGTGCCCTGGAAGTGGGGTACACTGGTCCACCTACTGGGGTACAGTGGTCCACTATTAGTTATTGTCTAAAATACATTATAAATCTATTTATAATTAATCTAATTCTTTTTTATTTCCCCTCTACCTCCACTATAATATAGTAATACAAATTTGCAAGTAGCATTTTGAAACATAAAACTAAAGAATTATCAAAAAATTATTATATTTTGAAAATAACAATAAAATACAGCAGTGACTACAAATAAGTTATTAATTAAGCACAAAAAAATCAGCAAACATTAAGACAAATATAATGATGAAAAATTTATTTGAAGCTCAGAATAGTCAGGATAAAATAGTTCATTATGAGCTAACCATGTGTTCTGAAGCTATAAATAACCAATCCAGTGAGGTCATTTACTTATTAGGCTATAGTTATATTTTTCAAAGGCAGTAAATACAAAACAAAATATTTCTCACTATGTTAACTCTACAATGCATGATTTTCATTTCTCTACTTCTGTGGACCCCCCCCCCCCAAAAAAAAAAAAAAAAAAAAAAAAAACTGCTATATTGAACAAGAAAACTTATTTTAAAAGTCGCACGTGAACTGTTATCCATAATTTAGGAAAAAACTAAAGTGTCAGAGGGCTACATTATAATCTGAACAACATATAACATGAAATTTAAAGTGTGCCAAATGGCTACTCTATGCATTGTACAGTTAAATAAATTGTCATTTTTCTTTGTTTATTTTATAGTTAAATAACTATTTTAAAACAATATTTCTTTATAGAGAATAAGCAATTATTAAATATTTTGAAGATTCTTCATTACAGGAGCAGTATTCATTGTGGACCATTGTACCCCAGCAGTGGGCGGTCCACTGTGCCCCATGTTGAAGTTCAATACATACTCATAAAAATATTATTTAAAGTTTTGTTTTAAGCATATAATATTTTAAATTAAATAAAGACCAGTGTCTTACCTTTTCAAAAAAGTTATTTTATCTTATTTATCCATAACCTTTAATTACTCAATAAAGAAAAGTATGATGATGAAAAATTTTAATTTTAGGAGCTCAAAATAACCAGTCAGGATAAAAGGGTTGATTCTGAGCTAATGATGTGTTCTGAAGGCTATAAGTAATCAATCCAGTGCTGTTATCAATTAGCCTAAAAGAAAAGCTTTAAAAATAAGTAAAATATAAGGGGTGGTCCACTGTGCGCTTAGTTCCACTGTATCCCGCTCTCCCCTATATATCACTGAACATTGCTTTTGAAAAAGCCAATAGTCATTTGTCCTCATTGTCATTTTTTTTTGTTTGTTTTTGATATTTTAACTGATTGTTCTGCTTCACTTCTATGTAGATACTTTTTTATATCACCAAGCTGTCTGATTAATTTTATAAGTGAAAAACCCCATATTAAACTCTTTCATTTTTAGGGTTCCATACTTAAGTAAAAACGAAACCATTATAAGATCACTCCTGTGTCTGTCTGTCTGTCTGTCACAGCCATTTTACTCATAAACTATGGAACGTGGAAAGTTCAAATTGGGGGAAGTAATAAAGAGTACATTGACCCACATATTTACAGATTATTAAGCATTCACAAATATATTTAGGAAAAATGTAGAGCTGCTAATTAAGTTACTTGAAAAAAAAAAAATCTTCTCTTTGTATACCGTGTGGGGTATTGTGTGAAAGCGTTCATAACACTGAAATCAAGAATACATTTCTTTTAATTTTAAGTATATTTTCAGAGATATAGTCAAAAATGCAGTGCAAAAATATGTTCCCCCCCCCCCCCCCCATCTATTTCCGAATCTACTGAAACTAAAATTATCAAAAAAATTAGAGGAACTTAGTTAAACCTTGCAGGAAAATTATGGCAATTACCCTGGGTCACATAGTTTTTGAGAAAAGCACATTTTTCCATAACACACAAATTTCGATTTGCAGGCATTCAGTAAAGGTGTTGAGGAGTGCTTTAGGTACACATCATAGCAGAAGCATAAAAGCATTGTTGATAATGATTTTTGAATAAAATCATCGGTAATTAGTTGAGATATTAACCTTTAAAGACACCGACAGTTTGGACATACATAATGATAGGGGCGGCGTACGCTATGGACCATCGGCTTTTAAAGCCTAGTTAACAACTTTTAATGATATATTTGTGTAATTCAATGTCCAGTAGCAGTATAAAAGCAATAAACATCAAATTATTAAAAACAGACTAATTTAATTAGAATTAATCACATAAACACTATGGGATTCGAGGCTAGATTGCATTGAGTGGATCTCTCAATATGTCTCCTGTGTCTTTAAAAGTTAATTAAAACCTATCTGGAAAAACGAGGCACGGACCAAGGTGGTGTGGCAACTTTGCGACCTCCTTTTGAAGCGTGCTTAGCACAATGTCAACCTTAAACTCTGTACAAGTGTTTTGGTTTAGCTGCACTTTAAAAAGAAAAGATTATTACTACTCTGAATTTAGTTTTATGAAATGATAAAAGAAGTTTAACCTCTTCTACTCTATGACGTATGTCATGTTTTTTTGGCCATTTCTGACAATGATATATGCCTGATTTTTTAATTAGACATTCCAAATTCTCACCAGAAAGTTTTAACTCTTATTTTTGCTTTACAGGACGATTGATTTTCCATAAATAAAGTAAAAGAAAATTACCAATAAAAGTTTTGTGGTGTGAATTCAAAATTTCTAAAAAAAATCTGTCAGATGCGGTAAAACTGGTGGCTAGTGACATGCATCTGCTAACAGCGCCAGAGCTTAAGGGTTTAATTATGAACTACTTTTATTGTCAGTACCGAATTAAGTTCATCATAGGCAGATTAGGATAAGATAAAAAAATAGTTATACAGAATAGTAACATTTGTTATTATTTAGGCTTCATATCTCTTTAAACTTTTATGGTATACCCATTCTTACTTTTCTAGTATATACAGCTATACCCAACCCTACGTTGTATAGATTTTTTTAAAGTCTTAAAATTATTCTTTTAGCAACGATTTTTTTTAATAATAGCAGAAGTATAAAAGCCTATTTATTGTACGGAACCCTCTGAGCACGAATAATACTCGCACTTGACTGTTTATTTAAAATATGCAAGATTTTATTACAGTATTCAATGTACTGTTTATATATCTGAACAATGACACTATTAATATTAATTTTCAACCATTGTTGTAACATTTTTTAATATTTTATATAACTATTTTCTGGATGAATGTCCCATCTAGATACATCATACTTTTATTGTATCCACTGTTAATTTTGCTGATTTTTTATGGGTTGTACTATTCTTGCCTTTGTGTCGTGCAGCATGCCCCAGCTGGAACCTTGTACCAAGAAAATTTATGCAACCAACCAACCTGACTAATGAGGAACCTTAAGAAATTAAATTGGAACCTATTGAAAAGTTATTATGAATTGGTATTCAAGTTTTAACTCTTGTCTTCCCTACCTTCAGTTTGAAACTAAAACACTCTAGCATTCAATCATTTGTTAGTGCTAAGCTTCACATAATTTGAAAATTGGTAAAAATGTTTTTAAAATGAAAGTATTTGTCTTTATATCAGATAAAGAATAGCCTTTTAGAAGAAATTGATAAGGGGGGAGGGGGAGATAAGGATGTGGCTGCAAATTACCGTTCAACTCCCAGTAGTGTTTCAATAATTAAAAAATATATATTTTTTTAGCTCACAGGCTATCAAAGCCTGAGAGCTTATGTGCCTGCCGGTTCTGTGTGTACGTATGTATGTACAGTCGTGGAAAAAAAAAGTAAACACCCCCTACTAACTCTTCAACAAATTATCATAGACGGGAGTTACTGGTACCGAATGATTGGAAATAAAGTCTACTTTTGAATGATGTATATAAAGTTTGCTTAGTGGGCCATCTACATACTAAAACGTACCCAAACCTCAAGTTTTTCAACGGCAATACCCAATTTTAACGAGATATTTCAAATCTTCGGTTCAAACTATGCCTAGACACCAAATTTCAAGTCATTTGAATGATAAGTTTTTGAATTATAAACATTCAAAATTTAGTGCATCTAATGTTAAATTACATTTTCATATTTTTATTTATATCTCCTGAAATTATGCTCCTAATGTGCTAATTTTTTCTGTAGCAATAATGCTAATGTGCCCAAACATAAATACGCTGAATTTGCAATTTTTATAATTTTATGATATGAATTATGAAATTAATATTCGAAAAAATTATGAATTGCAACCTACAATTTTTTTGATGGATTTAGATTTATTAAATCTTGCTTTATGAAAATCCGAAATTTCACATTTTTCTTCCAAATAGTTTTCAAATTATGCTTAAAAAACGCCAAAATGATGGTTTAAGGGGCCGTCTATGATAGAAGTGAGTAGATATTTTGAAATTTCTTCTGATGTCCTGTAAAGGTCAAAATTAGCACTAGCCACCGGCCACAGGGCCAGTAAATGAAAAAAAGTGGCTAGTGAAAAATTGTCTATGAGCGGCCACCTTCCTGCCACTTTTTTACAAAGAGATAATAAAATTTTCTTGCATTTCATCAAGGATTCTACTTTTTTTGGTTCCAGTATATTTATATTAACATTTTATTTGGGCTACTCAGTTTTAGATTAATACTTATAGAAATTTTACTGCTTAGCATTTTGAAATAAAAAAGTCGCCGCTAGTTTAAAGAAAGTGGCCACTTTAAAAATTAGTCCTACCGGCCAGTGGCCGCTAATGAAATTTCCCAATTTTGACCTATACTGTCCTGTTATCTAACAGGCTTCATAAGGTGCCTTGATCAAGAATGGGACTCTCTCGGTTAACAATCGAGTAACAAATTTCAATTTGGATACAGCCCTTAAAATACGCTTGTTTTAAAATAATTAATTTCTCAAAAACTTATGGTACGAATTGCATAAAAATTTGTTTTTAGGCTAATTGAAGGGTGTAGAGTTCATTTATGCTGTCAGAATTGGGTATTGCTATTGAAAAAAATGAAGTTATGGTTCGTTTTAATATGTAGATGGCCCCCTAAGCAAATTTTATATACATCATTTAAAAGTAGGCTTTATTTCCAATCGTTCGGTACCAGTAACGTTCTTCTACAATAATTTGTTGAGGAGTTAGTAGGGGGTGTTTACTTTTTTTTCCCATGACTGTACGTACATAACATGATAACTTTTGATAGAAATATCCGATTTGCTTCAAATTTTTTTTCTAGGTTTTTTCTGATAAGACGCTTCCCTGATTAGTTTTTGAGGTTCATTGGTTAAGGATAAAGGGGGGGGGCTAGTCCCCCACTCTCCTTAATTTAGATAAATGGGTTTTTCATGCAGAAATATTCGATTTGCTCCAAATTTGGTATACCAGTTTATTATGTTAAGGAGCTTCCCTGATTAGATCTGGAAGGTCATTACTTAAGTATAAAGGGGGCTACACCCCCCTTAATTTAGATAAATGGGTTTCTCATGTACATTTATTCGATTTGCTCCAAATTTGGTACACCGGTTTATTATGTTAAGGAGCTGCCTTGATTAGATTTGGAGGTTCATTAGTTACATGGAAAGGGGGGCTACCCCCTTAATTTATATAAATGGGTTTTTCATGTAGAATTATTCGATTTGCTCCAAATTTGGTATACCGATTTATTATGTTAAGGAGCTGCCTTGATTAGATTTGGAGGTGCATTAGTTAAGTATAAAAGGAGGAAAAGGGTGCTAAACCCCCCCTTAATTTAGATAAATGTGTTTTTCATGCAGAATTATTCGATTTGCTCCAAATTTCGTATAACGGTTTATTATGTTAAGGAGCTTCCCTGATCAGATTTGGAGATTCATTATTTAATTACAAAGGGGGCCAGCCCCCCCCTTTTAATTTAGATAAATGGGTTTTTCATGTAGAATTATTCGATTTGCTCCAAATTTGGTATACCAGTTTATATGTTAAGGAGCTGCCTTGATTAGATTTGGAGGTTCATTAGTTACATATAAAGGAAGGAAAAGGGGCTACCCCCCCCCTTAATTTAGATAAATGGGTTTTTCATGCAGAGTTATTTGATTTGCTCCAAATTTCATATACCGTTTTATTATGTTAAGGAACTCCCTTGATTAGATTTGGAGGTTAATTGGTTAAGTATAAAGGGGGGGGGGGATGGGGGCTAGTCCCCCCTTTAATTTAGGTAAATGGGTTTTTCATGCAGAATCATTCGATTTGCTTCAAATTTACCAGTTTATTCCGATATGGCTTTCTTTATTTGATTTGGAGGTTCATTGGTTAAGTATAAAAGGGGGAAAACGGTCCAAGTATCCCCTCCCCTTAATTTAGATAAATGCGTTTTCATGCAAAATTATCTAATTTAGTTTAATTTTTTTTCTAGGTTCATTCTGATAAGGAGCTTTTCTGATTATTAGATTTGAAGGTTCATTGGTTCAGCATAGGGAGAAATGGGGGGCTAATACCTTGCTTAATTTAGCGAAATGGGTTTTTCATGCAGAATTATCTGATTTGCTTCAAATTCGTTATGCCAGTTTATTATGTTAAAGAGCTTCCCTGATTAGATTTGGAGGTTCTTTGGTTAAGGATAAAGGGAGGAAACAGGGGCTAATCCCTTCATTTTTTTTCGAGGGGCATTATTCTTTGAAATAAGAGTATAATATACAATTAGTGTGAATAGCCCGTGAGCTCTCTGGCATCAGTTTAACTGGGCAATATTCTTTTTATTTTAAATTTGTAATGGAATCAGCTTGGAGAAAGGAGGGAAAAGTTTAAAGCAATGATCATTTGCTACACTGTATTTTTAAAATGAGTAAGACTACACAAAGATAAAAATGTGCCTCTCCCTAAACCAGCAGTTTAACAAATAACACTTCAGTTTGCTCAAGGATTGAGTCATTCTGATTTTCAAGTTAGCTGTGAATAACTTCATAAATTTAAAATAGATACATCACATATGGACAGACAAGTGCAGTTCTTTTAAATTGGCCTAAAGGTGCTGAAGAAAATTCCAGGCATCTTTAAAGAAGATGAAATGGATTTTTCTTTTTTGCAAATGCTTACCAAACAAGTTTAAAATCTTACTTGAACACTATGCTTGAAAATATTTTTAATCATTTGGTGAAAAGTAACTATTGTTCTGAATCAATAAATAAACCCATGTTTTGGTGGGTGTTAGGAAATGATTGATGCAGACTTCAAACATATACTATTAACTTTATCTGCTGTAACTATGTAACAAACACAATGTGTCACAACTTTTAAAGGAAAAAAAAAATTGAAAAATATACAGATAAATTAATTTTGTGAAAATATAGTGTTTCATCAAACTCTTTGTAGAATGATTGGCTTAAGATTAACAAGTTAAAATTTTGATATGGACTTCCTTGTTGGTGTAAAACAATTTCATAAATTAAGCTGACATTTGCATTGTATTTTTAATAATGCTTTCATTAATTAACCTATTTTTTAGTTTAGTGAATTATTTTTTTTATTAATTAATTTTAGTTATTTAATTTTTTAGTTTAGTGTATTTAGTTAATTAATTTTTTAGTTTAGTGTTCCTATTAGTTAGCTTAGTGAAATAAGTTTTATTTAATGATCTTTCACATTTTGCGTGTTACCATTAATATTTTCTGTTTCCTTAGCAATGATTACAAAATACCCAATACACCTACATATTAGGTGGGTCAAAAAAAAAAAAAAATTGTCAAACATTAAGGTGGGAAATAGATAGTTTGAAAACTGTTGATCTATAGAATAGGCAAAAAGAAAAAATTCTGCAATACGCATTTTCCATTTTCTTCTATCATGACTAAATGCATTTAATGTATATTGCACTTGATGTACTCTTTAAACATTTAATCTCTTTAATTTGATTTCTCGTGTTTTTTCTTTATGTTTTTGATTTATTTTAACAGTTTTAGTGTAATATATTTTTTATAATTGAATATTGTACTTTTTAGAATTATGACTGAAATACCACCACCCGAATCATTATTGACTCCCCTAAAAGTTCCCTCTAAGTTATTAATGGGACCAGGCCCATCTAATTGTCCATTAAGTGTGCTTTCTGCAGCTTCTCAACAGATGCTTGGCCATTTAGATGAAGATTTTTTGAAAGTAATTATTATTATTATTATTATTTTTTTTTTTATAATTATACTTTTATATTTATTAAAAATACATTTATTTTGGTATACCTTTATTGAAATTTCATAGCTTCATAAATCTTGTGCTACTTAAAAGTTTAGTAAGATAAAGCAATTGTTGAAAATTTTACACACTTTGAAAATCAAAGTGGCAAAATAAATTTTTTCATGATCCTAAAATTATTTATGTAAATCTAATTCAAATTCTATTTTTTACAGTAAGTTTTTGGTAATTTGTAATGCTTTATCCTGTTTGCATATTTTTTTATGTACTTTTCTCTGAATCATTTTATCTCTTTTTAAAATCTTAAAGTGAGATGGATTTAGGAAAAAAAAGAGGTGTTTACTCTTATGCAGGGTTGCCGACTTTCAGCCAAGCCATAAAAAGCCGACCGGCTTTTTTTGGTTTTAACCACTTAAAAAAAGCCGGCTTTTATTTTTAAAAGTGGGTTTACAGCTAATTCATTTTAAATTTGAGTCAATTCATTTTTAATACACTTATAAATATTTTCTACTAAAAAAATTATAAATTTCTATTACATTTTGTCAAATAAAAAAGAGTCTATAACTGCTAGAAGGCAACTGTGAAGGCATTATGTCTGAAAAAAGAAAAATTATAAATATTGAAAGGGATATAAGTTAGACTCCAAACTGGTGTTTGGAAATTCTATATTACATAGATCCACATATACTGCACATTTTAAAGATTATATTTAAACAATGACAAAATGTAGCACATCAAAATGGAAACATTCTTATGTGTTCATATGGGAGAGATTTAAGTTATAAATGTTAAAAGAGAAATTAGAAAGGATATAATATTTGAGGAGAGTTTGGTACATAAGTGTATAAAAAATAGAGCATTTAAACAAGGAAAAAAAAAAAAAAATTCAATAAAATTTTGAAAATCTTGTTGCTAAGCATATTCATGCATATGCTATTCATAATGTTTTTAATAGTGAGACATGCTGTTTTTATTATATGACTATGTATAATTTTAAATGTTTTAGAAATAAAATAAGACTTGTATATTAATAGCTCTTAAAATTAATTAAGTACAGTAAACTCACTGTAAGGCGGACTCTGTGTAAGATGGAAATCTGTCTAATTCGGAAAGATTTTCAAGTCCCTGCAAATCCATAGATATAGAATAAAATTTGTGTAAGGCGGAATATTGTCTACAGTGGAAAATTTTCTTGGTACCGATCGATTCCACCTTACACAGAGTTTACTGTAATAAAATATGTAACCATTGTCCTCTTTAATTTTATAAAGCAGTAAAAATGAAAAAATTGGAGGGATGGAGGTTAAAGGTCAGTGTAAACCAGATAAAGTAGTTGGTATGGCCCTTTTAAAATTTAGCTGACATATTTGCAATTCTGACTACAAATCACTAGCAAAATCATTTAAGTTTTATTCCAGTATTAATGTCTTCATTATTCAGAAATTGGGTTGATTATTAAACTCTAGATCAATTAAATGTCATTGAAACTAATTAAAAACACTTTAAAATGTGTAGTTTATAATTACAATGCTTCACTTTATAAAAGCCTATTATGGCCAAAAAAAGGCGGTTAAAACCAATAAAAGCCACTGGCATGGCTTTTTTTAATTTTAGCCGGATTTTTTGCAACCCCGCTCTTATGACATTTAAAATCTTTAAAATTCTTTAATATTTTATGTTTTTTTCTGCTCTTTCTGATTTTGTTGTAACAACAATTACGTAATCCTCTAAGTTACCTATTTCCTCCCAAAAATGTCCTCTTCTTCCATTTGCTCCTTCCATTGTTAAAAAATTCTTTATTTTTTTCTCTCTATTTACAACTTTGATGTCACAAGGCATAATAATTAAATAATCTAAATTACATCTAACCCCCCTCCTTCATAACAAAATCTGTTTTTGCTATTCCCCCCCTCCCACTTCTGTCCCCTTCAGCACTCAAAGTTTAAAATCTTTCGAACTGTATAATTTTTTTAAAGATCTTTATGCTCTATTGTTACTTTGTAGCAACAATATAAATAAATAATCTATCAACTCCCCTTAAATCTCCATTCCTCCCTCCCTCACCCCCAGAAAAAAATGTGCATTTATATGAGGGCAAATCAAAAAATAAGTTATGCTTCCAACTTATGGCCATTTATTAAACCACATATATATAGGCAACACAATTATGAGAACATACAATGTAAGTTCACTTTTTCACATAGTCCTCGAGAGACTGTAAACATTTCTCAGAATGGTCAACCAACTTTTCGATTCTGTATGCGTAGAAATCTCCTCCAGCGCTATGTAACCACCCAGAGACAGCGAAATCCAAGGTGGTCATGAACAATGGAGAACACACTACCATATGAAATGTTCAGCATGCTGACAATTTCCTGGAGTATTATGTGTCAATTCTCTTTAATGATTGCATCCACACGGTCAACATTTGCAACAGCACTGAATGTTGTGTGCCTGCCTTTGTGATATTCGTCCGTGATATCTGTGCATCCAGCATCAAATTGCTGACACCACTTTACAATACCTGGCAGAAAAGTTGAACACTCATCATACACAGCAGTGATTTGACGATGAATGTCCATGCAATTAAAACCGTTTATCCCATAGAAATCTGATCGTTGCATGCACCTCCAATTTGGAGTGGACATCCAGTTGACGTGCAATTGATCATAGGCCGCTCTGCATACATAACACGATGGAAAACCACACTAACCTTCCTCTCGGGCATCTTAGCAGTTACTGTCCCTTTCTCCTCATTGTCCAAGGTCACGACACACAGTGCGCTCTCGCAGCGGATTAGTGTAACTTATTTTATGATTTGCCCTCGTAGAATTAAAGGAAAGGGCAGAGAGAAGATTTTATTCATTTTTGAAGTTTTGCTGCATTGGTATTTTGTTAAGATGAGTGGGAAAGTTATTTTAGAAAACATATTTAATTTAAAATGTTAAATATGCATATAATTTTCAGGGCTAGGAACTACAAAACTGCAAAAGAAGAAGAAACTTTTTTTTTGTTCTCTCCCTTCACTCAGCATGTTTAGAAATCTACAATTTCACAGAGCGAGAGATTCCAGATGACTGATAAATAACCTCACAAAAAATAAGATAAAGGTCACTTTTAAAAAAATTACTATAATAGAATTTTAAAGTGGGTGGGTATGTACTTTGGAGGGTAAGTATAAAATTTAAAATTCATAACTTTAAGATTGTCATATTGAATATATGGAACACTGGAGAATGTTAAAACATTCAATACAAAAAAATGAATTCATCTAATTTTTGTAGAAAATGAGCTGATAGAATGAAAATAAAATCTATTCTTTACTGTTAAATGAAATACTTTGTATGGGAATTTGCAATGCTTTATTAGATTTTTTTTAACAGTATCACTAGAAGTATTTTTGTGAAAGATTCTTAGTCCAGGAGAAATGTACATGTTACCTTGCAAAAGGTCGGATAGAAGATTTATTTCTTCTGACTTGTATGTACTGAAGACAGCATGGAAAAACTGAATTTTCCAACAAAATTTCCCATAAAAGAAATCTGTCTGCAAAAAACAACAAAATTTTGGGACTTTTTTTTTTTTTTAAATATCTCAAGACCCGTTGCTGTAGCGTATTATGTATTAATTACAATCTTAAAGAAGACAAAATTCTCTACAACTTTCATATTTACAACTTTTTTATACACTCAATAGCAAGTGCAGTACAGCATTTCAAAAATTAGACTTTTTTTCAATTTCCTTAAAAACTGCAGAAAATGTAGTTTTGTCCCGATTATTCAAATTTTCCCCACAGATATAATCATACACATACTTCTACATAGTGGTAGCAGTAAACTATATTATTTGTACACTCTCCTTTTCATTTTCATCACAATAGATTTATTTTATGTTCAATAAATCTATATAATTTAATAAGTAGGGAGAGTGTGGATGAATAAGATAATTTTCATATTTAGACAGTAACTTTAAGTGTATGCAGTTGTTAATTTTAAAGAATTGTTTAAAAGAATGCTTCAATATTTAGTAACTTACTGGCACGATAGTTTCACTAATAAAAAAATATTCTTGTTTAATTTTAATAATTATTTTAATAATGTATACATAATGTTCATGAAATCAATGGGATAGGTATGAAAATTTGCAAAAAACATATTTTATTCCATTGTATAATGGCATATTTTTTTTTATTATCAATTATTGATAACATATTTTTTAATGTTTTACTGTTTTAAAGATAGCAAACATTGGATTATAGTTCCATATAAAAGGGGAGACTCAAAAAATAAGTATACTTTATGTAACAAATACTTTTACCTTTATAAATATCAACAATAAAGATGACAGCAGGTTATTTCATTAACTAATGACATTATCCCTTGTAAAATTTAAAATACAATATTAACACTATTTTCCCACTTATATAATAATCTCAACTCTAATTTTAGTTGACAACTTTAGCAATGATGAAGATATTTTTGCAAGATTTTCATCATATTAACTTTGCTTTGTATGAAATAATTGGAAGTGACTGAATTTTGGCTAGTAGCACAATATATGTATACCGCCACCATCAGCTGTATTTTGAATAATGGAATGTCTAGCTTACTGTTTGGATGTGAATTTTGCCAATTTCTATCGCTCCTTGACCTATACCATGATGTTTATCATAAATAGATCCCCCACCCTTTTTTAAATGTTAATAAAAATTCACAAATATTACTTTTAAAAGTATACAGCAGAAAGACTCTCATGTATTCAAAACAGTTTAAAATTTAATAAAACTTGCAAAAAAAGTTTGCATTCATAAATTGAGCAATTTCATCCTGTCCAAAATAGTTAATAAACCGGGACGAGGGCAGCAAATATGTTTTAACCTGGACAAGATATTAAAACCAAAGAAACAAGTTCATCCCAGATCAGTTAAAAAATTATTTGTATTTCACCAAACTAAGACATGGACTGATTTGGTACCTGAATTGGTATTATTGATGAATTGAAATTCTACTTTTTAATGAAAAGTTCTATGACAGTTGAACTCGTGCCTGTTTTGTTCATCATTAAACATCTACTCTTTTCACAAAGATAACTACTACAGCAATATGAATCTGATACGTATTTATTAATATTTTAATATCAAATAATTTAAATATTACTAGCTGACCCACCAGGCATTGCCCAGGCAAGTGATAATCTTAAATATACCTTAAATTAATGTTGAATGTTTTTATATATTTAACAGAATAACTTTTTAAAATATCATAATGTAAAGGATCCCATACTTTAAGTAGTGTATGCCCTTGTTTCTTTAAGATTTTTTAATTTCAAATGAAAATCTATCCGAACAAAATAAGAGTTGAGATCCCTATTACCTTCATCAGTGTTCATCGGGCGTTCTATGCACGCTCCAGTCTGTATTTATTTTATATTTATAAACAGAAGACCGGCAGAGTCCAGGCTTTAAAGGTACATAAAATCAGTATTGAATGAATTTATATATTTAAGAGAAAATCTTTCCAAATGAACCTAGTAATGGAAGGCCTTTGGTAACTAAAACATGTCTTCTTCTCACTTTTATTTTCCACATCAAGTCATTAACTAAAAAGAAAAAAAAACAAGTCCTTATAGTTAGTCTTTGAGTAATAAATATAATACCAAAGCACATGATTAATTTTCATGCTAAAATATTCATATTCTATTGTAAAAAGCATTGTTTTCTTCTAATCCCCCCCCCTTCTTTTTTTTATGCATAGAAAAAATCCTACTGGATTTTTATTTATTATTCAAAGTGAATATTTTACCCCTAAATGCAAACCAAAAGTTTACTGGAACAAGAACTAAAAGATTAATTTAGGGTATTAAAATTTTAGATCAATTGCACAAAAATAAGTTTAGGTTATAACAGTAAATAAGCATATGCAATATTAACCTTATGAGTAAAATGTTTTGTTTTCAAACGGATTTCTTTAAAATTTCAGAGCGATTGTATAAAGTGTTTTTTAAACAAAATGTGTGTAATGCAAATCCTAAGGGAAAAAAGTGAAAAAAACACCTGAAATTCAGCAAAAGTGACTTTCAGAACTCTTTTCAAAGAGTTAATAATCGTATTTTTTTAAACCAAAGACATCTTTCAAAAGTTAATGTATCATGCCATTAAGTTACTAAATATTGAAGTATTCGTTTAAACAATGCTTTAAAATTAACAATTTTTTTATACTTAAAGTTACTGTCTAAATATGAAAATTGTCTTATTCATTCGCTCTCTGGCCTACTTCTTAAATTAGATAGATTTATTGGATATAAAATATGTCTGTTGTGATGAAAATGAAGAAGAGTGTGTACAAATAATAGATAATTTGCTGCTACTAATTTGTAGAAGTATGTGTATGATTATATCTGTGGGGAACATTTGAATAATCGGGACAAAGCTATACATTTTTCACGGTTTTTAGGGAAATGGAAAAAAATTGTGTTATTTTTGAAATGTCGTACTGTATTTGCTATTGAGTATATAAAAAAGTTGTAGAAAATTTTGTCCTTTTTAAGATTGTAATTAACAAATAATACACTACGGCAATGGGTCTCGAGATATTAAAAAAAAGCAAAATAAGTCTCAAAATTTTGTTATTTTTTTGCCCACAGAAAATTCTCCATTGGAAAATTTTGTTGGAAAACTCATTTTTTACATGTTGGCTTCAGTATATGCAAGTTAGGAAAAAAAAATCTACTTGACCTTAAGTAAAGACATTTTTTTAGTACATTTTCCCTGGACTGTCTTTCATGTTTTGATTTTTTTTTTTAAAACTAGATTACGTTTATAAATAAGGTCATTACCATTATAAGGAGAATATATGATACTAGTATATAACCCTGTCAAAATTGACGGAATGTGAATGAAAAATCTTCAAAACAGTGTTTAGAAGTTTATATCATGAAGATTGGATATAGAGGAGAAGAATGAAGGTAGGCTTTCAATCACAGGACTTGTACCCAAAAATAGTACTCTGTTCGCAGCACCGGTGCTGCAAGCTTAAGCATCATGTGATTTAGATGTAGTTTCAATTTTTGATTATAGATGGCAGCATCAAATGTCATTAGATATTTAATTATTTTATTTCTGAGATTTGAAAAATTCCATGTCATCAATAAATATGAATGAAAATAAGAAAAAAGTGTTCATTGACAAAGGTATAGGCCCTGTTTTTCTTTTTAAGTTCATAGCAAAAAAAGTCTATCAAAATAGCTACATTTTCTGGTAACACTTAATCATGAAAATTGTACATTTAAAAAATATTTTTTTGACTTAAAAAAAAAATGCATCATTTTATGATTTTTGCATTTTATATTAAAAAAAATATATATATCCTTTGATTTTATATACCTACAACAAAGATATTATGCAAACTACAATTAAAAATAATAGTTAAAATACAAAAAATTGAAATAAAAAATGCCTCCTTTGAAAATACCGGAATTACATCCCAAAATTTTAATATTATAGCATAAAAATTGCATTTATAACTAATATGTATATATATATATATATATATATATATATATATATATATATACATATAAAATATATAGGAAAGCTTATGTTTAATTCTATAAAACTTGTTATAAAGTATATATTTACATATTCATATTACTGAATAGAAGACCTTTTTTATGTATATTATTCTTTAATCAGCATTAATTTTGTGATTTACAAATTATTTTACTACCCAGAAACTGATTTTGAATTATTCTGTAACACAGTAAACAGCAAATTTATAATGCTTTTAATCTGCATCATTTCTCAAAGTAAATTGCATAACAGAAAACTAAATTGCTAAAGTAATGCAAAGTGTAATGCAAAATTGTAACTATTACTTACATTAATAATAGTTACAATTAATAATAGTTACGCTTCTATTACTTGCATTAATATGATGATTTTTTTTTCTCTCTACAAACTTTCTATGTAAAAACGGTATTACAGAGTTTCCCCTAGACAGTTTCAGGAGGGTGCTGCACCCTGCCTGCCCTTACATTTACAAAATAGCACCCCTCTTGCCCCTGATGAAAAACATTAGAACCCTTGTTGCCCCCAGCTGGAAAAAGTGCCTTTACTCCTTTGTTTATTAAAAAATTTACCTGCACAGTAAAAATTGACTCATTGCTGTCTTTAAAATAGCGTCCTGTCAATTAAATATTAAAAATAGTTTTAAAAATCAAAAGAATGCCTTTAAAAATTAAAAAAAAGTGCCCTTAAGAATCCAAAACATGCCCTTCAGAATCCTAAAGTGGCCTTTTCCTACAAGAAGCACCCCGCCCTTTTTTTAAACCTGGGGGAAACTCTGGTATTATACCTATCCCTAATATTTTAATTACAATAAGAATTGATAAGAAATATTCATTTTATTTGCCATGCCTTCAAAGGTGATAAAATGCATTAAAAAAGTTCAATTTCAACAGGAAGTTTCTTTGTTTAGATTGAAGGCCAGTAGATGGCGCCAAAACAATTTTTATCAATGAAACCTTAATCTAGTACAAAATAATTCACAGAATAATTCACTGAATTCAGCTTATACTGAATTCAAACTTACTGCTTATAAATGTAAACAAAAGTGAAAATCGCATTTCAAAATATTTAAAGGCTTAAATATGCTTTAACAAGTATTTTAAGAGCAGAATCTGATGTCAATTGTATTTTTTTTAATGAATCGCTCAGAGTCATTCATTTCTTTCTGGATTTGGAATTTGTGCTTCTGAATAGCAACCTGTTGTTGGTAGCTGTTTATTTTTAATTTAGAACTTAAAACATTATAATTGTGTAGGTTTTAGAGAAGCAATGATGTAATACATATGATACAACATATATTATTATAAGTCGAACAATTGCCTTATTTATGGAATCGGAATGCTTAAGCCTAACATGTCCGCTATATGTGTTTCTTACGAAAGATTATCGAGATCCGGATGAATTCAATAGGAAGTGTTATACACTTAGCGCTATTATATATATAATTTATGTCACTAGAACCTGATATTTTCCATTAATAGGCATGACTATTAATTCATATTTAGCAGTTGAACTGTTAGTCTCATCTTTGTATATTGTTACATGAGCTTTTCCTATAATATTACCAGGCTTCAGGAAAAGATGTTTAGCAAGAATATTGGTTCTGTAATAGTTGCATTGATTACTTTCTTTTCCAGACATTTAACCAGTCTTTCTTTGATTAAATATTTTCTTTTCCAGTCATGTATTAAGATACTTCAGTAGACATTATACTCCATTAACAGAATATTATTCTAAGCTATGTTTTAATATGCATTTTTTTTACATGGTTTAAACTTTATAAAGGTTGCATTTTAATTTAACATAAATAAATTAAGTGTTGATATTACTTTGTATTTTTAGTACAATATATGAGGGGGATTCAACCCCCCCTCCCCCAAATAGCAATGCTTTGGGGTGGGGCTTGTGCAGCATGCATTCCTCCTAAAAACTGTGCATCACACAACACGTTCTGAGTACAGTGCTTTCAGTGCTGTCACTTTTGAAGGTTGTGTCTGATCATGGTGCATTTTTTTGTAAAAGCATTTCCACTTGCTCCTCTTTTTTGTAATGTGAGACTTGAGTGAACAGAATGTAGCTATGAGATTTTGCTTCTTGCTCAGGAAAAATAGTTTTGATGTTGCAAACAGCTTACAAAGATGGGGCTATGGGAGAAATTCAAGTGTATGAAGTTCTTTGCTAAAAGCAACATAACACCTTTGCTCCTAGTCACTTAACCTTATTCTGTGCAACTTGTTTTCTTTCCACAAATGAAAATAGACATGAAAGGACAGAGTTTTAAAAACTTGGAAGAGGTGAAGAACAAAATGAGGCAGGAGCTTCCAGTCATACAAACAGACGAGTTTGAACAGTATTTCTAACAATCAAATCATCGATTACACAAGTGTATAAAGTTAAATGGAGAGTATATTTTGCTTGTTGCTCAGGAAAAATGCTCTAGAAATAGTTTTGATGTTGCAAACAGCTTATAAAAATGATGCTATGGGAGAAATTCAAGTGTACGAAGGGTTTTCTTGTTTAAAAAAAGGTAAAATGTCAATAGATGACAAACATAATTCTCGTCATCCTTCAGCTTCCAGAATGGATGAAAATGTCAAGAAAATTCATACAATTGTGCTTGAAGACTGTATATGGACCAGTGAAGTAATTGCAGAATTATCTGATCTGATTTGTAGCAGACAGGAGACTGGTTTTTCCACCATGACAATGCACCTGCTCATGCAGCCTTATTAGTTTGCTAGTTCATTGCTAAAAACATGACTCCTTTGCTCCTAGTCACTTAACCTTGCTCTGTGTGACTTTTTTTCTTTCCGCAAATGAAAATAGACATGAAAGAACAGATTTTTTAAAACATGGAAGAGGTGAAGAAGAAAATGAGGCAGGAGCTTCCAGCCATGCCAACAGAGGAGTTTGAACAATATTTCTTACAATTGAATCATCGATTAGACAAGTGTATAAAGTTAAATGGAGAGTATATTGAAGATGTTAAGGTTATTTTGCAAAAAATAAATAAATACAGTTATAAAGAAATTACGATTATTTTTGGATCTCCCTCATACACTCATCAAAAATGAAATTGCAACACCATGTAGCCGTAGCCACATACAAGAGAAAGTTGAAAAGTAACTACTTTGGTCATATGGCATCCAGTTTATGGCTATGAAAGCTAGCAACTGACTTCTTCCACATGTGTTATCGGAATCTAATTGCAACAGCAGCAGAATGATTGAAGAAGCGTAGGATATATTTCAAGGATGTCAGAGTGCTGAATACCAGTAATTAATGAATAGAGAGCAAAACTGAATACTGGAAATGTGCAACCTCAGTTTGTTAGGTTAAACATGCTCATCTCTCATGATTATTTTCATTGTTCCAGTCATATCACACTCATACATTCTTATTTATTTTTAGTCTTTTATTAATATATTTTCTTTCACTTACCATTCCATCTTAATGTATCCCTTTCTTTTAACCAGAAAGTTTCCAGTCAAATGTTCCAGATAGGGGGTGTGGCTTTGCACATGTCTACTATTCTCTGCTATAAATAGTGGTGTTTGAGTAGTTTTCATTTATTATGAAAGAAATGCTTCCTTCTTAGAATTCTTGAGGAGCCAAAGCTTTGGCTTTTAGAAGGAAAGGTATATTGTGTTTTTCAGTTAAATTGGTAAATATAATGAACTATATTATAAACTGTTTTCTTCTGTCATAAAACTGTTTCTCAAGTGAAATAGGATATATCTGTGATATGAACAATATCGTAATGCTTTTAAAACATGTTAGCTATCATTTTTAAAGAAGATATATTTAAAAAAAATATTTGAAAGAGATTAAATAAAGCTGAATTGGTTCTCAAAATTCTTGTCACCATTTTTCAAAACAAACTTACCCATATCTAAGCCCATATGTATTTTATAGGCTCTCTAAAATAATTTAATTCATATTTTTTTAGATTTATTTTCCAGAAGAACCAAACTTTTTTAGCTCTTTTATTTTTCAAGGCATGGATAAACCAGAATAAGCTTTCACTATGTTTATCAAGCAGCATTGATCTCTGCTAAATGTTATGAGTTAAAGCTCAAAGTGTTAGAGTAAACATTATTCTGCAGGTGGGTTTGTTTATCATAGTTTGTTGATGTGTGCATTCGCCACGTGTGTCGGATGTGACATAAGTACCATCCAGTGATGTGTGGCATGATGGACACAGAACTATCAGTGAACGTGCCAAAGATGGAGTAGATCACATATGTGCACAACAAAGTACAATGTCTGTCAGATTTGCTGAATGTCTCATTTAGACCTATTTGTCATATCAGATTTTATCCAGATCTGCCTGCCACCATCAAATGGTACATCTGTATTCACCCTAATCATCTGCAACAGGTTGCATGAGGTATGGATGTGTGCATGGTAACCAGCCACTGTGGTTCAGTTAAGCACTCGACATAGTGTGTCTGGTTTGGTGTCATCACTATCAGAACTTTATATTGTTTACAGACTATCGCCACTTTAATTTATAGATGAATTATGGCACCTATGAGAGCAATACCACATGGCAGCTCTTATCATTGAGTTACATACCTCCCCAACACTGGGCATAATGGTATGGAGAAACATCATGTTTGGAGAGTAGAAAGCCGTTGTGTGTATTTCCAGAATTTTGGCAGCATAGCAGTACATCAACCAAGTTGTTTTGGCTGTAGTTTAGCCACTGGTACAGGATGCCTCTTGCATATTATTCAAGCAAGATATTGCCTGACCATATTTCATTTCATATGCTAAGCACTCAAGATCGTGGTAAAAATCGACATGCTTCCCTGTCCAGTAGCTTTGCCAATCTCTCTTTGATGGAACATGTGTGAGACCTCATCAGATTTCAATTACTCTAGACACTATTAACATAATACTGTAGGAGAGCTATGTGTAGTAGTAGATACAGTTTGACAAGGAATCATTCAATTGACCATCAATGGCCTCATCAACAATATGACTCACCATTAGCAGCCTGTAGAGCTAGAGGTCTGCATGGGCCGAAATTTCCAGTCCTGGGCCCAGCCTGACTCACAGAAAAAAAATTTGGCCCGATACAAAAATTAAAAATTCACCCCAGCTCATACAAAAAAATATATTGGCCCAGCCCAGTCCAGTAAAGATGTTAAAAGTTCGGCCTAAACCCTGCTTGGTATAACAGCTAAAATGGAAAAAAGTTAAAATTTAGGCCCAAGTGAATTTCTATAAAACATTGATTTTTATGACAATTTGGTTAAAAATTTGTCTCATTCGAGGAGTTCTGACCAAAAATATTTATCTTAACTTTTTTTCATGTTTATAATCATTATTTTTATAGAAGTGCCATAGGCTATGATATTTATTTTTTTAATGAATCTCTATTTCTTATATGTAAATGCTTCAGTTATCATTAATATTGTTAATCCATATTCCATGTTTTGAAGTGTTAAAAATCTGAAAAATGCTATACAGTAAAATTTTGTAAGACAGAATTGCATAGAAAAGAAAAAAGAATGCATTATAGACAAGTTCACTTCTTAGCAAGTGTAAATTTATTCTTTTCTTACGTGATTTTGCATGAATTAACACATTTTTCAGTTTAAAACAGAATTCCGTCATAGGCAGGTTCTTTTTCACACGTTTTAATAAACGTAGAAATCTACTATTCTTTAAAAAGAATAAATTTTAATGTTTAATTATAAAATAATGACAATTTAAAAATTTATGCATTTTTTGCAAACATTTTTGGGCCAGGCCTAATTTTACTGACCTTTGAATGGACCTGGGCATGCTGAGACAATGATTTTCATACAGGCTGGGTCAAAACTACGACTGAAAATTTTGGGCCAAGAAGATTGGGAATGAAACCAGTCCCGTCTCTGTACAGAGGCCAGAGCCTTCAGAAAAAGGTATGGCCTGGGCCTGGCCTGAAAAGAGTTGAGTCCAGGCTCGGTCCGGTCCGAGTTCCATAAATGAAAACAGGCCCTAGCCCGGCCCATGCAGATCTTTGTATAGAGTTGCCTGTAAGGGCCATATTAATTATTGAATAAATAATTTTCTTTTGTATATCCTTCTTTGTCTTTTTATTCATTTGTATATCTCTAACTTCTATTGATTTTCACATGACTATACACATTCCTTCATGATGTTGCAATTGCAATTTTGATGACTGTATTTCGTAGTGCTTCATCTTATGTTTTGTCATACTAAAATTTACTTTTAATGAAACTTTGATATCTCTAAAAAAACTTATTTCTCTTCCTGTGAATTTCAAGATACAAATATTTCACTATAGTATGCAGCACACAAACATATTTTAAATATACAAGCCTGAAAGAATAAAAGATTTTCTCTGTATTGGCTATGTAGCATTTTGCAGTTAGAATTATTTCATTGAACTTTGTTACATTATCTTCTTGATTTCCATTACTTTCACTGTTACAATATTTTTAATGAATTCAGTCTCAAAATAGTAAATTTTTATAGTACACATCTCAGTATCTCAGGTTACTAAGGCATTTTGTCCTATTATATTCAAATATTTTTTCCTACATTCTAGTGGTAACATCTTTGTTAATTATGTTCAATTAAGAGAATTTTGATTACTGTTTTTTGTCCTTTTATAACCAATATAAAATTTTCAACATTCTTTCATTCATCTTATTGCTTGCATATTGTTTTTCAAATTAAAGATAGCTACAATAATTTTTTCTTTTGTTCCTTGTCATGTTATGATGTTAGTGGTTTTGATCCCGTTGTTATGATGTTATTGGTTTTGATCCTATTAATATGATGGTATTAATTTTGATCTCGTTATTATGATGGTATTAGTTTTGTTGTAAATAATCTTTTTTAATGAAATTATTTTACATTAAATTCTAAATCTATTTTGTTTTTGTTAATTCCATGTATGTTTATATGTATTGACATAAAATATTCAGTAACACATGCTAACTTTTGTCCTAGACACATACAAATGTGATTTAAACTCAATTATAACTCATCAAAATAGACTGCTGTTATAAAGTTTTCAGTTAAAAGTAGAAGTTATTCATATCCTATAATTTGAAATTCTTAAGCTAGCAGCAAAAAAAAAGTTTAAATTATGCCAACAGTCTAATCTAGAAGAATTAAATCTTAATGCATAGATAGGTGCATCATATATTTAGGGGTGATTGTGTTCCGGGTGTAGCCTGGATTTTGGGGTTTTTCAGTTGATCCTCCCGGGTTTATGAGATCGTTACGTTTAGTGGAAAAATCAGACATTAAAAAATATCGCGAATTTTGACAAATTATTGCCGAAAAAAATCAATTCTTCAATCGTTCGCTAAAAAAAATCGACAATTTCGTCAAAGGATTGCGGGAAAAAAAGCTAATTTTGTCAAAGAATCTCTAAACAAACAAAAATTTCGTCAAAAGATCGCGAAAAAAGCACGAATTTCGCAAAGGATCGCGATAAAACTAAGAATTTCGTCAAAAAATCGCAGCAAAAATGCGATTTTCATCAAAAGATCGCATGAAAACATATATATCGTCAAAGGAACCAGGCTCGGACTGGCCCATCAGCCCGAGGGCCAGTGCGCCCTCGTCTACGGAAAACTTCGCGCCCCTAAGTGCCTTAAGCCGCTCAAATATTTTCCCCCAAGTTGTGCATACATTTGGACTAGTGTACTAAATTTCGAGGATTCGTTTAGAAATAATCATCAGAATAATCATTAGGCAAACAGCACAAGAGGTATTTTTTATCACAAAGAAATTAAAAATGCATCGTAGCAATTTCAGGATTGGAAACGAATCATGGCATCTTTGCATACTATTGAGAGGGAAAACACGCACGCAGGGAAAGCTTAGTAGCCACAGCGCCCTGAGCGAGATTTATTTCATCACTTCTTTGAATGATACGTTTTAGATTTTAACCAAATATTTTGCATATTTTCAGGCCTTTAGCTTTTAGTACCTTGTCCCTACACTTTTAATGACGGCCATGAATGTGCCTACAATTGAAACCGTGCTTTTTGAAAACAACTTGCGAAAAAAAAAAGTATAAACATCAGAAGACAAAAAAACTATTTGTGCGGATTTTGTTTTTGGTTGAAAAACATGACCTTTCTTTTTGCGGAATACAAACTTGATAAGACTTCTGGATTACAATCCCGCAAACTGTGGAATCCCGTGGCTAGCGTTTTTTCATTCACAAAATCTACACCATAATTTTCAGTTAGTAATCTTTGTTTTATTGAATGATAGATTTTCCGTGGCTAAATAAATATTAGGAAATTCTAGTGTGTATTTTAAATAAAAAGTTGTTTTAATTTAATCACGGAAAAATTATCATTAAATAAAGCGATGACTACTATTCAGAAATTAGGATAGGTTTTTCGAATAAAAAAACGCTGCCACGGGATCTTGCAGCTTGTATGAATACAATTCCTGGGGCATTTCTCTCAATTGTGTAAACTTAAATATTTCCCTTGATCTCTAATTAGGATAAGAACTTTGCAAATCATAGGAAGAGGGTGCTGAAAAGAGTAAATTTACTCAATTATTTTGGTGATTTTTAGGCTAACAAAGTGGCATTTTTGGTGTACTTTCTGTGTATAATTTTTTTTTGTAGTGCAACATTAATGCAGCATTTTACGGATACATAGTCATTTTTTTAAGGACACAAACGCAAAGTGCCTCTTCCTACAAAATACATAATTCATCTTATATAAATGTTGCAAGTGTAATAAGCATTATTTTCACAAGCAAGTGTTATTTTCAAATTCCTTAATGGGATGTTGATTTGAATGTTTAAATATTCTTATGTTTAAACATTTAAATACCTTATAATATGTGGTACTTTTTATAAAAGAACAAAAGAAGCACAAGCTTTAGTTTTCAAAATTTCTACTTTTATATGAAAAGTTTTATACATTTTTGTTTTAGATACAAAGAAATTGAAAGCGAAGTTTGCATACTGAATTTTTTTGTGTATCATGAGGGAGATACTGATAGATACATATTTAAAAATTCTACTTTTAAAAAAAACTGTAGTAAATAAAAGGTAATTGTTGTCGGATTGTAACAGAAATTGAATCTATCTCATTATAAACTGACTGATAACTAATTCATTTTATAAAAAAGTATACTTAAAAAATTGGTTGAAACCCTTAGCAGCACCGCAGCAACTCTAGTTGGTGCGAAAAATCTTGTTAGTTTTCGTACAGATTTTCAGTGCGCCAATGGGAATAAATGGAATAAAAGGGGTTACCATTGCTAATTCAGCAGAAAATCTTCGTAAAAAAGTCTATATATACAACTGTCTGTAAATAATGTCTACTAATCATTGTTATACATAAATTATGTTTCCGAACTCGTCTACATATTAAAAATTGCACCAACTCTGAATTTACAAACAATAATGTCCATTTTTGACACCTTATTTTGGTTACTTTAATTTATTAATTTTTGCATACAACAAAGAACAATCGTTTAAAACATCAATGTGTAAGTTTATAGCTAATTTTAATAATTAGTGTTCGAGATACGGAAAAATTTTGCCTTTCCACACTATAAAGGTACCGTCTTCTTTTATCAAAAGAGCCACTGAAAACAATCATAGAAACTTAACAGAAATACTTTGTAAGATTTTTCTTAATATAAAGTTTATAATAAATTTAAAATTTCTGTATCATTTGACTGGTGAGTAATTGAGTGTTTTCGGTTGTAAGATATTTCATTTTATTTTTCGAAACTTATGGATAAACCCCTAACACTTTTTGTCTTATAACTGTATTCAGATTTAAGAAAATTATATAAACTCTATCTCTTTATTTGCTGGTAAAGAATTCAAATAGGGTATCAAAAGTGGATGTTACCATTTGAAAAATCAACGTTCACCATTTGAAAAATTAACGTTCGTGCATTTTTTAATACCTAGACAATCTCCAAATTGGTACCTATGTCATTTTTATACAGTCACTTGCAAGAGAATTGGTAGGGGTGATCACTTTTTTCCCACCCGTGAGTCTTATAAGGTACCTATTAACAAAATAATAAAGCCCTAGCCTTGATATTGGTCATCTACTACAAAGTAATCTGTGTTCAACTCGGAACTTTTAGATATTACTAGATTCGTTTTAAAAAATTGCGTAGCATTGTGTAGATTTGATTTAACTTTAAAATTGCACGGGTGATATATCGAAGTCTTCTATCTAGACTCAGAGATGTAATATTAAGCCACTTTCATTCTTGGTGCTGTGTGAATGTGTTAAACCTTCTCAAGCCAGGAACAACACAAACAAGAAAAATTTACATGAGTTCGCTAAAATTTTTGCGCCCTCTGAAAATCCAAGGTCTGCGCTCTTTTTCCTGGCCCAGTCCGACCCCGAAAGGAACGCGAAAAAATGGATATCGTCAAAGGATTGCTGGAAAAACGCAAATTTTGTTAAAAGATTGCGTAAAAAAAACATGAATTTCTTTAAAGAATCATGGAAAAAACTGCAATTTCATCATAAGACCGCAGAAAAAACACATAATTAGAACCGGGAAGGATTTTCCCCATCCTGGAATTGCGCCGAAAATGCGATTTTCGTCAAAAGATTGTGGGGGAAAATGCAATTTTCATCAAAGGATCGCTGGAGAAACGGAAATATCGCCAAAGGATCGCTGGAAAAACGCAAACTTTGTTAAAGGATCGCGGTAATTTCTTTAAAGAATCGCGGAAAAAACCGCAAATTTCACCAAACGATCGCGGAAAAAACGCTAATTTTGTCAAAGAATCTCGAAATAAAACAAATTTCGTCTAATGATCTCGAAATAAAACAAATTTCTTCTAATAATCGCGAAATAAACACAAATTTCGTCAAAGGATCGCAAAAAAGTGCAAAATTCGCAAAGAGACTCGAAAAAAACATGATTTTCGTCAAAAGATCGCGGAAAAGCAGAAATGTCACCAAAGGATCGCGGGAAAAACACAAATTTCATTAAAGGATCGCGAAAAAAATACAATTTCTTCAAAGAATCACGGAAAAACGCTAATTTCATCAAAAGATCGTGGGAAAAAACATGATTTTCGTCAAAGAATCGCTAGAAAAATGGAAATATTGTCAAAGGATCGCAGAAAAAATGCAAATTTTGTTAAAGGATCATGGGGAAAAAACATGAATTGATTTAAAGAATTGCGAAAAAACGCAAATTTCGCCAAAAAATCGTGGAAAAAACGCGAATTTCGTGAAAGGATCGCAGAAAAAACACATAATTAGAACCAGGAGTGATTCTCTCCCCAGCCGCTTTGCTGTAACCTTTCAGAAAAGTTGCTGTGAATTTCAGATACATTTTTTTTTTACTCAGAATCACCCCTGGTTATTGTGTTATCCATTTCAATCTCAGTACAAAAATGTCCAGAATTGCATCTCTATATCTGTAGTATGTAATACCCAAGAAGAAAGCAGGAAAAAGAAATTGACCTTGTGTAAGAGTAAAGCTAAAAAAAAAAAAAAAAAAAAAAAAAAAAAAATTCTTATACTTAGCCACTTAGAAGTAAAATTGGATTGGTTTTGACATTTTTTTACTCTTTTCAAATAACTAGGTGTGACTTGTATTAAATCTACTAAGAGATATCACCCTTAACACATAATTTGTATTTGTTTCATGAGTACTTAGAATAAATTCATTTACTTATAGAATTCGAACTTGGCATATTTAACAAGATAAATTGCACTCTCCATTTGATGAAGTCATTTAGCTTTCAGTGAAATTAACATAAGTTTACCAAATTATATTTTTCTGCAATTGTATATTTCAAACAATAGCAGAAATATGTCATTTGATTGTCATGCTGTTGCAGCATCAGTTGTTATGTAAATTGATATCAGTGTTGAATTCAGACACTTTTCTCCGGGAGGGATTTCTGTGGCTCCGGGGGGGAAATTGCACTTTTTGACATCAAAAACACAAAATCTCAAGTCTTCCAGGGGGGGGGGGGGGAATCTCACTGCTCCGGGGATAATGTCTCTCCCCTGAATTCAACACTGATTGATATTGGTATATTTTGCATTGATAATTTTCAGGGTTTTTCACTTTGTATCGATTAATTTTCAGGGTGTTTTACTCTGAGTCACAATCACCCCTGATATATTTCTAAGTATGCTAGTTAGTGTTGCACATGCAAAGATAGTTTTTCTGAATTGAAACTTTTAGAAACTTGTTTGATAGCAAAAAGGTTCTAAATAAGATTGACGAATCTCGTACATTAAAAACAAGTTTTATTGTGAATTATAATAAAAGTTCCTGATCATAGAAAATTAAAACAAAAAACATGCATTTGGCATCTATATTCTAATGTGAATGTGTGGTATTAAAATCTAATCATATCAACCAAAAATGTTGTTTGTTTTCATATTCATACAAATATAAGATATTGTAATTTGAATCAAAGGCCATTCTGTGAATTTATCCTAAAAGTGTATTTTTAAATGGATGGAAATGATAGATTTAAAAAAGAAAAAAAAAATGCTAGCAGGAAGAGGAAAAGTGTGAATATTGAAAAGATGGGAAATGTTACATATAAATAAGATGTGTTCTACTAGGATTTGCAGTCTGAATATTGAATAAAACAGTCATTAGAGCAACATATTATTTTTAGAGAATTCTAGAAAGAATAGGTGTTTGCATGCTCAAATATCTCATACACAGTTTCCTCTTTTTTTTTTTTTTAATAAATTGGAACAAAATAGTACTTACAGAATAAATATCTACCTCATCTTCCAGAACAAATGTTTACCAGCACCCTCCTCATACCAATTTCATTGTGCAGGTCACCTGTCCCAATAGATTTTTTTGTGACGATCTGCAATAAACAAAACTTTATCTGTGATCTCAACAATTATAATAAATAATAGTAATCTATAAAATAAGCAAATTTTGCATTTATAAAGAAAATACAATACATACAATAATTTAGGGACAGAGTTGCTGCACAGTTTCTGCTACAGGGCCTCCTGCAGTTTTACTTGATCATCTAGCTAGAATGATGCCATGCTTCTATTAAGTTATATATCTTTATGTTCTGAGTTTTTATAATATTGGCTCTATGCACAGACTCTTAACTTAATTTTGTCTTCCTATACTCAGGGATGAGATTGACAAAAAAGCTGAAAACTGCATGAACAATGTTTGAGCAATAACAGTTATGAATTTCATGAGCAACAAATATTATAATTGCCAGTAAAATATACATATATATTTTAATATATACAGTAGAGAGTCAGAAATCCACACTGTTTGAGAGAAAGTGTTGTGCAGATTTCAGGATTTCGCAGATTTTAGGTCATAAAAAGAACAATAATTAATAAAAGTTTAAAAAACAAATAGGACAAATAACATAAAACAACATTAATAGCAACACACTTTTATATTAGATTATTAAATTATTTAATTATAAATTAAAATTTTAATAGAGAATTATAGAATTATAGAAACAATAAATGTTAGATTTGATGAGAGTAAAAGGGGATTGACATCATAAATAGCTCAAAACAAAATTTTCGTTCTTTTTCTTGCTTAGACTTCCCAGAGGATGGTGATATCTTTCCTATGGTAGATGACTTAATCGAGTCAGAAAGTAGAGGTGATAACACATCCAAAATGGAAGAAAGTAGCATCAGTCCTGTAAAAACTAAATGTTTAACTCATGATTTAAATGATAGTTCAGATGTAATTCCTTGTAAATCCATTAATTGGATACGAACTGCTGTACGTAGGAAAAATGAACCCAAAACAGATATCTACTATGGCAAAGAAGGAACTAGAGTTAAATTAAGATCTTTAAATGATACTATTAAATACTGTGCAGACATTAATATAAAATATGATTATGATTTTTTTTATTTCAGCGGTAAAAATAGTCAGTCAGGTAAAGTTTCAGATTTTTCAAATACAGAAGTTAATTTAATTGAAGTAAAAATCCCTAAAAGTTGCAAGGAAGCTACCAAAACACCCAAAGCATCTGAATGGGTAGAGGCCATGAACCAGGAAATACAGGTCATGTATGACCGCAAGGTTTGGGATCTAGTTGAGCCGCCTGAGGATGCACAAATTTTGGGTAACAGATGGGTTTACACAGTTAAGAAAAATGAAAAAAAATGAGATTGTAAGATTTAAAGCATGCCTTGTGGCACAGGGATTTAGTCAAATTAAAGGTTTAAGCTATGATGAGGTTTTCAGCCCAGTTGTAAGTTTTTCAATTATAAGATTGTTCTTTACTATTTTTGTGTGCTTTTTCAAGTGGTTAAATGTACAAGTGGATGTAAATAATGCCTACTTGTATGCAGATTTAGATAAGGTAATCTATATGCGGCAGCCGGAGGGTTTCATAACTGAAGAAGGTAAAGTTTGTAAATTAAATAAATCTTTATATGGTCTCCACCAGAGTGGTAGACAGTGGTTTTTCAAAATAGATGATGTGCTTTTAAAATTGAGTTTTATTAAACTTAACTGGTGCAATTGTGTTTATACCTATAAAAATAAACTTGTTCTTCTATTATATGTAGATGACATAGTCATATTTGGTAAAACTAAAAGTGATTTGGAACTTGGTGTAAGTTTGCTGCAAAAGTTTTTCAACCTGAAAGTTTTGGGAAAAACAAAAAAGCTCTTGGGTATTGAGTTTGAGGAAGTTAATGACAAGCTGTACATTCATCAAAGTACCTACATTGATAAAGTCTGTAGCTTGTATTCAAAATATAAATTTCCTACGAGTAATGTGCCAATGCCCAAGGGGCTGATTTTGTCAAAAATGGACTCTCCAAGTAATCAAAGTGAAGTAAATGAGATGTCTGAATACCCTTATAGAAATTTAATAGGTTGCTTAAGTTTTATTGCTGGTCGTACTCGGCCAGATATAATGTATGCTGTAAATCTTTTATCACAGTTCCAATCCAATCCAGGTATGAAGCACTGGCAAAGTTTACTCAGATTATTAGGCTATTTACAATATACTAGGCATTTTAAATTAGAATTATCCAGAATTTATGACTTGACAATTTCTTGTTATTCTGACTCTGACTTTGCAGCAAATAGAGATGATCGTGTTTCCATAGGAGGCTTCATTTTGTTTTTAGATAAGTCACCAATTTCTTGGAAAACTTTTAAGCAGAAATGCATTAGCTTTTCTACTATGGAAGCTGAATATGTTACTCTCACTGAAGCTGCAAAGGAATTAATATGGATTAAAAATGTTCTGGAAAATGAAAGTTTAAATTTAAATCTAAAAGAATGTTCATTATTTTGTGATAATCAGGCAGCTATTGCTTTTTGTAATTCACCTGTAGAGAATCAAAAAACTAAGCACATCCATATTAAATATATGTTTTTGAGAAATTTAGTCTATGATAAAATATTTAAATTGAAGTATATATCAAGTAAATTAAATTTAGCTGACCCATTTACAAAGCCACAGATCAAGGAACAATTAATGAAATTTTGTAGATGAGTTTTTGAGGTCTAAGTTTTTGAATTACATTTTGATCGCTCTTTTCATTGCCATGTCATTTGACACGACATTGATGAGACTGTCTGTTTTATAGAAAAATTTAAATAGTTTTGAGAGTATTCATTTTGAGGCCCAAGTTGGAAGGTAAAGAGAAAAAAAAAAGTCTTATACAATTTTTGCTCACTTTGATCAGTGCTTGGTCGGTGAATTTGTTTCCCCGACCTAGTTATGATTAGACAGACTTCTTTTTTGAATTGAAGGTGTATTTTTCATGTTTTAAATTTTTTAAAGTATATATCTTTTTGAATGTTTTTGTAAAGCATGGGGATGCTAAAAAGGGGGCTGATTGTTATGTCATGTTTGTTAAAATATAAAATTAACTTTATTAAATTCTGTTTAAAATGACATACCTTTTATTTTTACCATCTCCCAGTCTGTGTTAAAATACGACCGAACGCCATTGCTTCACATGCTTTCTGCCGTAAATATGCGATTCAGTCACACCGTAACTGCTGTGATCTTGAATCACCGTTACTCGCTGTTCTTGACTTGCGCGGTGTTTCCTGCATTCTAATTGGTCGATGTTTGACGTCATTGTTCATGAGTCACTGACGTTCTGGGTATGTATTTCCTTTCATGTAATGGCAACAGCTTTATGCAGATTTCACAACAATCTGGTATATTTAGCGTTCTCATATATAGGGAAAAATCCCTAGATCTAGGGAAATTGAAGCCTATCTAGGGATTTAGGGAATTCCTTCTGATTTTTAGGGAATTTTTAGAAGACTGGCTATATTTTCTTAAAATCTAGGGGAAAAAAGGATTTTTGTTAGACTTCTGTGTTTTTCTGGCAATGAACATGAGAAAGTGAAGTAAAGGGATGGGCAGTGGGGAGAAATTGCCCTCAAGCAATTCTTTGGTTAACACAACAGAGGGTGGGGGGAGGAATTTATGGTCGGATCTGGTCTCGGACCTCCCTTTCGTTTCTCGGTACAGGGATCCTAGATGGCTAATAAATGATTACCACCTGGATCAACAGTTGTTAATTACTCCAGATGCGAACACTATTTATTTTTTGATGATTTCAGCATCTGGATTTGAATCCCTAGAAGCTTTTTTTAAAATGAAACTGTCTCTGAGGTCATTCGTTTGGAGGAGGATGGGGAAGTGGGGCGGATGTTACTGCTGGTTTTTCTTTCTTTTCTTCTATCAGGTAAAACCAAATAAAGAAATCATCAATCTGATTTCCTTTTGTTAAACAACCATGTATTATGTGCATATGGAGACTTCGCTATAATTATACCCATAATGAAGTAAAGTACTATGCATAATGCATTAAAACAGAAGAATGTTAGATGAAAATATCAGATCCTCTAAAGAAATTGTATTCTATCTCTTTTAAGTATTAGCCATAACAATAGCGAGTATTTCTCCTACATAACGTGAAATACAAGAAAATTAAATGAATATTTTATTTCAGATTTCCTTTTTTTTTGGGGGGGGGGGGGGGACTTATTCACAGATTCATTTTTATAGGTAAAAGCATACAATTGGCAGGATGAAATGATTGAAATGATTTTGGATCTAATAGCATTTTTCGATACATGTGTTGCATCTTCAGTTGTAAGCGATTGCTGTCTCATGATGGCATTTCTCCTTTATAAATATGGTTCAAAACGCCAACTTTGATGGTACTCTTTTAAAGCACTCTTTATCTTTCATGGAAATGGAAAACGCTATTCAATTTCCTGGTTTTTTAGAACACTGCCTGTCAATTTTATGCGTTTACGAATGAAATGAATTGAGATAAAAACTTATGCACGATTTTTACTAATTTATTTTGTGTTTTCATGTATTAATTTGGGACATCTAAAGTTATATCTATATCTGAACATACAAAATAATAATGCAATAATATGAACACCTGAAATCTTCAAAAACTATAGAAATAGAACTTGAATATTTGTCAAGCAACTGTTATATTTCCTTTTGTTTGACCACTCATGGGAGATTTTAGAATAGTAATTTGATATAAAATATATGTACATGAATATCAAATAATAAAAATTATAGTAATAATAATCAAAGCTGTAATGTATGTTATTTCGTGATTGCAACGATTTTCTCAAAAACCAAATGTAAAGAGCATGTTTAATCAAAGTTACTTGTTTTTAAATAAATATAAATTTATATTCTAAACAGCAGTTTTGAAAAAAAATATATAACAAGATTTTGTCGTCCCAAGCAAAATAAGTTTGTTTTTGTTTTTCTATAACATGACTACTCACCGGTGTTTATGAATCTCATATGTGAATGTGATTCAGGATGTTACAACCAATCAAAATGCAGAATTTCTTCCATGTCACGTGACTTTAGAATCTAGGGAAATCTAGGGAATTTTTACTTCGTAGTCTAGGGAAAAAAGTAAAATCTATCTGAGAACGCTAAGTTGCATCTTTCTCTTGTCTTGCTTTTTGTTTTGCTTGCTTGTTAGCAGCATGTGTTTTGTTTTTTCGCCATGTAATTAAGGTGTTGTAGCCTTTTCTACGTAAGTGAGAAGTCTGCTGGCGGTTCTTCTTATTATGAACAAATGTTATTCATGTCTTAAGTTACTTTAAGTTTAGTTCAGCGAAGCTATGCTGACAACATTATTCATATATGTAAATATGTTCGCTCATCATTAAATAGTTACGTTTACTTCGACTGTGTTCATTTACTGAAGTCTTCCACTTACATGCATTTCCATATAATCAAGATTTTACTGTGCATTATCTGCTAAGTCTCATTTATATTAATAAGAGAATACAACAAACATATAGCTGAGTCAATGCCACTGATATTCCCAAATATATTTCTCAAACCAACCAACACATATGTGCATACGCAGTCTTCTTCTCTTCACTTCAGTCTCCAATTTTTGCTTCATTTTTTGTAAACGGAGATGAAAACATCGTGAATCAATCATTCGCTTTGGAATGACATCATCATTTTCTCCCAACTTCATTTTCTTAGTGCTACAGAGGAAAGATGTTTACACCTGCAAACCTGTGCAGACTTCTGACTCTGGCAGATTTTAGGTTGGCGGATTTGTGGCTTTCTACTGTATGTATATATGTATACATATATTACATACAATTTAGCTTTGTGTAAATTAAAAAGAAATTATTTTTAACAAGAATTAGGCAGAAATTATGTACTTACTCTGATGAAAATTTTATTTTATTAAGATACAGCTCATTAATAAAACCCTTCATTGTCATGAACATTTTAATTGAAATTTTGAAAATAGTAAGACACTTTTCTTGAAACAGCAAATCAGGTATATGATAATAATTGCAACCACCTTAAGTAAATGATAGAACAGAGTTCCCACTCTTTTTTTAAATAAAAAATAAGTTTTTAAGGAATTAAATTTTCTAAGGACATTATCAGTAGCACCAACTAGTCAATGCCATGGTAATTCCAGAACATTGTATTTTTCTGCCATCTTTTGACGAAATTCGCATTTTTTCCACGATCATTTGATGAAAATCACATTTTTTCTGCAATTCTTTGACGAGAATCGCATTTTCTTGCAATCCTTTAAGAAAAATCGTCTTTTTCATGATCCTTTTAATGAAATTCGCATTTTTTCCTCGAACCTTTGACAAAATTCACCTTTTTCCTCGATCCTTTTACAAAAGTGGCTTTTTTCCCCCACGATCATTTTAATGAAATTTGCATTTTTGTTCAAGACCCATTAACGAAATTCGCGTTTTTTCCTAGACCATTTGATGAAATTTGCGTTTTCTATGATTTTCTGACGAAACTCGCGTATTTTCGACAATCTTTCTACAAAATCTATATATTTTACATGATCTTTTGATGAAATTCATGTTTTTTTCTGCCATCATTTGATGAAATCGCATTTTTTCCGCAATCTTTTGACAAAAATCATGTTCTTTGTGATCCTTTAACAAAAATCATGTCTTTTTTGCAATCCTTTGAAGGAAATTGTGTTTTTTCCGTGATCCTTTGACAGTGTCAGCCTGTGAAAACATGGCTGAGCAGAGTTGCAGTGGTTGATGTGGAAGACTTAATTTAAAACACCAGTTAAATAAAAAAGAGATTTATTATACTTGAGATGAGTTTTATGCTTAAACAGCATTACTTTGCTGTTAACTTAAAAAGAAACTTAAAATAATATTTAAATGCAGCTACATGATGAAGATTATAATATACGAACAATTACAGGAAGCTGAAGATCCACAAACTGTCCAGACATTTATACAACAAACTAGCAGTTGTTTTGCATAAACTTGTTACCAGTCTGTAAGTATAAACTTATATCTGAAACGCCATTGGCTACAAACTATGGCATTGTAAAGCAACTAGTCACGGCGAAAGACAAAATCCCAGAATCACAATTACTGGCAGTTATTCAGTAACGTACTAGCCTCAGGAGCTAGTGAAACGAACTGCCGGCCATTTCGTATATGTAAACAATTGTTCAAGAAAGGGTGAAAAACAAAAACATGCATCAATATTAAAAGTAAATACTTTTCAAACTTTATGGTTTTATTAAATCTTTCTGAATGCTTAATTAAGCTCTAAAAGTAATTGATGCGTAACAATCGGCTTCCTTTTTCACCATCTCTTGAGCATTACAAAAATATGAAAAAGGTTATATAAATACAAGATTACAAATACAAGAAAAATTCAAAAGGTTCAAAAATGTAAAACTTCAGTTCAGCAACAACAAAAAAAGTTGCACTTTAAATTCAAAAACAACGATATGATCAATGTCAGGTCATACAAGACTTTATTGGCAAGGCATTGATCAGAGTGAATAACATTGTAAGAAAAATTATAACCCCCTAATAAAAATTTAAATATCAAAAATTCTTTTACAAAATTTCACTAATTGCTCTTTAATTTGTGGTTTTGTGAAACTATCTGCCAAGTTAAATTTACTAGCAACATATTTAAGTTTAAATACTTTATCAAACACTAAATTTCTAAGAAAATGATATTTTATACGAATGTGTTTAGTTTTCTGATTTTCGAAAGGGGAATTAGAAAAGGCTATGCAGCTTGGTTATCACAGAACAGAGTACAATCCCTCAAGTTTAAATTAAGCACTTCATTTTGAAAAACATTTTTGACCCAGATTAACTCTTTTGCAGCTTCAGTTGCTGACATATTCGACCTCCATTGTTGAAAGACTTATACATTTCTGTTTAAAAGTCTTCCAAGATATGGGCGTTTCATCTAGAAACAAAATTTAGCCTGGAGACTCGATTGTCTCTGTTTGCTGCAAAATCTGAATCAGAATAACATGAGAGATTTAATTGACTGACTCTGGATAACTCAAGTTTATAATTTTTAGTATATTTTAGATAACCCAACGATTTTAATAAACTATTATAGTGAGTAATTCCAGGATTTATTGAAATTGGGATAATAAATTAGCTGCATACATGATATCTGGTCTAGTCCTCCCAGCTATAAAAGATAAACAGCCTATAAGATTTTTATATTGAAACCTAGACATAATTTCAATTTCTTCTTTAGTGGAAGGTGAATCTTGTTTGGACAACACCAAGCCCTTGGGAATAGGTAAAGAGCTTACTGGAAATTTAAATTCTGAAAACATTTCACAAACTTTTTCAATGTATGAAATCTGGTGAATGAACAGGCGATTTCCTATCTCTTCAAACTCTATGCCCAATAGCTTTCTGGTTGTCCCCAAAATTTTTAAATTAAAATGTTTTTGCAGCAAATTTATCCCAAAATATAAATCATCTTTTGGTTTTACCAAAAAGAACAATATCGTCAACATAAAGCAAAAGGATCAATCTGGACTGAAACATGTATACACAATTGCACCAATCGAGTTTATAAAAATTCAGTTTGGATAAAACATCATCTATTTCAAAGAACCATTGTCTGCCAGATTGATGCAGACCATAAATGGCCTTATTTAACTTTCAAACTTTATTTTTTTCTTTAACAAAACCCTCAAGTTGGTGCTTGTATACAGTTTTATTCAGATTTGCATAAAGATAAGCATTGTTGATGTCTACCTGGACATTACCCCATTTTAACAGACATGAAAATATGGCAAAGAACAACCTAACTATTGAAAAACTTACTGCTGGACTAAAAACCTCTTCATAATTTTCTCCTTTAATTTGATTAAAACCTTTCGTCACCAACCTAGCCTTATACCTTACTATTTAATTTTTCTCATTTCTTTTTAAGGTATATCCCCAACAATTACTAAGAATTTTCGCATCGTTTGGTGGTGCCACAAGATCAATTCGTTATGTTCATACATAACATTTAATTCCTGGTTCATTGTGTCCCTCCAATTTGATGCTTCAGGGGCCTTTATGTGTTGATTGTAGGTTTGAGGAATTTTAATCTCAGTTAAATTGACTTCATTTACATTTAAAAAATTAGATACTTTACCGGATCCTTTATTTTTACTGCTAAAATCAAATAAGTTTTGTCACATTCTATTTTATTTACTTTACAATAATCTGTTAATTCATTAAAAGATCTAATTCTGGTATTGGTTCCTTCTATGCCATAATAGATGTCTGTTCTATTTCCTATTTTGCGTGGTATTGCCTTACGGGTCAATTGAATAGATGTACAAGGTCTCAAACTACTCTGTTCTAAATTTTGGTTTAATTCTGACTCACTAACTTTTCCTGTGTCATTTCCCAAATGAGATGTATTCTCAGGTTCATCATCAAAAATGTTTCCATCTTCTGGAAAATCAAAAAGTGAAAAATTAAATTTTTGCTCTTTAAGTTTTGAAAATATATGTATCCCCTTTTTTGTTTCATCAAATCTAACGTTAATAGTTTCTACAATTTTGTTTTCATCTATCAACCAAACTCGGTAGCCTTTAATTGTTTAAACATAGCCACATATGATTCCTAGTTTAGCTCGCATATCAAGCTTCCTTCTGACCTGCTTGGGCACTCCAACATAAACTAAACAACCGAATTTTTTCAAATGAGAAACTGAGGGTTTTCTACTGGAATACATCTCAAAAGGGGTCTTGTTATTTTGTTTGTGACATACCCTATTCCAGATATAGGAAAAATACATTAAGGCTTCAGCCCAAAATTTTTGAGACAAGTCACTAGCATTGAGGAGAGTTTTAACACCATCAAGAGCAGTTAAATTAAAATGCTCCACGACACTATTCATTTCAGGGCTATACAGATTCGTTTTCTTGTGAGAAAATCCCTTGCTTTTCTAAAACAATGTCAAATTCTTGGTTACAGAATTCTAAACCACCATCAGTTCTTATAGAAATTATTTTCTTATTCAAGTACCTTTCAGCCTTATTTTGAAATTTCAAAAATGTCTGAAAAACATCAGACTTGTTCCTGATACTGTAACAAAACTAGAAAAATCATCAATGATGGTGAAAAAATATCTACTTCCCCCATGTGATGTCATTTGTAAAGACCCGCACAAATCCATGTGCAAGTGCTCCAGAGCAGTTTTCGACCTTATTTCCCCTTTAGCTTCAAATGATGTTCTTTTAGACTTAGCAAGTTTACAGGAGGTACAATCCTTGGTTAATTTTGACAGCACTGGAAGACCTGTAACACTTTCATTTTTACTTGTGTTAACCAAGTACTCATTATTTACGTGGCAAAATCTTTCATGTCACAATTCATTTAAGTTAACTTTTTCTGAATGATTAGTAGAAATGTTAACCAAGTTGCTTTCTCCCTTACACATAGTTTTATGACAACAAGGTTTAAAAAACTACAAATCATTTTTTCTTACTGCATAAAATAACCAATTCCAATTTTCATCATATACAACAAGTTTACCTTTACTGCCAATAAAATTTACACCTAATTTTTCAAGTTTGCTACTAGACGAGGGATTCCTATGTAAATTAGGATTGTACAAAAGATTCTTAAGAATAATTTGATTAAAGTTGTCATCTTAAAAAATTACAGTACCCTTCTCCTGAACAGGACTTTCCTTTTCTCCAACAGCTAGAGACATCTACATATTTGAAACTGGTTCAAAATCCAAAAACAGGTTTTTGTTATTACAAAAATGAGCCGTAGCTGCTGTGTCAAAGACCCAGCTACTACTTTGGCCAAAATCAGATGAATTAGCTCCATAAAAGCTTGGAGAAATTTCAATCAAACTAGCTTCTTGTTCAGAGAAGGTATATTTTACACTAATGCACTTTACATTATTCCTTCACTGCACGATTTTTTCTATTTATATGAAAAAAATTATTTGAAATCTATATATTGGTCTAATAATGGGAAAAATAGAAAAAAATTATATTTCAAATTTTCAGCTAAAATTTGATATTTTATGGTGTGTACCCTATGTACACAATTAGGGTTTTAAAATATTGCATTGCTATATTTTACAACTGAATGGGTATAAATTTATTAATTTTATCTACTTAACACTCTGCAACTTTTTTTTATATTAATATTTTAAGTATTCACTAAAAATAATGAAAGTAAATTTTACCTTAATAGCTTGATCGAAATTTTTTTTGTTTCCAAAGAACAAATTCTAATTTTTTGTCAAATGTAGCCATCTGACATGGACAAAATAAGTGTCATTCCATTCTTTGGACTATTCTTGATCAGGGATAGATATCACATTAGCCAAATTCATGGCACATAATAAGAAATACAGTGTTTTTAGGTATGTATCAGATGTGGCACGTCGTGCAGTGAAGGGTTATTACATTTTAATTCAACATTACTAGATTCTGAAAATTTATTTTTCAACTGAGAATTTTTAGATTGAGAACTTTTAGATTGAAAATTTTTAGACTGATTTTTAAATTTACAATTAGCAATTAAATGACCATATGATTTGCAACAATAACAAGGACCTATTGATTTACTTTGATTAACATTATAATTCTTAGATTAAAAAAATTTACTTTGATTAACATTATAATTCTTAGATTAAAAAAATTTACTTTGATTTACAAAATTCTCAGATTTAGAAGGTTTACCTGTTTTATATCTAGTTACTTCTCCAGAAAAAGCAATATTAGTGTCAGAAAGGTCTCTCTTAGCTAGCTTTAATCTGTTCTCTTCCAGCAGCAATTCAGACTTGATCTTGTCTGGAACAAACTCGTTATCAGGCCACCTGTAGGTTGCTTGGACTGTAGACTGAAACTCTTTTTGGAAACTCCTGATCATCTGATATCCCATCTACAATGGCTATAAAGTATGTCCTACTTCCCAAAGTCGCCCGGCAGCTTGCTTCACTCGGCAAAGAAATAAACCATGGTTTTCGCTGGGAGGATAATGGGCACTAAAAACTCATCTAACAGCTGTATCACACGAGCTCTTGTAGTAGGTTCAAAATGATCTTTCAGGGTTTTCCAGGCTACGGTTCCACTAGTGGTACCAGCAATCAAGAGCTTGAATTCAGGTGACAAAGTCTAGTATATGATTGTATAGGATCTGGCTTTCCGTAAATTCAACTCACTTCTTTCCCTCCATGTCAACTGGTCAGTTACAACAACTGTTTTTCCATCTGTAATTTTCTCTCCCGATGACACATTTTCCTTCACATCGGCATCTGAATCAGGATTTTCAATGAATTCCCATGTGCCAAAATGCATCAACAGGACCTTTACTTCGACTTTCCATGTTTCTCAATTTGTTGAGGTCAAGAGAGGAGCATTTGAGAACTCCATACCAGCAATCAAGAGCTTGAATTCAGGTGACAAAGTCTAGTATATGATTGTATAGGATCTGGTTTTCTGTAAATTCAACTCACTTCTTTCCCTCCTTGTCAACTGGTCAGTTACAACAACTGTTTTTCCATCTGTAATTTTCTCTCCCGATGACACATTTCCCTTCACATCGGCATCTGAATCAGGATTTTGGATGAATTCCCATGTGCCAAAATGCATCAACAGGACCTTTACTTCGACTTTCCATGTTTCCCAATTTGTTGAGGTCAAGAGAGTAACATTTGAGAACTCCATACCAGCAATCAAGAGCTTGAATTCAGGTGACAAAGTCTAGTATATGATTGTATAGGATCTGGTTTTCCGTAAATTCAACTCACTTCTTTCCCTCCATGTCAACTGGTCAGTTACAACAACTGTTTTTCCATCTGTAATTTTCTCTCCCGATGATACATTTTCCTTCACATCGGCATCTGAATCAGGATTTTCGATGAATTCCCATGTGCCAAAATGCATCAACAGGACCTTTACTTCGACTTTCCATGTTTCCCAATTTATTGAGGTCAAGAGAGTAACATTTGAGAACTCCATCTTTTCACGGCCTCTGTCAAAATACTAATGAAAAACTTTGGAAACACTCGTGAAAAATTTTAACGGCCTTCGTTGAAGCAAATGTAAAAAAAAACTTTTAAAATGTTGGAAAAGTCCACAAAAAACATTGTCGAAAACACCAGTCACCAACTGCAGACACATCTCAGAACAGGAAAAAAAGTTCATGATCAAGAGAAAAGCACATCTTCACTTCCACAAGGCCTCTGGGACCATAACCTGTCAGCCTGTGAAAACATGGCTGAGCATAGTTGCAGTGGTTGATGTAGAAAACTTAATTTAAAACACCAGTTACATAAAAGAGAGATTTATTATACTTAAGATGAGATGAGTATTACACTTAAACAGCATTACTTCGCCATTAATTTAAAAAGAAACTTAAAATAATATTTAAATGCAGCTACATGATAAAGATTATGATATGTGAACAATTACAGGAAGCTAAAGATCCACTAACTGTCCAGACATTTATACAACAAACTAGCAGTTATTTTGCATAAACTTGTTGCCAATCCGTAAGTATAAACTTATATCCGAAATGCCATTGGCTACAAACTATGACGTTGCAAAGCAAATAGTCACGGCAAAAGACGTGATCCCAGAATCACAGTTACTGGCAGTTATTCAGTAACATACTTGCCTCAGGAGCTAGTGAAACGAACTGCCAGCCATTTCGGATATGTAAACAATTGTTTAAGAGAGGGTGAAACAGAAAAACATGCATCAATATTAAAAGTAAATACTTTTCAAACTTTATGGTTTTATTAAATCTTTCTGAATGCTTAGTTAAGCTCTAAAAGTAATTGATATGTAACAGACAGAAATCGCATTTTTTCCACAATCCTTTGACGAAAGTCAGGTTTGTTTGGTTTTTTTTTTTTTTTTTTTGCAACCCTGTAACAAAAATCCCGTCTTTCTCGTGATTCTTTGATGGAGACCGTGTCCTTTTTGCGATCCTTTGATGGAGGTTGCATCTTTTTCACGATCTTTTGACAGGAAACGTTTTTTCCGCGATCCTTAGATAGAAATTGCATTGTTTTTGCGGTAAAGTAGATTGTCTGAAAAAAATATAAGCTGGGATTTTCAGTTTCTAACCAAAATATTAAATGGGATGGTCAAAAAGTTGAGTTATTTAAAGCCTGATTCTTAAACATTTTGTTCGAATCTTGAGAAATCTAAAAAGGGATTTTTTTTCTTCTTCCTCAGAGATTTTTTCGTCCTCAGGAATTTTCAAAAGACGAAATTTCATCCTGTGGACAGAAAACTTGCACCCATCGGATTGTCCCATCAATTCACTATAGGCAGACCAGATTCTGCCTACAATGACGTCATAAAGATCATCCTCGTTCTGCAAGCACAAGCAGCTATGCACATGCTCAAAGTCGAAGTCTCCTGCTTTAAGATAATGCGATACTGTTTTTCAGCAGGCGTTCAGTATATCCACGTTTTGTGATAAATGACTTCTCATAGTTAAAGAGTTGAAGTATAGGCATATTTTGATGTGGATTAAAATCATTTTATGATTCTTTTTTTATTTAACTGAATAAAAAACAAAAATCCTGTACGAAATAAATTCTTGAAAAATTAAAAATTGAAAAAAATTGAAAAAAAAAAAAGCAGAAAATTAGAAGAAAATGGAAAATGACAAAAAAGTAGAAAACCGCGTATCCACAGAAGAATCTCATGCCTGTATACTACCTGACTGAAAAATGTTTCTGGGAAAAATACTTCATGCTTATAGTGCTTCAGGTGGCTAACTTCACAAGCCTATCTGATCTGACCTTGAGAAATAAAATTAACTTTGTACTACAAATATAGCTTCTATTTATACTCTTGGCACCAGTAGGTTTGGCAAAGTTTCCCTAGGATATCATACTAGGTTTTCTAGAATACGTTAAGTATTTTGCTTAACATTCAGCCTAGGTTTGATTTCTGGACTTTATATCTGAAAAGCAATTATGGATTACATATGTAATTGTTTTATCAGTAAATACAAAAGTGCCCAATAACACAAAATATAAAAATGACAAAGAGTTTAATCATTAAAATTGTTACTGGTTGGAAAATGATTATTTTTTGCATTTTCAAAGAATAGTATAAATTCAAAATTATAGCTATCATATATATCTTTTCTACTACTTGTCGTATATTACTTAGGAATGTTGATAGACCTCTTCAAATTTTAAGCATAGATTAAACTTTGTGCAAATTGTAATAAAAAGCAAAAATCTTAAACAATGATTTTTACGCACCAGTAACGCACAGAACAATAAAAATTACCCATACGATCGTTTTGAGGATACCTCGATCCCCTTCCTCAGCGGGAGAAAAAAAAGAAAGAATTAAAATGGGTTCAAAGAACCCCTCGGTTATAGCCCCGAGAACTGGCTTATGGATTGATTAAAAAGGCAGAAGCAAGAGTTTATATATCCCAAAGAAATGACATAATTGAACAGAACTAACTGAAAAAGAGTCACTGCACAGGATCTCTCCATACTGGTGAAAGAAAAGGGGTGCAGGTCATATCATTTACTAAGGTGGAAGTATGTTTAAGAATATAGTGAGCTTCGTAAAAATCTAGATCAAAAACTGAATTACATTTTTGAATAATTTTTGCCTCTGGATAATTGAACTGGTGGTTGGAATTCCAACAATGTTTTGCTATTGTAGATTTTTCAACTTCCTGCTTTCTAACGTAATTCTGGTGTTCTTTCAGCCTAATTGTGCACGCTTCGTCTGCCCAATGTAAGAGAGGCCGCACTCACAAAAAATTCTGTAAATGCCCCAGGTATTATGATCGTCAAAAGGATCTTTAAGATTGGAGAAAGAAATTTTATTGGTTGGAGAGTAAAGATCTTTAAAACCAAACCTATTAGAATAAAAGAAATTTGTGTACTGATTTTAGAAAAATAAGGTAAGACAATAACATTTTTAAATTCTTTATTTGCTGGAACAGAATCGGTGATTATCTGAGGTTTAGATAAAATGTGGTTAATGATATTCAAACTAAATCCACGATCGATGGCAACTGCTTTTATATAGTTAATTTCAGTATTAAATAAATCAGAATTTGAACAAATTTTACGTGCACGGAAAATAAGAGTATTGAAAGCTGCAAGTTTTTGATGTGGGGGATGACTGGACGATGAGGGGGTAAACTTACAGCAAAAGGTTTTCGGTAAACTGTCATCAAAAACTCACAATCATTACTAATTACCAGGACATCCAGAAAAGCTAGACGTTGTTGAGTTTCAATTTCGAAAGTAAACTGTATACATGGATCAATTGAATTAAATAAATCAAGAACAACGTTAATATTATGGTTAGACAAATCAAGCAAAGCAAAGGAATCAACTACGTAACTTGTATAAAATGGAAATTGTATTAATTCAAATTAATTTAACTTCAAAATAATGCATGTAAATATCACTCAAAACAGGGCTTAAAGGGTTATCCATAGCTAAACCTTCCGACATTTTATAAAACTTCCCTTGAAACACAAAAGTATTTTGTGATAAACAAACACTGGTTAAAGAAACAAGGTTCTCAATTTCATATTGAAAATAAATTTTGAATATGAATCATTTTTAATATGAAATTGAGAACCTTGTTTCTTTAACCAGCGTTTGTTTATCACAAAATACTTTTGTGTTTCAAAGGAAGTTTTATAAAATGTTGGGAGGTTTAGCTATGGGCCCTTTAAGCCCTGTTTTGAGTGATATTTACATGCATTATTTTGAAGTTAAATTATTTGAATTAATACAATTTCCATTTTATACACGTTACGTAGATGATTCCTTTGCTTTGCTTGATTTATCGAAACATAATATTAACGCTGTTCCTGATTTATTTAATTCAATTGATCCATGTATACAATTTACTTTTGAAATTGAAACTCAACAATGTCTAGCTTTTCTGGATGTCCTGGTAATTAGTAATGATTGTGAGTTTTTGACGACAGTTTACCGAAAACCTTTTGCTGTAAGTTTACCCCCTTATTATAAGTCCAGTCATCCCCACATCAAAAACTTGCAGCTTTCAATACTCTCATTTTCTGTGCACGTAAAATTTGTTCAAATTTTGATTTATTTAATAGTGAAATTAACTATATAAAAGCAGTTGCCAACGATCGTGGATTTAGTTTGAATATCATTAACCGCATTTTATCTAAACCTCAGATAATCACCAATTCTGTTCCGGCAAATAAAGAATTTAAAAATGTTATTGTCTTACCTTATTTTCCTAAAATCAGTACACAAATTTCTCGTATTCTCAATAGGTTTAGTTTTAAAGTTGTTTTCTCTCCAACCAATAAAATTTCTTTCTCCAATCTTAAAGATCCTATTGACGATCATAATACCTGGGGCATTTACAGAATTTTTTGTGAGTGCGGCCTCTCTTACATTGGGCAGACGAAGTGTGCACTTAGAATTAGGCTGAAAGAACACCAGAATTACGTTAGAAAGCAGGAAATTGAAAAATCTACAATAATGAAACATTGTTGGAATTCCAACCACCAGTTCAATTATCCAGAGGCAAAAATTATTCAAAAATATAACTCAATTTTTGATCTAGACTTTTACGAAGCTCACTATATTCATAAACATACTTCCACCTTAGTAAATGATATGACCAGCACCCCTTTTCTTTCACCAGTGTGGAGAGATTCTGTGCAGTGACTCTTTTTCAGTTAGTTCTGTTCAATTATGTCATTTCTTTGGGATATATAAACTCTTGCTTCTGCCTTTTCAATCAATCCATAAGCCAGTTCTCGGGGCTATAACCAAGGGGTTCTTCAAACCCATTTGAATTATTTTTTTCTTTTTTTCTCTCACTGAGGAAGGGGATTGAGGTATCCTCGAAACGATTGTATGGGTAATTTTTATTGTTCTGTGCGTTATTTGTGTGTAAAAATCTTTAAGATTTTAGCTTTTTATCTCTTCAAATTTTATTTAATTTCTTGTAAATTGTTTTCAATGTTGATAATTAAAAAAAGTCTTGTGTTTATCAAAATAAATAAATTTCATTGATTTGCTATGAAACAAAACATTAATTTTATATTTGAATGTGTTGTGTAATTTAGATTATGGAGGATGTGAAAAAGGGCATTCAGTATGCTTTTCAGACTTCGAACAGACTAACATTTGCTGTCAGTGGAACAGGACACTGTGCTATGGAAACTGCTATTATAAACTTGCTGGAACCTGGAGATATTTTTCTTATTGCATCATCTGGAATTTGGGGTGACAGAGCTAAAAATATAGCTGAAAGAATTGGTAATAATTTTTTGGACTATCTATTACATACTTATAGAATTACAAGGTGTTCAAGATAAATTTGGCAGTTGTTGGTGAAAGATGAAAACATGAAATATCTGCATCAAATAGGGATGCATCGAATATTTGGTATAATATATTTGGTATTTGGTCTATTCGGCAACCCAGTAACAGGAACATTGCAGCAGATACTGCAGATTAGTCTAACATTTTAAAAGAAGTACGGCTTAAAAAAATGAAATGCTGAAATTTTTCTTTTTCTCTAGATTTATTGTATATATATATTTTTTTTTCTTCTATGGATTATGATTATTTCTTATGATATAGGCATTATTGGGTTGCAGATACCTAAGTTTTTTATGCATTTGGTCTAGCTGAATATTTTGATATTCTGCAAAACCAAATATTTCATAATACTATAGCCGAACCCAGTAGCAGAATGTTCTGTGTCAATCTGTAGTAAACATATTCTGCTACTGAATTCGACTATACTACCAAATATTTGGTCAAAATATTCAACCAGACCAAATAGATAAACTTTTTATTTTAAAGAAAAAGTCTTACATAACTGGTATTTTTACTTGTCAATAAATAAAAATAATAAGATTACAATCCACTTATTCAGTGAAAAATGTAGAGTATCTCACTCCAAGCCAAACTCTGATTTTTGTTCCTAACTTTAACAATAATCGATATATTGTAATGATAGTAACAGGCTTACTTTGCTTTATGTGGAATATGATTCATGAAAAGTGCTGGAAATTACCACCATTCACATCCAAAAAGCACTGAGCTAGAAACTCCATAAGTTGGAATGCAGCTGACTGTATATATATACTGTGTCCCTGACCAAAATTCGGTGCACTTCAAATGATGTCATCACATTTATACAAAGCAAAGTTAATCTGGTCAAAATCTTACTGAAATATCTTCATTGTTGTTAAAGTTGTGATCAGAAATTCAGATTCAGCTTATAATAAGACACTCTGAATTTTTTACAATAAGTCAATTGCATCCTGGCTATGCGTTCCCTTGATGCCCATTATCACCCCTGAAAATTTGTTACATTATTTGATAAATACCTGTTTATTTCCAATGTCTGAAAATAATCACCCAATCCACCTGCTACTTGCTAGTACATTTAGAAACTTCTTTAGTAAATCAATATGAGTAAGAAAGTTATTCTTGTTGAATTGCTACCATTTAAATAGATTGTTTCTTTTTCTTTTTTTCACTTTAGTTCCTTTCTAACAAATGAAAATTACACGGATGTATAAGTTTTTTATTCTCTTACATGAAATACTGTTTACAGTAGAAATATATTGTATATATTTTTAGCTTAATATACTTAAACAATAAATATTTCTCATTCCTAATCTAGTAAAATCTCTAATTTAGTAATATTGGGAAATATCTATATATTTAAAACGCTAAGCGTTTTCTTTCAACAGTCCGTGAGAAGAAACTACTGCATCAAATTACACCAATCTTTTTTTAAATGAAAGATATTTGGACACAGATTTGTTATTGTACATTCATTTGTTCAAATATTTTATTAATTAGCCATAATTTTAAATTAAAATTGTACAGTTACGCATGCGCAGTATATAAGTACAAGTCTGCCTTTGGTGTGATGCGCTGCACATAAGCAAAGATGCTTGCTCAGTTGAACTATCCCATCACAGCTAGAAGCTGTTTTAAGTTCATCTGCTATTCAGTCTTACTGTAAACAAGCTTTTCTTTCTTTCACAAAGTTAATATTATTTGCCTCTTTCAGCATTATTAACAATTCAAAAATTTATTTTGTTGATTTTAAGAGCTAGATACAGTTTATTTCTGGGGTGTCATATTGTCTTGGTCATATTACATACAGAAGAAACACAGTGATTTGAGGCTAAAAGTTATGGCTGGTTATCTGTGTTATGAATTAACAATAGTTACATGTGAAAATTGGGAAATTGGCATGTTAAGTTGTAGCTACTTCTTTAATAAAATAAGGTATCATAAGTATTAAAACACAAAATTATCTCTGTAAGATCAGAACTCAAATCCGAGACAGTTGCGTAGGTATCAACTCTTTTTCGAACCCCTTCAATTTAGGAGGGAAAAAAAAACGAGTTCCTGATAGCATAGTGGGTTAAAGCAGCAGTTTAAAGCTCTGAATTTTTATAGAGGACGCAGGTTCGAGCTCAAGATTGACAAAATGCGTAATATTTTTGTCAATGATTCATTTCAATAATGACATATTTTATTAGGAAGAGAAGTTATAGGATTTTTATTTTATTATTGTTATTATTTGAATGCTTAATAATTAAATAAAATTGAACACAATAATATTTTGAAAAAATAATGATTTTATATTTAAAATATTTAAGTTAAAATATTTTGCATGTAATTATCAATTAAATAAATTGAGCTGATCTACAATTTTCGTAATATTTTCTGGCCATTATCAAGAATATATATATATGTGTGTGTCAGAAAGAAAAGTTTGTCATTCATTTACGTAAAAAATAAAACAAAATGAAAGGAAAATATTTGTATAAGAACTATAAAAGAAATTACCTTGATATCCAGGTTTAATATTAAAAAATATATATAAAAATGTAAAATAAAATTCAAGTAATAAAAAATATTTATTATAAATCGTTAGCTGCATCAAGTTTCAAATTTAGGTTTTTAGAGAATGAGACAGATAAAAATAAAATTCATGGCAGTTTTTAATGGTCGTATATTTAAAAAAAAAAAAAAAGACATGAAAATAAATATTTTTTAAAAAAATGAAGCCGTAGTAAGTAAAAATAAATTCTCTACCAGGTATTTTTAGGTAAATTTCTGATAAAAAGCAAGCATAATTGGTTGTAAATTATAAACTTAAAATTCTTTCGCTTCATTGAATAGGTTGGACTGATAGCACCATCTGTCTCCTTAAAGAAATGGGAATCACATATGCATTATAGAAAATTGTCACATAATTCGTCATTCAATAATTAATTTAAAAGCAACTAATTAAAAATTCAAGAATTTTTCTAATGAAGCATTCAAATTATTTACCATCAAATCTTGACAAAGCACTATCTAGCATATATTAAACTGTTAATAAATTCTGTGTTTAGAACAAAATTATTATAATTTCTTCATGCTAAATAAAGCTAATTTATTAGAAGTAATAAAAGAAAAAAAATACATATATATGGTAGTTATAAAATGATCAACAAAAAATAAATAATAAATAAAATTCATATTTAAAAATAAATTATTAATGTAGAAATTAATTACATAACTAATTTAAATACATTATTCCGTTAGTTAATAAAAATATGTAAACCCATAAAATAATTTTTTAAATGTCAGAAAAAATAATTCATAAACAATTAAAATTTATATTTAAATATTAATAAAAGATATAAAAATAGTTAATTAATTTTAATAGTTTATTATAAGAAATATTAAATTCAATTTACTTGCTCAAGCAGGTCACACCTAAAAGAATTCCTGGGACTACAGTCAGGAAAGATAGGTGGACAAATGTTGGGATCAAGAGATGTTCCTCACAGTACACATTGTAACATCATCAAATTTTGTGTTTTTTAACACTTTCTAAAAATGATCGATGGCAAAAGGGATTTCTTCAGAAAGAAGATATTTCCAATAACTAATGAAAAAGGGGTCATGGGTGGGGTTATCTATGTTTCGATAGCATTCTGCTATTTTTAACTCTTTACAACAAAGTTGAAAAGTGTTTATGACTTCGGTTTGTCTGACCCTCTGTCCATACTCTAACTTCCGTAAATATACTCGGATTGCCCTGAAATTTTTGGATGTTATTGATGTTTGCCATAGCACATTCCCTATTTCAAATGAAGTTTGTAGCATGTTTAGTACATTTACAGGGACAGTCAAAAGTTTTCTGTTACATTACGGCCTATGGGAAAAAATCATTTAAAATAATTTTTAATGATGTTACATGCTTTCAAACATAATAAAATTGATATGCATTTATCAAGTGCATTAAAATATGCATTCTGTAGAATATGCAGTGAAAAGAATAGTTATTATTCATTTACAGGGCCATACAAAGGAATTCCGTTACATAATGATAGGGGTGGAGGGAATGGTTTGAGACATATTTTAATTATGTTAAAATATTTCATGTGTAATGAAATTGATATGCATTTGCTGAGGTTTACTATAATTTATTTCATGTATAATAAGATGTGCATAGCATTTACAGAGATACACAAAAGATTTCAAATACTGTATTGTATCTGAAGTACTGTATTGTAGCGATGATTGCTGGAAATACATTTTTAATTATGTTACGCACTTTTATGTTTCACTATATTTATGCATAATATATGGTGTGTATAAATGCTATAATTGATATACAGGGCTACACAAAAGAATTCTTGATGGTTACTGACAGAGTTGTATAAAATAGACGTATGCACGCACGCCGTGCGTGGAAAATTTTCCACAAAATTCGGAAATTTGTGGAAAATTTTTTAGAAAAATAAAGGGTAATTTTTTTTTCTTGTAACTTTGTTTTATTTTTAAGTAGCGAAAAATTAAAATATTCCCCAATTTTATGCAAGATTTATTTATTTTTTGCCAGGGGAGATTCTGTTCCAAAAAATAAAAAAAATTGGCCATCACTTCAAAAATTCAGACATAAAAACAATCACTGAAAAATTTTGCGAATTTCAACGAATGGTCGTTGGAAAAAAAACCAATTTCGTCAGTCCTTTGCAGAAAAAAAATCAACAAATTCGCCAAAGCATCGCGAAAAAAACACAAATTTCGTCAAAGGATCGTGAAAAAAAAATTTCGTCAAAGAATCGCAGTAAAAATGCAAATATCGTCAAAAGAGCATAGGAAAAAAACAATTTTGTAAAAGCATAGCGGAAAAAGCCCGAATTTCGTCAAAGGATCGCGAAAAAAAACAAAAATTTTGTCAAAGGGCCGCGGAAAAAATGCGACTTTCGTCAAAGGACGCCAGAAAAAACGTGAATTTTTTCAAAGGATCGTGAAAAAAAAGATAATTTCATCAAAGAATTGCAGAAAAAAGCCAAAGGAAGTCAGGAAAAAAACGAATTTTGTAAAAGCATAGCGGGAAAAAGGCAGAATTTTGTCAAAAGATCCTGAAAAAAACTCAAATTTCATTAAAAAAACGTGGGAAAATGATAGGATTAGATTTAGATAAGTATTAATTTTAGCAGAGAATTAAAAATGCCCAATGGAAGCTTAAGCTGATGACTCTAAAACTGTTTACTTTAAATGGCTAAAGAAGAATAAAATATATGGTGGCAAAATAACTACAAGATAAATATAAAAACAATCTGACGTTTATTGATCAAAAGATAAAAACAATATATATAAGTTAACTAGATCTTCATTCAGTAAAAACATATATAGGTTTTAAACAAAACATATTAAACTGTTAAAGTATATAATATTTGGAAAACTATATTTAACAGTAATGAGATTGAAAATAAACTGACGAACCTCATGACATTTAGAAAATGAAGTACTGCAACACTGAGTGACCGCCGATCTGTAAAGTTCCATTTAATACATAAACTGCTTGAAAAACGTGCCAAGTTAATTACTTCCAAAAATAGGATTGAACCATTAAAAGACTTCTTTATACCGGATAGCACTTCAATGGAAAACGTAGTGGTAAACTTTAAATGCAGCACAAGAATTAAATGATTTAGCTTTGATCTTCCTGACATATGTGACTCATTAAACAATGTTCTTCTAGAAACAATTAACAGAGAGTCCACACGCTAATCCAGAGTCGACTATCAAACTCACAACAGGTAAAACGAAATGTCAGATTCAAATAGATATTAACTTATAAAAATATGTAGAACTTCAGTCTCACATCAAAAGCCATTTCAACAATCAAAGAAGGACCAGTTGTTACTGACTGAGAATAGGGTAAGTAAGTAAGGAAATCATATCCATATTTATATGAACCGGGAGAACGAATAATACCTCATCACACAATTCAACGAGCAGCTAACGTTGATCCCAGGGTGACGACATCGTGACGAAGTGTCGTACATCCGATGTGCCATAGGCTCGAACTGTTGAGATAATTACCAATAAGTAATATCTCAATAAATTAAGTTAGCAGAGTGAATTAAGCAAATGGAAACGTAATTGCATTATGTCCCAACCTCGGATGAAAAATACGTTAAACTATTAAATCTATTATAACTAAATCTTTAAATGGAATTAAAATGTCAAAACAGTTTAATGGAATTAACTTGCTGAAATACAAAATTAGAAAAAGTCTAACTACTACGTGATCTAAATAACGAAAGACAAATTTAAAAGAAACAAACATTTATTTAAATTTAGTCAAACAGAAAACAAATAAATTAACTAAAAGAATAAAATACATAAAACATACCTCAATCAGTTTTAACTTTAAATGACATTAATTATGCATTTACGTATAGAACAAGTTGTACTGAGCAACACTCCATGACACACTATTGCAGAAGTAAAAAAAATGTAAAACATCTTTCGTTTCAATGCTCCAGAGCTTGAGAAATAATTTATCATTGAAAAACCACACTTCGTCTTAAACCAATTCCAGCACCTCCAGAGATATCATACTACAGCGTAAAAACAAACAAACAACTGTCATTCCCACCAGGAAACCGATAGATAATCAACAGTTTGGAAATACAATTACAAACTCATTTTCCCAACGTCGAGGAATTCGGAGAAAGCTCAGCTGACACTTCAATACAGAAAGGACTCCTTTTCGAATTCACACCAAAAAGTTCTCGAAGATAGAGGTCACACAATGCAGCCTTCATTATTCCATCAGATGATTTAAAAACGAAACGTAGATCAGTTGATATCAATACGGGAAATCCAGGAAGAGAAAGACCTTAACCTTCACCGTGAGTTTCCAGTTTAAACAAGCTTCCATGCTGATAAAAAAATTACGATACTTAAAAACACCTGCTCACATCATGTTGAAAAGGTAAATCCCAACTGCCGAAGAAACATGCTGGCTGAAACATATATATGGCTCGGACATGCGTACCAGCTATTGGCATATGCAAAACAGACGGCTTCCAGAATGATCGGAGACTTATGACGTACTCTACCGGACAACTAACGCCATCTTGTGGTGACCGGGAGTACTGCTCAACTATCATACGTGGAAAACAATCTCCGAAAACCGCGATGTTTTGAAATACAGGCGACCGGCATTAGAAGATACAATTAAAGGTAAACTGTAACTAAAGATGAAAGCAAATCAAATAAAGGATTTTAAGGAGATATAACTATGAAAAACAAGGATATGAGGTAAGTAATATCTGTATTTATATTGTAAATAAAGAATGGCTGTTTCAGCTAAAAATGTAAATAAGTTGTAGAGCTAAAGTAGTACGGTGATAAGATATAGAGGGCTTGTTATTCCTAACATGAACAAAGAACGCCATCTGGTGGCGAACGTGAGACCAGACGTCAGATGAAAGGGTTACGTGCCGTTGAATGCGTGGGAGAAACAGATGGATGAAAAACGGAAACAAGAAGGAAAGCACGATAATGTAAACAGAGTGGATAAGTTAAAGGTATGATAACGGAAGTTAATTTAAGGTAAGTAGAATTTTGTTGAAATTAATAAAGATATTTTATCACTGATAAATCAAGAAATAAAATGTATTATTTAATAAAAGTGAATATAGAGGAGATAGATATATTGTTAAGTAGAAGTAAAATGTAGAGGGGAAAATTCCCAGACAGTGGCAAGACATAAGAGGGTAATTTACATCTATCGGAAAAAAACTTTCATCAATCCATCGAGAAAAAAACTACGAATTTCGTTAAAGAACCACAGAAAAAATGCAAATTTCATCAAAGAATGCGAAAAAAAGCAAATTTTGTCAAAGAATCTCAGAAAAAAAACACATTTCATCAAAAGAGCACAGGAAAAAACCGAATTTCATAAAAGCATAGCGGAAAAGCCCGAATTTTGTCAAAGGATCGCGAAAAATACAAATTTCATGAAAAAAAAAAATCTTGGAAAAAACACATTTCATCAAAGGATCCCAAAAGAAAACATGAATTTCATCAAAGGGCCGTGGAAAAAGCGTGAATTTCATCAAAGGATCTTAAAAAACACTAATTTCGTGAAAAAAATCGCTGAAATATGCGAATTTCGTCAAAGAAACTCGGGGGAAAAAGTGCAAATTCCATCAAAAGAGTGCAGGAAAAAAACGAATTTTGTAAAAACATACCAGAAAAGCCGAATTTCGTCAAAGAATCACAGAAAAAACTAATTTTGTCAAATAATCGAGGAAAAAATTTAATTTTTGTCAAAAGATCGTGAATAACACGAATTTCCTCAAAAGATCGCAGAAAAAATGCAAATTTCGTCAAAGGATCGCGAGAAAAACTGATTTCGTCAAAGGATTGCAGAAAAAAAATGCAAATTTCATAAAAACACGCAAATTTCGTCAAACGATTGCAAAAACCCGCCCAAATTTCATCAAATGATCGCAGAAAAACGGGAATTTCATCAAATAATCGTGGAAAAAATTAATTGTTCTCTTTAATGATGATACTTATGAATGGACCTCTCCCTATAAAATGTGATTCAGTTGTTTCAGAAGCAATGCCACATTATTTCTGTGAACAGAGTGACTGGCATTTTGTGTGAAGAGGTCACAATATTAAGGATTGGGCTGCTTCTGAATGCATTGACAAAATAATTGATAAGAATTTACTCATTCCTATCATGGATTTTTACTTTATTTTTTTTAACCAAAATAATTATTCTTTAATTAGTATAAATTAATTTTTAATTTAAATTGTAGTTATTTTAAAACTATTGTTTTTAATTCATATTGTCAAAATAATATAACACGTTATTTTATTAAACATTAAATTAATTTGCAGAAAGTTTTTGACCCAATATTTGTGTGCACAGAAAGTTTTTGGTTTTATACAAGTTTGGTTACTGGGTATGAGTGCAAATTGCTTAAAGGTGGTTTTTAAATGTGTTATGCATTTTTACACTGAACTGCATTTAGTTTACTAAGAAATGTTTGTAGAACATAGATAAAATGATATACAGGGTCACGCAAAGAACTGGATACATGGCCGTCTATAAATGATAATTTCTGAAAATGTGATTTCAGTAGTTTTAGAGTGTTTTAGTTTGAATTAAACTTTAGCTAAATAGTGGCATATAATAAAGATACTAGGTTAACTGCAGGGTTGTACAAAAGTCTACAAGTATGTTCCCATCTATTAGTATAAATTGCTGAAAGAGAAATTTCAACCTATTATGCATTTTCTTGCTAAACTAAATTTCCCAATTACGGGTGATCCAAAAAAAAGTTTACAAGGCAAAGGAAAAGTATTTATTAACATTAGAAACAAGACACAAATGGCAATCAAGAGACACATCTGGCCTTTACTTTTCCACATAGTCGCCAAACCTGTTTAGGCATTTGTCAGAATGTTCGACCAACTTATTTATCCCGTCTTGGTAGTAATCAGGGCCCTGCTCATTGAGCCATTTCTCGGCAGCTGATTTCACTGCATCGTCTGAGGTGAACTGTGTTCCGGATAAGTTTCGCTTCAACGCCAGAAAAAGGAAATAGTCACTTGGAGCCAAATCGGGGCTGTATGGGGGGTGATTCCAGACCTCCCACTTGAACCTTTGCAGCAATTCCTGAGTCTGGCGAGCTGTATGGGGCCTGGCATTGTCATGCAGAAGAATGATGCCTTTGCTCAGTAATCCAGACCGTTTGCGTCAGATGGCTTCCCGCAATTCCGTTAAGGTGGCACAATAACGATCGTCATTAATGGTATGGCCATGCTCCAAATACTCCATTCGAATAACACCAGTTGTATCCCAGAAAACGGTTGCCATCACTTTACCGGCAGAGGGTGTGACCTTAAACTTCTTCCTCGTCGGTGATCCAGTGTGTTTCCACTCCATCGTGGCTGTTTTGGATGTGGGGGTGAAGTGATGAAGCCATGTTTCATCACTGGTAACGATGCGATCAATGAAGTGTTGGCCGTCTGAATGGTATCGCTGCAGAAATGTGAGGCTGCACATCATTCGAGTGGCCTTATGCTCCGCAGACAACGCACGTGGAACCCAGCAGGCACAAACTTTGGAATATCGCAACTCATCGGTTACGATGAGTTTATGCTGAACGTTACCATAACTCAGGTCCAACTCTGAGGCAATCTCACGCGCGGTTACTCGTCGATCCCTTTGGATGATTTCTTCAACACGTGCCGTGTTGATATCCGTCCTTGAAGAACTTGGACGGCCGCTCGCTTCCATATTGCGGTTTTCCACATGCTCCCTGCCCGCTTGATAAGAACGACACCATTTTGCTACCTGTTGTCTACTCATTTCTTTGTCCCCGTATACCTCAATGATTTGTCTGTGAATTTCGGATGCAGCCACATTCTTGGCCCATAAGAATCGAATTACGGCTCACACCTCTATGCGAGACCACTTTTCTAGATGTCGTGCCATTACTGTCGCTCTTAAGTGTCTGCGTACTGACGCTACTTACTCGTAGAACCGCTGTAGGACAACTAGCGCCATCTCTCAACCACCCTGGGTGGAAATATTCGCTCTACAATTATTATGTTTCAAATGCTTCTGCTTGTAAACTTTTTTTTGGATCAACCTACGTATATAAGTATATACAGGGTGTATCTGAAATGCTTCAACAAACTTAGAGGGATGATAGTACTCATGAAACAGGCAAAAAATGCGATGGAACATGGGGTCGCAAATGTCATTTAAAGATGAAAATCGAGAAAATGCGTCTGGAAATGGACAAGCTGAGACAAGAAAGAAACATTCCAGAAAATTATTTATTGCACAGAATAGGTACAACACAGCTCATGATGTCCAGAGAAAACAAATATTTTACAACAATTGTTCATAGTGTCAATCACGGACAATAATACACAGAGTACATCTATGGAGGAACGACTCACGGACATGCTTGAAGACTATGTGGATTCCTGCTCACAGATTTGCTTGGCTTTCTTCCAAGTTTTTGTTATATCTTTCTGACTGGATTTGCACAAAGTGAAAGGAAAACCAGCTTTTTGCTACTAGCCTGTTCTGCTGAAAAGCAGCATGCGAGATTTTGATATTTTTATTAGCTTTGCGATTTTCATCCTTTAAACATCATTTGCGACCCTATGCTCCATTGCATTTTTTGTTCGTCTTAATGAGTACTATCATCCCCCTAAGTTCCCCCTGTTCAAAAGAATTAGAATACGCATTTGCTATGAATGGTAACTGCTGGAATCAGTTTTTCAAATGTTTTATGTATTTTCTAAAATGTTTATTTAGTTAACTTATATACCTTATTTCCCTAAATAAGGAAGTTTTGGAAAGTGTTTCATAATCTATGCTTAACGCATGATTTTTCTTTCTTGTTTTTTATTTTCTAGTCTCCATTGCACCTCATCACCACACTTTATATCATTTATGTAGTGTATAAGGGACATTTGGTAACTGTCTTGATTGCAGAACTAGGTTACTAGTGTGAATCAGCATGATACAGATTAATCTTTTCGAATATTCTGATGGCTTCCACTCTTTCCTTTCTGTTAGCTTTGACATCATGGATGTATCTGAAACCAAAGAGTATGTCACTTTTCCATGACAGCACACAATTTTATACTATTTACAAATTGTCAAATTTATCTTAAACAATCTCTATATCTTTATATATTTGTTGTTTGTACTTTGAAAATTTTTAAAGTTAATTTTTTTACTAATTTTACCACTGTGTTCAAAAGTTTATATGTTTGTTTTGTTATCTATATGTACAATACTTTCTTTTGAAAGAAATGGGGGAGGGGGGGGGGGGGAATTGTGTGCCTTATCCACGTAAGTACAAGATTGGTGTGAAAACGTCTATAACTCATGACAACATGTGGTGACAAGTGTATATGATTATATTAAAAACATAATATTTCTTCTCAGTTTCATATACAATAAAATTCAGCACTAAAATATGACAATTTATTATAAAAAGCAGCATGCTAACGTGACAATAATAGCATCATGCTAACGTGACAATAATAGCATCATGCTCATGATTTTGGCATTATGGAGCTCTAAGAACTAATCTGAATCACCAATTCAGCATTGCTGATTAATTTCTTCAATCCAAAGAATCCTTAATGCTGACTGGGACTCCCAAGTTTGGTTGCAATGTGCCTGGCAGGCCCCTGTTAAGAAATCATCATTAATACCTAATTACCTCAATTCTAATGTTTCATAAAGGGTTTAATGACCTTCAGTAGGAGTAGGATGTTCAAAGAGTGCATATTTGAAATCTGATTCTAAAACGTTTCTGAGGCAGCTGATCATGGAGGTTAAACCGTAAATGCATTAATCAATTTATTTAATATTTTCATCTTGTTAGCAAAGTTTTCCTTTTATTTTTACATTAAATACAAGTGTGTAACAAGAAAAGTAAAACAAATATTTTCAGTTTGTAATGCTGTAAAACCTATGAAAACAGAACCCGTGTATAATGGAGTCTTGCGCAAAACAGAAAATTTTCCTAGTTACGGCAAAAAGAATATAATTTTCTATAGTTATATACATGCTTGATATGGAACCTGCTAAATGCAGAAATGGAAAAAAAAACTCACATTTCATTCAAAATCCTGTTAAAACAAAATTTAAGATTCAAATAACTTTCCAGTAATCCTTAAGAAGAGAGAGAGAGAATGCACACAATACTTTTCAGTAAGAAACTTATCGTGCAGCTCAGTAATGCATATAAATTTTATTATGATTGAAATAGTGTAACGTTAAAATATACTGCAAACTTTTTTTCGTGAGACCATTATGTAACAGAATTCTTTTGTGTGACCTCTTAAATGAATAATAAATGCTTTGCATCCCATACACTACAGAAAGCATGTTTTAGTACACTTCATAATTGCATATATATTTCGTTACGTTTGAAATGGTTGTTAAAAAGGTTTAATGGAAGATCAATTAAAGAGTTTATATATAAAAAGGTGTTAGGAAAATATCCTAACAAATCTTATTACTTCATGGAAATCATTTTCCCAGGTTCGTTCTTCAAATCTATCATCTATTTTAAAATAATAAGAAAAAGTTTACCTTGGATGCGTAGACTCATGGATAAATAATGCTTGAAGAAAATGAAGACTTGGAAAACTCATCTTTATTTCAAGGCATATTTCAGGAGGCTCATTCCATATGCTGCTCTGTGGGATGTCCGATGTCCGGCACTTGAGAAAGTTGAATTTATTTTTAGACACCTTAAATGCACGACTGCATTAAGAATCTGTTAAACTTTTTCTTAAATAAAGAGCTTTAAAAATATTTATGAGCATCTTAAATGAAACAAGGAGAACTAGTGTAACGGCGCTGGTGTCTGGGCACCAACACGCTTTCCAGCAGAGAGAAACTCACACCAACTGTACGACTCCTGCAGCAAGACTGACTCTCTAAGCAGAAATGTTCGAAAACAGCGCTTTCCAGAAAAGCGCTCCAAAAGGGCATAAAAACCAGTGCGCTCGCCAAACACAACGCCAATGGAGAAACATGTGCATCAGGGGGATGATGTCAGCGACAGAGGAGGAGAAACCAACAGCTGCGCTCAGACTGAAGGATCACGAGAAACAGAGAAGGCAGCAGCTGGCAAATAGCCAAAAACTAACGATATACGATGCTGGGAAGAAAAGTATCTGCACTTGATAAGTGCTGACATAAAATGAAAGAATGGCTGAAATAAAATGAATGGTAAAACAATACGATTTAGGATCGTAAAATTAAAGAAAAGATGTTATTAAGCAGATGGGTGAATAAAATAAATTGGAACTATTAAAAATGAGAAATAAAATATTTAAACAGGAATAAAAGGGCAGGGGAGGTTTAAAACCAATATATCAATTATGATATATTTTCTCCCTGACAAACATAGAAAAATAAAATCTAAGCACATAAAGCACAGACCCACATGTGATCCGACATCCTGGAAACAGCTAGAACATACATGGGAATAACAATGCATACCCTTACAGGTGGGTAGCTCCGCAAGTTTGTCATAGTAATGCTTAATACATAGAGTTACATGCGTGAGAGTGCTACAAAAAACATATTTACAATTATATCAAATTCTAAAAAATAAAAATACTAACAAAATAAAAATGGGATTAAAAGGGCAAACAAAAAGGGGAAAGTGGTATCACAAAAAAAAATAGGGATAAAGATGAAATAATGAATATATTACACTCTACACATATCTTTATGACAACAGACAAATCATTCCAAGTACTTATTTTTCTACACTACACAAATACAAACAATAAGCATGATCATGAAAAAAAGTATAGTTTGACGTACATGTACTATGTTAAATATATATATATAACCATGGTTTAAGATATCAAAATGCAGAGTATATGAAAGGATACATTCTAGTAAAATATGTTCATGTTTTTTGAATATATCACAGTACAAAACTTATTCTGACTTGAAAACAAAATACACAAAATTCTTATTCTACTTCTATGTGTATTTTCAAAACTATCAAAGTTACAATTTTGACAACAAATATACAAAATTTTGAAAAAGAGAGGCTTCCACTCAGGATAACTTGAAAAAAAAATTGAAAACTTACATTTTTTTTTTTTGCCAGAATTCATAGAATTAAAAAAAAAAATATGCAATGAGGATTATCATGACACATAAAAAACATCAGTTATAGTCTGAAAAGACTTAAATGTGATGTTAATCACAACTAAAATGAACTTTAGATTAATTTTTGTTTTTAAATGTGAAAGTGAAAACAACAAGAATGCGATATCCACATATACTGTAACACAACAAATCACTGAAACACACTATTATAGTTAAATGAAAGAAAAATTAACAACAGGTATTGAAAAGGTTTACCATATTAAAAATACTGCAAAACATTGAAAATATTTAGAATTAAGAATTGACATTCATAAAAAGTGTATAATATAAGGAAAATGTACATTACATTAATCTGCCTGCAGACAGCAAAGTACATGGTAGCTACTCTTTCTCTCATACTACACGACCTTTAGAACTGAGATTATAATGAGACTGTGCTGAAAAAGAATTAAATTTATTAGACATATCAGATTTTTTTTAATTTTTACGAATGTTCTTGGGCTGAGAAAGTTCAGTATTATTAATTGGAACAGGAGGATGATCAGAGTTCGCTTGTGTATTAGCAGTCCGTTGCAGAACAGATACATCATCTGGCACAGCAGAGTCCTGTGAAGGTTTTTTTGTGGATGTAGCATTCGGTTGCACAGGGAACACATCAGGGACTTGTGAAGTTGAAAATTGGACATCAGCTGATACTGGATTACCTGTCAATCGGGAATGTACAACTTCTGGGATAAGGTGTTGCTTATGTGGTGGCGAGATCCACAATCTGTCAATGTGGATTTTGAAATGCTTTGCAGAACGGTTATTTGCTCATTGAAGGATAGCATTCACGGGACCACATCTTTGAAGAACTGTAAAAGGACCAGTAAAACTAGGCTTGAAAGTGTGAGAACTTTTTATGTAGACAAGGTTTCCAACACTGAGCTCATGAAGTTTTGCATATTTCTGTTGAGCCTGATTTTGTAATTTCTGTGCAAGTTGAAGATTATTATATACTTTCTGGTAGATTCTTTCTAAGTCTTGCATTAATTGAAAGTAAGTCCTATTATTATTAGTGGCACGGAATGGCTGATATGACATGTATGTGTCATACATAGTTGAAAGTTCCCGACCAAAATGAATGAAGTTGGGTGAGAATTTAGTGGTTGAGTGAATAGATCCGTTATACACCATTTGATGTATTTTTACTGCATTAAAGAAATCATATCCATACTCTTCTAGGGCAAGGATAGTGGCTTTGATAGATTGATTTATACGCTCTGAAATAGCATTTGTCTGCAGATGGGCTGGAGATGAATGGGTTAATCTGACGCCAAACTTTGTGCAAAAACCATTAAAAATTTCAGCTGTGAACTCTCTACCCAAGTCGGAATGAATCATTGAAGGGCGACCATGGGTTGACGTATACTTAAAAAGAGCATTAATAATATTTTGACTGGAAATTAATTTAACTGGATAAAGTTGAAGATATCTAGAAAAGCGATCAATTACTGTAAGAATGTGGTAGCCATTGTTTAAAGGACGAACTAAATCCATTGACACAAAATCACCAGGGTACTGAGGTAAAGGGTTATTCTGGAAAGGAGCTTGAGGGATTCTGTGATGTTTTGACGTAATGCAAGTCGAACATAACTGCACGAAGTTAACGGTATCAGCATAAATACCATTCCAGTAATATTTTTCGGATACAAACTTAAATGTTTTCTGAATCCCATAGTGAGGTATATGAGCAATTTTTAAAGCCTTTTCACAAAGTGAGCTTGGCATGGCAATCTTAGGTGATGTCTCTTCCTGCGTTGACTTAGGGTCTTGGATAAAAAGAAGGAGACTTGAAGACGGACAAATACAGAAAAATTTTGTATCCTGTGTGTTTCTTTTGTTTAATATGTCACTGTAAAATTTTGATAGATTACGGTCTTTTAGTTGTTCTTTAAGAATGGTTTCTTTTGAAATTTCAAGAAGAGGGTCCGTAGGTATATTCCTAAGTGATTCTAAAATTTGCTGAACTGAAAGTGGAACAGGTGATGATTTGCCAGAAGATGTAGATGTATGAGCTGCGTTCACAGACTCAATGTCTACGGGAAGTACTTGTTCGGAATTTATTAATTCAGGACTATTATTCAGATCGATCTTCAGTATCTGGAAATGGAGTATGGGAGAAAAAATTTGTGAGTACATTCTCTTTACCAGGAAGATGTTTGAAGGAAAAATCATACTCTCCAAGAGTGAGTAGCCATCTTGAAGTGATGTTTGCTGGTGATACAACTTTAGAATAATGTTTCAACGGTTATCTGTCTGACAAAATAGAAAAGTGACGCCCACGAAGATAATACTCAAACGTACAGACTCCTTTAACTATGGCCATTAATTCAAGTTGAATAGCTGATTAACAAGATTCTGATTCCTTTAACATTTTACTGAAATAAGAAATAGGCAAAAGGTCTTCATCATGTTTTTGCATTAATATGGCTGAAATTGCAAAAGAACTTGCATCAGTGTTGAGATAAAACTTTTTGTTAAAATTAGGTTGAATTAAAAACGGTTTTTTGAAGAAGATCGATTGAAGCTGTGCAAAAGCTTGTTGCTGTTCAGAGTTCCATTCAAAAGGGACTTTAGAAGACTTTAATTTTACAAGTGGAGCAGAAATTTTAGTAAAAGCTGGGATGAGATGTATATAATATCCACATACACCAAGGAAGCGTTTAACATGTTTCTTAGATTTAGGTTCAGGGAAGGAATTTATTTTAGAAATATTTGATGCAATGGGATAGACCTTATGATGTTCAATCTCAAATCCAAGATATTTAACATATGTCTGGTGAAATGAATATTTCTTGGGATTTAGGGTTAAGTTATGTTTTTGGAATACTTGAAGTATTTTCTTGAGTTTTCTGCATGTGTTTTCAAAACTTTTGCTTCCAATCATGAAGTCATCTTGATAAGCAAATAGACCATCTTTGGCAACTTCTTCAATGATGGAATCGGCCATTGACTGGAAGTATTGTGCTGCTGTCTTGAGACCAAAAACAAGTCTGAGATATTTATATGTGGCCCAGGGAGTAGCAAAACTCAACTGATCCTGATACTCTTCAGGTAAGTGGATTTGGTGTTAAGTACTTAGCATGTCCAGAGAAGAAAAGAAGGAGAATTCAGTAAGATTCAAGGTAAGATTTTGAATTCTCGGTAACAGATAGCTGGAGCTTTCAATTATTATATTTATTACACGTAGATCTAATGCTAATCTGTAAGTTTGTTCAGACTTAGAATCCGGAGATTTCTTTTTTACTAGAATCATGGGACAAGCCCAATTTGTAAGATTTTTCTCAATTGTACCAGCATCAATTAATTCCTGTAACTGTGCCTTTGCCTCGGCTTGTAAAGCTTGGAGGATGGGAAAAGGTAAACATTTTATAGGGCAATTTGAAGTAAATTTGATTTCAGGTTTAACAAGATCAGTATGACCCAGTGTTTTCAAAGTAGTTGAAAAGGCTGCAAAATTTTCTTTAAGTATTGAGGTTAGAATATCTTTTCGTCTGTTGGTAAATGGTCAAGTTTAAAATTATTGATGTCAAATTCTAAGTGTCTCTGTTTAAGAATTTTTTTCTGTTGGCCTGATGAAATTGACTGACTCAACAGAACTGATTTGATCACCTTGCAACTTTTTAGAAAGTGGTTTCATGTGATCAATAGGAGAAATATATCCAATATGTTGACCCTTATTTAAATTACTGACTTTACAGGACAGATTTTCTGCAAATATATAGAAGCTAAATTCACTTGGGCTTGATGAAATTTCAGAACTTTGCTGTGGAATATTATAAATTGAATCTTGAAGATTTACAAAATTCCTGGAGAATTTTTGTGAAAAAACAACATTACCATGGCATGACTTATGAATTTTAGATGTAACTTTTACATATTTTTGATCGCCAGGTTGTAGAATAGTTTTCTGAGCAACTAGAACTCTAAAACAAGTTCAGGTATCATTTTCGTTTGGATTATTGCAATTAACGCTACGGATGTCAGACTGATTATGATTATATGGTGTGGCATTTTCTTCAGGAATAATTAAATCAAAAGAATGAGATGTGGTAGGTGATTGTTGCTTAATGCTGTTAACTGCATCTAGGGAAATTTCATTGATGAATGGAGTCGAGATGCCATCAATAATGCAACCAGTATATTTTGGGTCAATACTAACTCTAAACTTTCTGAGAAAGTCGTATCCTAATATTAGACTAAAAGTGGAATCATCAGTCATATTAATTACATAGAATGGGTGTTTAAAAAATTTTAATCCAATTTTAAATGGAATTTCAACACATGCTGAAAATTGAACTGCAGAATTGACAGTAGTAATCTTCACTTGTCATGAAAGATATCTAACTTTGATCGAGTCCTTTACTTGAGCAAAAAATGTATTACTTAAAATTGAAACAGACGAGCCAGTGTCCAACAAGATGGTTGACTCCATGTTTGTAATAGAAATGTTGATTAGAGATGAAATGGGGTTATGTTGTAACACATTGGCTATTATGTGTGTTGTAACAGGCACACAGTTATCAGAATCAATAAGTAATTTTTCGATGTTATCTGTCTGAGTGGATGCATTACAAAATGAACTGGGTGGAGGATGTGTCGCATCCTTACATATCCTCTCTACCAGTTTGGGGAAAAGGTAAAAGATGGTGCTTCAGGGTTAAGATTTGAATTTGTTGTATAGCAATCATTATAATTAAATTGTCTACTGAGGTTGAAGAGGTCCTAGGACACTCTACCGATGCACTAGTAAGGGGAAGATTCACAGGAGTTGTCACCGCATAGTTTATAAAAGCAGAAGATTGTTTAGGTTGAAAATAATTTTTGAAATTCGGACAGAAACGACAGACATGCCCAAAGGCACCACAAAATTGGCACTTAACATTTGGCATACTTGGTGGCAAATCTCTATTATTTCTATCAAAGGCTCTACCTTGTTGTTGTTCAGACACCTGAGATTTATTATATGATGGTTTCCTGAATTTCTTTGAGTTGTTGCTTTTGTAATTTGTCTGTCTATGGTTAATCTGAGAATATGGTTTTTGATTATTGTATGCTCGGAATTTATTTCTGCGGTGAAAATTTTTAGACTGATTCGAGCTATTTTCAAAAGCGAAACAGTTTCTTTAATAGCATTAAGTTCAGACCGAATTTTTTGCAAAGGAGTTGAGCTTGATGAGGTCTGGCAAATAAATTCATTATTTATCTCACAGTCCTGTAATAGAATTGCTTTTCCATTGCCTCAGTGTATGTTTTGATATTATTTTGCAATATGTGAATGCAATAATTATTAGGAATGATAGAAATAAATTTATTAAATTTTATTGCATCAAGTGTGGCTTTATCCTTTATGTTTTCATGAGCTCTTGGGGCAAGTGAATCCAACCTATGTGCCAGATTTCTCACCGACTCTCCTGAACGCATGGAAAGATTATGAAACTCAGAGATGGCCCTACAGGGATTTTGCCTCCTGAATTGTGCTCTTAGCACAGAAAAAAGTTCTTGTGATGAAGGAATGGGATGATACTCTGATTTTTGTATGTAAAATGTCTTAGCAGACCTCGTAAATTGGATATGGCATATGCCAAAGTCTCTTTGTCACTATATTTGTTGCAAGCAGATACATCTGTTACTTGTGTAATAAAAAATTCCAAATGTTCGGGATCACCGTCAAATGGTGAAATATTAATGTTGAAAGAATGATGAATAGGAACAGTGGTTGCATCAAATGATGACTGTCCAGAATTGTTCGTGCCACGTGCCATGCTGGACTATTCAATTTTGCAAATAAAAACTAAAAAACGTGAGAGAAGATATAAGATTTATGCACAGTCACTTGGTTATCTTGTATCAAAAGTTTAAAAACTTTAAAATCTTGACAATATTAATCTTGAAATAGATATTTTACTTAAAAAATTAATGTCTTTATTTTATTTATTTTTTTTAATGTTATTTTATGATTAAAAAGGTGATACCAGATTTGCTTACAATATATGATATAGAATTGCAAATGTTCAAAAAAGTTCATGTTGAAAAAAATTAGATTTTACATTTTCATCACAATCTTTGTGTATCTATGAATTAAATAGGTAAATCTTGACATATTCTATATAAATTTATTAAGATTACTTATATTTTTTAAGATTTTCTATAAGTTTTTATTCAAATGTAAAAGACAACAATTAACATTATATTACTACCATGTGCTGTGAAAAACATGGATCTGATTCATTGTTCAATCTATAATCATCTACTTAAAATATTTAATTTATTAAAAAATATATTCGTTAGTATGAAATTTTATTACCATATTTTCTATAATTCTTCATTATTTTTATGATTCATGGCCTTCACTTTTTATATACAATGTGCCGGAGCACGTGATTCATATAGCATTAAAAATTCTTAGATGACAGAAAAAACACTAAATGTGCACTGGTCAAAGCAGGCACCAAATATGTTAAAAAATTTTAATGGAAGATAAATTTAAAAAGAGTTTATATATAAAAAGGTGTTAGGAAAATATCCTAACAAATCTTATTACTTCATGGAAATCATTTTCCCAGGTTCTTTCTTCAAATCTATCATCTATTTTAAAATAATAAGAAAAAGTTTACCTTGGATACGGAGACTCATGGATAAATAATGCTTGAAGAAAATGAAGACTTGGAAAACTCATCTTTATTTCAAGGCATATTTCAGGAGGCTCGTTCCATATGCTGTTCCGTGGGATGTCCAATGTCCGACACTTGAGAAAGTTGAATTTATTTTTAGACACCTTAAATGCACGACTGAATTAAGAATCTGTTAAACTTTTTCTTAAATAAAGAGCTTTAAAAATATTTACGAGCATCTTAAATGAAACAAGGGTAACTAGTGCAACGGCGCTGGTGTTCGGGCACCAACACGCTTTCCAGTGGAGAGAAACTCGCACCAACTGTACGACTCCTGCAGCAAGACTGACTCTATAAGCAGAAATGTTCGAAAACAGCGCTTTCCAGAAAAGCGCTCCAAAAGGGCGTAAATATTAGGATAAAACCCATCTAACATATTTAAAGAAGTAGAGTCTTAAAGATAATTAAACAAACGTAGTGAAAGCTTTGTTGAAAAATAATCTAACTTGTAACACAGAGTGATGAAGAAGTGGAAGGGTTAAACTAAGATATGAGGTAAGCAGCATTAAGATAAAAATTGCATTTTTGTAGAATAAGCACAGAGTAAAAAATTCTGGTGAAGATGAGCAGTTTATTGAAAGTAATTATTCACATACTTGATTCTTCAGCTTGGGTATCATAACATTTCTTTTAAAACAGAGGTAAAAAATAATGATAAAAATGCAACAAGATGATAAATGACTAGATATAATTCACATACCAAACATTAACTTGAGTTAAGCTGTTTTGGAAACATAACTAAACTTACTGGTATCACCGGTAAACATAATTTAAATAAATGCAAGAAACAAAAATAAAACAAACTTATTTAAATAGCTAAAAGCCATTTCCCTGGTAACCCCAAACGTTACCACTGCTTGAGACATCCAAACAAGCTTAAAACTCAGATGTGCATCTGCCGTTGAATGATCTGACCGCGGTATAAATACCATCTGATCGACGACACGTGCCGGGAAAATGCCTATTCGCTAGAATGTTCTATCACGTGATGTGAACACAAACTCCATGAATAATTAACAACTGCCGACAAATCAGATGATTCGCGATATGCTGCCATCTGGTGCCATACGGCAAACCAACTGAATCGATTACTTCGATTATGACATAATCGATATTGTGTTCGACTGTCATGCCGTGAAAGAATTGAAACGTTAATAAACTTTTAAAGTAAAATAAACTTAAATAAAACCTATTGTAATATAAAACCTGGACAGCAAACTATTAAATGGTAAGTTAACAGTTAAATATAATAACAAAAGTGTATTTAAAAAAAGGAAAAGTTACTTTTACTATTGTATAATATGTAAACAATGTGAAACGATCTTTTAACTAAAAACTATGAAATGAAAATAACTATGAGGATGAATGAATGTGAATGAATGAATTAATGCATTAAATGTATGAGTATATGAGTGGGGTTTTGAGCAAATGAGACTAAATACTGATGTTAAATCCTATCAAATGCCCCCCCTCCCCCCTCTCATTATCTCAAAAACCAAGTACTTCCAGCAAAAATTGAAACTGGGAAAACTTTAATTTAAACAGTAGCTCAAATATCACCAAAAAATTTTTTTCGAAAACTGTAAGTTAAAATCTAAAAACAAAACGCACGCTGATAATTTTTCAAACAGCATGAACCGAAACAAGGTCCTAAACGGCAAAAAGACAAACCACTATAGGTTATAAAAAAAAATTCGAAACTTCCAACTTTAAACCTCAAACACCAAAAATTTTAACAATTTAAATTTACTTAAAACTTAAAAAAAAAACTAACAACTTTTCCCGGTTACCCATCCATCAAATCGTGACTAATAAAAACCACGTCTCAACTTCCCTTACAGAAAACTGACTAGCAAAGTCACTTTAAACGGGCAAAAAACACGGGAAAAGAAGTTAAACAGCTTTACCCAATTACAATAATTTTTACACTTGAAAAATTTACAATTTAAATATAAAGTTTAAAAAAAATAATAACTTGAATACGTACCATTAGCATTAACACAAACTAACACCTTCTATTTGAAGGGTTAAATCTGGCAATATTAGCTTGACCATCTTGACAATAACCATAATTAAACTTGAAGATTCAACAGTTTTACAATAGAAAAACTTTATTATAATAACAACAAGAAATTTGCATTATGCAATCAGAACTAGTAACTCGACTTGGCTCCTAATTTAACTTAATCAAACTTCTTAACTTCAAATGAAAAAAACAAAATAAAATCGGCATCTGAGCTTGGTATAAACGTAGACTTTTACAACAGTCCCATTTCCACAAACTTTCATACGTGGACAACCAGCCAACCTTTCACTCTTCCGTGCACAGATTAGCTCGCAGATTCTCACAAATAGTGAATTCTCAGATGCCTAAAATGAAACAAGTATCAGAAAAGAAAACATAGCATGAAATTTAAGTTATCAATCTAAAAAATGTAAAACTTAAAGTCCAAGGAAAACTTAATACATATTTTTATCCTTCAAAACAATATCAATTTTAAATTAATATTCAACTTTCAAATAATTAAAAATTTAACGTTACAAAAATTCTATACTGAAAAGGAGCCAAGAAAAACTTTAATTATTTAGGTTTACAATAATCCATAAATTTCCGCCTAGCGGTGCACCTCAGCTACCAGGACAAAAAAAATGGATATCAAAAAGTAGAAATAAGTTACTATTACATATTAAATTTCAGAACTGGTATACGGGGACTAATGTGACACTCCTATCAAAAACTAAATAAAATGGAACTTACAAAATTAAAATTACTTGTGCCCAAGGTAGGCCCTGATGCAGTAGTAACACCCTCCCCAAACCCCCGTGAGAGTTCTCTGTCATTTACCTCCCTAGGGGCCACCCTCCCAAGATGGTACTGAGGGCTGATCGAACTCCCTGGAAAGAATGGAGAAAAGAGGCACAATCCCTGCACCAGAACGCACATTTAAATGTGTACCAGAACCAACACAGCTTAAAAAGGTTAAGAGGTCAAATACCAGGAGTACTATGAAAGAATATACATATTCAATTCATTTTTACACTTTACAATAAAAAATACTACATTATAAAATTGCTAAGGCACACATTCAATAAAAATTATAATTATTCAAAATTATATTCTGAAAAAATAATTAATAAATCTCAAAAGATCAAATTTAACCAGTGGTTTTGTGAACACATCGGAGAGGTTAGACTTACTGCGGACAAACTTTAAAATGAACTCTACCCTGTAAACCAAGTCCCTTACAAAAAATAACCGGACATCGATGTGTTTTGATCGATGATTCTCAATAGGTGATTTAACGAATTCTATGGCTACCTGGTTATCAACGTAAAGTCTGGCTTTATTTCCGCTTGCCCGAGTGATCTGCTTATTCCTGCATTCTCGCAGTATCCGGTCGTACCAAACCAGATTTTTGGAGGCTTCAGTCAGTGCTACAAATTCAGACTCCATCATTGAAAGGCTTACACACTTTTCTTTGAATGTTCGCCAGTCAACGGGGGATTTGTCCAGCAAGACTATTTATCCTCCAATCGAAGTTCGGTCGTCCCGATTAGCTGCAAAGTCTGCATCCGAATAAGTGATCAAAAAGTCCGAGTTACAACATAACTGGAGTCGGTAATGCCTATTGTACTTCACATAACCAAGCAACCTTAGAAGACCCTCCCAATGTATAAAACCTGGATTAACCTGAAACTGACTAAAGAAATTTACAGCATATGAGATATCCGGCCTAGTGCGACTTGCAATAAAAGATAAACAGCCTAAGACATTGCGATAAGGCAGCCTAGACATGGCTTCAATATCTGACAAGGAAGTGGGACAATCAACCTTGGAGAAAACCGTACCCTTGCTAATAGGCAGGCTTGAAATGGGGATCTTAAAATTTTTAAATTTTTCACAGACCTCATCAATATATCGGGTCTGGTGTATCTCTAAAGATCCTCCCTCTTCATCAAATTCTACACCTAGCAGTTTCCGAGTCCTCCCCAAGATTTTCAAGTCAAAATGATTCCTAAGCAATTTTAATACCTGGTCAATTGCCTTTTTATTCTTGCCAAAGATCACAATGCCATCGACATACAGTAATAAAACAATATTGGATTTTAAGGTATAAACACTGTTACAAGATATAAATTTAATAAAACCTAATTTTAATAAAACTTCGTGAATTTCGTAAAACTACTCGCGGCCACTTTGATGAAGTCCATACAACGTCCAATCCAGTTTGCAATAAAGATGCTGCTTTTCAGGAATGGTGAACCCGAGAGGTTGGGACATATACACGTTCTCCTTTAATGGGGCATATAGGTAAGCGCTGGTCACATCACACTGAGTGTGAAGCCATCCACAACATGAAACCAAGAGAGTGAAAAAGAACCGGATTACCCCAAAATTCACCACAGGGCTAAAAGTTTCGTCGTATGAATCTCCCTTTATTTGCTTAAAGCCCTGGGCGACTAAACGGGCTTTATAGCGGGCAATCCTTCCAAACTCATCTCTCTTGATTCCGTATACCCACCTACAGCCCACCGGAGAAACGTTGGCAGGCAATGGAGCCAAATGCCAAACGTCCCATTCACGCATTACCCAGATCTCATCTTGCATCGCTGCAAGCCACATCGCACGTTGCTTAGATTTTAATAGCTTGATTATAAGTATTCGGAATAGGAATAGGTTCATATAGTCACGCACTAGGATTCAATTAGTTAGATTCGGGACTATCGTAATCGACGTCACTGTCGGGACTGGATATAGTGCTTGAAACTGGACCAGAATACAAATTTGAGCCCCCAAAATCAAAAACATCAGGAACAAACCTGATATGGTTCCGGTTGCAATACCTTTCAACTTCATTTAGTGATCTAAGACGACCGGTACTTACCCTGTTCATAGTAATAAACATCCACCCATTTCTCAGTCTTTCTGGGCACAGGAGTACGTAGCCAACTAACTTCTCATAAGGGAATAGATGGTAGCTGATCCTCCGTATCAGAATCGTTGCTGACGACCCCTTCCCCACCGGGCAGCAGGTCAGGTGAGGCGTTGGAGGGACCTAGAATTCCCTCAGGTGCAACCTCTACAGCCTGCTCATTCCGACCCACAATCCCCACGGGAAGGAGATCGTCAACCCCGGATTCTTGGCCCATCACAGCTCCACTGCTCTCAGGATCATACTTTGCAGTTTCATCCACAACAACGTCAATGGATTCTATTATTTGATTGGTTTCCGGAATCCATACCCGGTAGCCCCTGGTTCTAAAAGCATAGCCTACTAAAACGCCACGCTTGGCTCTAGGTCCAAGTTTGCCATTCCTCCGCTGCTTTGGTATACCCACATAAACTACCGAACCGAATGGCTTCAGGTGCTTAACAGATAGTTTGTGGCCACCATACAATTCACAGGGGGTTTTAGTCAATGATCTAGGGCAAACTCTATTCCAAACGTAAACAAAATATTTGACGGCTTCTGGCCAAAAATTTAAGTTTAGACCACTGTCCGCCAGAATAGTCCGAGCCCCATTAGTGAGGGTTTGCATAAAACGTTCCAAAGTTCCATTCATTTGGGGTGTGTATGGATTGGTGAGTTCATGGTGTATCCCCCTGGACTTAAAGAAATCTAATAGGTCATCGTTTACAAATTCCCCACCATTGTCGCTTCTGAAATTCTTGACCCTTCTATTAAGGAAGTTCTCCGCCCTAATAATATGGTTAGTCACAATTTCATAAGCATCGGACTTAACTCTAATGGGATAAACAGAAGCGCGCCTTGAAAAGTCATCAATAATGGTGTGGAAATAACGTTCACCGTTACGGCCTTCAACTTGATTTGGGCCCCAGATATCAGCAAAAAGTAAGTCCAAGGGTCCATCAGAACGAATAAGACCTGTGGGTTTAAATGAAACTTTCTTATGTTTATTAATTCTGCACTGGTCACATTTGAAGTTGGTGTCTTTTAACATAGGCAAGCCCCGAGCTCCCCCCCTCTTTACACGTATGAACCATGATAGCAGGGCTAACATGGACCATCCTACGATGCCAGACCTCCATACAGTTCTGCTTAACTGCAGAATTGGCCTCAACATTACATTTATTTGCATTAGGTTTAAGAACTCGAGGAAATACCTGATAGACGCCTTTCTTAAGGTACACATTAAAAAGCAAGTCCCTCCCTCTTGCGATGGCTACCTTGCCACCTCCCCCACAGAAAGTAGCCCCATATCGATCCAGTTGAGGTCCAGAGATCAGATTATGTCTGAGTTTACTTGAAAACATAACATTTTTAAGCATTAAAACTTTCTTATTAAACTGCAGCCTGACCTCACCATGACCCTCAATCTGGAACGACATGTTCTTAATTGCTATGTTCATATCCTTATCGGATAACTGCTCAAAGTTAAATATAAAAGATTTATCATTTACAAAATGGTGGGTAGCTCCTGAATCAAAAAGCCATTTAGAGTTAACATCAAGACAATTTACATTAACATTTGATATAAAGAAAGAATAGTAAATTAACTCACATGAGCTGTCACAGCTTTCATCATCAGAGCAAACACCATGGTTAATTATAGAGCAGTTGTGAATGGATTCCTGGGCTGGACGATGTTTGGTTTGGTGACGTCTGGGTCTCCGTTGACGAGAACCTGGAGGTGAAGTTCTGTTCGGCACTGTATCTCTGGAACTTGACCGGCATCTCTCAGTACTAGGATGTCTCTTTCCGGGTGATGAATGGAAATAACGATGACCCACACGAAAATCTGGACGAGGAGAAGGGGATTCAAGTCTCTGGGTAGACGATTCTGAGTCATGGCGGTCACTTGATCTTGTACTATTTTGTCGAGCACATCTATTATAACTATTAGTGTTTCTAGGATTAACTTGGTTTCTCATTCGACAGTTCCTTTGCACATGACCAGATTTTCCGCAATTCCAACAGTTCACTTTGTTAAATAGTTTCTTTTTAGCAAAATTCAAATTCAATTGGTTAACTTGCAAAGGGTTTCTTGAACTGTCAAGATCGCGTACTTTTAGTCTTGTTTCTTCAGCCAATAACTCATCGATAATTTTCGCAAACTTGAATTCATCTTTCTTCCATCTTAGAATTCATTGCACTATTCCATCATATTTGCAAGGAAGGTAACGTAAAACTTGAAAACTAGCATAACTCTCAGCAAAATTGGCATCTAGTCTTTTGATTTCGTCATAAATACGCAATATTCTTGTAGAAAATAAGCCAATCGACTCGTTTGGAAGTATTTTACATTCAATCAACTCCGTAAATATTTTCATATGCTGAGATCGTGAATCGGGACAGTAATTTATTCTCAGCTTCTCCCAGGCAGATATTGGATCAACGCATCCATCAATCAAACGTTTGAACTTCGGTTCAATATTCAGGAAAATGATCGATAATGCTTGATTTGATCTTATCTTATATGATTCCACCTTGGAGACATTTGTTTTATTTGTATCCAATGTCGGAGCTTTCTCACTTTGATCGACAATACTCCAAAGGTTTTTCTCCAAGAGTAGATATTTTAAGTCTTGACCAATTTTGATAATTTGTAGAATTCAATTTTGGTATGCTTGGACCAGCCATTATTGCACTGTTTCTAAAAACTATTTAATTAAAAATTTTCTAAAATCATATAAAGTTAAAAATATGTTTCAAACCTCTCATCTTCATATTTTACTTCTCATATTTTACTGACATAGCTGCCCCCCCATCTTTTCTATCACTGAACTCTGATTTTATTATATTTCAATTTTTGCTTCACTTTCTGTATCTCCATCAATCTCCGGTTACGAGCCGTTGCCCATAACCCGTATTAGGGTAAAACCCATCTAACATATTTAAAGAAGCAGAGTCTTAAAGATAATTAAACAAACGTAGTGAAAGCTTCGTTGAAAAATAATCTAACTTGTAACACAGAATGATGAAGAAGTGGAAGGGTTAAACTAAAATATGAGGTAAGCAGCATTAAGATAAAAATTGCATTTTTGTAGAATAAGCACAGAGTCAAAAATTCTGGTGAAGATGAGCAGTTTATTGAAAGTAATTATTCACATACTTGATTCTTCAGCTTGGGTATCATAACATTTCTTTTAAAACAGATAGAGGTTAAAAATAATGATAAAAATGCAACAAGATAATAAATGACTAGATATAATTCACATACCAAACATTAACTTGAGTTAAGCTGTTTTGGAAACATAACTAAACTTACTGGTATCACCGGTAAACATAATTTAAATAAATGCAAGAAACAAAAATAAAACAAACTTATTTAAATAGCTAAAAGCCATTTCCCCGGCAACCCCAAACGTTACCGCTGCTTGAGACATCCGAACAAGCTTAAAACTCAGACGTGCGTCTGCCATTGAATGATCCGATTGCGGTATAAATACCATCTGATCGACGAACATGCCGGGAAAACGCCTATTTGCTAGAATGTTCTATCACGTGATGTGAACACAAATTCCATGAATAATTAACAACTACCGACGAATCAGATGATTCGCGATATGCTGCCATCTGGTGCTGTATGGCAAACCGACTGAATCGATTACTTCGATTATGACGTAATCGATATTGTGTTCGACTGTCATGCCGTGAAAGAATTGAAACGTTAATAAACTTTTAAAGTAAAATAAACTTAAATAAAACCTATTGTAATATAAAACCTGGACAGCAAACTATTAAATGCTAAGTTAACAGTTAAATATAATAACGAAAGTGTATTTAATAAAAGAAAAAGTTACTTTTACTATTGTACAATATGTAAACAAAGTGAAACGATCTTTTAACTAAAAACTATGAAATGAAAATAACTATGAGGATGAATGAATGTGAATGAATGAATTAATGCATTAAATGTATGAGTATATGAGTGGGGTTTTGAGCAAATGAGACTAAATACTGATGGTAAATCCTATCAGTAAAAACCAGTGCGCTCACCAAACACAACGCCAATGGAGAAACGTGCACATCAGAGGGATGACGTCAGCGACAGAGGAGGAGAAACCAACAGCTGCGCTCGGACCGAAGGATCATGAAAAACAGAGAAGGCAGCAGCTGGCAAATAGCCAAAAACTTACGATATACGATGCTGGGAAGAAAAGTATCTGTACTTGATAAGTGCTGACATAAAATGAAAGAATGGCTGAAATAAAATGAACGGTAAAACAATACGATTTAGGATCGTAAAATTAAAAAAATGAATAAAATAAATTGGAACTATTAAAAATGAGAAATAAAATATTTAAACAGGGATAAAAGGGCAGGGGAGGTTTAAAACCAATATATCAATATGATAATGGTGTAACATCATCAAAATGCACTTGAAACAATTTTATCCCATTGACTGTAATGTAACAGAATTATTTGACTGGCCCTATAAACAAACTGTAAATGCTACACACTTAATTTTCAATAGTGATCATGCTATAGTAAAGGTCAGTAATATATAAAAATTTCAGGACAATCAGAGTATATTTATAAGAGTTAGAGCACAGACTAACAAACCAAAATCATGAATATTTTTCAATTATTTTGGAAAGAGTTAAAATGTAATTATTATCATTTATAAGTCTTAATTACACCTTTCAATCACCATAAGATTCCTTAAAATTAACGTATTAATTCTTGTGTTTTTGAGTATCGAAAAATTGATTGATTGATTATGGCAGTTCTCAAAAAGATATATTTCCCTGCTCAATAATGTGAAACTTTCTGACTCATTTATACACATAAAATTATGATTATTGAACTGATTTCTAATCTAACAGTTTTTTTTCATTTTTGGTTAAATGAATTACATCTTCAGTTAGATTAGTTCAGTTAGTTGTCTCAAGACAATTGCCACAAGATTCCTTAAAATTGGTTCATTAGTTCCTAAGATTTTGAGTAAGAGATTGATTGATTGATTGAGTCTGCCGGTTTTTCCTTGTTTTCTCAAATTATTTTAGATATCGGAATATGATAAACTGTAGATTGTTGTCAGAAATATTCTCTATCTGCCCCTGGTAAGTTTAGTTTTTGTTATGCAACTGCTTCTCAGCCTATTCCAAACAGACAGACAAAAAAAAAATTATCAATGTTATATTTTGCTATTACTTTATTGTTATTTTGATGTCTAAATAGTCAAATAAATTTAAAAATAACTGTTTTTCTGAAAATCACAGACACACATTACAACTTTTTATATTAGTATATATATAGATTTCCTGCTGCCAATAAACTGTTATCAGAAGTACTGTGTGGGGCAGGAAAAAGAGCTGAGTCATGTGACTTACAGATGGAAAAAAAAAAAAAACAACGGTATTCACAAAATTAGAAAAGGTCAATAATAAATGGGGAATTAATTTCCAGTTTCATTGGTCAAGCAAAAGCCTAATCTTTCTTCATTTTTTAGCATTGCACCAAGGGCAGTCTCTTAAAATTGGTTATGCACTAATATCAGAGTTGGGCAAAATACATCGAAAAACCATTTTCGATACAAAGTACAAAATACATTGTTTTTTCAACTTAAAATACAAAATACTTTTCAAATTTCAAAAATTCAAAATACAAAATACATGTATTTTGAAAATACATTTAAAATACAAAATATATCAAAAAAAAAAAAAAAAAAAAAAAAAAAGAGTGTGCATTAAATTGCACTAGTCAAATGCAAAGCTGGTTTGCAAAACTGATTAAATTTTTAGAAATTATAAATTTCCAAATAAAGAAGCAAAATTAATTAAAACTCAATGAAAGATAACAAAAACAAAATTGAAAGATTAGAGAAACAATGTGCTTTCAAAAGTGTATGAAAGTCCAAGAATAACTAATAATGAATAAACTACCCTTTAAAGATAGTTACTTAGTAAAAATAACTGCATGAATTGGTTGTGGTAGAGATCTGCACGGGCCCAGGCTTGGCTTGAGGTCCGTACCCAGCCCGGCCCGGCAAAATGAAGGCGAATTTTCAAACGGGCCGGACTGGGCTGCCAGAATTAAAACAAATTTTTCAACAGGCCAGGCCGAGAAGCAAAATTAATGGGTCGGGCCGATAAAAGAAATTAAGCGGGCCTACCGGCCCGCTATAAAACTTTAATTGAAGGCGATAAAATATGAGTCATTTTCAATGAATGTGACTTTTGCGAGAATAAGTAATAAGTATAAATTTGTGTTGCAAGCCGATGCTAGTTTGACAACATCAAAACAGAAATGTAACATGTCCAGTGTAGAGATCAGCATCTGACAGTTACATAGTTTCTGATCCATGGCTTAATTTTTTCAGCAGACTCGGGCCGGGCCGAGATCAGGCTTGCATTTTTTTTCTACATAGTTGAGCAAGGCCAGAACTGGACTTTATTGTTCACAGACTGTGTTTTGTAGGGAAGGCAATATGTTTTGTAAAATATTAATAGCGATAACGAACTTCTCTTATCAGAATCTTTGGAAATATAGCTCAAGGTAGTTCTCAAATTCACTGCTCAACAATGAGAAATTTCTTGACACATTTTCTGACTAATTTTTTGCTGTAAAGGCTTAAAATTATCAGACCTGACTATTGAAGGGATTTGGAATCGAATAGCATTTTTCCTTTTTTTATTATAAATAAATTACTTATCGAGATATAAGATATTCCTGTCATGTGACTGCAGGTTTTTCTCCCTTCCCGTGCTATCGATTCCGGAAATTCGATTAAAAACTTTAACTTTGACAGTATTTTCTCAAAGATATATTGCCTTTATCAAAAAATGATAACGTTATTCGATTACATAGTTTCTGAATAAGAGCACCTGCCAATTTTATGCATTTCTGAAAAGAAATGAATTCAGAAATGTATCAGAAAGCTCCTTTGGATTTCAGAAAAGCCTTATTAAATGGCAGGAAAATAGTTTCACAAACCTGCTTTTTATTATACACCTTCAAAAATTATCCTGTTTTTTACTCTCCTTTTTTCTTTTATTCTAAACTACATTAATTTTTTAATGAATCTTTATTTGAATGTTGAAACGTCTAAGACTCTAAGTAATCATTAATGTCGCTATTGTGCATTTTTTGTCTTGCGAACACATAGTAATTTTAAAATGTACTGTAAAATTATCCCATAAATATATATGCAATAGTCTTTAAAAGAATCTTAATTGTATGTTTAGAAAAATCTGTTTTTTTTTTGTAGAAATTGAGTCAGGCCTCATTTAATTGATTTTTCGACTTGCCGGGCCAGACCCGATCCTGGAAATTCTGACCCATGCAGAGCTCTAGATTGTGGATCTGATAAGGAATCTCTTTCACGAGGCATAGGATAGCACCACCCGCTACAGAGTGTTCCAAGCCAAAATTGAGACAGTATTGATTTTCAGAAAAAGCAGAAAAAGTTTCGTGCAATTCTATTCAATAGGTGCAGAGATATAAAAATCTTGCAAATCCTAAAAAACACAGCACTGAAAAAAAAAAATCATCTGTAGTACAATATACACCAAAATGCCATCCATACTAACTGAATATGCTGAAGTTTGATGAAATTCCATGCTTTAGTTCTTGAGATATAAGCTCTCACGGCACACCTGCCAATTTCAGATTTTTTAAAAATCAGCATTACGAACCAGAAGATTTATTTGAAAAAGGTACCTTTAATCTAAGTGGTACTTATTTAATTTAAATTTGATTTACAAATATGATCATTTTGACACGGGAGAAAACAAACAAATAAACAAAAAACGAGAATTTTACGTACATGTTATGGTAATCATAAAAACACAGCATAAAAACACCACGTCTTGAGTGATGCACCCCAAATTTTATCAGCATTAATTTATTTGAAGATCTCAAATAATATGAAATTGGATTAAATTTTGTCCATTAGTTTTTTGGATGTAGTTATCGTGGAATTTGTGAAAAACCCAGCATAGCAGCACCACCTGTTGAGTGATATACACTAAAAATTAATCGGCAAGTATTTCTGTTCAAGCCTATATGCAATTAAATGAAATTCTGTATATTGGCTCTTACAATATAGCTATCATGGAATAAAATAATTAAGCATAGCAGTGTCACCTGTTGAGCGATATAAACCCAAAGCTAAGTTATACCTAGGTCTATCTTAATCTGAAGTTTGATTATTATTATTAAAATCCATCCATTAGTTCTTGAGATTGAAGGGCCACAAAAATTGTGTCTCACACAGACTAACAGACATACACACATTTTTCAAAAATAGTTAAATCGCGTTCAAGACATTCCGAAACATATAAATCAAGCAAATAACAAATGTCGAAAATTTTCTAAATTCCAATACTTCCTTCTTATTTATTAGAAGAATGTAAAAACAAATTAGTCTAGTATCAATCTTTTCAATCACTCTTTCTTAGTATATGTCTACAAAAGAACATATTTTATAATAATCTTATATGTACAATGACACTGAATAAATTGTTTAAATATGTTTAAATGTATTTTTTTTTCTTTTTATATAATACGCGTGTGTTCCTAACTATGCAAGATTTTTTAGGCCTTCCAATAATAAAGTATTTGGGGCACAAATTTTCGATTATTGTGCATTTTAGAAATAATGCATACGAGATTTGAAATATGTATTACTGAATGCAAAAATATAAATGAAAAAATTAGATAATTTTTAACACAAGTTGAATTATTATTATTATTAACAAAAGTACAAATTCTTTGTATAAAGTAGTTTTGAAATTAAAACACTCGGGTAAAATATCAAACCATAGATAAGCGCAAAGAAATAAGAAATCATTTGCACTTACTAAGAAAGTCTTGAAACTTTTAATATAGAGCAGAAAAAATATGAAAGCTCCTACATTCGTAAAAAGAAAGCACTTATAAAATATTCATTAAAAGTAGGAATAATCCAAATGCAAAACTTGCAAAGTCATAAATTTCATTTTTTCATAGTCAAATCGTTCCTTTAAAAGTTCATTCTAGCAATTTTCTTGCAGTTACTACTTAAGAAAAATTATATTAATGAATGAAACATGTGAATTTTTAAGGAATCCTTTTTCGATATTTTTAAATAAAACTACTAGGCCAGAAAAAAATGAGCTCCTTATATGTGAGGTCAATGAGCAACTGTCGGTAACAGAGCCCTGCACCTGCGTAACTCTAAAAGATCCTTCCGTTCTATCTATCACAATACATGTTTTTTTCCTTGTAATTCCCACTGCAATATTAAGATATATAAAAGTTATTTTTGTAACATCAGCAAGAATATGTTTGCTGTGTCAAAACATCATATTCATCAACCTCCTTGTTTCAGGAATAGTCTAAAAGTGTGTTTATATTAAACTTCCAGAACAGAATTTGAAAACTAATCAAAACAGATAGTCGTATATTTCCTTTTAATGAATCGCAGCTTTTCTCTGTGTGGTTTAAACATGGCAGCTTGAAATTTGGAAAAAATGTATTTTGAGTATTTTCAAAATACAAAATACATTGTAAAACCATCAGAAAATACATTACAAAAATACTTTGATCTTATCGGCTTAAAATACAAAATACAAGATACAAATGTATTTAGAAAATGTATTTCAAATACATGTATTTTCGATACTGCCCAACTCTGACTAATATATATGCTCTAGTGCTTCATGACATTTTTACTTTGTCAGTATCGCATAAACATTAACATTTTTCTTGATCTGCCAATTTCTTTTTCCTTTTATCTTCTCTCTTTTTTTTTTTAAGAAAACAAAAAATGCTGCCATTTCATAAAAGGGGGAGGGGGAATGAGAGATCAAAGAGAGAAATTTAATTAAAAGACAAATTTTTCTGTATATTTTTCTGTTTCTTAATTTGTTGTTTTAGAATTAACCCAAATTTTCCTTGCATGAATGATTTTTCACAATATCATGCAAGAATTTTTTTAATTTCTACTAATTGATAGTTTAAGATATTCTCTGTATTTTTAACTCTTTAATGCTCATGACAGCAGATACTTGTACAAACCATCGAGATTTTTAAATGAGCTTTATCTGAACAAAATGGTGTTTTTATAATGTATTAAAATTAATTTAGTCTTCATCTGCTGATAAATTTTAGTCTTAATGCTTGATGGCAGAGTAATATTAAGAGAATATATTGAAAGAAATAGGAATATTTAAACAAAAAATCGTCATTACTTGAAAAATACGTATTTATTTTAGCTTTTTTTATTTTATCAAAAACGAAAATGAAATTTCTTCTTTCTATCATGTGTAGTTTTCTTTCAACATTATACATAAAAAATAAGGCCTTCCTTGATAATTCCCTTTAAAATGATAAAATAGGAAATTAAACTTATAGTAACAAGCATACTATAGTAAAGATTGAGTCAAACTTAATAAGTTGGGTGCTTTTATCTTATCACATTTATTTCATCCAGCCTAGAATAAAAGAAAAAGACTGAAAATAAGTATTGGATTTCTTTTCGATAACTTCTAAGTGTGGGTATTAGAGAGTTAATGGGAGTGTTCTTATTCTTTTAATATTATAAGTTACAGATTTTATTTGCTTCTATTTCATTTTTTAAAATATACGGGTGCATCTTTAATTAAAATAAAATTTGCACTTAATATGTTTATTCATGTGTTGTTTTAGTTATCAAATTTACTTATTGAAGTCAGCAGAAAATTGAGAATTTCTAAACAAATATGATAATTTGTTATAACAGTACATTTAAATCTTCTGATGATATATATAATTTTTTTAGTAAAAGATATTTTTGATCTTGATAAATGATGTAGAAAGTATACTTTATATAAGTTATGAGAGTAATATATATGTAATACCTTTGAAAATCAAAAGACATCTAACAAGTTCTCTTTACAAAACCTAACAAAATTCTCTAGTGTTTAGATTGCAGATGTTTGATTTATGTATAGAATACCTAATATGAAGTTAAAAAACTAACATATTCGAACCACAAAGTGACCGAAACTCCAAATTTAAAGGATATATAAACTAGGTTTTGGAGTCATGGCTGGCAACATTCTATAAAATACACACACACAGTTCGTTCATACATTGCTTTATTGGGCATAGAGGACATATAAGACGGAGATCAGTCATCCAAGGCAGTACCCACCGGGATCAATCCTAGCAGTCCCAATCCCGTGTTTGTCCACAAGGGCTGCTCATAGAAATCTGCGTGAATTTAAAGTTCTAAGAGAAGATCACCAATTAAAGAACTGCTTTATTACAATTTATAGCCTTAAACAGTTTTATATTAGGTGCTCGTTGGTAATCTTGGATAATTGGCTTTCACGTTAGTTTAGGTTACATGTTCATGCTCTCCTAGACTTAAAAGTTATAAATACTTGACAATTGGGTCATGTGTTGTGAGTTACTTCTGAATTTAATGGGGATTTCTAGTAGCTGAGAAATTATGGTGTTTGAGAAGCGTCAAAACATCAAACATATGTTTGCACTGATGATTATTGAAGATAGGTTATACAGTACAAAGTCTAACGTTCGGACACCCAAAGTTGGGGCTTTCCAGCGCAATGTTCAAGAAAGGAGGGAAAACAAAATTGTTGAAACAAACAACCAAAAAAAGATCTAGAGCAAAGAAGCTTTATTACTGAATCAGAACTTATGTCTATGTAACAGAATAAAATAAAAACTTCTTAATGAGAAACCCAAGTTAATAAAGCAGTGCTCATTAACTGAAACGTTCAATAGTTAAATAAGTTAGAATTTGTTCTTAAATTGCATGTTTCCTTAAATAAAGGTTTTTGTTTTACTTTTTATTTTGTTATGATTTATTTAAATAAAATGGTTGTTTAATTTTGTTTTAATAACTGTTAAGGTAAAGTGTCCTAAAGTTGACACTTTAAGGATACAATTTAGTATTTTGGCTAAGTAAGATGTCTTTCAAAATACTTTTTCTTAAAAAAAAATTATTTCAGTAAAGAACAATTGTTTTTCTTATGATCTTGCACATTTATTTCCCCTTTCTTGTAAAATTTATATGTTTTAATGATTTGATAAATGTGCAAAATTCCCCTAAAGCTTGCACTCCCATCAAAGTTGGCTCCTTAAGCTGACATATAAATGCCTAAACCTGGCATGGATATTTTTATTTTAAAGTTAACCATTTTTGCTTATTTTTTAACATCTCGTTGCAAGATGTTGTTGGGAAGTAAATAATAATTTAATATATAAAAGTTTTAACTAAATATCTGCTCTGAGACATCACCAATCAAGTATCTCATGCTAAACGGAAAGGAAGACAAAACTGATGTGGCGCTTAACGTGTTAAAGCAAAACATAAGTAAACAAATTTTAACAATGTAATAAGTTATTATAAGGTGTTAAATAACAAGGTATGTATATAGTTTATGCATTGATTGCTAAAAGAAAAAGAGAACACAGATTTAAGCACAAATACTTTTAATTTGCTGTACTAAATTGAACACAGGAAGTAATAATAAATGAAAATTAAAGGGGGCTGGGAATAAAGATAATAAAATGAAAAATAAGGGTAATTATATTTAAGTGTTATTTATTATATTGTTCAACTTCTGGAACTCTACACACTCCTCTAGAATTTGTTATTGATGGAGGATTTATTCTCTGCATAACCTTTTTCTCGAGGTACCATGTCACATCTTCGTTTTCTTCAGACCATTTCCAACCTTTTGGTCCGCTTCTCTGCATTGTTGAAACACGGTACTCTTTCACATTGCCTTCTTTCAATCCTGTAATTTGTCCAGGAAAATAGTTATCATATTTAACAATCACAAAATCACCTTTATTGAAATTCTGATTTTCATCTAAATCTGAAAAAGCATCCAGTTTATCTTCATCACTTTCGCAGTAACACAAGTCATCTTCTGTTAACTGATTATCTTCAGAGTCTGTTTCAATTTGGCATCTTTTCTTCTGATTTGTACCTTTTTATTTATTTTATTCTTTTTCTCGCATGCTTCGCCCCACCAGTGGCTGAGAGGTTCTGCTCTCGAAGCTGGTAGACGGGAGGTGCTGGGTTCGAACCCAATCGCGCCCGTCGGCCTAACCGTTTTAGAGTTTTCGTGGTTTTCTTCGAAGCCGTGGATTTCCATGCGTAAATACGGGTTAGGTTCCTTTAGAAAGACCCCCACGAAGGGCATTTCCCCTAGGGCCTATATCCCAAGAGTAGATAATCGGCCGTCAAAAATCAACCAACCATCTCACATGCTTCTTCAGCTTTTTTTTTTTTTTTTTTTTTTTTGCTATCTAGCTAATTGCCTTTTTTCATTTTCATTTTTTGCTTCTCCTTTTCTTCTCTTTTCTTTTCAGTATACCCCCTCCAAGCTTTTGATGACACAACTGATGGAATTTTTTCTTTTTTCTTCTGGATAAAATGATGATTCGAATTGCTAGATATGCTGTAGACAAGGGGGGGGGGGGATTTTTTTTTTACTTAAGGCCCCTCATGGTGCCTAAGAATTTTGAACCATATATTTCCTTATCAAGACCTTTAATTTGATGCATAATACGACTTCGTAGGTGAAAATTTTTTTCTCCTCTCCCCCTTTCGCCCCTCTTATACACCCCCCCATTTTTTTTTCCAATTTGGAGACAAAGATTTGTTACATTTATGGCTTTACATATTCGACCAAAATTTCATCCTTGTACCTCCTGAAGTTTGGGAGAAAAATGGCTGTGACACATGCCTGGGGAGAGCAATAGGGTTCTGAGCACTGATTATGGAACCCTAAAAAAAAAATTAAATATGGATTTAAAAAAGACTAATGAGGTGTCAGGTTAAGGAATATAAAATTTAAGACCTAGTCTCCATATGCTGATACCTATGTCAGCATTTGGAGAAGGGAGCCATTTTGACTCCTAAACTGGACATCCTCCTTAGCTGTTATGCTTTTGAGGTAAAAACATTTCTGATACAATTGACAACCTTTGTTCAAATATTTGTAATTTAAAAAATGATTTAAGTAATATAATAAGGCACTTCTCTTCGTTGTTGAAACACAGTACTCTTTCACATTGCCTTCTTTCAATCCTGTAATTTGTCCAGAAAAATAGTTATCATATTTAATAATCACAAAATCACCTTTATTGAAATTCTGATTTTCATCTAAATCTGAAAAAGCATCCAGCTTATCTTCATCACTTTCGCAGCAACACAATTCACCTTCTGTTAACTGATCATCTTCAGAGTCTGTTTCAATTTGGTATCTTTTCCTTCTGATTTGTACCTTTTTATTTATTTTATTCTTTTTCTCACATGCTTCTTCAGCTTTTTTTTTTTTTTTTTTTTTTTTTTTTTTTTTTTTTTTTTTTCTATCTAGCTAATTGCCTTTTTTCTTTTTCATTTTTTGCTTCTCCTTTTCTTCTCTTTTCTTTTCAGTATACCCCCTCCAAGCTTTTGATGACACAACTGATGGATTTTTTTCTTTTTTCTTCTGGATAAAATGATGATTCGAATTGCTAGATATGCTGTAGACAGGGGGGAGGGGGATTTTTTTTTACTTAAGGCCTCTCACGGTGCCTAAGAATTTTGAACCATATATTTCCTTATCAAGACCTTTAATTTGATGTATAATACGACTTCGTAGGGGAAATTTTTTTTCTCCTCTCCCCTTTCGCCCCTCTTATACACCCCCCAATTTTTTTTTCCAATTTGGATACAAAGATAGGTTACATTTATGGCTTTGCATATTCAACCAAAATTTCATCCTTGTACCTCCTAAAGTTTGGGAGAAAAATGGCTGTGACATATGCCTGAGGAGAGCAATAGGGTTCCGAGCAGTGATTAGGGAACCCTAAAAAAAAAATTAAATATGGATTTAAAAAAGACTAATGAGGTGTCAGGTTAAGGAATATAAAATTTAAGACCTAGTCCCCATATGCTGATACCTATGTCAACATTTGAAGAAGGGAGCCATTTTGACTCCTAAACTGGACATCCTCCTTAGCTGTTATGCTTTTGAGGTAAAAAAATTTCTGATACAATTTATGACCTTTGTTCAAATGTTTGTAATTTAAAAAATGATTTAAGTAATATAATACAGCAATTAAACCTTAATATAAAGCACTTATCTTTTAATAAAATGCTTGTGACGTTGAAAATAACATATCATCATATATCATTATTTATCTCCTTTTTAAAATTAAATTCCCCATTTTAAAAATTTAATTTCTCCTTTCATAATTATAAACTGAATCAAAACTTCTGCTCCTTTCTAAAAATAATATATCTATTTTTCCTCTCTTTTGCTCTTCAATTTTCAGTTACTTAAGTTTCCCAAGTTCACCCAAAGCCATTAATAAAATAAATCAAAAACAAATCTGATTCTCATCCTGAAATCTTTTACTGTGCGAGCATACTTTCCTTTGGTTAACGAATACTTAAAAAAAAGATTCTTTGACCATATGCTCCTGCTGAAGCAGTAATCTAACATTGTTCATTCTCATTTTGATAGTCAATACAAATGCCTTTACGGCCACAAATATATACTCTGTTTATATTAAAATCGGTGCCCGGCATTTGCTTTGCTGCTTCTAAATGCATATTTGCCATTAATTAGCTTTGGCATTCATATTTGTACGTTGAAATGTTAAAACGCTAATCATCGGTCCTTTTGGCTACTTTTTAATTCAAAGTTCCATTAAGTGATATATCTTTGGGGTTATAATGGTCCAGGGTACCAAGATTTTAGCTCGACACATTGGCAACAATATCTAACAAATTATTCATTCCTTCTCTGTACGTCATACTGTTAAGGCTGCTTACAAAATAATTTGAACTCTTATTTTCAACGAGCACCCCCCTGTCTCACAAAAAGCTAAACATTTTGTGGGCGAGTAAGATTTATGTCTATCCATACCAGGGGGTAGAGATCAAAGCAAGCAACTGACCGATGATATTTTTGGTGCATTATCGCTTTTAGGTTGAGTGTTTTGGAACTTCACAAAAAAGTGGGGGGAGGGGGAAAGATCTGACCACAGATGACAGGCTGTCCACAGCTTACAAAAGAAATAAGAGAAGTCTAGGTTCCTCACCCTCAGGGAAGATGCGAGTGACTCAAAATTTGCCAACAAAATCCATGACCCTCCCCACATGTAATCCTAAAGACCCGCTTATTTACTGAAAACGTTAAATTTTGACCAAGAGAATAAAATTTCCATGCATGTATTTAAAAAAAGGGGTGTAAAACATGAATCCAAGTAATAGGGAGACAAGATGTGTTTGTTTTTCTTTTTAATCTTGGGGAAGACCTTAGTTGTCAATGGAGATTATACTAGAGAGGAGTGTAAGTCTGCTACAATAAATAGTTCTGTACTGAATCTGAAAGAAATGGCATATTAAATCTCTTTTTTTTTCCACATTTTCATATGAAAAATGATTGACTCATTAATCAAAATCGATTGAACTTAACATATATTCATTTTTATGATAAATATCTAATAATAACCAAGGAAATGTATTTATTCACAAGGAAGGATTCTGGCGAGAATTTGGCGTGGTGCAAGCAAATGGCTAGTAACCTTAGACCCCCAACAGAGATCTGCGGGGTGATGATCAATAGATATAGCCTCCTCTTATTATCAGAGATAGTAGATTTTTGATGTCCAATCAAAAGTTTCTTTTTTTAAACTATTAAATATAGAGAAAAATTTTCGGTGGATTCAAATTTTTCTGAAAATTTCACCACAAGTACATACCCAACATATGGCTGAGACATTTAAAATAACAAAGAAAAATTTCTTTTGCAAATTAAAACTAATAAAAGAAGCTCTTTATTTTAACACTGTTGTTCTCATAAAACTATTTTTCTCTGCCCAAGAACTGGAAACTTTCTATTTTAGGGTTTGTTTTTAAATGTAAAAAACAGGATACTTGCAGGCATGATATTTGAAGGGATTTGAAATCGAACAATTTTTCTTAGTTTCCGGTAAATTAATTACAAGCAATTGTTATCTAAGAATGTATTTTTATTTCTTTAATTTACTGGACAATCGCGTTGGATAGAAAATTTTGGTGGATTAGACTATTTCATCTCAAGTAAATATGAAGCACAAGGAAAGAATGTAAAATAACAAGAATTTTCTTTTTTGTGTAAATTAAAACTAATCTTGCTTAACTCTTTTTTTTAATGTGGCTTTTCTTAAGTACATTCATGATATAATTTCTATCTTTCCACAAACAGAAGTTTAAACTATTCTTATTTTATTTAGAAAGAATTGATCAGCAGTTAAATTAATTTGTCTTTTAAACAATAGTATAAATTCAATATTTTAACAGTATTTTAGACACAAAAAACAAGAAAAAATTCATCAGTTATTCATAATACATTCTACAGTTTTATGCATAAATGTAAGTTAATTTGATTTGATAAGTAAAATTATAATTTAACTTGACATAAATCAATCAGACCTGTGCGAAAGGGGGGAGGGGGGGGGGCGAAGGGGGGCAGTCATCCCAGGCACGGAGATTGAGGGTCACCACTACCAACACCAACATCTTATTTTGATTGTTACAGAAATTATATATATACATATCGAGAATGTTTTTTCAAAATGAAACTACATACATTTTTCGTTTCAAAGTTTCACCGTCCCTTAACCCCCCCATACCTGAATACAAATTTTTGATTAAGGACTTCTTCCTTTTAAAAACTTGTTTCAACATTTTAAATTTTTTTATTTATTTATTTATTTTTTTTTTTACATTGGATAGCTGAGATTTATCTCTACATCTCTTCTTTTTTTACTTTTTTGATTTTGGTTGCAGATATTTTTTTTGTATGACACTTTCATTTTCGGAACCGGTTTCAAAAGTGAAAGTAACTTAATAAAAAATATCTGCAACCAAAATTTAAAAAGTAAAAAAAAAGAGTGATGTAGAGATAAACCTCAGCTATCCAATGCAAACGAAAGGTGCAAACGAGATATTATAAAAAAACCTCCCCATAGGGTTAGCATTAGTTTGCGAGTGTCTTCACCTGTAGGGACAGCAGCCTTACACGTGAGTTAATGTTAAACCAATGGGAAGGTTCTTTTCTAATATCTCATTTGCATTTACACATTTTTAAATTTTTTTTTGTTGTTGTTCGTGGCTGAGGTCCATGGTCTACATTCGCCCGCTGCAGAATGTAAGTATGAAATAAGCTAAAATAAAAAAAAAAAACAATAATAATTGACAGAATTCTCCATTTAAGACAATTTTTCACCATACTCTGAAGCAATAAAATAATACAACAATTAAGAAATATTAAATATTCAAAAATAGATTTCTACCAACATTTAACAAAACTGACAATTCAAAAAAAATTCTCGCCATAGGGTCTCTGATCCCTTTTGGATAAATTAAAAACACGTGAATGTGAAAAGAAAATTAAAGAAATAGAATTAAAAATTCTTTGCCACGGTAGGGGTTGAGGAAGGCAAGGCAGTTTTTTATCTTTCATTTTTAACAATCAGAAATGAAGAAAGTTTCGTTTAAAATTAATTTTCAAAATCCACAGAGAGGTGGTGGCCCTTCCTAGCCCCTCCTCAACCAGCGTCCCTAAAGGGGATTTTTCATATTTTTTTTTAATAATTTTATTCTAAATGTATTTTGGCCATCTATCATCAACTGGAATTCTTTCAGGAATATAAAAAAATCTGCGTGGAACTGGAAAAAAAAATTAATTGGTAAATTCAATTTGCACAAATTTATTCCCCCAAACAACGATAAACAGCCTGGCGATCCAAGAATATACTTCAGCAGTAAACAAATAATATAAATTAAATCCGAAAAAGGATTTTCTGTGCGCCAAACTCATTGCTATATCTCCCAATATGGAAATCCTACAACGCCAGAGTCGGTAAAAAGGCTCGCTCAGTATAATCACCATTGACAACTTAGGTCTTCCCGAAGATTAGATTTTAACTAAGTTGATCCAGTATTAATTATACATTTAAATTATTAAAATTGCTGATAATTTTACAGTAACAGAAAGATTCTGTTATATAAATATTTCGTTTTAAAAGGCTTTACTGCATCCAGTAAATCATGAGTATTTCTATTAATAATATTTAATTAAATGTTCACCCACTCATTTATAATTTATTTTTATTAATAGCAAATATTTATGTTTATCCATTTAAAAAAACATCTTATTATACATAGGTGTGTTACAGACGATTTTGGTATAGATGGGTTTCGTTTTACATTAAGTTTTTTTAACCCCCGCTACAGTATGTTATTTCTTTCTCCCAGCTAATTTTGCGTTTCCTCCAAAAAATAACGTTACCTTACAGAAGCCAGCCCTAAAACAAAGCAGTACGATTAAGAGGCTACTTCAGTCAAATGAAAAGACGCATTCGCTAATGCTAATCCTATGGAAGAAATTTATAAAGATATCTCAGTCGCATTTCAACATTTTTAAATGATTTCTTGAATAGTTGAGATTGATCTGTATGCAGGCCGTTTTTTACTTTTTCGATTTTGATTGCAGATATTTTTTATGAGGAGGCTTTTACTTTCGCAACCGGTTCTGGAAATGAAAGTGTCCTTATAAGGAATACCTGTAAACAAAATCAAAAAAGTAAACAGCGGCCTTTGTACAGATCAATCTAAACTATTCAATGCAAAAGAAATCATTTAAAAATATTGAAATGTGACCGAGTTATCTTTATAAATTTCTTCCATAGGATTAGCATTAGCGAACGGATCTTTTCGTTTGACTGAAGTAGCCTCTTAAATGCTCTATAGCAATTTTTTAAACTTCTAAGCATCGCACATTTTTAATTTTTATACCGTCGTATTGGGAGGGGGGGGGGAGTACTTTTAAATGTAATTTGTTTGAAAACTGCATCTCCATTTATTTTTGAAATAATGTATTTTTTTTATAGTTTTTGGAGCCATTTGTTTAATATTGGCAACGGAAGTATTCTATTTCCGTAGAAAGTAAAGGAAAAATAGTTGTAAAATATTAATTATATATTTTTGTTGCCATTTTTTCATAACAACCTAAAGAAAATGTAATTAAAATATGTGCTATTTTGAAGAAATATAAACGAACGATTTCTGTTAAAACAGAGTTTCTTTAATGACGCCATCTTTTTGCTGCATTTGTGTATTATTTAATGACGTCCTATGCATACTTTACTGTAGATGTTTAAGAGTGGATCGTAAATGTGGAATTCTTAAGCGGATGCGAATGACGTCATTTTACATAAAATAAGAGCGTGTGCTGTAAGTCTGAAAATTGAAATATGTTTTGTACTATTTATATGTACTTTTTTTTTTCATCAGAGGTGACACTAAATTCTGAAAAAGCAGAATTCCTGTTTTCTAGTTTTAAATCTCTGCTTGCCCCCCCCCCCCTCCTTATTCTGAATTGAATGATTTACTTTTTAATATATTATACTAATTAATTTGTCTTTTAGTCTTTTATTATTCATTTATTATTATTTGGTAATAATTTTCGGTTAAGCTGTTCTCAGGTTCACACTAGTTACTTTGTGATACTTGCTTAAATGATTTATATTTGTTAAACGTACAAAGCAAGCAGGTGCTCTTGATTAGAAATTAACAAATTGATTAGTGCCTTTTCCTTTAAATGAAAAGGATTTTTCAAGATATACTGTAAAAATGGGATTTTTCAAAATGAATTTATCGGAGAAAGAAAAACGCTGTTCAATTTCATATAATTTCAACCACCATGACTACCAATTTTATGCTTTTATGTATTAACACTAGAACTACCGATGTTAAATATATACCTAGTTTTACCGTGCCTGTCAAATTGACGGATTTTTTATCATGGCTTTCATTGTAACTTTTGACTTAGATAAATGTAAATAAAAGAATGTAATTTAACGAAAACAACATTTAATATAATAATTCATTAATTATTAATAAAAAAAACAGTTTCTATATACATTTATAGTATAGCACATTTGATATGTATGACATAACTATGAGGCACATATTTTACAAGTACATGTTATCTTAGATTAACACATGCCACGTAGTTAATGTAAATAAAAGAATATAATTTAACAAAAACAACATTTAATTTAATAATTCATTAATTATTAATAATAAAAAAAACAGTTTATATTTACATGTAGGGGAGACTAGGGAGGGTTGACCATACGGGGGGATTGATCCACCCATCAGTTTTCATATTTAAAATAATTTCAGAGTTTTACCAATAGGTGTTAACCAAAGCTATTTGAATTCTCAAACAACAGTCTTTGTTTCATACAGCTAATCAAAATAGGTGTGGAAAAATCAAATGGGGAGCATTTTCAACCTAAAAAGTGTGTTTTTTAGAAATAATTTGTAAGCTTTTTTCAAATAAAACATATCATACAAATTTAAGTAAGTAGGTTTAAAGTAATGCAGAAATAACGAGCTTTCATTCCAGGCATAAAGATTGTACCGTAAGTTAGGCTTAACATAACAATATGCTATTATTTAGAAAAGTGGTATGTGGGGAGGTTTGACCCAGTCAATGTGAGGGTGGGTTGACCAGATGCTCAAGGCTCCCTTAATTAAGTGGTTTTGGCAATCTGTTTATTATACACTGTGCATAATGAAAAGGGTTATATATAAAAAAGAATATATATTTATCCTGTAAAGCTACTGTAAAATGGGGTGATGGAAAAGAAAGTGTTTGAAACTGCTTAAAGAAAGATGCAAAAAATTGCTGTAGTATCCACTGCAAGAAAATACTTAATGAAATATAAATGGGAAAGTTGATAGGAACTTTTCTCCATCTAAATATTACTTAAAATAGGTAAATAGAAACAGTGGAAAAGAATAGAAAGTATGAAAACAGCAGTCTTAACCATTTCAGGGACAGTGGCATGTTTATGAAACCACTTAATTTTAATTCCCAAACGCCAGAATGACGCAATAATTTTACTAAAATGTTTTCCATTTAATATGTATGTGAAATATAGCCTTTTTCTTATTTCCAAATAAATTTGTTTGTAAATTCCGGTGCCAGTCATTTATTTCAACATTTTAGTACTGAAAGTACTTTGTTCCCGAAAGGCCTAAACGATGTTAATAATAAGTTAAGTGCCCAATGCGGCTGCAAAAGAAAATAGAATTGATCGAAAAACTTCAGGAAGGCATGTAGACAAATTTCACCAGGATGAATAAAGTTAGATGAAGCCAAACTATGTGACAACTATGTTGTTAGGTCGAGTGTCACAAAAAGTAGGACAAGGAGACAAAAAAAAAGGCGGGACAGTGTTTCCTAAATCCAGACATATTCATACATGAAACCCTATGAAAACGGAACCTGTCTCTACCGGAATATTGTCTTAAATGTTAAAATTTCATTTTCCCTGCTGTACAATTATATATGCTCAGACAAAATCATGTTTAAAACAAATGTTTTCTCCTATGACTTGCGATTGCATCAAAACAGGTTTTTTTAAGCATCATGTTTTCAAAAATATTTTTTTTTAATAATTAAAGCATGTAGCATAAAGTTATTCTGTTTTTTTTAAAACTGATTTTATTCTCTTCTCAAATATTTCAATATAATACAAAGTGGGTCAAGCCTCCCATATAGTGGGTCAACCCTCCCGTATGTGGGGAGCCTTGACCCATTATTTTGTCATGAATAAAATCATTCATTTTTCAAATTTCTTATATATTACACTCATGTAGCAATTTTATTTTGATAACTGATTGTATAACGAATAAAATGACATATAAAACTTTATTCTACGTTCAATATTTAAAAAATAAAAAATCATTTTGTAAAAAGTGGGTCAACCCTCCCTAGTCTCCCCTATAGTATATCTTATTTGATATGTATGGAATAACTATGGGGCACATATTTTACAAGTACATGTTATCTTAGATGAACACCTGCCACTTAGTTAATGTAAATAAAATAATATAATTTAACAAGCTGAACATTTAATATAATAATTCATTAATTATTAATAAAAAAACAAACAAAAGCAGTTTGTATTTCCATGTAGAGTACATCCCATTTGATATGTATGAAATAACTATGAGGCACATATTTTACAAGTACATGTTATCTTAGATGAACACTTGCCACTTAGTTAATGTAAATAAAATAATATAATTTAACAAAAACAACATTTAATATAATAATTCATTAATTATTAATTTAAAAAAACAAAAAAAAAAAACAGTTTCTATTTACATGTATAGTATATCACATTTGATATGTATGAAATAACTATGAGGCACATATTTTACGAGTACATGTTATCGTAGATGAACACTTGCCACTTAGTTAATGTAAATAAAAGAATATAATTTAACAAAAACATTTAATTTTATAATTCATTAATTATTAATAACAAAAGAAACAAAAACAGTTTCTATATGTATTTATAGTAGAGCACATTTGATATTTATGAAATAACTATGACTCACATATTTTACAAGTATACTTTATCTTAGATGAACACTTGCCACAAACATATTTGTTGCATACATTGCAGGTATAAATCGCTCTGTTTTTGTTACACAATCAAATTTAGCAATATTTGCATTAATACGGACTTTTTTAGTTTTCTGGAGTACAATCCATTGCTTTCTGTTCTTGTTTTTGGGAGGAGGCTTCTTTTCTGTAGCAACTATATTCACTGGAGAGTTCTTCGGATAATTGAAATAAAAATTGTTTTCTAGTTATATTTCCATCACAAGTCTCTTTATATAAAATCCAAGCATTGATTCCTGCCAAATTCAAAATATTATAAAATACCTGCAAAGGCCATCTACATGACCCTGCTTTTATGCTATATTTGCTGGCCATTTGGTCAACTACATCTACTCCAAACTTAGTCTCACTGTAAGACGACACATTTGCAGGAATTTTTTTTCGATTAGAAGCAATTTTTACGGATTTATGTTTTGAGCTATGAAGTAGTACTTTTTTTACTTGGCCTACTTTTGTAAATTGTTAGAACAATATCATTTGATTTGTAGAGTTTTGTGGAGAAAAAAGCCATGCTATCTTTTCTAACTTTAGCTGTTTTTGGCAATTCTCTTTTATTTGCTCACATAGTTCCAACAAAACTTGTTTTTTTCTTTTGGCCAGTAGCTTCTTTGCGAGTTGTATACTTGTAAAAAAATTATCCATTGTTATATTTCTCCCACAGTTTACATAGTGTTTTTACAGGATTCAAAACTACAAATTCATTCAAAAGTATTCCTGATGGTCTAAGTTCATTTTTGCCTAAATAGGGAAAGCCATTTATAAGTTATTTACTTCGCACATCTACAGCTAACCAAAACTTAATTCCGATTTTTTTCGATTTATGGGGCATATATTGCAGAAATCTGCATCTTGCCTTTTTGGAAAACAGTTGTTAATCTACGCTTATATTCTGATCTGGTTTGTAACAATCTTGGCTCTTATCAATAAAGGACTTCCACATTTCAGAAGCTAATCCAAATTTGTCAGTTCATAAGCGAACACTTCTTTTTTTGTCGAAACGAATGAATCTCATAATTTCTGAAAATCTGTTTCTACTCAAAGTTTAGTGAAAGAAAGAAGGGTCCATTTTTCTGACCACAAATAGGATAATTTCAAATTTCTCACTTCGCAGGCTCCTCGAGCATACAAAATAGCTACAAACGCATATAATTCTTCAATAGTAATTTTTCAGTCTTCCTTCTGTAAAACATTTCTGACCTCGAGTAAACTGAATCGTAATTGGAGCAAAATAGATCCCTTTATAATGGCTGCCGAACACTTTGGATCATTGAACTTCAAAATTGCCAAAGCCGTCATTTTGATGGGTCTTGGTATAAATAGGTATAGGTCATACTGATTATGGAAATTAAAGTGGGTGAGTTGAAATTAAATAGAAGTATTTAACTATTTTTTTATTTCATTAAAAGTCGTATCATAAAATTCTAGAACAATACATAAATTATATCAAATTTTTAAGCATGAAATTTGAAAACCGTCAAAATGATGGTCTTGGTAGTTCTAGTGTTAAAATAACTCTATAAATGTCAGCAAATTTTTCGATATGCTGAGCGGAGAACAATATGAGAACTGTTTTGACGCTACTTTCCCTTATAGACAAGCTCCGTCATCAAAGGTTTTATTGTTTTCAGTAAATAAAGAGAATTTCTATTAAAAATACTAGCTTATTATTATTATTTTAATATAGGGCAGATGTGCCCGGTAATGGACTTAAGGAATTTCTTTAAAAGCTATTTTTGAATTAATAGTTATTATGTTCTAGTTTTTTCAATATTATATAATTCTATCAACAATATTTATCATTCTCATAATCTCATTTCCCAGTATATTAATCAAAATTTTATTGTAAATAACAGAAATATATCAAATATCCAAAATTATAGTAATGAACACCCTCTGTTCCAGTAATGGATACTATCTGTTCCAGTATTGGACACCCCACAAAAATTAATAGTTATAACTGTTTTTATGACTGTATTTAGAACCAGAATTTAATGAAAGCATATAAATGAAACAAAATAGTTATTTTCAAGTAAATTGAACAGAATATCTATAATTAACAAAATATTTCTGAAAAAGTCACTGTTTAAATTAATTATTGTGATTATCTCAAGATCAATATTTTAATTATCTTAGATAGATGGTTTAAAATACTAAATGTCAGGGAACTTCGAAACTACTTGATATATTACTTGTGGTATTAGTATTACAAATGTGAAAGAAATAATACTTCGGGTTGAAGGTTTTAAACACCAGAGATGCCACTTATCTACTTTTTGGAGGATTTCCGCTATTCTTGTTTTTTTTTTTTTTTTTTTTTTTTTTTTTGTAAATCGATCAGCACATTTCCGTAGAATCGTAAAAAAAAAAAAATCTCATTGATATTTGCCGCGAAAAAAACCTGAGAATTTCGTCATAACGATCCATGCAATTTTCTGTCAATACTCCAGCAAAAAATCGTATCAAACGGCCATGGAAAAGATCGCGAATTTCATCAGTTGGTTATGGAAGAAAACTTAAATTTCACCAATCGGTCACGAAAACAAATAGAGAATTTTATCAAACAATTGCTGAAAAAAAATTCGTGAATTTCGTCGATCGATCGCGAAATAAAATCACGAATTTCGTCACTCGGTTGTGTGAAAAAATCGTTAATTTCACCAATAGGTCGTGAAAAAATTGTGAATTTCATCAAATAATTGCAGAAATGAATAGCGAATTTCGTCAAATACTCACAGAATAAAATCACGAATTGCGTCTAACACTCGCTGAATGAAATCACGAATTCCATCTAACGATCGATAAATAAAATGGCGAATACCATCGATCGACCGTGGAAAAAAATCGGGAATGTAGGAAAAACATAACAGTAATGAAAATATTTAGTAAAACGTTTACCAAATGGATGTAATATTAGCATTTTAAATAAGTTACTTAGGTCTAATATCTAATTACATTAAAATTTGGAGGGCGTGAAGAACTAAACAAAATCCTTTCTTATAATAATTATCTTTACTCATACAATAAATGAACAGGCTGCATCAATTAGGCTCCGAGTTATAGTTGTTTGAATGTGTCGGCCTTAATATTTATTTTATGCTAAAATTTTGTAGGCTTAATGACAAAGTCCCCTTGTAATAATTATTTATTGTTGTAGATTTGTAAGTGTTTGGTTTTCTAAGTTAAGTAGGTATCTAAGTTAAATATTCACTTACAAACCACATCCCCTTTCCATAGCAGAGTTGGTTGGCGGATTGGTGTCATTTCAAACATAATTATCTTCTTGAAATAAAAGAAATATAAAAGAGTTTTTACAAATACTGGTGTTGTAATTAGACGTTGAGAAGGCAATGAGGTATCTTTGAATATTTTTAATAACTTATAATAAATGAACAGAGTGAAACTATCTCAGTCTCGAATAAGTTATAAATTTACAGGTGAAAAACTTTACTGGACTCCTGTATTCTATACGCTGACTTGGCCGTTTAATTCGAGATGCAAGAAGAATATAATGCATGATTAACTAAACGAATTAGCATTAGAAGTGCTGAACTAAGATTATACAACCAGCGAAGTTTTTATTTCGAAACACAAACTTTCTAAAATATGCCAGACTGACGCTGACTTTCATAATTACTAAACTGGATAAGATTTCACCTTTTAAACGGTCCTATTCTCACTTTCATTATACTACATCACACTAGGCAATGTATTTCTTGACTTCATCAAAATACCAGAATAAACTAAACTTTCCAAGATGCGCATCACTATAACTTTATAAATATCGCCGAAATACTAATATTTAAACTTTCCATAAATACGTATCCGAAACACCGGCAATTCCATCGAAATACTTCCTCAAAACATCAGGATACGGCACAAGACACGAGACGAGAGAGACAACAGACAACCTACTCACAGAATCGCAGGCCTTTAAATGCGAGTGGCATGGCGACAGCCAATGAAAATGAAGCATGTGATTTGCATACTTCCGCAGCTTCTTACTTTTACTTTAAACATTTAAATTACATGAAAAACTATTAACTTACAAAAATATCCTTAAAAATAACTGAGATGCAATTTAAAGTTGAAATGAATTTGAAAATAACTTTAAAATAATTAATTAAACATAAAGAGATTGCTAATGTGATTGCAACTCGAAATGGCTGCATGCCAAAAAGGAAGAACGCATGCCGACACTCAACTCCGGCGATCCGCGACATCCGAACGTAAACAAATGCTCGATGAGCAAGCTGGAAAACAAAGTAAAGAAAGAAAAGAAATATGGGAATCTAGTTTACAGTAGGTAATAAATATGTAATACAGTGGAAAGGGATGGGAAAAATAAATTGTAAACCCTACAATTGTCATATAAAATTTAATAATAATAATAAGCTGGACATAGCAGTGGTTGGTCAGTAGCTTCAGGGCCCCAAGCCCTACCTTTTTGCTTTTCGGTGTCTTTAATTTGTGCAATTTCCCTTTTAAATTTGTCCGGTTTTAATTTTGTAATTTTTTTTTCAACCTGGCTTTTGCTAGGGTGTATTTTACTTGGGACGTGGCTGGGAACTATACGAAAGAGTCGGTGAAGAATAAATGGCTGCAGATGAAAAGAGGCCACTCGCCGCAGCGGTACATGTTTTGTACATGTTTTTTCAATTAGAGATCAAAACTATATCAGTTTTAATGTGTCGGGCTCTTATACTTAATTTCTACAAAAATTTAGGGGCGAGGCCTTTGATGAAAAATCCTTTAAAAATCCTTCTTTTAAAATTATTATGCTTACCCATACAAAAATGAGCGAGGCTACATTACTTTGACCCCATATTGTAACCATTTGAATGTGCCAGATCTTATATTTAATTTATGCTAAAAAATGTTTGGAGCTTCGATAAACCGACAAAGTTCCCTTTTATAATTATGCACATGCGGATAAAATTTGGGTTATTTGTGTCAAATAGATCCTATGTTCTAGCCATTTTAATGTGTCGGGTCCTTATATTGCAATTACACTAAAATTCTATGGGGGTTCAATATAAAAAAAAAAAATATCCATCCCCTATAACATTCATATATACCCGTATAAAACGTTAGCGGGTTACGTTAATTATGGCCCACATTAAAGCTGTTTTAATGTGTAGGGGCTTATATTTAGTTTATACTAAAATTAGAGGGTGCAACGATGAAAAACTGACTGTGCACGACCTCATAATGATTATGTTTACTTATAGAAAATTTAATGGGGCTAAAGCAATTATGACGCTGGTTATAGCCATTTTAATGTGTCAGGCCGTCTGAGCTATACTAAAATTTGGAGGAAGGAGAACTTTTTAGGAAAAGACAAAAAAAACTTCCGTTCTGTCTATATTCCTTTACTATTCAAAATCACTATTCCAAGACAAACCCAATGCTTTTACAAGAACTAGGGAATAAGAACTTTTCCCTTCTACGGCAACCCTTGACCCCTATCGTGGCCCTTTTATATTCATAGAGCTCAAGTAATCAATTAGGTGAGGTTGACAACGTGACAGGACTGTAGAGGATTTTAGGTATAGCTAATTTTTAATTCAAAATTACAGTGTTTTGATTAGAATAAATTTTAAAAGTTGCCTAATTACGTAAAAGAAAACAAATCAAATTTTGCTTGCATAAGCTCCAAATTTTTATATCTTTCTTCAATCTGTAGTTATAAATGAATAAAGACTACACATTGTACTTTTTAGGATTTTTCGAAACTTTAACACAAATTTAAAAATACTCAAAACTATTTTTAAAATATTTTAAGCTTATAGGGTTGTATAGAGCTTTTGGACTTATATGCTGAAAAAAAAATTTCGAAATTTTGAAATTTGAATGAACAAGAAGGATAAGTATTTTCTCCATAGGATAACATGGGAATCGACAATGTTCCTTTCCCACAAGATAAGGCTCCTTAACAGCTAACTGAAAGGGTCCCTCTCTGGCACTTACATATTTCATGTCTATATCCAATAAAACCATCCTGTCGTTATTTTTGCAGAGTTCTTCCTTTTGTACTTGTCTTTAATATTCAAGGAACCTGGATTTCCAAAAACACAATTATTTTAAAATGCAATATTTTTAAGAAATGTTTCCGCTATAGATCATGGTCTACAGTATAATGCTTAAAATTGTTTTACAAAATTGACAGCAACCACAATCTGCAAAACATTTGTCTCCATTTTGGATTTAACAAGTGCTGCTATTCAAGAAGACAGAAAAACTCATTCTGAATTATTTTAGAAAATTGGTAATGCTTTAAATATTTGTTTTATTTAAAGATGTCAGCTTTAGGAACTGTTTTTTGAGTGTCAGCTTTAAGGCACTTTACCTTATATTCAATTTTTAATATATGAACGTCATATTTTCAATTTTTAAGTAGTGAAATTTGTTTTTCTTTTTATTGGAAAAGCAGTATTTTTGATGACCCAAAATTCAGAAAAATCTGAAGTTCGGATTCGTAAAGTCCCAGAGATTCCGGACTTTAGACTTTGTACTGTACTTGATAATATCTCTTATGGGGTTCTAACAATTTGAAGTGCTACTTGGGGCAGGTATAGAAATTGAGATAGAAACTAAGGGGAAAGTATACTAATTGAAAAAGGTTATAGAGCATGTTATCAATTTTATAACATATATGTATATATATATATATATATATGATTTTAATTTATTCAGGAAACTTTGTTTTAGGAGTGCAGTGTTTTAAAATTAGCTGTGAAGCCAATCAGCCCATTCCTTTAAAGACAATTGAAGAGGTAATAGATTTCTTTCTGTGGAACTACTTCATTGATGTTATCAATTAGAACCTTAGTACTGTCACTCAAAATGTAAATTGCTTTATTTAAAAAAGCATAATATTGCATTATATATATATATATTTTGTTTATTTTTTAAAAACTTTTTAAATGATACTAAAAATTATAGGGATTTGTTTATTTAGAAACAGTGTTTCAACGACTGTCATTCACCTTATTTAATTACAGAATTTCTGTAATTAAATAAGCTGAATATTACTAGTTAAAAATAGTGCTATTTAAAAGTAAGCACCTGTGAGAACTCTTTCCAGATAAACAGTTCCATATTGTATTTTTAAATGCAGATTCTTTTTTTGGAACTTTTATCTCCAAATCTTAATTAGCTGACTTAAGGAAGCAAAAACAGTTCCAAAATTGAATAAAAAACAGCTGATATAGATGTACCTTTTCCTCAAGAACTACTGATGATTTCGGTGTTAATATTATTATTATTATTATTATTTTACATTTAACTATATTTTAATCATTTTATTTTTCTGGAAAATCATTTCCTTTTTTAATTTCATTAATTAAAAAAAAATTAGAATTTTTTATTTAAAAAATCATATGACTATAAGATTTTTTATTTTTATCTCTTGTGTAGTGATCAATTTATAGTTTAGCTACTGCCAAATCTAAAAAAAAAATGCTTTAGTAGTTTCCATGAAAAGTCTACATCATCATTTCTTTCAAGAAAATTTAAAATTGTTTAATGTATTTCAAACTAACGTGCCTGTTTGTGTTCCGGGGAATCCCCGGAATTCCGGGGATTTGATAAAACGTGCCCTGGAAATTCCGGAGTTACACAGGCAGGAGATTCTTCCGCGGATCCGCAATTTTCCACTTTTTTTGTCGTTTTTTGCTTTTTCCGATTTTTTGCCGTTTCTCGCATTGATAATTTGTTCCGAAATTTAAAAAAAAAATCGGTCATCAGTCCGTAAATTTGAACATAAAATATCATGAAATTTGACAAGTGATCGCCGCAAAAACAATTCCGTCAATCATTCGCAGAAAAAAATAGCCATTTTTGAAAAATATCGCGGAAAAAGCCCGCAAATTTCGTTATAGAATCGCGAAAAAACGCTGATTTCGTCAAAAGGTTGCGGAAAAATGGCAACTTTCGTCAAAGGATCATGAAAACAACACGAATTTTGTCGAAATATCGCGAAAAAAAACACGAATTGTGCCAAAAGATCGCGAAAAAATGCAGATTTCGTCTAAGGATCTCGAAAAAACTCGGAATTTTGCCAAAAGATCACGGAAAAAAAAACGAATTTCATCAAAGAATCAAGAAAACACGCAAATTCTCTCAAAGTATCGCCGATAAAACACTAATTTTGTCAAAAAATAGAAAAAAAAAAACGTGAATCCTATGTCAAAGAATCGCGTAAAAAACTCATTCTGTCAAAGGATCATAGAAAAAACTTATTCTGTCAAAGGATCGTGGAAAAAACGCAAACTTCGTCAAAGAATAGCAGAAAAAGCATGAAATCTGTCAAACAATCGCGAATTTTGCCAAAAGTTTTAGGCCTATTCTCAAAAAAGTTCGCAAAAACAACGGAAATTTTGTCAAAAAATCGTGAAAGAGACTGGAATTTTGTCAAAAGAACGCGGAAGAAACCCGATTTGCATCAAAAGATCCCAGAAAAAACTGGAATTCCTTGAAATCGCAGGAAAAAATGTAAAGTTTGTCAAACGATCGCGGAGAAAACGCGAATTTTGTAAAAAGATCGTGGAAAAACTGCAAATTTTGTAAAATGATCGCGGAAAAATGCAAATTTTGCCAAAAGATCGTGGAAAAAAACGCAAATTTTGTCAAAAGATTGCGGAAAAAACACGAATTTTGTCAAAAGATCGCGGGAAAATGCGAATGAATTTCACCAAAAGATCGCGGAAAAAATGTGAATGAATTTCACCAAAAGATTGCCGAAAAAATGCGAATCTCATGAAAACATCGCCGAAAAAACGCGAATTTTGTCAAAAAGGTCGTGGTTGCGTAACGCCATGAAAGTTCAGCCTTTTTTTTCTTTTTTTTTAGGTCATTTTATCAAGTGTTACAAACAGCCATGAACTAATGAAGTTTCATTGTATATGTACATTTAAGTTTAGATTTAATTTTTAAGTGGATTCTCATGGGACTAACAATGAAGAATAGACTTAATAAAAATCAAAAGTAATCTTTGAAACTTTTATAATTAGTATATGAAGTATAATTACACTTTCATAACATCATCATTTGGAATTCTCCTTCCCAAGATTTATTTTGTTGTATATTGTATGTGGTTATATCATTTTTATTTAAAAGATTTTTTACGAAATACTCACATTTTGTTTGTATTATTATTCAGATATCTATCTATCTTTAAAATGTTTTATAGAAAAATATAAATTTTTTTTTTGGTTCATGCTGTTAAGATAATCTTATCTTTTCTAATGATGTGTGATCAAACATCACATCCAGACTCTTCACTTCTTCATCTACAACACGGATGTCAACATTTATCTTAAACTATTTTATTAGTTTAAAAACTACAAGAGCTGGTTTTAGCAGAAAAGACACTGAACAACATTTCCTCCCCCCCCCCCCTTTTTCTCTAGTGATCTACATGAGTCTGAAGTTCAAAATGTGAGTCCACCCAGGCCCTTTGAATGAAGTTCAGGCTAATTTTCTTTCAATAGACTCAGTTCAGCAGTGTTGAACCTGCAGGTTTGAAATAAAAATAGTAATTAAAGATCTGTGATATAGTACATTTCATGAACAGAATCCATAGGAGATTGTTATGCTGTTGTAATGGTATTGGCTGAATCCATATCAACTCAGGCAGGGGGGTTACCTTCATAGTCTCAGAAGTTTTTGAATTGAACATATGTTAAAATTTAAGAAAAAGTAAGATACTTGTATATTTTCATTTTGCCCAAAAAAATTCCTGGCCCGAGATACAGGCCGCCAAAGATGACATCCCCGGCATCCTTTCTCATTTGTGATTTTCGATAAAAATTTTAAAGTGCTCTATCTCTAGAACGGTGCAAGATATTTTGTTGCGGTTTATTTTATTTTAAAGATAATATTCTTCTGTTTAAAATGATATATCCAATTTTGAAAAATGTATTCAACTTTGCTTGTGGCAACCTTTTGAAAAAAAAATTTTTTTTTCAAAAAAAATTTTTTTTTTGAAAATGCCAATCCTAAAAATTTTAATTTTTTTGCTGTTGATCAATACCATTGGGAACTATCTTCACTGTAAAGGAGAACTTCCACTTTTGAGTTTAACAAATTTTAGAAACATTTAAAAAATTCAGAGAATTTTACAGGAACTGTATATATACAGTTCCAGTAAAAGTCACTGAATTTTTGCTTATTTGTATCATATTTGTAAGGATAAGCCTACTATATATCCTAAACAAGTTAGAAATTGCAATATCAAATGTGGCAAATGAGGTGCGTGCATACTATAACGAGTTTTATAAAATATTCAGATCTTGGTGCAATAAGTTACACTCTTGGGCAAAAAGGGCATGCATATAAAATTTATTATAATTCTACATATTAAATTCAGTAATACGGAAGTAATATGAATTCATCTTAAAAGGACTTAATTGCCATGGCAACTTAGAATCATTGCCTACCATGGTATATCATTGAATCAATTATGTATTATAGGATTTTTAAATAGAATGAAAAAAACTTTTATTAATGTCTTTTATGTTTTAATTTGATTTTCATAGCATTTGAAGTGATACATACTTTATTTTCAATACCGAACATAGTAAAACAATCTCAATAACATACAGCAATTACACAGCAATACAAATTATATTAAGACAAGTTAGAGTTCAGACAGATGGGCAGACAAATCGAATCCATAAAGACTTTCAACTATGTTGGAAATTGTTAAAAACACATAAATAGGTCGGAATTTGACTGTTAGAAATTTATGTCAATAGGCGGAAGCATACTTGAATACTTTCATACAACCCTTATTTTACCTACTATTTTTATATACATGCCACTATTTAGCTAATATTTAATTAAGATTAAAACATCCTTAAAACCAGTGAAATCACACTTCCAGAGATTATCATTCATAGACGGCCATGTATCTAATTCTTTGCGTGGACCTGTATATCATTTTATCTATATTCTCCAAACATATCTTAGTATACTAAATGTAGTTCAGTGTAAAAATCTAAAAATGCATAACTCATTTAAAAATCACCTTTAAGGTACTTTCATTCATACTCGGTAAACCCTTTACGATTTCTTTTGTGTAGCCCTGTATATGATCTACAGCCTTTATACACACAACGTAATATGGAAATATTTAATTAAACTTAAAAAGTCATATCGCAACTAAAAATGCACCTCTAGCAATCATCGCTAATGTACAGTATTTCCAATAAGGTAAAGTATCCGAAATCTTTTGTGTGTCCCTGTAAACACTATACACTTTCTATGACACAGGAAGTAATTTTTTGTAAACCTCTGCAATAAAGTATGTATCACTTCAAATGCTATGAAAATCAAATTAAAACATAAAAGACATTAATAAAAGTTTTCTTCATTCTATTTAAAAATCCTATAATACATAATTGATTCAATGATATACCATGATAGGCAATGATTCTAGGTTGCCATGGCGATTAAGTCCTTTTAAGATGGATTCGTATTACTGAATTTAATACATGGTATTATAGTAAATTTTGTATTCATGCCTTTTTGCAAAAGAGTGTAACACTTATTGCACCAAGATCTGAATATTTATAAAACTAGTTAATACTATGCACGCACCTCATTTGCCACATTTGATATTGCAATTTCTAACTTGTTTAGGATATATAGTAGGCTTAACCTTACAAATATGATACAAATAAGCAAAAATTCAGTGACTTTTACTGGAACTGTATATATACAGTTCCTGTAAAATTCTCTGAATTTTTTAGATGTTTCTAAAATTTGTTAAACTCAAAAGTGGAAGTTCTCCTTTACAGTGAAGATAGTTCCCAATGGTATTGATCAACAGCAAAAAAATCAAAATTTTTAGGACTGGCATTTTCGAAAAAAAAAAATTTTTTTGAAAAAAAAAATTTTTTTTCAAAAGGTTGCCACAAGAAAAGTTGAATACATTTTTCAAAATTGGGTGTATCATTTTAAACAGAAGAATATTATCTTTAAAATAAAAAAAAACCGCAACAAAATATCTTGCACCATTCTAGGGATAGAGCACTTTAAAATTTTTATCGAAAATGGCGAATTGGAAATAGTGCCCGGGATGCCATCTTTGGCGGCCTGTATCTCGGGCCAGGAATTTTTTTGGGCAAAACCAAAATATACAAGTATCTTATTTTTTATTGAATTTTAACATATGTTCAATTCAAAAACTTCTGAGACTATGAAGGTAAGATTTTTTCTTTGGCTGCCTGAATTGACATGGATCATACCTATTTTATTTTATTTAACAAATTATAAAAAGATGTTTTTTAAATATTTTTTTTTCCTTTATAGAGCTTAAAAGTTATGATTTTGTTAACCATCTTTATTTAAGATTTTTAAACTCATTAATTTTTAAGGAATCTTTAGTTGTATATTATTTTCTAAGGGATCCATTATATTGTTATTCCATTGCTTGCAGACATAAGAATATGAAAAAAAAATTATAACCGTAAATTAAACAATTGATCTTCAGTATCAACAGTTAATTGATAACTCCATAAATTTCAAAGAAATTTTAACTCAAGGCAGAAAGAACATTATTAGGCATTTCATTTTAGGAATGGATGCAATTAATGAGATATTGATATATTTGTTGGCATTATCAAGTAATGCCAAAATATACAATTGTAAATTGGCAGAGTCTATTCTAATATAGGCTAAGAAAGCAACTTGATTGGGATAAAGACTCTTTCTCAAAATGCTTTGCTTAAAAATAGCCATGAATAAAAATAGATTTAATGATTTGATAAAAATGAATCTTCAAACATAAAATATATGAATAACTCTAGATAAAATTACTTAAATCAACATATTCTGTTACTTCATTTTAAACATTATATATCTAAATGATCTCATAAAATTAAACTTTGATCATAACATTTTTATTATAAAAAATGTTCTAGAGCCACAGCCAACATTTTAAAAACAAATGCACAATCAATTTACAGGTAGCATAATAGATGCTCTCCCAGTAGCAGAAAGTTCATGACGGGAGACGGATGTTGCAGATTTTCTTTTCCATTTTGCAGATTATTTTTCCATCAAATCTTTATTTTGCTTTCTATTATTACTTAATACAAAAACTTAAGATTATTATTAATAAAAATTAATAAAATGCATAACGACATCACAGGTAAGTGATTGTTTGATTAATTAACCCTTCAATTGTAAAATATTTTTGCCTGCAGATTATTTTTTTGTCACTGAAGTATCTATCATAGAATTTTCTGCTACTGGGGATGCCCTGTACTTAAGAGAAATACAGTAAAACTTGTTCAATGCAGAAGCACAAGGGACTGAGGTATTTTTCTGAATTGCACACATATCCATATTATACAAAATGATACACCAAGCATATTAAAAATATGAAGAAATTAGTTTTTCCTTACCTTATAATATATTATAATGTTATATTATACCACAATTAAAATAGTAGCATATTTTAATAATTTTATTATATGCCTTATTTATGAGTGGAGATTCTCATTGATCACATTCTTGCAGTGATGCCTATTGTATAATCTTGTATGTTTGCCTATCATCACGTTATTATTATTACACTATGCCATAGTACATTATTATTCTACTTTTATTTTTTAAGGTATCATAGATCTGTATGTTTTCTGTACTTAAATCGTGTCATTATTTCTCATATAGACAGTTTATTTTTTCCTTTACTTCAATCACTTTCATTTTATCCTTTAAAGATCCATTACTTCACTCTTGGAAAATCAAAAATAAAATAATTCATTAATAAATTTCTTGAAATGATTTTTGGGGAACTCAAGATAAAGAATGCATTCCATGAATTGCATATTAATTTTTTTTATCACTTTACCAAAGTGCAAAATAATAACAAAAATCCCAGATATTCTACTTTAATGTTTAGATTTTTGATGTTGGTATGACAGTAGCATTACAGTTTGGATCATAGTAGCTACCACATCATTACCAGTATTTGGATGTTTATAAACAATTTAAAACAAGCAAAAAAAAAAAAAAAAATGGATTGTATGCTAATAACTTGGACACAATTAAGAGTTCTTATCAATTTTAGAGGGGAGTGGCCACTTCAGGGTTTGACCTCAAAAGAAAATCATCCTAATTTAATTGTGCAGCCACATATTTACTTCAAAATTAGTTGAGATCTCTCTCTTTTTTTTTTACTGCTAGCATCTTGTTTTCTTATAGATCCTTATTTTATTCTGTTTTTAATTAAATTATTAGGCTTGAGAATAGACGATTTAGCTATTGAATTCATTATTTTTACATTAATATTTTATCACGCTTTTCCATTATGAACATGGTTTTTTATTAATTCTTTAATTATTGCTTTCCATTTCCACATTAGACAAATTCTGTTTTATACAAAAAAATTTGTAATATATTGCCTATTTACTTGGCCGGGACCATGAAATAGTTTCAATTGGACAACTTTCCCCTTTATCTGTGTCCCGATTTAGACAAATTTTACTGTATGTGCATTTAAATAAATATGATAACTCTCCAGCTCAAAGACTAACCCAAGAACTCAAGATGCACTATCTATAAACTCGAAGAACTTATTCTAATACAAAATATTTAAATTAAGCTAGTTTATGTTGTTAATAATTATGCAGAACTAATCTTCTTCCATGAACCTTATTTTTAAAGACTTTTATTATCTGTTCATGTAGTCTGAAGAGGCAGTGTAACTCATATATTACTTTAAAAGAGATTGCCATTAGTTCCATTCTGCATTGACACCAACTTCCCTTTACTTATTCTGGAATAACTACAGCAATACTCTGTTGCTTGCATATAAACTTTAATGGTTGCTATCAACTGAATTCTTCAATATTCCATACATCCTGACTTTAACAATTATTCTAATTTTTAATACCATTATGTCTGGAGTATATGCAACCTTTAACAATAGGAAATATTCTAATACTTATTCCATAAAGACATCAATTTCTTGCAGAAAGATATATTCCCATGCCAATCATAATTATACTTGATTTAAAACTAAAATTAAAAACATTGCCAACAAAACGATTTCACCAGTTCCCTTTAAAAACTATTTTAAGAGGCATTGCTTTAAAATTTAAACTGCAAGGCCTTTAATGTATAGTGTCAATAGAGTAACTTTTTTACACAAGAATAGAACTGAAACTGAACACAGCTGCCTTTAAATTAATGCATTCCCCAAATCTATGAGAAACAACTATTGCAAATTTTACATTTAAAGGTTATTGTATTTCAGAATATTTAGCTGCAACAACAAAGTATAGATAAGTAATAATTTAATTACCAACATTTCAAACATTCAAATTTTGCAAGACAAAGCAACAATTTATTTAGGAATTATGTACAATAATTTTTAAACTTTTAAAAGCATGACATTTTAAATACTTTACAATATTTAAAATGCCCTAACATGGAAATCTACAAGATTTATTAGAACAAATATCCTTCCACATGTCTACAAGATATGTTCGTAAGGACTGAGTGATAGTTGATTGATCAGTTCTATGAACACATCTCAGCTGGTACACTTTCATCTTTATGGCAGTCACCTTTTGCACAAGAAAGCTAAACAGACCAGGAGCTGTAATTAAAGAGAAATTTAACATCTTTGATTCATTTGGGATTTCAGCCCAAGTATGGTGGGGTTACCACTAGATCAATATGTGGCCTTTAATGTCCTTGCATAAATAGTTGGTAATAGTACATTTATTAGTGCATTTTTTTAAATGCTAAGATGCTTCTTTTTAAGTAAATAATGATAATAATAATTGTTAATCTTCTTAAATTTCTTCTTTAAATTTTTAAATTGTTTTATCTATGTAGTTTGGGAAATTGATCATTTTAATCTATTTATTAACAATATAGTGTTGTTAATAATAAGGATCAGATTTAAACATAATATATTTTGCCTTTCTTGGCTCAATTTTCATAGATTATTCACCTTAAGAAAATTTCTAATTAAAACCCATTATTGCTTGATTAAAAGAAATAATAATTTTCTGGTAAATTTGAAATAACTGTGCACAATAAATTTAGCACATCAAAAATTAATCTATCAAGGTATGCCAATATTAATTGAGCAATGATAATGCATATTCCCGAAGCAATGGAGTATCTATTCAGTTGAGGTATTTTTTTTCAGTTGTGTTTCTATTTTAATTATCGAAAGATTTTCATAGTAAAAAATTATATTTAATTTCTGTATTTCATATTTAATCAAAAATCAGTATAATTAAAGCATTTGTCATTGAGAATTTAATACTAAGCATGTATATGATGCAATAGTAAAAAAATTATATAATAAAATGCTTTTTATGTTTATGATCTTAATTTTTATATTTTATTTACATGAAAAAAAGATTAATTGTAAATATAATGTTCATTATTTTTATAATATCACACAATGAGTATATCTATTTTTAAAATGGATTCCTAATATAAATTTTTTACAATACTTATTTTAAAATATTTATATTTTCATTAATTAATTCAGTCACATCAAAATACCATTGGGGAATATGGCAAAGTGTATATTTCAAATTTTCAGTACTTAATAGCAAAATAGCATAGTTTTTATAGAATATTAAATACATGAATTATTACTTGCTAACTAAGCATAAAACTAACAGAGTGAAAAATGTCAAGCCAGAAATTGAACCTTAATCTTTGAAATAATGCTGTACCATTTGAGCTACGAGGATGATAAACAGCCTGGCATCTCTCACTCTCATATGTCGGTTTTAGTCCAGAAACTTTTTGATGACCTTGAATCTTTCATAATGCCTTCCAGCTTTGCTGTTTTTATTATTGCAATTATTTTTTATTTATTTATTTATAACATCTGTAATTTCTTTAAAACTTTTCTCTGCTTTAAAGTAATGTTCTTATTTATATAGGTAGTAGAAAGAGTAAAACCAAATGTAACTTTCATTTGCCATGGTGACAGCAGTACTGGAGTTCTTCAGCCACTTAATGGAATTGGTGATATACTTAAAAGGTAAATTCGAAGTTTATGTTTTTAACCTATTTTGTGTATATTAAAAGATTCACTATTTTTTCTGTCAAAAATAACTAACCTTTTGTGTTTAACCGATTGATTTCAATCTAGTAACAGAACTGAAAATTTAAAAATAATTGTTTTATCCATCTCCTGAAACACACAAATCAAGAGCATTTTTTCAAATATTTGTTCCATGAAAAAATACACAAAATAATTTAAACATATGTACAAATAATAATAATAATATACTTCAAAATAATATATAGAATCCTTTATAGTCTCTCAAAATATCTAGAAGATCTTGTAGTTAATGATTATACATTATTTTAAGAAACTCAAAGTTCTTCTATATTACTAGCTGACCTACCCGGCATTGGCTAGGCCTATGATAGTAACCTTAAATAAACCTAAAGTTTCTGTTTTTGTATATCTTTAAACTGATTTTGTATGAATTTTATATTTTTAAATGAATTTTTTTTTAAAAATATTGATATTTAGTGGTAAAAGCACTTGCAAGAAGGGTTTTTTTTTTGTGTTTTTTTTTATGTATGGTCATTTCATAGTTTAAAAAATGGTCTTGCTGTCCAAACTCTTTTGAATTTTTATCCATCATAAATATAACAGTTTTCCAGCCTATGTAAAAATTTCATGAAGAAATATTGATATCTAGTTGTAAAAGAAATATGTTTTCTTCTTGCTTTTTTTTTTTTTCACGTTGGTTTTTTTAACAACATACCCCCCCCCCCCCAAAAAAAAAAAAAAAAAAAAAAGTTCTTATCATCCAAACTCTAAAATTTTAATTGTTTGTAAATATAACTGTATTCAAACCCTCTGTAAAAGTACTTAATAAAATATGCATATTTAGTAGTGAAAACATGAGCCGAAGCCACACAAATTTGCCCCAAATGCCTCGTTTTTAGCGTTAGCTTCGAAAATATTTCAGATATTTGTTTTTTAAATATTTATACTCTTCAGAATATTTTAAAATTTTTGTAGGTGCTGTAAATTTGGTGTTCCAAGATGCTCGCAAAAGATTGTGTCAAAATATAAATGTTTAGTCTCTTTTAGTGAATAATAATAAAAAAAAATCTGTCGGCTCAGCATACAGGCACAGGAAGATTTTGAAGTTAAATGCTAATTTCAACAACAAACACTAAATCATGATTAGAGATAAAAACCCACTTCTACAATTTTATCTGCCTGCTTTTGACGAGTTTTTATTTCATTTTTATATAAGACATGGTTTTATCAGAATCATTTTAAGTCGGTATTAAAAAAAAAAACTTTTCCATGCTCAACAACTCAAAATTTTCTCACATTTTCAGATTAATTTTTAAAAGAAAAAATATGAAACTCGCTGATGTGATTTTTGAAGAGATTTACAAGTGACCTGTGTTTTTTATTTTTCGTTCAATTAAATAAAACTTCATTTATAAACAGTTATTTTCTAAGTAGGACAATATTTTTTGTTTCCAACACAGTCACTTTGGGAAATTCAGTTCAAAATGCCCACTTTAACATAATTTTTTGAGATATATTCTGTCTCTATCAAAAAATCGACCATTACGGCACATTATATAGTTTCTGAATAAGAGAATCTACCAATTGGATCCATTTGAGAGCAAAAATGAATTTAAAAATGTGTCAGAAAATAAGCAGTTTGGATTTCAAAATATCCTGAATGCGAAGATTTTTTTCTTCAACCACTATGTATTTTTTATTTGTTTTTGCTGTAAGAATTGGTCCTATCAAAAACTTGTCAATATAAATGTTGTAGATAATATTAAGAACATATATAATAAATTCATGCAAATTTTATATCTTGTTAATTAACAAAGTTATGAATTTTTTTCTTATTCACCCCCCCCCTTTTTATTTTATTTTATTTATTTTTTTTTTTTTTTTCAATACGAATTGGTCCTATCAAAAACTTGTCAGTGTAAAAATTGTAGATAATATTAAGAAGATTTATAATAAATTTAATTATATTTGATATCTTGAGAATTAAGAAAGTTATGAATTTTTTTCTACCAAAAACCCTATTTTTTGCACTCCTTGAGCTCATTTTTAATTTTATCAAAAATCTGATACATAAATTTTTGGCCCTATTTTTAGAGGTAATAAAAACTTTAAACTGATTTGATATGTACAAAAATTAAGAAGCTATGGGTTTTTTTTCAGTTTTCACAAAGCCCCTCCTTATTTCAATCCCCTTGGTCCAATATAGCGTATTAATGAACTTGATGGAGATTTTATATCCCTTGATTTTATGTATCAGTTTAGAAGAGGTTTGTGCAAAAGTTATTATATATATATATATATATATATATACACATAAAGTTTTTTGCTGAGGATCTTTTTGGGTTTTAAGGGTCATCATAGGATCAATGTAGATCTGCAAAAAAATTTCAGAAATTCCAACATAGGGGAGAATGTAATAGGTAGTATTTCTTATGAAATCTACCTAAAAAAATCTCTGTGATTTATGAAATGACCTGCAGTCACAAATTTTTTGAAACAGTTAAAATTTGTATTTATTGAAACCGATTCCACTATCAAAAGGAAGGAAGGTCTTAGCTTTAAATATGTGTATCTTGTGAATCGGTACCTCTAAAATTGAGTCCTGGGTAAACATTGACAAAAGGGAGAAAAGACGACCCTTTGAATGATGAAAATGACCCTTTTTGAAATATTTTTTTTCAAATGGTTAAGAACCATATTTTTTCTAAACTGATTGCGACGTTTAAAATATAAAAGTACAAAATTTATGAATATGTTGTCTGTTTATCCATATTTTAAACCATACAGTAAATAAGTGTTAAAACAAAATGTAAAAAAAAAAAACTATTTAGTTTTACCTTTCTTTTTGTGTGAAAAGCAGGTACTGGGCATTAGGGTCGAGTGAAAAAAATATTTTTAAGATCAAAAATGGATAAGTGCCAAAAGTTGCCTTTATACTAGTACATCAACTACGTGCAATTTTACTGCAGAAAATAAATGGCTTGAGTCTGCGCTTTTGGTCCAAATGTCAAAATTTTGGGCATAGAGATGGTTATTATTTAAAAGTGTTATTTAAACCTTTATTATTAATGACTTAACATATTTAAACAATATCTTTATTCTGTATAACTGGAGCAATACTGACAACTTTCAGTAAAAAAGAGGATTGCGACTTTGTTGTGTCATTCAACGAATTGTTGTTTAGAATGCAGCTCTTACTTAGTTGCTTGCCAAAACTACCCAAAACATCTGGCTTGACCACGCTACCATCTGAATACAATGTTTTATTTATACATTGAATTGTGATTTTTGATAAAAGACTGGCATAAGTTTTCTTTGTATCTACAGACTTTGGATGCTGCTGCTGTGATCTCCTTCATGTATTTTTCTACTGCTTGTGCCGGAGAAGGCAAACAATGTAATGCAGTGGGGATGATATTCACATACTCTATTCAGCCATCTATTATCGTCACCAAGATTGCACCAATAAATTCATATTAATTAGGGGCTCTGTTACAACAACAATTTTCCAATCAATTAAATTTATATAATTATCTGCTTCAAAGTTGATTGTCGATATTTCAGATTTGCGTATACCTTCATTTACTCTCATCTTTCAACTACACTGCTCAAAACAATTAAAGGATATTGCAGTTTTAGGTGGATTTTGTATCTGGTAAACTGTTTAGCTGATTGATACATGGTCGACAGACATAGTAGGTTATATGAGAATAAATTACACATGTTTGGCAGAAAAAAAATGCATTTTATTGCGCATTTGTGTACTAAAGGAAAAAAACACAATTTGTGCATATGAGAAAAAAAGAATAAGAAAAGGTGTTTTCTTCAAAGAAAATCATTTTCAGTAGGGGGTATGGTTTCCACGGGCGGCCAGCAACGTTGAACACCTTTGAGGCATGGACTCAATGAGGCTATTAATGACGAGTTGGGGTATTCTACCCCACTCTTCCAGAAGAGCTCTTTCCAGTTCTTGGAGAGTTTGTGGGGGTTGTTGCCGGACAGAAAGTCGTCTTCCTAGAGCGTCCCAAACGTGCTCGATTGGATTCATGTCTGGAGAACACGCTGGCCATTCCATTCGAACGATTCCTTCCTCGAAAAGGAAATCCTCCACCAGGTTTGCACGATGTGGCCTGCAGTTATCGTCCATTAAAATGAAGTTATCTCCGATTGCTGCAGCGTAAGGGACTACAATAGGTCTGAGGATCTCATCCCTATATCGGCGACCAGTCAGAGCTCCATCTCGAATGATGTAGAGGTCAGTGCGCCCGTCAATGGAGATGCCACCATACACCAACACTCCTCCACCGCCAAATCTGACACTTTCGTGCACGAACGCAGGATTATTCCTATTGCACGTTCCCTCCAGATGAAAATACGCCTATTATACGGATGCACAGAAAAACGGGACTCGTCAGAAAACAGAATATTGCTCCATTCATTTCTCCTCCAGTTGACATGCTCGGTTGTCCACTCCCTGCGGTCGCGACGATGCCTTGATGTTAATCTAACACATACCATCGGTCGGCGAGCATACAGACCTACAGCATGGAGCAGGTTTCGGACAGTCTGAGTTGAAATCGTGGTGCCTGTAGCCGAGCGAAGGTGTTGTTGGAGAAAAGTAGCGTTCATGGTTCGGTGTCTCCGAGCTGTTAACGCTAAATACCACTCTTCCTTGGGCGTTGTTGCCCGTCTACGACCTTGCCCTGGTCTTCGGCCTGCACATCCACTCTCCAAAAAAATGGTTCCAGATCCTGGAAATGACACTTTGTGACACTCCAATGGCTTGCGCTACTTCGGCTTGAGTTTGGCCCCCTTCTAACCTACCAACAATTCTCAAAGCTTCTGAATCTGTCAAATGACTTCGCTGAGACATCGTACTCATCGAAACAAAGCAATCACTGAATGCCGATCATCCTTGTCTTCATTCTCTTTTATCCAGTTGAAAGTCAAATTTCATTCGCTGCCGCTGAAGCGACGTTTTTGACGTCGAACTCAAAATTTGCATACTCCACAGTTTGAAAACCAGAAAAATTTGCATTTGTGATTCTCTTCTTCTATTTTCGGCAAAAAAAATTTCGTTTCTATCTTTATTTTATATGAAACTTCAAATATCCTTTAATTGTTTTGAGCAGTGTATTATGTGCTGAGCAGCTACCTGTTTAATGTGATGGTGATCGTCAGAGAGCATTGAAATTAGAATTTCATCTGTGTATGAGAAGCAACCATTGTCCTAAATAACTTTTTTTTAGTATTTGTTTTATTCGATTTTGTGTGTTGTTTAGTAGCCAAGTAATTTCTGGTGAGTTTTTAGATCCCTTTAGATGTGGATTACATTTGATGGCAAACCTTTCCTGGGGCCAAACGTGGATTACATAGTACTTTTTGAGTCTGATGAGCAGTGAGTGCTTATTTAAAAGCAGAGAATTAAGTTCGTTGTTGCCGTTCATTCTGTGTGAAACATGTTTAGAATGAACCATTACAATGGATCATATGCCACCTCCAAGTCCCGTGAATTTCCTCTGCATCTTTTATTAGACAAGATCATTGGCAAAAATTAGATTCTAACCCATAGGGCCATAGGGGTTTGCTGGACTAATAGGAAAATCTTTGTCCACATGCCACTGCCTTCTTATTTCAATTCTTGAAACCATAGAGAGTAATTTTCAAACATTATTTCCTGAAATTGAGAAAAGGGTACTCAACACACACCAGAAATACCTGCTAGACATTTATAAAGTCATTTCATCAAGATATTGCTCAGAACTAGTGAATAGGAACCCAAGAAACTTGTCCTATGCAAGATGGCTCACAATAGTGAATAAATTTTTTTGCCTTTATATAAACACTGATTGACCATCAGAGTCTGTAGGTTCACTCACAAAGTATGTAATCCAAGTTTATGCCTCAGGATAGTTTGCATCCAATGTAATCCACATCTAAAAACTTATGGGAAATTACTTGGCAACTAAACATCACAGAAAACGGCATAAAACAAATACTAAAAAAATTTAATTTAGGATAATAGTTGCTTTGCACATCGAGAGCAAATTCTTATTGCAATGCTCTTTGATGATCACCATCACATTAAACAGCAATCTTTTCAGCATATAAAAAATGCATGAGGTAGAGTAAATGATGGCATTCTCAAAGATGAAATACCTAAATGTTGTAGAATGTTTTAATAACAGAACACCCAATCACTATGCATTAACTGGGTGCAATTTTGGTGAAGATGATAGACAGCTGAATAGATTCCATTAATTCCACTGCATTAATCTGCTTGCCTTATCATACACAAGCAGGGGCGGATCCAGAGACTCGTTTTGGGGAAGGGGGCGATACCGGATGGATGAAATATAATCAACACAGTCATGGTTTCTATTGGTTAAATCATTCCTTGCAGTTAATTAGTATATGAAATAATTAATGCTATTTAAAATTAGTATAGACTCTCAATTATCCGACGTTCAATTAACCGACACACTCTGTTAACCAACCCTCTTATTATATAATAGGGTGGGCCGAAAAAAAACTTTTTTCGATTTTCGATGATGGGTAGTGCGGAAAAGTTGCCACTGGTGGCACTAAGTTTACACAAAAAAATTGAGATTTTTTGGAAAATTCCTTCATTTGCCGCAAATGGCTTGAAGTTTTGCTCAGATGCTGATTTTTGAACTTTTTTAGCAAAAATTTTTAAAATGGTAAATTAAATTTGTTTTCGCTGAATTTACTTGAAATGTCATGTTTAGTGTTGTACGAAATGATTAAATAAGCTCTGACTATCTATTATTTATTAGTTATATGTATTTTGAATTAGGCAATTTTTATAGTAAAGATTAATCTTCATGTATTCCACGAAATTTCACGTTATCACAATTCAAGATATCTTTATTGGGAGAGCATAGTTGTAGAATTTACGATTCGTTTTAATCATATTTGGGAGAGCTTATTAGATGAAAAATTCACGATTCATGTAAAACCACATTAAAATAATTAAGCATATTTCACAAGAAAGTGGCGCAGGTGTTGTTCAGTACAAATCCAAGTCAAGCACAGGATGATTAAAAACTTTGTTAATTCTATATTTACACTTTTAAATATATACATTATGTACAGCGAAAACATTTGGATAATATTTGTTAAATAAGTTCCACACTGGGAATTCAAGATGATCTTATTAAAATTTCAGCAATTATGTTCTTCTAAAAAGAAGCCACGAAAATAGCATTTCCCTTCTTAAAATTAAACATCTCTTCAATTTGAAAATCATGACAAAAAACATACGCAGACTACCTGCTGCGTTCATGATTCACATTCACAATAAAACTAAACTAAAAAAAAAGAGTAAAAAATGTTTTAAAATATCAATTCTCTCGAAGGTCACGTGATCCTTCGCGGCGCCCACCTGGCTATGAGAGGCCCGCGAGAGAAGGTTGCAAAATATTCCACATATAGCCTTTTCGCGTATAACTGAGCCAAAATTGTTAGTATTGTTTGGTTCGTTCTTCGGTTTCTCTCTTTTGTCTTTATTATGTTCCTCGCTCTTCCTTTGGTTTTTCGATGCGTTCAGAGTCAAATATTTGAATGCCGGGCCACAGCATGTCTTAACAGCAATTCTGGAAGGTGAGCAGATATGGAGTAGAAACCAATGAAAACACAGTCATCACAAGGATAAGGGGGGAAATTGGAGATTGGAGTAACTGCGAGAATGGATTTTAATTATTTTTTTGCCCTAAAATATACAGCTATTTGTCAGAAGATTAAAAAAGTGGGAACTTTGAAGCAGGCAGTTCATCTGAATCAGAATTTGAACCAGGGCCTTCAAAAGCAGACATTCCCAAACGCATATCCCTTTCTCACACAGCGTTCACCAGATTTAGAACTGGTATATCATATAGGTAAACTGCATTAAGAGCTTCATATGTGCTTCAGGATGCAGGAATTGTGATAACCAGGAATAAGAATCTCGTCATCGATAAAGACTTGGTCAGGAGACAGAAAAAGAAACTTGAAAAGAAGATACAAATGGAGGAATATCTTGGAGGATGAAAAATTACAGCCATATTTTTTATGGTAGAAATAATAACACGATCTTTATAGAAAAAAGGGAACAAGCGGCACCGTCGAGAGAAGTACGAAGCATATAATCCCTAATGGCGTGCGAAAATGTACTTGTTCATTTCTACGAGCCTATTCCTGTTTCATGGACATAAAAAATGCAAAAGGCTGAAGATTTGAGTACTCTATTAATCTAGCTCCGTTTCAGTTGATAAAGGTCTTAGGCCAAGTGGCTCTACGATCTAATTTAGACATTTGATGTTGCTGTCAGAGTGGGAGCTCGTTCGTAGGAAGAATACATATCAAATGTTGCAGTTCTCTTCTTGATTTTTTCCAAAGCAGGCTTTATTCTGGCTTAAAAAATTATATAATGATTTTGCTATTTCCCCGCAGTGGTCAGAAGGGAATGTCAAATGACCCAAATATTCCAAACCACATTCAGATAACATAGTGATATTTGTTTCGTCTTTCTGTCGACGGTGCTGCTAGTCCCCCTTTTTTATGAAGATCTTTTTATTTTTTCTACTATCAAAAAAGATGCTTGTAATTTTTCTTCCTCTAAGATCTTCCTCCTCCTGTATCTTCTTTCCAAGTTTCTTTTTCTGCCTCCTGACCAAGTCTTTACTGAAGACGAGATCCTTATTCCCTGTTGTCACAATTCCTGCAATTTTTTCTCGCTTATACGCGAAAAAACTATAAAAGCCACCTAATTCAAAATGCATATAATTATTAAATAATGCATAATTTGAGCTAATTTAAAAATTTCGTACACTAAACATGACATTTCAAGTAAATTCAGCTAAAAAACTTAAATTTAACATTTTTTAAACTTTTGCAAAAAAGTTCAAAAATCAGCATTTGAGCCAAACTTCAAGCCATTTGCTGCAAATGAAGGAATTATCCGAAAAATCTTAATTTTTTTGTGTGAACTTAGTGCCACAAGTGGCAACTTTTCCACGCTACCCATCATCGAAAATCAAAAAAGTTTTTTTCGGCCCACCCTAATAAATAAGCCTCCTCTCCTCAAAGTATGAATTATTGTTACTAATTGTGCTATAAAATTAAAAATGTTACCATATAATTTATTTATTAAATGTCTCATTTTTATTCTCTTCATTTTTACTCTGGTAATTATTTATCTTATCGGTTTATTAAAAAAAGGGACTGGATAAAAATCTCAAGGGGTCTTAACATCCTTGAAAAGTCAAAATGTGTCCTCTAAGCGGTTCGTATACTTCTTCATAATCTACTCATTATTAGTCCATCAAGGTTAGCATTTGTTACTGAGACTTAGGTCTGTTTCCATAACTTCTCTACAAGAGGTAAAAAGACAGCGAAAAATGGTAAACCCCACAATGAATGGAGGGTGACAGTAGAGCGGCATTTTCTATAAAAACCACCTAAAAGGTCTTTCATTAAGTAAATACATAAAGGAAGAACTGGTTTACCAAGTTGGCTTTAAAAAAATTAACACGCCATATGCGTTTTAGCTTTTAACTGACTAAGACATAATCCTTTTTTATTCATTCATCAAATACCCCTTGAAATTCACCAATGTGGGTGGCAATAGCAGTACATTTTTTTTAAAACATTAGTGGCTTATTTCAGAAAATATTAAGATGCTTGAAGTTTTAAAAGGTCCTTTCTTTTTCTTGTTTCTTTCTTTCTTTGAAAATTGCTACGAATCTGATTCTTTTCTCAAACAAAAGAGCTCTCTGCAAAAATATTATACAGAAATTAGAAGTGCAGCTTCTTTGAAAAGATGAAAAAGTTTCCACACTTTCAAGGGATCCACATAACGGTGTCAATTTTCTGTTGTAGAAATTCAACAAAAGGTACACGAAGTAATATCGACCCCCACCTCAACCCATAGTGTCAAAAATTATGGAGCCATATGCCTTTTGACAGGACATAATCCTTTTTTGTTCATTAATTGGTGAAACGTCAGTGAGATTTACCATTTACACCCGAAAACTGTTTGGTTTTCGTTTGCTTGTCTACCTGTTCCACGAAAACTGCCGCTAAAAGCATTGGATTTATATCTCAAGGGGGGGGGGATCCGCCCCCCTGGATCCGTGCCTCGGGGAATCTCCTCCTGGCACTAAATATGCATTTTTTTCGTGGCCCTTTGACAAAAATCGCGTTTTTTTCAACAATGCTTTGGTGAAATTCGCGTATTTTTTTCACGATCCTTTCACAAAATTTGCATTTTTTCCAAGATCTCTTGACAAAATTTGCATTTTTTCTGCGATTCTTTGGCAAAATGCGTGTTTCTTCTGTGATTTTTTGATGAAAATTATGTTTTTTTCTGCGATCTTCTGACAAAATTTTCATTTTTTCGCGGTCCTTTGACAAAATGCGCGATTTTTGACAAAGTTCGCGTTTTCCTGCGATTTTTTTGACGAAATTGGCGCTTTCTGCGCGATGCTTTGACGAATTTAGTGATTTTTTCTGGGAACAAATGATGAAATTGATTTTTTTTTTGCGACCATTTGTATGAATTCGCGATAAGCGGTGGATTTATATTTTGGGGGGGGGGGGATCGCCCTCCACCCCCACCCCCCGTGGATCCGCGCCTGTACACAAGCAGTAGAAATGTACATGAAGGAGTGTCACAACAGCATCATCCAAAGTCTGTGGATACAAAGAACAGGTGAACTAGGTTGACACTTATGCCAGTCTTTGATAAAAAATCGCAATTCAATGTATAAGTAAAACATTGTGCTCAGATGGTAGGGTGGTCGAGCTATGCACTGTTGTGACATGAAATGCAGCCACCTCCACATGATACCTCCTGGGTAGTTTTGAAAGCAACTAGATAAGAGCTGTATTCAAAACAACAATTAGTTTTACTAGAGATGTAAATGTTCCGGAAAAGTTGAAGTGGCGGAAAAAAACCGGTTTTTTCTAGAATTTTCTGGAAAAATTGGCAAACTTAGAAAAATTGATTTCCTATAAATGTTTCTCAAAAATAAGTTATATTTTCTTAAAAAGTATACAATAATAAACTTTTTCAATATTTATGCACATTAAAAAAAAATTATTTTCCCTTTACATGTGAATATGTTATTAAAAAAAAGAGAGAGAGAGAAAAGCCAGCTTTTAAAAGTTTATTTTTTCAGTCTCAGAATTCTGACAGTAGCTTTTCTTGCTTAATTTAACACCAGTGTTTGTATTATATCATGTGTCTGTTAAAATGATTTTTCAGTAGCAATGATTTTTCAAAAAAAAAAAAAAAAAACTTCAACCAATATTACTGTAGTTTTAAAGCTGTTTTAAAACTGTATTGTACATCTCTTCTACATAGTACTGGTTTCAAATACACAAAGGATGCAAGTGTAAAGGAAACGAATTATAGTAGTTCTGGTAATATTATCATTTTCAAATCTTCCGTTGTTTAAAAATTGGTATTAAAACATTACTCCCCTTCCCCCCCCCCCCTTACAGTTATAATTTTCATTTCCTGTATATGTGGTTTTGGTACAGCTTTCCAGACTAAACCCAAATGATGTATTAGTAAGATTTAGATCCTTAATATTGAAAGCGGTATTTATTTTTTTTAATCAGACATGTTACTTTTCCGCGAAAACGCGGAATTCCGCTTTTTCGGCAGTGAATTTTATTATCTCTGGGATCGATGCAAATATGCATTAAAATTTGTGGACATTTTTAATAGAGGGGGGGGGGGGAGATTAGCGGGAATGGATGTAATACAACAAAAACGCGAGTATGAACCGTGCCAAATTGAGCAAATTTCTTTAACCGATCGCGGGAAAATGCAAATTTCTTCAAAGAATCGCAGGAAAAGTGCAAATTTCTTCTAAGGATCGCGGGGAAAAAATGTGACTTCCACCGAAGAATCGCTGGAAAAATGCGATTTTCATCAAAGGATTGCAGAAAAAGGCGTATTTTGCCAAAGGATCTTGTAAAATATGCGAATTTCGGCGAAAGATCGTGCAAAATACGCGAATTTTGGCGAAAGATCGTGTAATAGCGAATTGCTTTGAAAGGTCGTGGAAAAAACGCGAAATTCGTCGAAGAATCGCGAAAAAAGAATGTGAATTTCGTCAAAGAATCGCAAAAAAATGCGATTTTTGTTGGATGATAAAAAAATGGATCTCTGGCAAAAGATCATGGAAAATGCACGATTTTTGACAAAAAATCGTGGAAAACGTGCTATTTTTGACAAAAGATCGTGGTAAATGTGTGAATTTCTTCGAAAGATTGCAGAAAAACGCGATTTTCGTCAAGTGGTCGGGGAAAAACGCTAATTTCGCCAATGTATCGCAGAAAAAGCACAAATTTCATCTGAACGCTGCGAAAAAATGTGAATTTCGTCAAAATTCCTTTAGGCCGTGAAAGTTCAGCTTTTTTTTTGCTGAGCCTGTACCATGTCTGTTTAATGAATCTTTTAAAACAAAGGGATTTTTCCATATGTTTAAAAATTGTTTTCAACTAGATTTTTCACAGAGATTTGCTTTCATTTTTTTTGTGAAGTTTGTATGGATTTATATATATTTTTAAATACATTTAGACAAATCTAAGAACCTATATTTCAAAAAAGAAAAAAATGATACACAATTTCAACTACATGTTATTATCAAAAGAAATTTTTTTAACAATAATGAAAAATTACAGCCATGGGAATAAAATAAATGCATTTTTCAAATTTTACATTAAAATTTCCATCTTACCATTTTCCTTTATTGTTATAGTGATGTTTTTGTGATACGGAGCTTCTAAAACCATCAAACTCTTAGCCGAGTATCATTTCAAATAGGGAGTCCTTGAATAAATTCACACCACTCATATAATCTTGAAACCACACAGAATAAAACTCAACACTTTTAATACTCTAAAAACATTTTAAAATAAAATAAGTAAATCAGAACTACACAAAACTCTCTTCCACACTTCATTACTTTTCAACCTCTTCTGCATCGGCTCTCACAATCCTCTCTCTCATCCCGTTGCCAGTTGTCTTACCTAAAGTTCGACAGCAGACTGTGAATTAAAGAAAAAAGGTCCATTCTAGACTTTTCAGTTTGTCCGCTGGGTTTTACTACTCTGACAACTGCATTTAAATTTGTCCGTTGGGTTTCACAACTCTGACAACTTTCCTCCCAAAGAAGCTCATTCGTGACCTATAGGTGAAAACTGGGAAATTGAGTTAGTAGCCAGTGGCCGGTAGACTCAGTTTCATTAGTGGCCACTTTTTAAAGTTAGTGGCCACTATAATGTTTCAAACTTTCTTGACATCTAGATAAACTATAATTGCTGTATATATACATATTTTTCTATAAATAAGAGTTTTATACCAGCCAACTATTCATGATAAGAATAGGGAAGCAGTCAAAATTCAAGAAAATTACTTTAAAACCACAAAATCTGTTATCGTATTAATTTTTTAGAATATATTTTTGGATTATTTGTATATGTTTATAGACACAATTATCAACCAAATTACTATTACTTTCTTTACATAAAAAATAACTAAATCGAAATTCCAACAATTAAGTGTATACAATAATAAAAACAAACAATCAAATAAAACACAATAAAATATTATTTGGGTTTTATTTAATAAGTACATGTGCTATTAACATACTACACAAATTATATACAGTTGAAATCTAAGCTGGTGAGTGTATTTCGCAGGATTAAACAGTATTTCTTGATGAAAAACTGGTGAGGATGTGGCAGGAGTCGAAATATTGAAGATATTGCAATGTCCTTAAAATTCGCTTCCATCCAGTAAAAAAAAAAAAAAAAATTGGAATAAATTATTTGAAATGCATGTGGAATCAAAGCTGATGAATATATTTTGCAGAATTCTTGAAATAAATAGAAATTTCTTATAAAAAATAAGTGAGGAGCAAGCACATGGCGAAAAGTCGAAATATTGAAAATACAGCTAAATCGTTGAAATCTGCTTGCATCCAGCAGGAAAAAGAATTAACCAGTTTTCTACTTAGATGTAATCAAAGTAGAGATGGCTATTTCCATGAAAAATGCTGTATTTCCATTGGCGATCGTTAACAGATTTTTTAATCGCCACTTGGCGAGTGGCGACTAAAGTGGCGATCGATGGCCGATTTTTTAATCGCCACTTTTACAACTTTAATCGCCACGTGGCGAGTGGTGACCGCTAATTTTCACCTATATCGTGACCCTGGTCACAATGAAGCGTAAAATCACAATTATACCTCACATTTTTTTTTTCAGCAAAGGTGAGAATAATGTGGTACTTCCCATTATAACTAATTAAACTAACTAATTCAAGAATACGTATATATATACAATATTATTCATCAACATGAATTTCATAAATTAATACACAAAAAAATAATTTTTTTCCAAAAACACAAATTAAAGGACTAAATTACAGTTTAACCTTCATCAAACATCAATCTTGACATAGAATCTGCATTTAAATGTCCAGAACCTTTACGATAAGTTATAGTTAAATTGTACCTCTGCAATGCCAGAGACCAACGAGCCAATTTTGCTCCATGCGGCACGCTGCTCGTAAGAAATGTGAGTCGATTGTGATCCAAAATGACCTAAATCTCTGCACCGAATATTCAAGTGTCAAACCTCTTCAAAGCGTCGATTACACTGTATGCTTCTCTCTCTATAGTAGCCCAACGCATCTGGGTATCTGTAAGTTTCATACTAAAAAATGCAGTAGGTCTCTCTAGAGTTGCAAAGGGTGGAAAAAACAGGGTTTATTCCCGGCAATAAACCAGGTTTTTTGGGAGGGAAATTTTGAAAATTCCGGGAGTTTTCAGAAAATTTCAGGCATGGAATTTTTTTATTTATTATTTTTAATTTTTTAATGATTTCAATGTAAGCAAAATATTTTATTAGAAATGCAAATAAAACCAATAAAATAGCTATACAAAAATAGCGCAGTTTACATGAAAACTAACGAAATAGATACTTATAGCTGCAATATTAACTATGAATTATTAAAATATCATAAGTTATTTAATATTTTAATAGTTGATAAGTAGAAAGTGAGAGATCCAGATGACAGATTCATTTTGCCTGATATGAAAATAAACATTTCACCAAATTATCTAATGTAAACAAAAAAGAAAATAAAAAAGGTGAGAGAAATTAATGAAAAAGTACAATGTAACTCACAAGAAAACAAATACAGAGTATGCCTGAATAATAGATATGCCGGCAAAAAGAAATTAAATAATTTTAATTTTAAAGAAACAATCCAATCATCACCAATTTTTAACCGCTATTAATGTAAAGAAAATCAGCTTTAAGAAATTATAAAACTTAGACCTCAAGATCATGTTTCATGAATTAATAATGAAAGATCTGTCTTACACTTCTCTGAACAGTAACTGAAATTTCTTAGAAATAAAAATTTCAAATTGAAAAAAATGTTTGGTTTTGTTTACTTTCAAAACTCCTTCAAAATTTCCAATATTCTCCAAAATTCTGGGTTTATTCCCCAAAATTCCCGGGTTTATTACCGCCCCTCAAAATATGCGGGTTTTTTGCAACTCTAGGTCTCTCTTGTGCCTGATCATCCATCTGAGCAAGACAAGCTCCGATAGCATTAGCGGAAGCATCAGTATACAACTGAAACATTCGATCAAGTTTAGGGGTAAACATTGACGACATTTGTGGCAATTTCTCCTTTAACTGGCTGAATGCATTTTCAGCATCTGCATCCCATGGAATCACGTTTGCCACTCTCTTTTGTATAAGATTAGTCAAAGGTAAAACCAATGCCGAGAAATCTGAAATATAATCCTGGTAATAACTAGCTAGACCCAGCAAACTTCGTAACTCTTTCTTTGTAGTAGGCCCAGATATTTTCCATATAGTTTCTACCTTCAAAGGGTCGGGCGAATGTTTTCCTGATCCGATCACATGACCCAAAAATTTTACTTCATTTCTACCAAAATTACACTTTCCCAAATTTACAGTCAATCCTGCATCTCTAATGCACTGAAATACCTGTTGAAGATGTTCCAAATGTTCTTCCCATGTTTGAGAAAATATAGCAACATCTTCTATATATGACCTACAATATTTTTTATGTCATTGAAACAACCCATCCATAGATCTCTGAAACGTAGTTCCAGCATTTTTCAAATCAAATGGCATCACTCTCCATTGATAATGCCCTGAATACGTAACAAAAGCTGTAAAAGGTTTTGATTTCTCCACCATTGGAATCTGCCAGTATCCCTTCATTAAATCTAAAATTGTAATAAAATTTGCCTGTCCAATTTCATATAACAAATCCTTCGCAAGTAATTCCTTCATGTACTGCTCTATAGAAGGCGTGCTGCCAGTGGTATTTTCCTTTTGCCAATCCAAAACTCCCTCAACAATTTCACTGGTCCGGAAGGAAGTCGCCCATACACCAACTGAAAAGGTGACATTCCAGTAGTACTATGCGGTACTTCCCTATAAGCAAACAGCAGATACAGTAAATGCAAATCCCAATCACGACCATTGTCCTGAATGTTCTTATTCAACATATCTTTTAGCATTTTATTCCAGCATTCCACCGCTCCCATACTCTCTGGATGTCCAGGAGTTGAAAATCTGGGCACTACCCCCAAAGTATCCAAAAATACATCATACAATTGTGAAGTAAAATTCGGTCCTTGATCTGTGCATATAGTAGCTGGGAATCCCGTTTGGGTAAATATTTTCATTAACACTTCACATGTGATCTTTGCGGTTATATTTTTAACTGGTACTGCCTCAGCCCACCTGGTGCACAGGTCAACAGCAGATATCACATATTTATGTCCGCTACGAGAAGGTGGTTCCAAAGGTCCAATACAATCCAGACTACACTTCAAATGGGTTTTCCATTCGTACTAACGGACATATGGATACCCTATCTCTATATGTGACAGTTCTTCTTAACTGACATTGTTTGCAACTTGTGCAAAAAATTTTTACGTCTTTCTTCAACCCCGGCCAATAAAAGGAGTACGTAATTCTCTGTTTCATCTTCTGTTCTTACAGATGGCCAGCCAAGGGAATTTCATGAGCAACTGATAAAATATGCTGTCTCTTACACACAGGCAACACTACTTGTTTCACATCTTCACCGCACACATTTTCCAAATGCATTAGTATCCCTTCCTCTATAAAGTAAGCATTTTTATTATTTTTAGCCATTCCCGCATATTTTCCAATGAATCATCAGCTCTTTGTAATTCGAGAAAAGATTCCTTTACTTTTCCCTCACTCTCATTTTTATTGCCGGCTTGCTGTCCTTCATCAAAGTCATGTATTTCCTGATCCCCATCAGAATCTTCCTCAGAATTAATGTTCTGCTCTCTCTCCACCTCATGTTCCATCTGTGGATCATTCTCCTCTGAATTAACATTGCCAATCAGACTGGGGATAGTCGCTGCCTTAGTATACAATATAACACGATGGTTCAACGCTTCATAAGCCGTTGGGCATATTAACATATCATTTACCAGTTTTTCTGAAATAGCACAAGTTACAAGAACTTCTCCATGGAATCCATCATCTATTCTCATTAGTATCACTCTTAACAGAGTGACTTCACTTTCTCCGAACGCTGTGGTTATCTCGATCCTTCCCTCTCCCTCCTTGGCCATATCCTTGACCAGATCTGCTCGTATCACCGAAATCTGAGCACCGGAATCATAGATTCCATTTACAACATTACCTCCACATTTAATTTTCACCCTTTCCAATTCATCACACTTTCCATTCTTTCCCACGTGTGCAGATACCGGTATTGTTATTCTAGCAGTCAATATTGGCGATTGGTTTTCCCCAGTTTTTCTTTGATTGCACCGACTTTGTCTGTGATCTCTGTATAGGAGGGGTACTACGTTTATTTGGACAGAATGGAGCCTTATGACCTTCCCCTCCGCACGAATAGCAAGTAACTTTATTATTTATCTGTGTATTTGATTTATAAGTATTAGCTCTAGAGTCCTGTTTTCGATATGGTGCAAAACCAGCTTTCCTATTATCAACATACTTAGGATTCAATGAAAAACTACTTTTCCTCTCCACATATCTATCCCTCTTAACTTCCCTCTTACAGTCCTCTCGCACACTTTCATACAAATCGAGCTTCTCGGCCAATTCAATGGGGGACACTATTTTCGGCCATTCATCCACAAAATATTCTCTCAATTCATATGGTACTCTCCTTTTTAATTGATCAGTTACCATCAACTCTTTCAGGGAATTAAAATCGACAATTTTCAGCCCATCAATCCATTCCTGAAAATAACCATTTATTTCAAACACAAATTCTCACCATGTCCGTTCGGGTTTTCGTTGATGGTCCATAAACTTCTTATGAAATTTTTCGGGACTCAGCTTAAATCGTTTTAACAAAATCTTTTTTATATAATCATAGTCTTCAAATTTCTCCTCTGCCTCACGTGCAAGAACCTGAACAATTTCCGATGGCAACAACACCAACAAACTTGACACCCAATGTTTCAGGTTCAAACAAATCATCTTAACCTGCCGTTCAAAAATGGACAAATACAAAACAATGTCATCTTCCCTAACATTAAATTTCGGCATAAGCTTTGTAAGTTCTATTCCGTAATTATACCCTTCCACATTCACTCCAGTCTTAGATTCCTTACTTTCATTACTCTTTCCCAACCTTAATTTCTCCAATTCAAACTCTCTCTCTCCTCTTTTGCTGCTCTTTCCCGTCTTGCCTCTACAACTGTTTCCAATAATCCTCTCACGAATTCGGCTTCATAATTCTTATTTGCCATAATCAATTCCTTTAAATCAACTATTCTTGCATCTGGAGCAGGCTGTTCTCCCAACTCTTCTGCCACACATCGCAAATCTTCCTTGAGGCCTTTCCCAAAAAACACAATCTCTCCCCCTTCTATTCTCTTTAATAGCCTGACAAAAAGTCTCAAAATTGTCCACCAAAATTGTGCCAGACCCCAATTCAACTCTGTATCAACAATCCACCACTCAGTTATGCAAAATTGTGAGCTCAAATATTACTGTATACTGCATACACATAACCAGTTCATAACATTTATCAAAAACATTTATATAAGCATATATCAAAATAACTCAATTTTATATCTTTATATACATCATTTCAAGGAAAACTCATTTCACATCAATTCCAAAAATTTTCATAAATCATTAACCTCAGTGTTTAAACCTACCAACCATAACACAAATATACACAAGGATTATATATACAAATCAGCAATATCATATTTCACACTTATTGTCCAATACATAATTATTTATACAAGGCAATCCCATCTGAACATATATATCCTGTCTCAACATTTCAGTACCTATCACATATTCCAAAACAAATCATAAATAACCGTATGTCTGATCCCCCCCCCCCTTTCTATATTGACATGTATTTTACAAACAAAAACCAACAATCATTATTCTGAATAACCGTTTTTTTTTTTTTTTTTTTGCTCCTTTTTTTTTTTCAATACTGACGTACACTATACTTCACAATAACACATTTAAATACTAATAACACATTTTAATGGGAAGCACCACTTACAGAAAAAAAATTCTCACCTTGCTTTTTTTTTTTTTTCCTTTCCCGATATGACCAGTCTTTCCAGTCCGACTACGCCAGTAATGTTTTTGTGATATGGAGCTTCTAAAACCATCAAACTCTTAGCCGAGTATCATTTCAAATAGGGAAACATTGAATAAATTCACACCACTCATATAATCTTGAAACCACACAGAATAAAACTCAACACTTTTAATAGTCTAAAAAACATTTTAAAATAAAATCAATAAATCAGAACTACACAAAACTCTCTTCCACACTTTATTACTTTTCAACCTCTTCTGCATTGGCTCTCACGATCCTCTCTCTCATCCCGTTGCCAGTTGTCTTACCTAAAGTTCGATGGATGACTGTGAATTAAAGGAAAAAGGTCCATTCTAGACATTTCAGTTTGTCCGCTGGGTTTCACTACTCTGACAACTGCATTTAAATTTGTCCGTTGGGTTTCACAACTCTGACAGATATAATATTGAAATACTTTTGTACATGAATTTTCATTTTTAACGAGAGAAGTTGCATTTAATTATCTTACCAGGGATTTGCTTGGATTTTTTTTCACACGATCATGTTTTTGCAAAATTGTGAACTTTTATAAAAACTTGTGAACTTGTAAAAAATGTGAATGAAATGTAAAAAATATAATTGGAATTTTGTAAATTTGTCATATTTAAGTTCTTATTTAGACATTATTGAGATGGTCCTTTGTACATATAAACAGCCAGATAATAGATTCATTGGTTATTGCAGTTATTATACAACAGGTTTTTTTTTATCCTAAAATCATTACGTTTGTGAAGAATTTAATTTGGAGATTGTAAAAAAAAAAAAATCTGAAATGTCTATTTTTAAGAGAAAGAATTTCGTTAAAGGTCATATGTTTTAGGGAGAAAAAAAAGGTGAAGGATCCTTTAAGGCTGTTCTCAAATCCAAAAGGGAAAATTTGTGACATAAGTTTTAATTTATTTTTGTTTGGAAAGCATGAAACTAGCAGGTGTTGTTGTTCAAAAACTATGTAATCAAGCTGTTTTTTCCATTTTTTTACAAACGTAATAGGTCTTTCAGAAAATAGTGTCAAAGTGGTCGTTTTGAACCGAATTTCAACGTGAAAGAATAGCCGGTCAAGAATGGGTGAAAAATGTGTTTGTCATGTGATCAAAATCGCCTATAACTCAATAGGTAATTTACTGATCAAAAAATGGAAAACACAAGTCGATTCCAAATCGCTTACATGGTCAGGTTTTTCAATTTTATATCTTTCCGTTAAAAAATGAATTTGTAAATCTGTCAAAATGTTTCGCGCTTGTTGAGCAGAAGAGTTAAGAATACACTTAAGAGACTAAAGTTCTTTCTAAAGAGATCCCTGCTTATAGATAAGATTTTCCATGTTAAGGTTTTCATGAGGGACACTAAACATGAAAAAAAATATAAATAAAAGTATTAGAATGTAGCAACTACAAATTTTGACTACATTATTTTATGAATGAAATTTCAATTTTTCCAATTTGGAAAAATTGAAAAATAGCCCTTCGGGAAAAAAACTGAAAAAAAAACGGTTTTTTCCCAACTTTTCTGGGTTTTTTCCAAGCATTCCCATCTCTATGTATGACACAACAGATTTGCAATGCCTTTTTTTTACCAAAAGTTGTCAGTTTTGCTCCAGTTATACAGAATAAAGATATCGTTCTATTGTTTAAATATGTTAAGTCATTAATAATAAAGGTTTAAATAACTCATTTAAATAATAACCTTCTCTATAGGAACTTTTTAATTTTTTTGAAAAAATGTCAAATTTTACCCTAAATTTTGACTTTTGGACCAAAAGCGCTGACTCAAGCTATTTTTTTTCAGCCGTAAAATTGCACGCAGTTGATGTACTAGTATGAAGGCAACTTTTGGCACCTACCCGTTTCTGATAAAAAAAAAAAAATAATTTTTTTCACTCCACCCTACTGGGCATGCATAAGCACACCTCTGCTGATTTACTAAAAAAAAATCGCTTTTCTGATGAGTTTTTAATTAATATCCTTGTTAATTATTAAAAATCTGAGCCTCAGGTGCATCAGGACCTGCCTTGGGCTATTCTTATAGATATTTTCAGACCCTTGCATTAGAGTTCTAACCTGACCTGAACCCAAAAATTCAATTTGAAGTCAACCCACAACCCGACTCAAACCCGAAAAAGAAAATTTCCTTGACTCGCAACCTCACCCAAACCTGCCAAAATAATTTTCTTCACCCCAAATCCAAAATACTTCAGCCTGACCCAAACTTGAAATCAAAAGAAAGGAAATCATATTTTAGTATTTCAAATGAAAATCAAATTTCAAAATAATTGCTTAAGAGGCGCAAAGGCCAACATAGTGAAAAAAGATTCCATGCCGGGACTCGAACCCTGACCATCAGTATAGCGCACTGATGTTTTACCGACTAAACCACATGGAACGATACCCAGCCTGGAAAATTTCTCACTATTGTATGTTCGCAAGGCTACAAACGCAGCACAAGATGGAATATGAAGAACAAGATGCTGTGTTTGTAGCCCTTGTCAACATACAATAGTGAGAAATTTTCCAGGCTGGGTATCGTTCCATGTGGTTTAGTTGGTAGAACGTCAGTGTGCTATACTGATGGCCAGGGTTCGAGTCCTGGCATGGAATCTTTTTCACTATGTTGGCCTTTGTGCCTCTTAAGCAATTACTTTGAAATTTGATTTTCATTTGAAATATTGTATGCGAGGCGAATGTTTCTCTCTGGAATAATTTCCATGTATTAATATCATGTTTTAGTGCAATTATGAAAAGTAATCTACAATTATATCCTTAATACCAATTTCATCTTTTATATATTGGGTCAAGGAAAAGGTTTGTGGCATTTTTTCACCAAAATTCAAACACATTTTTCTTTTCTTATATTTTAAATGAACTTTTTAAAACCAAATATATGCTGTTTTGACTAATATTTTTTTGCTATTTTTCTTGTGAAACTGTTATGCCATTACTGTAGAACTTCAGGGATTTCTGGGTGTAAAACTGAATCAAGGGATTACAGGCCTCTTTTGAAGTCAGCTTTATACCAGTAAGAGAGTTCTACAGAGAGCGAAACAAATGGTAATCAGATGGAGCTATACAGTGGATGGATCAAAACTTCCCATCTTTGCTCTCTCAATTTTTCCGAATTATTAAAGCTGTGTTTGGTCTGGCATTGTCATGATGGAAGGCAATGCCTCTCATATTGATCAATTCTGGCTGCTTTAATCCCATTAGTTGCTGACAATAGACAGTGGAATGAATTGTCCGGCCAGGTTGGAGCAATTCAGGATGCACGATTCCCTTCAAATCCCACCAAACGCAAGACATTACCTTACATGGTGTCAGTCTGGGTTTTGCTACAGTTTGTCCAGCTTAGTCCACAATCTTTTTCACAAATTATCATCGTATGTGATTCTTTTTTAATCGACTATTGTCAATCTCTTCAAAAGGGCTCGATTTCATTTTGTGTCAGCAGCGATTTTCAGAAGGAAATTCAGTACATTAAATTTTTTACTGCTAATTCATGTGGTACCAAAATATCAAGCTTCTTTTTGCATCCAATCTTATATTCAAAACTGTTTTTTGGTCAAATCTTAGTTCCACAGCGATGTCCTAAGATGAAAAGTGTCAGGCTTCTGGAATTTATTGGGGAATTTCATCGACTTATTCAACGATTGGTTGACCAGAGTGCAGTGTGTCTTTACTATCAAAATTTTCAGAATGAAAATGAGGAAAACATTTGCATGCTGCTGATTTTGATAAAGCACTTTCACCATAAATACCACAATTTTTTTCACAAGCTTGTGAAGCATTATTGCCTTGTTTGAAGCAATATTTTGAAATATAGTGAATTTTTTCAGAACCTTGGCTTATTTTTAAAATGCAATAACTGTCAATTAAGTAAACAAATCTCACAATGTTTTTTTTAAATGATCTAGAGACTGTCTTTGTCCAACTCCTGAATAATGTTCTTATTCTATTCATTTAAGTAACCAACTTTATCAATGAATTCATCAACTAATTCCCATTCTGTTTGGTCTGATATCTCATTTCCTATCTTAATGATAGATTCCTGCATGGAACTGATGTCTTGTGAAGTTGGCATGGGAGGACTGACTCTAGCCTGATTTGAAGGACTGTTGTTAGCATGACTACCAAGTTGTGTTTTCCTGGTGTCCTCTACCTTGTACATATACACATGATTTTAGAAAGACCTGGAATTATTGCTTACATATGCGTTGCAACTGTGGCAGTGGAATGGAAGTTGATATAACTCTTCTAGGGATTACAGAAGTATTTCTAGTTTTTTAAATAGGTATTCCTTCTGACATCTATCATGTTGGTTAAAGGGCTGTTGGCACCACTTCTCAATGTTCTGGAATACTAGGTCATAAGCTTGTTCAAGTTGTCTGACCAGCACCTCCTTTTTGTGAGACAGTTTCTTCTGGTTTGAGCGGAAATTGCACTCAATTTCTGTGCATGGAAGTGTCCCCAGTGTGCGAAATATGACCTTCAAGGTGTTCCTATCCCACATAGTGTGTGTTAGACACCAATCCCTGTTACAGCTGTATGGCAAATTTGATGAGGAATTCTCTTCATGATCAATGTCAATAATTTCCAAGTTTTCAAAATTCAGGCTGAAATTGTCCATTTACTGCAAAGAACCAAATCCATCCTCAATGAGAGAGTGGGGGTAGAGGGAATGCATAGCTGGAGCATAAAATGATTTGTTAGCAATACTGGAATTATGGCTTACTGAGCCATTAGCTTGATTAGGAGGGAGAGATAAAGTACTTTGAGAATTTGTGATGACCTCTTCAATTTCACAGCTCTCATCTTGGTATTTAGGAACTTCTGCCAGAGATGATCTAATTGTCACTTATGAGCATTCAGGAGAAGTGTCTTCAGTAAAAAGGGGCATATTGTTGTAGTTAAAATACAACTTCTAATAAAAGATGAAAACTAAAATTTACAGTTATAAGAGGCACAGATGAAATCAGTAGTACCACTTTATTTTGTAATTTTAATTAGCTTTTAATCAATATTGCAGGTAATTCTGGTTCAGTTTATTACCAAATGAGTGATATGTTCTCAGATTTTTCTCTACCAAAAGTTACCAGTCTGAACCTTGTACTCCGTGTGGCTTCAGAGGTGATAATGTTAGACATACTGACATTCTCTGATTTTAATAGGATATATGTATTTGGCCTAGTAATAGAAGGAGACCAGGATTGTTCCTGATATTCCAAAATAAACACTAGAGGAAGAAATATGGTGTTTAACTTTGCTTAATTAAAACTTTCTATAGTAAAACAAATTTCTGGATAAGTTTTTCATTGACAAATAATCAAAGTTAATGCAAAGTTTAATGACTGTCCTGATATTTCTAGCAAAACATAAGACACAAACTTTTCTTCTCATTTCTTTATTTTTCCTTCTAAGTCATTTGTAATATGTATTCTAGTATTTATCTCCTATTATGTTCTTTTGTTATTTTGAAATTTAGTTTATTATGTATGAAATAATTGCTGCATCAATGCATAGATTTCAGAATTTTAAAACATCCTAAAGAATCTTTTATGAATCTTTGATGGTAATTTTATTCCTTTCAGTTACTTAATAAAACTAATTAAAGATGTTTTATTCTTTTTTGTTTCATTTTAGCTAAATTATTTTTAATCTTCTATAACTATACTTTTAATTATTCTTTTTAGCTTGTGTCTCTTTTGGAATGGGAGCTTGTTTGCTTCTCTATGAATGTCTCATAATTTTGGTGAGAAAATCATCTGTGAACACTCTGAATTACCCTTGCTTATTTCTTGTTATTTTAATCCACAACTTGCATGATTGCATGCTAAATATGTAAACTTATAGTCTGTTATTTCCAAAAATTCAGGTTTTGAGCTAAATTTAAAAATCATTTAGCTCTATTATTTTATTTTGTTATGATGATTATTTTTAATATTTTAAAGTTCTTACTAAAAGTTAGTTGGCTTTGTGGTATTACAGTTATTTTCTGCATGTTGGAACTAAAGGAATCAGGACTTCTGTGTGTTCCATCCAAATAAACTTAATTTAGAGAAGTGTTGATTACTCAATAATTTTAATACTCATTCCACTGAATAAGTACTCATTTCAAAAGACTATTATATTTAATTTCATAATGGTATGAAGGCGATGCCACTCTTGGTTACAGATCCATATTGCAACTGTATCCTGCTGAAAATGCAAATGATAAAACACATGGCTCTCAAGGATGATTGAACATACCTGCTCCCATTGAATGAATTTCATTAAACCTTACAATAATACTAATTGTTACATACAATTTTAAACATTTACTGCAATATATACAGTAAACAATAAATTAACAAAAGTAAAAGAAAATTACAAAGAAACAATAATATGTCTATTTCAAAAGTTTAGAAACACATTAAAATATGACAACATAGGAAGGAGAAATAGTATATGGAATAATTTCACAATAAATACTAAAAATGTTATTGAAATGAAACATATTAGAGGTAATAAAATTTTTACATCAGCACTATTTATTTAAAAATTATATATATTTTTATATTTTGTTAAAAAAACAATTTCTCAAAACTTTTTGTCCCATTATGCAAACATTTATAAATGCTGATTGGTTTCTACTGACAAACCATTTTCTCTGAGCAGTATAACAGCGAATATTCAACTTCTGTTGGTTATTTAAAATTCCTAAATCTACAGAATTCACAGAAAAGGAAATTTTAAAAGCATTTAAGTTAAAATTTAAAAATAAGCCTGTTATTGAAATTTTTAGAATTTAAAAATTTTCAAAGCGAGGAATATACAGAGTACTTTCTAGAAATAACAAATTCAACCAAAAACCCAGATGCTGGAAGCCATGTCTAAGAAGTGTTCAGGCAGATTAAAAAAAAAAAAAAAAAAAAAAAAAAAACATTGGTCTTAAAACAAAATATGTTCATAAAGCAAATTAAAAACAATCTGGATGTCAATGTCTCAAAGCACACAATGTATAAATACATATCATTATTTTATATTAATTTTTTGACATAGTTGCAATTACTCAATAATAATAATAATAAAGTTAAAATAATTAAACATTAGCAGAAAGATGCCATTAATTTATTGTTCTAATATGATTAGTTTACAATGTATTAAAAATTAAAATAATACTTCCATATTAAATATTTTACTTTATGTCTCAAAGTCATGCTGAAGTATGGTTCCAAATACACATAAAATATATTCATATATTGAGGTGATAACTTACCAAAAGTTTCAGTTTAGGTTCTCATTATGCTGGGTAATCATAAGCAATTTTCCTTGCTTATTCTGCTAGACCCTTTGGTGATTGATGTGGGTTTCTTTAGTTAAGAGTATGGCAACATTCTATTCTTTCAACAGCTATTTCTATTAAGTATTGTTATTGTCAGTATTTTAAAATACTCAGTAGGTTTTTTTCCCCCTGCATTTGTGTGTGTGCATCATGGTAGTTCTTGGAAAATAACATTATACAAATGTTTCAGGCATGGCTGTCTCTTGCTTGTTGATGCTGTTGCTTCTTTAGGTGCTGCTCCTCTTTTTATGGACAAGCTAGGTATTACAGAATATATAAGTAAATCTTTTTTTAAGTTAAAATAAAATTAATTAAAACTGTATTAATATGATAAATTTACCTTGTTTCTATTTAGATTTCTTTTTCTTTTAAAAGTTGTCAGGCTTTTCTTATTTATTAATATATGTTTTGACTGTCAATCACAATCAGTCTGCCTCCTCAAATTTTTATTTTCTTAATTTTATATCTTTTATATCAACTATTTTCATCCCTATTCTCCTCTCACAGAAAAAATGTTTTGGCTCATATTTGAGGTTCTCTTTCTAATTTCAAAATATATGAGGCCTCCTTTTGAAAATATCAAAATTTAGCAACTACCTTAATGTTATTTTAAAACAAAGTAATAAAGAAATTGAGACCCAATGTTTAATTTTAGAGGGAAACAAGACTGTCAAAATATTTTTATAATTCTTAAAGTAAAAAAATTGTGCATCTTGAACTGACAATCAAAAGCATTCTGTTCAAATGGACTAAACATTCAAGAACTGTAATGCTTTTGAACTTTTAGAAAGGATTTTGTTTCTGTGAACTTAGAGAGTCTTTGGACATTGGATCTAGTTAATGTGAATATGCTACTGATTAGAAGGTTTCTTGAAGTCATTTTTCATTGAAAACTTCAGATGATTTTGTATAATACCTAATCTTTTTGAAAACTAAATTACATACATAAACAAATAATATACTAAATTCTTATACTCTTTATTTTTTATGCTAAAATGTAAATAATAAATGCTACTTTTTTATGTTCGAATAACATGAATATTCACAATATTTTTGAAGAATGAAAATGAACTTCAATATGCATGATGCAAAATGAATATATATTGTTTATATATTTAAAAAATTTTTAACTTTACACATACTTTAAAATTTTTATGTGTTGTTTAAATAGATTTTTTGTTTTTTTTTTTTCTTGTTTGCATTATATTGCAAACTTACATTGCAAATTACATTACTATTTATCATTTTATATTGAGATAATTTTTTAATCAATCAATTCTATATTGTGAAAATTTAATTGAATTGCATTGTTCTTATTTACAGGCATTGATGTATTATACAGTGGTTCGCAAAAGATATTGAATGCCCCTCCTGGCTTATCTCCTATAAGTTTTAGTCCTAAAGCTGTGTAAGTTAAAAAATATTTTGTAAATTAAATAATTTTACAGAAATACATTTAAGAAATAGAAACCTTTAACTGTTGAGACTGTCATGTAATGTTACATTTTCTTCTGATGGAATTTTGTGTACTTTTGGATTATGAATGCAACAAAATACCATGGATGATATAATTTTTTTTTTTTTTTAATTGCTTTGAAAAATAAAACTTTGCTAAGTTAACATCTGTCAAGCACACATAAGTCAATGTGTGTGAGAAATACATTACTTTTATTGGAAAATTTGAAAAATGTTTGAAAATTATTAATTTATTTGGAATAAAAATGAATAAAAGTTTTCAAGCATATGTAGAGGGAAATTATTTTGTGGGTTGTAGCAGAAAGTAGTGGTTTTTGACTTGGAAAGGATATTATTATGGATATTTAGAAAGATAATGTTCTCTCTCTCTAAATTATTTAATGTAGCTTATAATTCTTAGTCAAGAATTCTCCTCTTTGAAAAATCTGTGACAATGTCATATTATCATTCATTTATCTCATATTGTTATAATGTTTTTCAATCAGTTAAAAATAAAAGGGCCGATATTAAATTTTATATATATATATAAAAAAATGCTAAACCACAAAAAAATTTAACTTTAACCTCTAAAATGAACCAAAATGTATTTATAAATTCATAATTTCTTCCCAAAAGAATACATTAACTTGTATTGTGTTCTTTAACAATAATATAATGAAAACAATAATAATAAAAGTAAACACAACCCAGTAAAGATCTCCCCTGAATGTAAAGTTCAGGGGCCTTGGCATGTAATGTACTCACCTTACCTAATCAAGAATTTCAGAAAAATTACTGATTTATTGAACCATATAATTTTTATATATACACCATCAACAATAGAAATATTAAATTTTACAGTTATTTATTTTTCAAATCTATATCTTTTATTAAAGACACACTGCGTGAACAATTGTTATTCTCTGAGATAATATTTTTAATCCTAATAATTGTTATTCAATACTTTCAATACCCTCTCAACATTTATATCCTTAATAAAAAAAAAAAAAATCTTTTGAGAAAAGTACAGATCTTAACTGGTTAATTTACAAAAATCATTTTAGGTTATAGCCTTATAATATTTATTTTTAAATTTAATCAAATTGAATTCTTAGATTCTAAAAAAAAGACTTATATTATATATATATATATATATATATATTATTACCATTATATCATTTAAAGATTGTAAAGATAACTCTCCCCCTTTTGAATTCTATTTATAAATGATAAAATAAATTATGATTATTCAACAGCTGATTTTAAATTCATTAGGTGTAAATTTTATGATCAATTACAACACTAAATTAGACAGACAAACAAATAAAGAAAAAAGTCTATAATATAAAGGTGAAAACTTCGAAATTTTATTTAATTATATATTAAACAAACACCCAATGGCATTTTAATGAACTTCATTTGTAAAAGTATTCAGACTACAACAAAGTATTCAAATTAACAAGGATAATTGTCTGAAGTCAAACCTTTATATAGGAAATATTTACTTAATAACAAAATCATTTAACAGCTTAATAACAAAATCATATTATTATTATTCATTAGTATTATTATTTCAATGATATAATAGCTATTTTCGTATACACAAGCAATAATTAAGAAACCAGTTTCATTTTTGATTAACATTGTAATTTGTAATTAGAATCTCCTGGGAGCATCTTTAGAAACCGGTGAAATTGTTCAAGAAAATAATTAAAGCGAAGGCTTACCATGAGGATGAATTTCTGGGCTTCAGAAGATAAAGTGTAGTTTGGGTTCTTCGGGTACAAATTGAAATGGAATTCAAATCCAAAGTACTCCACTAAGAATTTTAGACCTGATTCACAGGTCAGTACTAGCGGAATCAGGTGTACGGTCGGTGGCAGAACACTCTAAAGGAATTCAACCAGAATCTTCCGAAAAGAATCAGTGGAGCCCCATCTGATAACTCTTTTTGTGTAGACCCCTGGGCCGTGCATGAAGGACGCTCTAAGTCAGCATTTGCAGAATTTTGCTTAGTTTCAGTGGCAGGATATTCCGATCTTAGCAAAGACCCTTGGCCCGTCTAGGATGAGACACACCAGCAGAAAAATCTATGCTCCCCAAGAAAATGGCAAGACAACCTTGTTTTCACTGTGCCCACAACTATCTAACTGAAATTCATAATACAAGAAGTACGAAAAACAATTTTAGGACCACCCTGCACCCCAATAATAAAAAAAACCCCAATAGCAGCCGTTTCTACGCAACCTGACACATTTATGGAAAAATGTGCATGCCAGAATTCGCGGGGAATAAAAAAATAATAACAAAACACAGGCCAGACCTCCCTGTAAACTGCTGATTCTCAAAAAACTGTCTGCCCCCCAACTTTAATGTTGCATCTTGCTTACAGAAGTCGGTTCATTCACCCCAGTGTCTGCTGGTACAACATTTCGAAGACTTGTGTTACAAAAAAAAAACCTCTCCTTTACTCCCGAGATCTGGAAAAATATTTGAGACCACCCTTGCAGCTACATTGTAAAGGCTTTTATACCCTATCCAACATGAGCAAAAAATGAATCCGTTGCCTTATTTGTGATTGTATAAATGTAATTCATAATACTAATTTAATTTAAAATAAACCTAATTTTATTTTATTTAATTCCTATAAAAAACCCCAGCTAAATAATACATTCTAATTTTTAATGCTCATAACAACATCCCCCTCTGTAGGAAAAATTTTTGAACGTGGAGAAAAAATTTTATTATGAGACTCTACTAGCGAGGGATTCATATAAAACATGAAGGACTGCCGGAAAGCAGCGCCGGGCAGGCTTCAATCTCACAAGTTCTACATCAACCCGTTTCGATTAGTACCCCCACAGAGCAACTCGCCCACGAAGTTCTCCAGGGCGATGTGTCCACCCTCCTAGACACCTGCTGTCCCAAACATGCAACTAACAAACTCCGCAACTACCTATGGGATGTAAACACTAAACACTGACTGTAGCGAAAAATTAGAATGGAAAAAATAAATTCTAGTGTACTCCACAAAAACAACCTTTAAGGAACAGACTCAAGAAAATAACTGCTCTGGGCGGCAAAAATAATAAGGATGAACTGGTTTCTCTAACAGGAATGTAAATAAACATATAAGATATTTCCAATTTCAAAAGACATACGTACTCAAATGTGTGATAACAAATACATTACCTCTATCGACACATATGTATAAAAGAAACCGTAACACAAAATTGGAAAAAGTTATTCAAATCATCCCTATTATTTTAAGTAATAAAACAATATGAAACAAACAATATAAAAATCTTAGCAATCTTACCAATAAAAAGACTATTATAGTACATTTGGTGATATGAAGTTTTGCATAATACACAAACTGTTAATTTATTAAAAAAATTTCACACTGATATAAGAAATGTTTTCCTTTATATTTGTACGTATAGTCTTTGTATCGTTTATTTTTATTTATTTATTTATTCTTTTTATGTAGAAAGCAGTAAATTTGCGACATGCCATCAGAAACACTGATATACTTTCCGAGTACAAACTGGATCAGAGAAAGAGGAGAAATAAAAACCGATTGTACCATACCATAAAACCGTAAAGTACTCAAAATAATGATAAAAAATTGATTTAAAAATATTAATCAAAAATGTGTTATTTCACCCATTTTTTTTTTTTTTTACCTGTAAAGGGAGGAAAAAAGAAAGTGTTACATAAAAAAAAAAGGTTAGTAAGTTGCTTTTATACAAACAACATGAATTTATATATAAACGTAGCATAAGAATATACGAAAGGATAAAATAAAGTATTAAAAAATTTTTTCTACCAAAACATATAGCATAAATAAAAGGAAAAAATATAAGAGAAACGTAAGAATCTCCCCAACACAACTGCAAAGGGAAAATATACACAAAAACACACAAAAAAAAATACATAGGTTCCATATACATAACAAATACTAAAAAATAAATTTAGCATAAACTGGCATCCACTAAAATATCCATGCAGCCCTAAATTTAACTCTTTGTACAAGATCGCAAGAAATAATCATGTTGGATAGCAGTAGAATGAGAGACATATTTATTACTCGATACTCCAATTCTCCCCTTCCTAAAGCTTTCGTGATGGAGGTTTCATTTATTAGCCTTTCTCAAATGAAATTCTTCAAGAGGGTCGCTAAAAAGGATAGGGTGAGGGAAGGAATCTATCGGGGTTTGTTTATCTTGAACAGCTGGCGTAGTAGTTTCATTTTCTATGAGAGAAGGAAAGGTAGGTTTATTCGGGATCTTAGAAATGCGGTCACAATGTATCCATTCTGTTTTTGAGGGGGTTGTGAATTGATTGTATCTGAAAATTTACTTTTTTATATTGATTAATAATTCTATATGGTCCGCTATTTAATTTAGAAAATTTCTTACACATTCCTGATTTGATTTGAGGGGTGTATTTCATAAGAAGATTTCCAATTTTAGTAGGAAATGAAGAGTTCAACGACCACAGGGTAAGGGATTTGGGCAATGGGCAATAATTGAGCAATCAATGATCATACTCACATTTCTCATGATCACAACAGTTATTAATTTCTCATGCTGCTGCCCAGTTTAACACTTTACTAGAAAGGTGCATGAATACCAAGAATTAAAATATCAAAATGGTTTCGTTTAGAAACGTTTATTTATATCATGCTGCTGTTTTCTCTAAAATTTACTTGGAAAGATGTGTGTATACGAATATGTTTTTAATAAATATACATGTTTTCCACGCTATTAAAAATAAGTGTTTAAAAAAAAAATACGTGTCTAAGGAAGTATATGTGTTAGAAGGTATATATAACTATATATATCTCACTCTATATGTTTGTATGAATCTAATCATATTTAAAAAATTATGTATTAAGATAAAAATGTTTAATTAAAAGCCTACATTCATGTCTACACATATCTATATCCATAAAGTTAAATTCTTATATATAGGTTCTTGTGTAAAATATATATGTATAAAATTTACTAGTTTAAAAAAAAATTGCGAAAAGTTTTACAGAGGTAATAAGAATAATAATTAAAAAAAAAAGGTTTGACAAAGGTTTAACAAAGTAAAAAAATAAATAAAAAAAGTTTTAACAAAATTTAAAAAAAAGTTTTAACAAATTAAAAAAAAGTTTTAACAAATTAAAAAAAAAAAGTTTTAACAAATTAAAAAAGTTTTAACAAATTTTTAAAAAGTTTTAGCTAAAAAAAAAAAATTAACAAATTTAAAAAAAAGTTTTAACAAATGAAAAAAAAATAGTTTTACAAAAAAATATGTTTTTAAAAAATTCTGAAAGATTAAAAAAGTTTTCCAAAAGAAGTTTTACAAAATTAAAAAAAAAAGTTTTAAATATGTTTTAAAAAATTCTGAAAGGTAAAAACTATACATTAAGCAAAATTATTTACATTGAGCATAGCTATTTATATATATTGTATAGATGTATATGTGTGTATGTATGTATGTGTTTGAATATACGTGTTACACATATCTAACAATATGCTAGGAAGGTTTGTGTAGAAGTTATAAATAAGCACTCATATAAAAAATCAACATTTTTTTTTTATTTAAACAAAGCAATTTACAGAAAGTATATTTACAGAAAGATATATTTACATAAAAACATTTTCTTGATAATTCTATGTTATATTAACACTTTTCATCACTGATACAATCTTGACTAATTTTATAATGTCCATAGGCAAAACTTGATATTCCATCATCTAGCAAGTAATGCTTATCATCAAAAGGACTTAAGCTAATTTTATTCTGTATTAATGTATATAGGTGATGATTATCTTGAGTGATCCTTCTCTGCTTCTCCATGCTAGTTTTCACCTGTTGCAGACATTCTAAATAATCTTGATGCTTGATTTTCAGTCGAACAACATGTGTAGACACACCCTTTGCCCGCTTCTTTTCTTCACTCGAAGATTTCAGGGAGTACATTTTGGATTTTAGACCAACGAACTCAAGGGCTAAATCTCCATTGAGCTCATCCTTGAACTTGCCAATCACATTCTTATTGATATCCGAGTAGAATGAATGATGCTTTGGATAGTCTGAGAAATCAAATAGCCCTGCATTATGTTCCATAACATCAAAAATATTTTTTGTTTTAATATGGTAGCACAGTGAGTCCGTATCTGTGAATAATAGCTTTGCATCATCTTTAAATGTTTTCTTTATAAAATTATAGTGAAAATCATACATTAAGAGCTTCAAAAGCTTCAAAATGCAGAAGCCGACATAAATCGGTCGATTCATCAAAATAGTAGTTTTAAGTCTTTCTACGGCACTCAGGTTTTCGTCATATGTTTTAAAGGCTTTGAATGTCGGCGAGGCAACCAATATCTTCGCTCTTTTTTCGTTATTGCAAAGAACAATATTCTGCCTCTTTCTTAAATTTTCCATTGTTTTTCCGAATACAGAGTTGTTCATTAATTTAAAAAACTCTTTTTCAGAAGAGGATTTTGCTTCCTTCCTTTTCTCTGTATTAAAATTAATATAACTCTGCAGCCAGGGTGCCTGTTTGAATTGAAGAGCTTTATGCACGGCTGTCAGTTTTAATCCAAGTTGCAAATAATATTTCAGATTTCGGTAATGAGTGACATAATTCTGCTTATCTTGAAGATTAGGGATAAGTTTAGGAGTGCCTTTAAATTTTTTATTTCCAAGCATCCTCTTCGCAGTAGGTGACAACATATCTTCATTCACAGTCAGGCGTACCGGGGCCAGCGGATATTCGTTATGAAATTTATGAAGCTTCTTAGGGTATTTAAGGTCCACTTCGAAAATATATCCAATTTCAGAATCATCAGATAGAGAAAGAATCCACTCTTCTGTAATATGACTTGTCGCACACCATTGAAACCCTCCGTATGGTAGATATTGGGACATAGCCCATCCATAAAGATTGTTCGCATCCCAATCCATGATGAAGCTGGGTGCTTCATTTTCCCTAAAATCGGGTGTATTGGGGATGTTCGCTAGGGCGTGTCTATGACTAATCATACTGATACCACCACGTATTCCATTTTCAATCATTAGCAACATATCAATGTCCGATAACAATTCTAGAAGTATTTCAGACATTTTCAAGGATGCTTGCCATGCGAGTGAAGGTCCTGTATATAAATAGCAAGGATCGATATCATAATACTGTTGGCACAGTTTACGAAAATTTTGGAAAACATCAGATAGTAATAAAATATCTGTTTTTATATACAGATCATGATATTCACCTAGATTCCGAATATTAAAGGTTTTCCATACGTTCAAGGCATGTTGATAGTCTTCATCTTTAATAGCTTCATCTGTGAGACTGTTATAAAATGCTGCAGGCGGGGGTAGTTCCTTTTCATCGAATTTTTCAAAAGAGGTGAAGTAGTCATAAGGGTATACCCCTTTTCTTGTAAGCATATGCAAATTAGTATTTTCAGGGAAATTTTCTTCAAGTATGGTGAATTGCTCAGGATTAAGGTTTCTAACAAGCTTTTCTAAAGAGTGAGTCAAAAACTGGAATGAATCTAAAAAGATCATCTGTATAGGACTTGTTGGCTTTCTTAACTTGAAGGTTATATAATTTTCCATAGAGGAAGCAATCACATCAATTTCATGATCTTTAAATTTACCAATCTTACTCATTAGATGATGCCCATCATAGTTTTTTAGATTATGGAATATAACAGGAATTGTTTTACATTGTTTGTAGTGTAGATTGCAGCTTGCATGGGCAGCTCCTCTGTATGCACCCGTCACGTGGTCATGGTCACGAACACGTTCTTCACATAATGCTTGCTTACAAATAAAACAAAATTCCGCTTCCTGAAAAGCTTTTTCTTGTGCAGGTGAAAGCTTCATAGGTTCGATATTTAATAACTTTCATCCTAATATATCTTCAATCTTCAGCATCTGTTTAAAAAAATGGTCTACACAGTCTTTACCACGATAAACTTTCGTTTTCCAGACACATCTCCCATTAGGTCCGACAACAACATAAGCATACCCACATGGAAAATGATAAGTTGTTTTTTCAGTATAGGATGGTGTGGTAGAGGGTGCAGTCGGCGCAATAGGTATAAGAAGACTCTCAAAGTCAGCATACATAACATATGGTATGGGATGCTGTAGATGTATTCCAGTGAAAGGCAATATATTCTCGCCTTCTTCTGGTAAGAGTATCCTTTGTGCAGCATGTCGAGAACAATATTTGATATGCTTATCCAATAGATCTTGACTTTAAAACCGGTGTAAGCATCAATAGCAGTAAAAAACAACCCCATTATGATGTGTCAGATCCCCCAAAAGTCTTAAAAAGATTCTAATTAAGCAATAATGTTGCTTTTCACCATCACTAATTAATAATAAGTTGATAACATCAAGATTTTGTTTCTCAGATATATACAGTACACAAACTTCATTCTCTTCATATCCAAACACATTAATCCGTAAATTGTTGAGCTGTTCGATAATAGGGACCTTCTGAAGGGCAACAGGGCATTCAACATTACCAAGCTGAATATCACTCTCATAAGGGGTATAATGAGAAACACGTTCAGGATGTTTTGAAAAATCGAAGTTCAGCTTAGATGCTAAAAGACACCACACTAAGCACTTGTTATCTTTGTTTTTAATATTCAACACTGCGTTTTTATCATTCAATTTCTTAGGTAAAGCAATATATGAACTTGCAGCAAGAGGATGATATTTAGCAATCTTGAGTTCTAAATGTTGAATGTTTCTAAGCTTCCACCCGGAACCTCTTTGCACAAATTCTTCAAAGGATTTTAATATTTTGGAGAATCCTTCTTCAATGTGTTGCGTAATAGTTTCTTCAGTAAGTTCTGTAAAACATTGACATCGAAAATAGGATTGAATCTCTTCCATCTCTCATTATCAGTCATACGTTCAAGTGTTATTTTTTCCACCATATACCATTTAATAGTACCTTTAGTCTGAACTTCATCTGTTAAACGTTCTTGAATTTCAGCTTGTAAGTGGGTATGAAACACAGTTAAATCACTTTCTTCATGTTCATCAGGATAAAGCATGAAAGTTTTAAACACATTAAGCACATCTGATTGATTTTGCTTTAGTTTTTTAGACTTTACATTAGATGACATCCTTTTTCGTTTCACACTCACAAGAGGTACACGGGAGTGTTGGGTGCGTATATGCTGCTTCAACTCATAATTTCGTCCAAACATTTTATCACATTCACGGGAAGAGAGTTTAGAACTTTCATGTGATCTTATATGTTGTATCAAATTGTCCTTTCGTGTAAAAACTTGATCACATTTGTTACACATAAATGTAGATCGGTCATTATGAATCTTGAAGTGTCTTCGCAAGTTAGATCTAAATCTAAATGATTTCTGACACAAATCCCACGTATGCACCTTGTCATTAAAGTGTATCTTCTTATGTTGAAACAAGTCGTAAGAGGTTGAAAACATCTCATCACAAGTTGAACATGCAAACATCTTCTTGGCAACAGTTAAAGTCTCGAAAGGTTCTTCAGATGTTATATCAACATCCAGAGAATTCAACGATGGATTGTTCTTAGATGAAAAAGCTTGAGAATGCTCATCACGCTTAAAAGTTGTTGCTTCATCATTGATATGAGTCTTAGAATGTCTTCTCAGCTTGGATCTACGGCTAAAAGACTTTTGACATACTTCACATTTGAAAAACTTTTCACCTGAATGTATCTTCAAATGCTGATTCAGGTTAGAAATAGTTGAAAATGTCTTATTACAACTAAGACAAGTAAAATTCTTCTTCTTAGATACAGAACTTTCCAAAGGCATGGCTTCGTCCAAAGACATAACAGCATCCATAATAGATTAATAAGAAGAACGATTTAACTCCTAACGGAAAACAACAATCTTCACGAATAAATTACTGGAAAAGCAGAGAGCACTGAAAGACACGTCTGATCGCTAGTAGAACAAATCATCAAATGATGCAGATCAAAAATTTCACTGCTATTTATACTCCTCAGGTGTTCACCCTAAGGCAACCTAAACTTATCGATACTTTCCACATCAACAAACGCAAATTGTTCTAACATCAAATCGGTTCTAAGAGTCGCGATTCGTTCGAAACATTGTATCTGGTTTACAATCACCGATCGCTCAACGATTTCATAAAACAATCAAGGTTCTTAACTCAACCATTGATTGGTTCTTGAACTCAAACGTTAAAACTAAATTAAAATAAAGGTTCTAAAAGACAATCATCAACCAGTCATTGCTTCTCAAACTCAAGTATTATCATAGAAGTAAGTCAAGACTGATTATCTTGGAATCTACTAATTAAAAAATTATTTTAATTTAGGAAATCTATTTCATTAAAAAATTATCTTCATCTAACAACAGATCTGTTCTAATTTCCTCTCACGGCTTGGCGAGAGCCAAATGAAAGATTGAGAAGGACGCCAACTAGACAAAAAAAACTTAACGACAACAAACAATTAAATACACAACCTTCATTAAGCATTAAAAAAAGACTAATTTTATAAATTATCATGTACAACTACTCGCTAAAAGTATTATTATTTAAAAAGTCTCTATCAAAAACATGTTTACATTATTAAAAACGAGCGATAAAATAAATGTTCAACTTCTTTCAGAATATTACTTTCAAAATCATCGAGCCCAAATACATTCTAGCAAGTTCTAACACAAGCAACAAAACTGATGACTAAGCTCACTAATAACAAATCACATGACTGCTAACTGCCAATCACAGATGAAAATGATAACATCTTGTGACAATACCTCTACACAGCGTAATATCCTCCCCCTGTGAACAGGGGGCATGTTGAAGCATGTACCGTCTTGCTGGTGCCAGATGATTGACAGGTGGGTGGGGGAATGTCAGGAATGTAGACACAGTGGTGCCCACCTGCTCCTGACACAGCTCATGTGATCTGCTCAGCCAATCAAAAGCGTGTAGGGGGCGCTCCCGTCGTCTTCATGTATGATGTCATAACCGGTTTTATACTCAATCATACGCCATTTCTTCAGAGGTTGTAGATGGGAACGGACGTACAAAGACGATGCTCTGCGGTAAGTAGTTTTTAAATGTCTAGGTTAAGGATATTGTTTTAAGAAACTTTGCTTTTGCATGTTATTTCAAACTACATTTTCAAATATCAACTGTCTTTAATCACTTTTTAGAAGAATAAGTTTAACTTTTTCATTAAAAAATACTACCGCAAAACTTTTAAGAGATGTTTTTTAAAGACTATCTTGTTAATTCAAGTTCAAATTCAATAAAAAAAATTTAAAATAATGATTATTTTCTAATATATGAGCTAATCTCTAATTAAGGAAGAGTGGAAGAGTCCACGACAAAAAATCTACTTCAAATTTCAAAGCCTAGCTAAAAAATACAATCATCACGTTAAAGAACTCAGTGACAATTATATAAAACTTAAAACAAGCTCTTGAAATATAATATTAATTGTTGTTAACTCAAAAAAAAATCATATCACCAAAAATGAACCATCATAAATTTAATAAATCAATCTTTCACTTAAAATAGCTACTTCAAATTTTAAGTTTATTTTAGAAAATACAATCATCTTGCAAAAAACACATCACGAATTAAATACAACTGTTTAAACAGACTCATCAGGAAATAAAATATTAATTGTTATTAACTCATTTAAAGACCAAACCTTACGTCAACGAAAGACATCTAATAATTATTCTCTAATTAATATAAATAATTTAATCTCTAACATAAAAGTATCAACAATTTCAAAAATTATCTTTAAAAAAAAAATACAATCATCTTGTTAAAGTACACGCCAAAAATTAAATAAAACTGTTAAAACAAAATCATTAAAAATATATGTATATATATTTACATAAATTAATTATTATTTACTCATTAATAAAATTAATCTTACATCAACAAAATCTAAAAATTAACCATTCTACAATTAATAAGATGAACTCAATCATCCACATTGAAAATACCTACTTCAAATTAAAAACTCTATCTAAAAAATACATTTATCTTGTTAAAACACAGACATTACACTTGTACTTCAAACAAAGAGAGTGCGCAAAAACTCACCACTCCAACCTCAACTCAAACAAGCCTAAGTCCCATCTCGTATAGTGGCTAGCACGCTAGAGTCCTGTCCAGAAAATAGCAGGATCGAACCCCGTCGTGGGAGAGTCGAAAAATGCTTCTTTTTTAACCCAAAGTCAGCAAAAATCTCGATAGATGGCGCCTCTGAAAGAAAAAAAAACCTGAAGCAAAATAATATTTAAAGCTTTAAAAATAAAATGGGGTGAAAATAGGGGGTATGCATTAGTAGAAGGAAAAAGGGGTTTCTGCTTCACCAGGCGTCATGCGTTAGGGTGGAGGGCGTGGCCAAAGATGATTGACAGATGGGCGTAGTCGAGTGATTGACAGGTGAGATAAGATTGTCTCACCTGTCAATCAAATTGGTGACAGCCTGACGGCTGTCGCCACGCCCCTACGCCTTGTGAAGCAGAACCTCCATTTTCCTTCTACTAATGCATACCCCCTATTTTCACCCCATTTTATTTTTAAAGCTTTAAATATTATTTTGCTTCGGGTTTTTTTTTCTTTCAGAGGCGCCATCTATCGAGATTTTTGCTGACTTTGGGTTAAAAAAGAAGCATTTTTCGACTCTCCCACGACGGGGTTCGATCCTGCTATTTTCTGGACAGGACTCTAGCGTGCTAGCCACTATACGAGATGGGACTTAGGCTTGTTTGAGTTGAGGGTGGAGTGGTGAGTTTTTGCGCACTCTCTTTGTTTGAAGTACAAGTCTAATGTCTGTGTTTTAACAAGATAAATGTATTTTTTAGATAGACTTTTTAATTTGAAGTAGGTATTTTCAATGTGGATGATTGAGTTCATCTTATTAATTGTAGAATGGTTAATTTTTAGATTTTGTTGATGTAAGATTAATTTTATTAATGAGTAAATAATAATTTATTTATGTAAATATATATACATATATTTTTAATGATTTTGTTTTAACAGTTTTATTTAATTTTTGGCGTGTACTTTAACAAGATGATTGTATTTTTTTTAAAGATAATTTTTGAAATTGTTGATACTTTTATGTTAGAGATTAAATTATTTATATTAATTAGAGAATAATTATTAGATTTCTTTCGTCGACGTAAGATTTGGTCTTTAAATGAGTTAATAACAATTAATATTTTATTTCCTGATGAGTCTGTTTAAACAGTTGTATTTAATTCGCGACGTGTTTTTTGCAAGATGATTGTATTTTCTAAAATAAACTTAAAATTTGAAGTAGCTATTTTAAGTGAAAGATTGATTTATTAAATTTATGATGGTTCATTTTTGGTGATATGATTTTTTTGAGTTAACAACAATTAATATTATATTTCAAGAGCTTGTTTTAAGTTTTATATAATTGTCACTGAGTTCTTTAACGTGATGATTGTATTTTTTAGCTAGGCTTTGAAATTTGAAGTAGATTTTTTGTCGTGGACTCTTCCACTCTTCCTTAATTAGAGATTAGCTCATATATTAGAATATAATAATTATTTTAAAATTTTTTTATTGAATTTGAACTTGAATTAACAAGATAGTCTTTAAAAAACATCTCTTAAAAGTTTTGCGGTAGTATTTTTTAATGAAAAAGTTAAACTTATTCTTCTAAAAAGTGATTAAAGACAGTTGATATTTGAAAATGTAGTTTGAAATAACATGCAAAAGCAAAGTTTCTTAAAACAATATCCTTAACCTAGACATTTAAAAACTACTTACCGCAGAGCATCGTCTTTGTACGTCCGTTCCCATCCACAACCTCTGAAGAAATGGCGTATGATTCAGTATAAAACCGGTTATGACATCATGCATGAAGACGACAGGAGCGCCCCCTACACGCTTTTGATTGGCTGAGCAGATCACATGAGCTGTGTCAGGAGCAGGTGGGCACCACTGTGTCTACATTCCTGACATTCCCCCACCCACCTGTCAATCATCTGGCACCAGCAAGACGGTACATGCTTCAACATGTCCCCTGTTCACAGGGGGATGATATTACGCTGTGTAGAGGTATTGTCACAAGATGTTATCATTTTCATCTGTGATTGGCGGTTAGCAGTCATGTGATTTGTTATTAGTGAGCTTAGTCATAAGTTTTGTTGCTTGTGTTAGAACTTGCTAGAATGTATTTGGGCTCGATGATTTTGAAAGTAATATTCTGAAGGAAGTTGAACATTTATTTTATCGCTCATTTTTAATAATGTAAACATGTTTTTGATAGAGACTTTTTTAATAATAATACTTTTAGCGAGTAGTTGTACATGATAATTTATAAAATTAGTCTTTTTTTAATGTTTAATGAAGGTTGTGTATTTAATTGTTTGTTGTCGTTAAGTTTTTTTTGTCTAGTTGGCGTCCTTCTCAATCTTTCATTTGGCTCTCGCCAAGCCGTGAGAGGAAATTAGAACAGATCTGTTGTTAGATGAAGATAATTTTTTAATGAAATAGATTTCCTAAATTAAAATAATTTTTTAATTAGTAGATTCCAAGATAATCAGTCTTGACTTACTTCTATGATAATACTTGAGTTTGAGAAGCAATGACTGGTTGATGATTGTCTTTTAGAACCTTTATTTTAATTTAGTTTTAACGATTGAGTTCAAGTACCAATCACTGGTTGAGTTAAAAACCTCGATTGTTTTATGACATCGTTGAGCGATCGGTGATTGTAAACCAGATACAATGTTTTGAACGAATCGCGACTCTTAGAACCGATTTGATGTTAGAACAATTTGCGTTTGTTGATGTGGAAAGTATCGATAAGTTTAGGTTGCCTTAGGGTGAACACCTGAGGAGTATAAATAGCAGTGAAATTTTTGATCTGCATCATTTGATGATTTGTTCTACTAGTGATCAGATGTGTCTTTCAGTGCTCTCTGCTTTTCCAGTAATTTATTCGTGAAGATTGTTGTTTTCCGTTAGGAGTTAAATCGTTCTTCTTATTAATCTATTATGGATGCTGTTATGTCTTTGGATGAAGCCATGCCTTTGGAAAGTTCTGTGTCTAAGAAGAAGAATTTTACTTGTTTTAGTTGTAATAAGACATTTTCAACTATTTCTAACCTGAATCAGCATTTGAAGATACATTCAGGTGAAAAGTTTTCCAAATGTGAAGTATGTCAAAAGTCTTTTAGCCGTAGATCCAAGCTGAGAAGACATTCTAAGACTCATATCAATGATGAAGCAACAACTTTTAAGCGTGATGAGCATTCTCAAGCTTTTTCATCTAAGAACAATCCATCGTTGAATTCTCTGGATGTTGATATAACATCTGAAGAACCTCTCAAGACTTTAACTGTTGCCAAGAAGATGTTTGCATGTTCATCTTGTAATGAGATGTTTTCGACCTCTTACGACTTGTTTCAACATAAGAAGATACACTTTAATCACAAGGTGCATACGTGGGATTTGTGTCAGAAATCATTTAGATTTAGATCTAACTTGCGAAGACACTTCAAGATTCATAATGACCGATCTACATTTATGTGTAACAAATGTGATCAAGTTTTTACACGAAAGGACAATTTGATACAACATATAAGATCACATGAAAGTTCTAAATTCTCTTGCCATGAATGTGATAAAATGTTTGGACGAAATTATGAGTTGAAGCAGCATATACGCACCCAACACTCCCGTGTACCTCTTGTGAGTGTGAAACGAAAAAGGATGTCATCTAATGTAAAGTCTAAAAAACTAAAGCAAAATCAATCAGATGTGCTTAATGTGTTTAAAACTTTCATGCTTTATCCTGATGAACGTGAAGAAAGTGATTTAACTGTGTTTCATACCCACTTACAAGCTGAAATTCAAGAACGTTTAACAGATGAAGTTCAGACTAAAGGTGCTATTAAATGGTATATGGTAGAAAAAATAACACTTGAACGTATGACTGATAATGAGAAGATGGAAGAGATTCAATCCTATTTTCGATGTCAATGTTTTACAGAACTTACTGAAGAAACTATTACGCAACACATTGAAGAAGGATTCTTCAAAATATTAAAATCCTTTGAAGAATTTGTGCAAAGAGGTTCCGGGTGGAAGCTTAGAAACATTCAACATTTAGAACTCAAGATTGGTAAATATCATCCTCTTGCTGCAAGTTCATATATTGCTTTACCTAAGAAATAGAATGATAAAAAAGCAGTGTTGAATATTAAAAACGAAGATAACAAGTCCTTAGTGTGGTGTCTTTTAGCATCTAAGCTGAACTTCGATTTTTCAAAACATCCTGAACGTGTTTCTCATTATACCCCTTATGAGAGTGCTATTCAGCTTGGTAATGTTGAATGCCCTGTTGCCCTTCAGAAGGTCCCTATTATCGAACAACTCAACAATTTACGGATTAATGTGTTTGGATATGAAGAGAATGAAGTTTGTGTACTGTATATATCTGAGAAACAAAATCTTGATGTTATCAACTTATTATTAGTTAGTGATAGTGAAAAGCAACATTATTGCTTAATTAGAAGCTTTTGAAGACTTTTAGGGGATCTGACACATCATAATGGGGTTGTTTTTTACTGCTATCGATGCTTACACCGGTTTTCAAGTCAAGATCTATTGGATAAGCATATCAAATATTGTTCTCGACATGCTGTACAAAGGATACACTTACCAGAAGAAGGCGAGAATATATTGTCTTTCACTGGAATACATCTACAGCATCCCATACCATATGTTGTGTATGCTGACTTTGAGAGTCTTCTTATAGCTATTGCACCGACTACACCCTCTACCACACCATCCTATACTGAAAAAACAACTTATCATTTTCCATGTGGGTATGCTTATGTTGTTCTCGGACCTAATGGGAGATGTGTCTGGAAAGCGAAAGTTTATTGTGGCAAAGACTGTGTAGACCATTTTTTAAAACACATGCTGAAGATTGAAGATGTATTAGGACGAAAGTTATTAAATATCGAACCTATGAAGCTTTCACCTGCACAAGAAAAAGCTTTTCAGGAAGTGGAATTTTGTTTTATTTGTAAGCAAGCATTATGTGAAGAACGTGTTCGTGACCATGACCACGTGACGGATGCATACAGAGGAGCTGCCCATGCAAGCTGCAATCTAAACTACAAACAATGTAAAACAATTCCTGTTATATTCCATAATCTAAAAAACTATGATGGGCATCATCTAATGAGTAAGACTGGTAAATTTAAAGATCATGAAATTGATGTGATTGCTTCCTCTATGGAAAATTATATAACCTTCAAGTTAAGAAAGCCAACAAGTCCTATACAGAAGATCTTTTTAGATTCATTCCAGTTTTTGACTCACTCTTTAGAAAAGCTTGTTAGAAACCTTAATCCTGAGCAATTCACCATACTTGACGAAAATTTCCCTGAAAATACTAATTTGCATATGCTTACAAGAAAAGGGGTATACCCTTATGACTACTTCACCTCTTTTGAAAAATTCGATGAAAAGGAACTACCCCCGCCTGCAGCATTTTATAACAGTCTCACAGATGAAGCTATTAAAGATGAAGACTATCAACATGCCTTGAACGTGTGGAAAACCTTTAATATTCGGAATCTAGGTGAAAATCATGATCTGTATGTAAAAACAGATATTTTATTACTAGCTAAAGTTTTCCAAAATTTTCGTAAACTGTGCCAACAGTATTATGATATCGATCCTTGCTATTTATATACAGGACCTTCACTCGCATGGCAAGCATCCTTGAAAATGTCTGAAACACTTCTAGAATTGTTATCGGACATTGATATGTTGCTAATGATTGAAAATGGAATATGTGGTGGTATCAGTATGATTAGTCATAGACACACCCTAGCGAACATCCCCAATACGTCCGATTTTAGGGAAAATGAAGCACCCAGCTTCATCATGGATTGGGATGTGAACAATCTTTATGGATGGGCTATGTCCCAATATCTACCATACGGAGGGTTTCAATGGTGTGCGACAAGTCATATTACAGAAGAGTGGATTCTTTCTCTATCTGATGATTCTGAAATTGGATATATTTTCAAGGTGGACCTTAAATACCCTAAGAAGCTTCATAAATTTCATAACGAATATCCGCTGGCCCCGGAACGCCTGACTGTGAATGAAGAGATGTTGTCACCTACTGCGAAGAGGATGCTTGGAAATAAAAAATTTAAAGGCACTCCTAAACTTATCCCTAATCTTCAAGATAAGCAGAATTATGTCACTCATTACCGAAATCTGAAATATTATTTGCAACTTGGATTAAAACTGACAGCTGTGCATAAAGCTCTTCAATTCAAACAGGCACCCTGGCTGCAGAGTTATATTAATTTTAATACAGAGAAAAGGAAGGAAGCAAAATCCTCTTCTGAAAAAGAGTTTTTTAAATTAATGAACAACTCTGTATTCGGAAAAACAATGGAAAATTTAAGAAAGAGGCGGAATATTGTGCTTTGCAATAACGAAAAAAGAGCGAAGAAATTGGTTGCCTCGCCGACATTCAAAGCCTTTAAAACATATGACGAAAACCTGAGTGCCGCAGAAAGACTTAAAACTACTATTTTGATGAATCGACCGATTTATGTTAGCTTCTGCATTTTGGAGCTTTCGAAGCTCTTAATGTATGATTTTCACTATAATTTTATAAAGAAAACATTTAAAGATGATGCAAAGCTATTATTCACAGATACGGACTCACTGTGCTACCATATTAAAACAAAAAATATTTTTGATGTTATGGAACATAATGCAGGGCTATTTGATTTCTCAGACTATCCAAAGCATCATTCACTCTACTCGGATATCAATAAGAAGGTGATTGGCGAGTTCAATGATGAGCTCAATGGAGATTTAGCCCTTGAGTTCGTTGGTCTAAAATCCAAAATGTACTCCCTGAAATCTTCGAGTGAAGGAAAGAAGCGGGCGAAGGGTGTGTCTACACATGTTGTTCGACTGAAAATCAAGCATCAAGATTATTTAGAATGTCTGCAACAGGTGAAAACTAGCATGGAGAAGCAGAGAAGGATCGCTCAAGATAATCATCACCTATATACATTAATACAGAATAAAATTAGCTTAAGTCCTTTTGATGATAAGCATTACTTGCTAGATGATGGAATATCAAGTTTTGCCTATGGACATTATAAAATTAGTCAAGATTGTATCAGTGATGAAAAGTGTTAATATAACGTAGAATTATCAAGAAAATGTTTTTATGTAAATATATCTTTCTGTAAATATACTTTCTGTAAATTGCTTTGTTTAAATAAAAAAAAAAAGTTGATTTTTTATATGAGTGCTTACTTATAACTTCTACACAAACCTTCCTAGCATATTGTTAGATATGTGTAACACGTATATTCAAACACATACATACATACACACATATACATCTATACAATATATATAAATAGCTATGCTCAATGTAAATAATTTTGCTTAATGTATAGTTTTTATCTTTCAGAATTTTTTAAAACATATTTAAAACTTTTTTTTTTAATTTTGTAAAACTTCTTTTGGAAAACTTTTTTAATCTTTCAGAATTTTTTAAAAACATATTTAAATTTTAATTTGTTAAAACTTTTTTTCTTAATTTGTTAAAACTTTTTTTTTAATTTTGTTAAAACTTTTTTTTATTTATTTTTTTACTTTGTTAAACCTTTGTCAAACCCTTTTTTTTTATTATTATTCTTATTACCTCTATAAAACTTTTCGCAATTTTTTTTTAAAACTAGTAAATTTTATACATATATATTTTACACAAGAATCTATATATAAGAATTTAACTTTATGGATATGGATATGTGTAGACATGAATGTATGCTTTTAATTAAACATTTTTATCTTAATACATAATTTTTTAAATATGATTAGATTCATACAAACATATAGAGTGAGATATATATAGTTATATATACCTTCTAACACATATACTTCCTTAGACACGTATTTTTTTTTAAACACTTATTTTTAATAGCGTGGAAAACATGTATATTTATTAAAAACGTGTTCGTATACACACATCTTTCCAAGTAAATTTTAGAGAAAACAGCAGCATGATATAAATAAACGTTTCTAAACGAAACCATTTTGATATTTTAATTCTTGGTATTCATGCACCTTTCTAGTAAAGTGTTAAACTGGGCAGCTGCATGAGAAATTAATAACTGTTGTGATCATGAGAAATGTGAGTATGATCATTGATTGCTCATTGATTGCCCATTGCCCAAATCCCTGATCCTGTGGTCGTTGAACTCTCCATTTCCTACTACTTTCCATATACATAACAACTACTAAAAAATAAATTTAGCATAAACTGGCGTCCCCTAAAATATCCATGCAGCCCTAAATTTAACTCTTTGTACAAGATCGCAAGAAATAATCATGTTGGATAGCAGTAGAATGAGAGACATATTTATTACTCGATACTCCAATTCTCCCCTTCCTAAAGCTTTCGTGATGGAGGTTTCATTTATTAGCCTTTCTCAAATGAAATTCTTCAAGAGGGTTGCTAAAAAGGATAGGGTGAGGGAAGGAATCTATCGGGGTTTGTTTATCTTGAACAGCTGGCGTAGTAGTTTCGTTTTCTATGAGAGAAGGAAAGATAGGTTTATTCGGGATCTTAGAAATGTGGTCACAATGTATCCATTCTGTTTTTGAGGGGGTTGTGAATTGATTGTATCTGAAAATTTACTTTTTTATATTGATTAGTAATTCTATATGGTCCGCTATTTAATTTAGAAAATTTCTTACACATTCCTGGTTTGATTTGAGGGGTGTATTTCATAACAAGATTTCCTATTTCTAATTTTTTGTCAACTGCAATACGACTTCTGTAGAGCTGCTGTTTAATAGACACTGCCTCCAGATTGTTTTTAACCTGATGAAATACGGATTGGAGGATAGTAATAATATTTTCACAATATGAAGGATATTCCTCATATGAGAACTTATCTTCCTCCATTAAACTATTGTAGGGCAGACGAATATCCCTTCCGGTTAAGATGAAAAAAGGAGTTTCATCAGTTGACGCATGTACTGCTGATCTAATGGCTAATAATGCTAACTAACTAAAACTTTAACTTCGAATCTCAATCATTGTGAAGCTCATTTACTAAATGTGCTAAACAGCCAGACATCAAAGAGTGTAAATCTTTCCACTTTTGCATTGCTTGAAGGATGATAAGCAGTGGTCTTTGTGTGTTTAATATCTAGCTTTTTATACACCTTTTCTATCGCTTCAGATAACAACTGTTTACCTCTATCGGTTACCAGGTATCTTGGGCAATCATGCCGGCATATGAACTCCGCTTACGTGTCTGCAATAGTATGAGACGTAATGATCGGGACAGGGAATGCTTCAGGCCATTTTGAAAAGCTATCAACATATAAAACAATGAATTTATTCCCATTGTACGTCTGTTTATATGGCCAGAAATATCCAGATGCATGCAAATCATTGGACCTATAGGAGTAGGCAATTTCTGCAGATCCGCTAATACCTTAGGTTTGTGAGCCCTAAATTCCAGGCATGACTGACATGAGGCAACTAGCTGTTTAATATTTGTGCACATACCTTGCCAATACTAAACTGATCTTATTCTTTCAAAAGTTTTGAAAAAACCACCGTGGCATGCTACTGACATGAAAAACTTTTGGCACAAGCGCTTTCGGTAAAACAATTTTTGCCTGTCTATCCCTACTGGACCTCTTTCTTAAATCCTTACATTTTAAAATGTCATTATGAATAAAAAAATTCATATTCCTCGGAAAAGTTTTTAGACCCTTAGTTAAACGCATAGTTACCTTTTGACAATAATTATCTTGAGACTGAGCTACTCTTATTTTGTGTAAAAAAAGGCTCTTTGTCTACTGAACTGGCAGAGCTGTCTAGTGAGTGGTGTATGAAATTTACCTCCTCCGTTGAGGACGTCGGAACCTCCGGACTAATTTCGTGCTGAACAATGCGCGAAAGAAAGTCTGCTACTGAATTACACTTTCCTTTAATGTATTTTGTTTCAAAATAAAAATCCGCCAACGCATACAGCCACCGTGCAATTTGCGAGGTAGGATCCTTTAGTTTTAGTGCATGTGTTAAAGCGGCATGGTCTGTATAAACAATGAATTTTTTATTAAAGAGGTAGCACTTAAAATAATTTATGGCCCATACTAGAGCCAATAATTCTCTTTCAGAAGTGCAATATCTTGTTTCTACTTCCTTTAATTTTCTGGAGGCAAAGGCTACATGTCTAGGAAAGTTTTCATCATCTAGTTGTGCTAAAACACTACCCAAAGCCGTTCCAGAAGCATCCGTATATAATATAAATTCTTTCTGCATATCGGGTAAATTTAGACTTGGGGTACTGGCAAGCATTTGTTTTAAGTCTTCAACTCGTCCTGCGCTTGATCACTCCAGATAAATTTGCCTTTACCTTTCATTAAATTAGTTAGATTTATGGTGCATTGTGAAAAATCCGAAAAAAATTTTCTATAGAATCCAACGCACCCAATTAGGGCTGTGACATCTCTTTTTTACTTTGGTGTTTTAAATTTCGATACAACCTCCACATTTTTACAGGTTGGTGTAATTTTTCCATCTAAAGCCTGAAATCCCAGGAATGTAATTTCCATTTTCAGAAAGTGACATTTCGAAGGTTTTAATTTGAGATTATGTTGTCTGAGGCGGTCAAAAACAAGTTTCAATTTCTCAAAATGAGATTCTATATTATTTGAGGCAATACAAATATCGTCAATGTATACTAAAATATTAAAATATGTGAGGTCCCCCAAGACTAGACTCATTAATCTCTGGAACGAACGCATTCGGACTTGATGAAAGTCCAAAAGGTGACCTTCGAAACATAAAGGAACCACAGTGTGTCGTAATTGCAGCAGGGTCGTACTGGCATAACTGAGAGGGCGGTGGCAAAATGGATAAAAAGGGTGCCGATTGCCTTACAAAAGGGCGCAAATACTTATATATATACATACATATATATATCACATACACACATGCTATATAAATTATGTATAAAAAATCACTTTAAAAATATATATAAGTATATTGCTATAGCGAAAACTTTATTCCTAAAATAATTATGACACCCAAATTAGTATTTTATACTATAGAAATGTATTATGCACAAAAATAGTTCCCCGCAAAACATTGCACTTAAAAAAAAAGTCTGATGTTAGACCAGTGTTGCCAATTTAGAGGGTTTTTTTTCCACCACACTTTTCTAAAAAAGCTATCTCTATTTTCGAATTCCAATCACCTTAGTGAGTTAATTCAAATTTTACCTCGTATATCCGAATAACAATCTCCATACAATTATCTCCAAATGGAAAATAAAATATTAAAATAAAAGAAACAAAAACAATTCCGTTGGGTCAAAACTCAAAAGTGCAAAACATTATTTTATACAATTCAGTAATATTTTATATAATACAATCTCTCGGATACAAATACTAATTATGGTGTGAAAATTTTCAGAAAAATTATTTTTGTTCAGGGCAAGAATGACGTCTATTTTACGTGAATTATTTTTTTTAAATGTTTTATTTCTTTATTTTTTCAACATTAAAAAAATATCATAGAGAAGCGTTTGGTTTGAATCTCGCTATTTAAACAGTTTAAATATAAATATATAGTCTGAAATTGCATGAAAGACAAATATTCTTTAACATTATTATTACAATTTTCGCTGTTATTCAATTTAGTTTGCAGCAACAAATAAATCATATTTTGGGAAATATTAAAAATATCATTTAATTTTCATCCCAGATTTTTTTTTTTTTCGCAACAGTTATAAAGAGAAAAGAAAGAAATACATTAGACAAATTTTGAAGATTTCGAAAAAATTCAAACTAATAAACACTCTTGTAAAATAGACACAATTAAAAAAAAATTAATAATAAGTAATCTTACCTTATATTGCTTTTCCATGGACAATTCACAGTTCTTGTTCTGCAAGATCAGGGATATGTTTAGGAAAATTTTAGATTCTTTAAAGGACTCATCACAAAAATTTTTTATTCTAAAACAGGACCCGTCACAAATTTTTTATCTCAAAACAGGACCCTTCACAAAACTTTTTATCCCAAAACAGGACCCTTCACAAAACTTTTTATCCCAAAACAGGACCCTTCACAAAACTTTTTATTTCAAAACAGGGCCCTTCACAAAATTATTTCTCTCAAACAGATTTTTCAAGAATTTTTCCAACTTCAAATTGAACTTTGCACAAATTTAATCATTTAAAAATAAAATCTGACCTGTAACAAAACAGCTGAACTCATCAAAGAACATATTGCTTAACTTTTTTATATATGAAGAATCTGATATAATAGAACCTGAATATATAGATAATTTCAAATTCACAAAATTATGATATGAATTTTCACAAATATAAGAAAAACTTTACTGAATTGTTTCACTTCTAATTTTGTCAGCTTTTTTTTTCTTATGTAACTATGCAGTGCATTAAGAACTTTTTTTTAATAATAAAAAATCAGTATTTTTTCTACGATAAAAGTTGAATACCCTCTTCAAATAATCAGCATTTAATATATATATATATATATATAAATAAATAAATAAATAAAAAGAGCTTTCATAATTTCACCCTTTGCCTCGTCTAGTCACTAAATGAGTCATATTTAATTAAAAATTACTGTTTATTTTAATTTCATATAAGCTAAATTTAAACTACAATGGTCGCTGCAACTCACACGCACAAAGAAAAAAAAAAAAAAAACTCACCAGAAGAGCGGCAATAGCTTCAAATATATTTGCATATTTTAAAAGTAATATGCATCAAAATTATATTTAAGCATTGTATTACAAAATAAAAAACAAAGTCAAAGAAAATAGAAATACTTAAGGGGTCTGGTCACTCAGCTTCGAAATTCTCCTCCTTAATGTTAAGTCTATGGACTTTTGATGCATTCGTGCATTTAAAATATCTTCTCGGGAAATTCACATTTTTAACATTTTTTCTGTGTACTCTTCTTAACCCTTTCGGGACAAACGTCTTTTACAGAATTTTTAATCCTTTATCACCGGTTTTTTAAAACAGAAATTTTTGCCTCATTGAATCGGGAAAATGCTCGTATTAAATAAGGCAAAACTTACAATAAACATTTACTGGTGAGAATAATAACTGATTCTGAGCACCTTACGCGACACGAATACCGGTCGCTAGTCCCCAAGGGGTTAAAGGATGTCTCTTTTTTTTCTTAGTTTTCAAAATATTTCTAAAATCCATGCTGAATTTAACATTTTGTGTGTTAAAAACGGGTAAACTGTGAGTAAGATTTTAACACTTCATATAAAATTAAGTCCATACTTTAGAAATATTTTGAGAAATAAGAAAAAAAAGAGACATCTTTTAGGAAGTGTACACAAAAAATAGAAGTTAAAAATATTAATTTCCCGAGGAGATATTTTAAATATACGAATGCATGAAATGCCCATAGACTTTACATTAGTGAGGGGAAATCGGAAGCTGAGTGACCTGAATTGCGTAATGTGGGAAAAAATTGAAAAGAAGAAGAATAACACATTTTTATCCTACCACAAGCTTATATGTGTTCATTATTTTCCAGTTATTTTTCACTCGATATCTTGAAAAAAAAGAAATGTGTCTAAAAAATTATAAGGTTTATTGGCAAAGTTATTTTTCGTTTTCACCTTAATGGGAATTTTTTTTTAATTTTATGTATGTATCAATGAAAATTATTTAATAATGTCGTCAAAAGTTTTGGACAGCTAAAAAGATGCAAAAAATTAATAATTCTCGACTGAAGAGGAATTTTGTGTAATACATCACTTGTATTATTGCTCAAAACATTATAAAACTGCTATAACAGTTGCTTAATTCAATATTTTATTTTTTCGTTTTTAACTATTCTTTCTGCGCAGAGGCCTGTACGCCGAGCGTGTGTCGTATGTTAATTAGTATTTCATGGCAAAATACCTCCACATCCGATTTCTATTATCTCCATAAAGATACAGAGCTCCAGAAATCTCAGAATACGGTATAATCAATAAAAATTGTCACATCTGGTATTACTACAGAAACCTGGGTATCTATAGAACCCATATCTAGTTAATTTGAAACCCCACCGAAATGGTAATTTGTCTTCTTAGGAACTCCCACGTTATTGACTAACAGCATTGAAAACTGAACAGAAACACATGTGCGCTTCTCTTTACTTATATTCATCCATTCTTTGGTAAAACGACTTTTACAATTTTAGTGGTTTATCTATTTATTTTAATTACATGTGTATTTTTCAATTTATAAATCAGGGTGGTGTTTGAAGTTTAAAGTAGTTAAGCAAATGCGGTTAAAAACGTTTTTAGATATTGGCATTTTTGGATGCTAAAAATATTATCGAATTTTTAAATGAATATGAAAAATTAACATTTTTTTCTTTCAAAAGCAAAATTTACATAAGTTTCCATTGCAAAATCTTGTGAAGAATTAGTCTTGGCGGTCTAACTTATATTATCATTAAGAAATTATGAAATGCTCCACTTTAGCTGTGCACTTTAGTAGAATTAAAAACATCAATTTATGTGTGTGTTTGTGGGGAGTGTGCGTGTGTGTGTGTGTGGGGGGGGGGGGTGCTATTACAAAAACACGATAGTAGTTTTTTGAACGTTATTTTTACAGAGGCGCTAAAAAAATCTGACCAAGGGCGCCATCATTACAAAAACTCGATATTAGTTTTTAGAAATTTATTTTTACACAGGCGCTGAAAAAAAATCTGACCAAGGGTGCCATGATTACAAAAACATGATATTAGTTTTTTTTAAAGTTATTTTTACAGAGGCACTGAAAAAAACTGTCCAAGGGCACCATGATTGGAGAAACACGATAATAGTGTTTTTGAAAGGCATTTTCACAGAGGCACTGAAAAAAATCTGACCAAGGGTGCCATGATTAGAAAAACACGATATTAGTTTTTTTTTTTTTAACTTATTTTTACGGAGGCGCTGAAAAAAAATCTGGCCAAGGGCACCATGATTACAAAAACGCGATATAGTTTTTTGAAATTTATTTTTACAGAGGCGCTGAAAAAAATTTGTTCAAGGGCTCCATGATTAGAAAAACACGATAATAGTTTTTTTAAAAGCATTTTTACAGAGGCGCTGAAAAAAAATCTGTCCAAGGGCGCCATGATTAGAAAAACACGATAATAGTTTTTTGAAAGGCATTTTTACAGAGGCACTGAAAAAAAATCTGACAAAGGACGCCATGATTACAAAAACACAGTAATAGCTTTTTGAAGGGCATTTTTACAGAGGGGCTGAAAAGTACCTGACCAAAGGCGCCATGATTACAAAAACACGATATTAGTTTTTTTTAATTTATTTTTACAGAGGCGCTGAAAAAATCTGTCCAAGGGCGCCATGATTGGAGAAACACGATAATAGTTTTTTGAAAGGCATTTTCACAGAGGCGCTGAAAAAAATCTGTCCAAGGGCGCCATGATTAGAAAAACACAGTAATAGCTTTTTGAAAGGCTTTTACAGAGGCGCTGAAAAATATCTGACAAGGGCGCCATGATTACAAAAACACAATATTAGTTTTTTTTAACTTATTTTTACAGAGGCGCTGAAGAAAATCTGGCCAAGGGCGCCATGATTACAAAAACACGATATAGTTTTTTGGAATTTATTTTTACAGAGGCGCTGAAAAAAATTTGTCCAAGGGCGCCATGATTAGAAAAACACGATAATAGTTTTTTAAAAAGCATTTTTACAGAGGCGCTGAAAAAAATCTGTCCAAGGGCGCCATGATTAGAGAAACACGATAATAGTTTTTTGAAAGGCATTTTTACAGAGGCACTGAAAAAAAATCTGACCAAGGGTGCCAGAAAAACACGGTAATAGCTTTTTGAAGGGCATTTTTACAGAGGCACTGAAAAGTGTGACCAAAGGCGCCATGATTATAAAAACAGGATATAATTTTTTTTTTATTTTTTTTTTTACAGAGGCGCTGAAAAAAATCTGTCCAAGGGCGCCACGATTAGAAAAACACAATAATAGTTTTTTGAAAATCATTTTTACAGAGGTACATTAGTACAGGCTTTGAAACTGGTCGAGGGTAACAATGGTGAGGTGTAACAATGGCATATCTGATTGTTGATAACGTATGTTATCTCGAAATTGGGTTATCTAATTGTCTTTGATCACACATAGTTTGCTTATGCTATACTTTAAAAAATAAAAAGCATTACTTTTTAATTTTCCAAATGAAAATCTTTGAAAATTTTATGCCTTTCAGAATGCACAACTTTAAGTGTGCTTAAAAAAAAGTGACGGTGGGCGCACCAGGCATTTGCCTCTTTGCCCGGTAGGCCAGTACGACCCTGAATCGCAGTGTAGTGCTGGTGTTCCTCAGGGATTATTTGCTGAAAAAATCTGCTTGTTAAATCCAAAGAGGTAAAATATTTGGCGCCTGCCAAAGAATCAATAGTTTCATTAATGTTAGGAATAGGAAACGTGTCTTTGATTAATTTTTTATTAAGTCAACAAAAGTCTACAGCTAACCTATAACCGCCGTCTGCCTTTTTAACTAACATAACGGGACTAGAATAGTTAGAATTTGCGGGAACTAGAATTTCAGATTCCAGAAGAATATTGATTTGATCATCCATTTCTTTACGTAAATTATAAGGGACCCTATATGCACGAGACTTGACAGGGATGTTGTCCTGTAATTTAATTTCATGTAAAACTGAACTGCACCCAGGCTAGTCTAAGACCGAGGCTGCGAACACATTTGAATTTTCCTTTAAAAAATTCTCTACTCTCATTTTTAAATCTTGATCAAGATATTCAAGATCAAATTTTGTGTCCCATTTGAGGTCGGTGTGGTCCAGATTTCCTATCTCATCCTTGTTAACATGACCAACGAAATCTGATGGTTGTGTATTATAAGAGGAAACTAATTCTTGGACTATTCCTAATTTCGTATTTTTATTAATGTGCATTTCTACATCACTAATATTTAGCACTTTCACAAAGAGTGAAATATCATTGTTTTTACAAATAGTGTGGCTGACTAAAAAGGAAGATGGTAAGTGATTGGTACAAGGGGAAATTAACACATTATCCATCTGAAAATTATGAGCTTTACTAATTTTAACTTCAATAATTTTTTCCAACAAAGGCATAATTAGACATTTTTTCTTAGCAAAAGCCAGGAATTCAGGATGCTTTTCATGCACAGCATTAACGGAATTTTCATAATAATGTAAAATCGGAATGACGGTGTTTACATTTCTTAAATTATTACTCATAAAATCAATATTAAATTGAAATTTGGTTAGAAAAGGAACTCCTAAAATTACTTGAAAATGTGGGGACATTTCACCTTCCATTACTTTAAAATTATCCTCGAATTCGTGATTTTTCATGTTGAATTTAACACTCACTCTACCAGTTGTCTTGAACATGCCACCCACTAACGTATTCATATCCATATTTAAATCATCTAATTTTGTAGCTTTAGCCTTACTTAAGATGCTGTTATTTATTAAATTACAAGAAGAACCAGTGTCGATTAGAGCAACAAATTCATGACTAAAACAGTTTATCTTAACTAAAGGTAATCGCTGCCACACATTATTATGGTAAGAACTAAAAATACCAGGCTGAAAATCCTCGGGCATGCTGTTTATCTTTTTCCCTTGATCTCCATCTGCCCGACTCATAGAGATCCCGTACCGTTTAAAGATCTACTAGCTGAGCTCGGAGTCTTCACAAGCTGAACTCTGATTATTCTCGGAGGTTTCAATTTCATTGCCTTCTAAACAATTTCCCTCCGATTGCTTCCCATCACGATAGGGTCTATGACCATATGGGCGAAAACTCGCTCTTCTACCCCCGTTTCTTCTCAAAAGCGCCCCTCTATCATCTGATCTCTCTTGATTATTTAATTGCACTCTTGCATTTTTTTCTAAAGCAATGGGACTGATAATGACCACTTAAACCACAAAAATGGCAAATAATATGAGATTTGTTGGGAAGGTGTTTTTATCTAAATTTTTAACTTTTTCCGAAAGGTCCGAAATAATCTCTTTTAGTTTTTTTATTTCTTCCGCTATATTATCATTATATTCCCTTTTAGAATAAGATGTTTTGCACTATCGCGCAAGCGATTTCATTCGAATTTTCTACAGTAATGTGCAGAACTTGTACTGCTAACCATGCTTTTTCCTCCAAAATTGCTATATTTTCAAGTTCTTCTAAAGTTGTTGGATTTCGTGCAATGATCCCCTTTCTAATTTATGGTTCAAGATTTTTCTTTAGCAGGGCCAAAAGCCATTGCTCCTCAGTTTGTTTTTCACTTTCAACTGGTAGATTTTGCACTAAAACAGCATTTTTAGCTTTTTGTTTACAAATAGCTAAATATTGAGGAGCGGGTATTCCTGCCATTTGCTTGTAATTCCAAAAATCCTCTAAAAGTGCAGAGGGATCTTTTTCTTTATTATAAACATCGCCTAATACTTTGAAAAAGGAATCAATATCATTTATCTGATCTCTAAAATTTGAAAATGTTTGCAATGCAGGGCCGGCTAATTGCTGCTGAATCGCGAATAGCCTATCTTCTTTAGGCCATTGTAAAAAATCGGCAAAGGATTTAAATTTTTCAGAGAAATCAGAAAAATTGAAATGAGGGTTTTGACCTGTAAAAATCGGGATGAGAGCTAAATTGTCTAACAAAAGCCCTCTTCTCTGACTTACAGACATCTCTTTATCTTCTCCTCCAACTGGGCGATTTTTGGTCGCTGACTGTCCAGCCCCATCTTTTATCTCCCCATAGTGAAGTTTAATACCAACAATTTATTTTACGTAAATAAAATTTTAGCTACATCGACATAAAACACAACAATAACACAAAATTTTTCTAGTGCGAAGAAAAAGGGAAATCACGCATAAATTGTGATTGCTAAAAATACCTCTCACTGGTCCAATTAATACTGGAATTTACAATTTCGGTAACTATATACCAAACTACTACCCATAATAATAAATGCACTAAATTAGAAAATACATAGTTATATACTCAAATATGACATATATACTGTATAGAAATAAATAGCATTCTCTTATTAGTAAGTTGTGAAATATATTAGACTGATAATTTTAATCACCATTGGATCACAATTATCAGCAAATTCTATATAAATATTCAATAATTAACACACATACATACGTATTTCAGTGAGTAAATTACCAAGGACTGGACACGGCATCATTTTTGTTATAATGTTTTTCAATCAGTTAAAAATAAAATGGCCGATATTAAATTTTGTATATATATATATATATATATATATATATATATATATATAAAAAAAAAAAAAAAAAAAAAAAGCTAAACCACAAAAAAATTTAACTTTAACCTCTAAAATGAACCAAAATGTATTTATAAATTCATAATTTCTTCCCAAAACAATACATTAACTTGTATTGTGTTCTTTAACAATAATATAATGAAAACAATAATAATAAAAGTAAACACAACCCAGTGAAGATCTCCCCTGAATGTAAAGTTCAGGGGCCTTGGCATGTAATGTACTCACCTTACCTAATCAAGAATTTCAGAAAAATTACTGATTTATTGAACCATATAATTTTTATATATACACCATCAACAATAGAAATATTAAAATTTACAGTTATTTATTTTTCAAATTTATATCTTTTATTAAAGACACACTGCGTGAACAATTGTTGTTGTCTGAGATAATATTTTTAATCCTAATAATTGTTATTCAATACTTTCAATACCCTCTCAACATTTATATCCTTAATAAAAAAAAAAAAAAAATCTTTTGAGCAAAGTACAGATCTTAACTGGTTAATTTACAAAAATCATTTTAGGTTATAGCCTTATAATATTTATTTTTAAATTTTTTGAATTTAATCAAATTGAATTCTTAGATTCTAAAAAAAAAGACTTATATTATATATATATATATATATATATATATATTATTACCATTATATCATTTAAAGATTGTAAAGATAACTCTCCCCCTTTTGAATTCTATTTATAAATGATAAAATAAATGATGATTATTCAATAGTTGATTTTAAATTCATTAGGTGTAAATTTTATGATGCATTACAACACTAAATTAGACAGACAAACAAATAAAGAAAAAAGTCTATAATATAAAGGTGAAAACTTCGAAATTTTATATAATTATATATTAAACAAACACCCAATGACATTTTAATGAACTTCATTTGTAAAAGTATTCATAATACAACAAAGTATTCAAATTAACAAGGATAATTGTCTGAAGTCAAACCTTTATATAGGAAATATTTACTTAATAACAAAATCATTTAACAGCTTAATAACAAAATCATATTATTATTATTATTCATTAGTATTATTATTTCAATGATGTAATAGCTATTTTCATATACACAAGCAATAATTAAGAAACCAGTTCCATTTTTGATTAATGTTGTAATTTGTAATTAGAATCTCCTGGGAGCATCTTTAGAAACCGGTGAAATCCTTCAAGAAAATAATTAAAGCAAAGGCTTACCATGAAGATGAATTTCTGGGCTTCAGAAGATAAAGTGTAGTTTGGGTCCTTCGGGTATAAATCAAAATGGAATTAAATTCCAAAGTACGTCAATTCTCAAGATATCAAATCCAATTAATCTTATCATGAATCTCCTTAACATTATCTACAACTTTTGTATTCACAAGTTTTTGATAGGACCAATTCGTACTGCAAAAAAAAAAAATTAAAACAAAAACAAAATGGGTACTCCACTAAGAATTTTAGACCTGATTCACAGGTCAGTACTAGCGGAATCTGGTGTATTGTCGGTGGCAGAACACGCTAAAGTAGGGGTGCACAACCTTTTTAAGAGAAGGGCCACTTACAAAAATGCCTGGTTTGTCGAGGGCCACATCAGTAACACGGAGATTCTGTTTCGGGGAGGTGATCTGTGGGTGTATAATCAGATAAAAAATATGGTTTCAGAGGGAGGGGGGGGGTTACCCTCTAGGTTCCCCTACCCTGTCATCATATCCAATTCAATTGCAGGTCTGTCATTGCCGACTATTTTTAAATTCTAATTGGCACCACTTTCTGCAAGCAGAAATTTTTAACACACACTTTGACGACTTTTGGAAGAGAAATATACTTCAAAATTTATATTGGAAAAATACTGGGATGGAAAGAATAAAAAAATGTTTACCTGTGGCAGCCCTGCAGTTGGCAAGAATATATCAACAGTTTACTTTTGTATGTATAACAGAGATATAGCAAGGATTATTTTCAAGGAGTGATAATATTCCTTGTCTTTATTTGGGGCAGTATATTTTGTTTTATTAAAAGAGCTAAAAAACAAGCATAGGCATGAAAGTGGCTAACGCCTAAAAAAAAGTGAATTTTATGAACGAAAAGGGGGGGGGGGGCGATCAACAAAATTTGAGATTTTTCCGAGCCTTATCGACAAAAATTCGTAATTTTTCCGAAGCTGATCGACAAAATTCGCGATTTTTCTGCACCTGATTGTCGAACTTAGCTATTTTGTCTGCTCCTTATCGACGAAATTTGCGATTTTTTTCGCGGCTAATCGACAAAATTCGCGATTTTTTTCGTGCCTAACCAAGAAAATTCGCAATTTTTTCGGGCCCTATCGCCAGAACTCAAGATTTTTCCATGTCCGATCAACGAAATTTGCGATTCTTAACTGATTGACGAAATTTGTAATATTTCCCCTGGCAAAATGAGGAAATACACGAGACTGACGGAACTCAATATTTTTTCGCAGCCGGTCAACAAAATTTACAATTTTTCTTCGCATCATCTACAAAATTGATAAATTTTTCTGTGCCCGATCAGCGAAATTTGCGTTTTTCCCTCTCCTGATCAACAAAATTCGCACTTTTTCAGTGCCCGACCAGTGAAATTCGCGATTGTTTTGCTCCCGGCCAACAAAGTTTTCAATTTTTCTGTGTATGATCAACAAAATTAGTGACTTTTCCGTGCCTGATCGACAAAATTCGCGATTTTTTTAACTCTCGATCAACGAAATTCGCGGCTTTTCCGTGCCCGACCGACGAAATTTTCAGTTATTAGACGCTTGATCGACGAAATTCGCGATTTTTTCTCGCGATAAATACTCAAAACATGCAATTTTTCCAAAGTCAATCAAAGCAATTTGAGATTTCTCCGCTTCTAATCGATAAAATTCGAGATTTTTCTGCACCCAATCGACGAAATTCACGATTCTTAACTTGCTGAAAAAATATGCAATTTTTTTCTCTCAACTGACGAAACTCACAATTTTTTCGCAGCCGATCAAAAAAAATCATTAATTTTTCAGCGCATCATCAACAAAATTGACGATTTTTCCCTGTCCGACCAACGAAATTCGCGATTTTTCCAAACCCGATCGACGAAATTTGCTATTTTTTCCGTGCCTCATCGACAAATTCGCAATTTTTCTGTGTCCTATCAACGAAATTTGCAATTTTTCCATGCTTTACTGATAAAAGTGGCAAATTTTCTGTGTCCAATCAACTAGATTTGCGATTTTTCCGTGCCCGATCAACGAATTTCTTGTCTGACGAAATTTTCAATTTTTCCGCGGCAAATTGACGAAATTCACGATTTATTACTGCGACCATATGGACAAAAATTGTAATTTTTCCAGTTATAAATTGACAAAACTCGCAGGCCACACGTTAACACACCGCGGGCCACTTTTGGCCCGCGGGCTACAGGTTGTGCCTCCCTACTCTAAAGGAATTCAACTGGAATCCTCCAAAAAAGAATCAATGGACCCCCATCTGATAACTCCTTTTGCATAGACTCCTGTGCCGTGTATGAAGGATGCTCTAAGTCAGCATTTGCAGAATTTGGCTTAGTTTCAGTGGCAGGATATTCCGATCTTAGCAAAGACCCTTAGCCCGTCTAGGATGAGACACGCCGGCAGAAACATCTACGCTTCCCAAGAAAAAATCTAGAGGCATCAGAGACGATTCAGGACCTTGAGGATCTCTCCGCATTCGCTCACTGCTGGGGCAAGACAACCTTGTTTTCACTGCACCCACAACTATCTAACTGAAATTCATAATACAAAAAGCACGAAAAACAATTTTAGGACCACCCTGTACTCCAATAATAAAAAAAAAACAACAACAATGGCCATTTCTACGCAACCTGACACATTTATGGAAAAATGTGCATGCCAGAATTCGCGGAGAATAAAAAATAATAACAAAACACAGGCCAGACCTCCCTGTAAACTGCTGATTCTCAAAAAACCATCTGCTCCCCAACTTTAATGCTGCATCTTGCTTACAGAAGTCGGTTCATTCACCCCAGTGTCTGCTGGTACAACATTTCGAAGACTTGTGTTCCAAAACTAAACCTCTCCTTTACTCCCGAGATCTGGAAAAGTATTTGAGACCACCCTTGCAGCTACATTGTAAAGGCTTTTATACCCTATCCAACATGAGCAAAAATTGAATCTGTTGCCTTATTTGTGATTGTATAAATGTAATTCATAATGTTAATTTAATTTAAAATAAACCTAATTTTATTTAATTTTCTTCCTATATAAAAAAAAAAAAACTAAATAATACATTCTAATTTTTAATGCTCATAACAATATCACATTATCTCATTGTATCACTGGTGTTAGAATTATTAGATGATATTTCTGATATGAAGCTTATTCTAAAGAGTTTTTCTTTTACTATTTACTATATGTACTGCTTTGACTGATCAGAGAGTATAATGTTCTGAATGCATGTATTATTATTTTTCAAGTGAAGTGAATGGATCAATATTATTTTTAATTTTCAGTGTTTCATGCATTCTATTAAAAATTATAAATAAGGCTTTTAAAAGCAAAATAAAAAGTATAGTTTTGTGAGGCAAAGACTTTTACTTACAAATGATGAAATTGATAATTTTGATTTCTGTTCATTTCTCAAACAGACCCCTCCACTGTTCTCATTTGAAAGAAAACAAAAAATCCTAATTTGTTTATAGTTGGTCAATTTTTACCTTTTTAAAATAAGACTACTCTGCAACATAAATTGGAAAACAGTATTTTACTTTCAATTTTTGCATTTTGCATAATTACAACATTGCCAGTTTAAAAAGGAGATTTTCAAAATTGAAATTGATAAAACCATATACTTGATCGATCTTAGCTCAAGAAAAATAGTGTGGATTGGCAATAATTTTAACTGAACATGAAATTACACTTAATCTTGACAGCAATACATTAACTGAAACATTTGCGAGAGTCATAACATAAAAATTTAAGTTCTCATGATAAATAATAAATTGTAGTATGTATTTAATGTTAATAACAATATGTATTATTAAATATACTAACGAATTATTTTTTAAATATGAGTTAATAAAAAGTATTGAAAAACTTTTCATTTTTGTGCAATTTAAGTACTGTTTTGTTAACACATTTTCAGTATATTAGATATTAATATATTTTTTATAAATTGGTGGGGAAATTATTTATTGCACCAGAAATCTGAGCATAGGAAACCAGATTATTGTAATTCAATTCATTTCTATTTAAATTTTTTGTGTAATAGTTTTAAATTTATAGTGTTTTTTTACAGTTTTTCTTTTCTTTTTTTCCACACATCATATTAAATTTATAATCATTATTAATTTTTTTTATTAAATATATAATCACACGGTAATGAATGACAGTTCTTAAAGCAATGGGGCTTGCCAGAGTGACCAACAATGAATTTTTTTTTTAGTTTCAGATTTGTTACAACAAAAATGTGCTGTAATTTGTTGCATTGAAGTTTTTCCTCCAACGTATTTATTTCCTTTAAATGTTAATATTTTTCTCAGAAGTTGGTAAAATATCAGTGGCATTAAAATCATTATCAGAGCTGTCTGCCTTTATAAGGGCAGCTACATCTCCAGCTCTCCATTTTTTATAAGGACAGCTACTTCTCCAGCTCTCCATTCATTAACAGTCTTTATAGGCACATCACTTGCTTTGCTGCAAATTGATTTCATTGCAATCCTGTATTGACTACAAAAGAGATTGAGCCATCCAACATCGGCTTGAAAGTTTTCAATATCAAGCATTGTCCCAAACTCCTTTGCTTTCACCCTTATCAGATTACCACTTACAGATACATTGCATGAACATGCACCTTTTAAACCTTTTGAACATGGCTTTATCGACATCTTGAGATTGGGACTGTCGCATGCACTTTCTATGGAACCAATGCTTGAATGTTGCAGTTGTCTCTCAATCTTTTATTTTTAGAAATGTAGATAAAGTCAATGGAGTTATTCCATATTTTTGGATCACTTCACTTTTTTTGTAATATCAGAAATTATGGCTTTCTTTTCTTCCAAAGAAAATCACTTTTGTTTCACATAAGGCATTTTATCACCGAACGAAGTAAGAAAGAAACTGCAATGAATGCTGGCTATAGAGAAATCCCAGAATAAACACAAACATTCCTTTAACAGTGACTCCATCTGTTGTCTGTCACATGCTCATTTTGAAACATATGGGGCAATGAAAGAAAAGGAATTTAGGAATGGAAATAGACAAAAGAAAAAGTGTAAAGGGAGAAAAACCTGTTGAAATGACACTTGTCCCCAAAACAACAATTCTATGCTTTATCTTCTGCATTCTATTCAAATAATATTTCATTTATGTTAAGCAATCAAGAATTTTTTTTTATGAGTTCAATGATGATTTTTTGTTGTAATGGAATTTTTAATACATTAAGAATTTCATAGTAACAGGATTTTTTGTTGTAATGGAATTTGATGTAACAGGAATCTACTGTATAAAATAGATACTTGTACCAAATTTGTTTAACTATCTGCTGATTATAAGAAAAAAATTATGATATTTCATGCATTATGCTATTCTTCTCATATGTTATGTATTCTTTATGGAATATTGTGGTTTTTGGGGTAATTTAAAAACAAACATCAAATTCAGTTGTATTTTTCTCCTTTCTATATAAGAATCTTTATAATTTTGTGATTTTTTTTTTATTTTTTTTTTTTTTTAACAGTAATAGTGTTTATGATATTCTTGTTAAGATTAAAATTTAAAAATCCTAAAATCAATGCCCTTGTTACATAATAACTACAGCTTTTATTTTCGCTCTACTGCTTATCTGAATTTTATCTTGGTCTGGAATGATATGAGACTGTGTAGGTGTTAAATGTGTCCTGTAAAATTTGTGTTTTGAGAATAAATTTTAACTACATACAGTTTTTTTTTAATTCAACAATTTACTTTTATATATTGCTTTTGTTTTTGAAAAATAAAGAAATCTAGAATGTTGCCAGTTAGGGAATTACTTCATTAATAATCTAAAAATTTTAGAAAATCTGGCACTGTTTTTTAATATAGAACCCTTGAGTTTTCTTTATACATCAGATGCTATAGTAGTAAGATTAAATATTTGCCTATTAAGTAGTTTCTTTGTTTTATATGAAATGATATAAATGAAAAAAAAAAGGATTGTGTTTTACATTAATAAAAATTTATTTGATAAAAAATCTGTGCTAACAATTTCTGCACAGTAGCTGTTATTAGCTCCACCATTAATTATCAATCATAAGAGAATTGATCTAAAATGTTTGCCCTTTAAACTGTTCTAGAAGAAAAACAAATCTTATAGTAATTTTTTATGAAAAAAAATTTGGTGTCATTCTTTCATTAACATTCAAAGTTAGGTCCCAACACAGTTTTTTTAACTATGCATTGTGTTCTTTTTTATGTTTTTTGTAAAATGGAAAACATTTTAGACTGTACTACTTCCCATACTAAACATTTGACAATCATTTCAATTTCAGGATAGAAAATGCACTCAAAGTGCAAATTTCTCACTCCAATGCCTGTCCTAAAGCCTGAAAACCCATCTTTAGTATATAATTCTCTCTTACTCTCTGTTATCATTTGAAAAATTGAACATCATTTGTTTTACATCTATAGTGAGGCTACTTACTAGCATATCTGAATATCTGAAAGATCAACTGGTTCAGTCAAGATAAAGCCTATAATATATGTGTCCTACACTTTTGTTCTCAATCTCCCCCTAAAACTTGCTGCTAACTGAGAAGGTCACATTTTCAGTAAAATGAAAGATGTATGTTTGTACTATTTGCTTCTACCAAAATATCCACCGCTTGTTAATAGCTAAAACCTTTCTCTAGCTGTTATTTACAAAAATGTCTTCAAAATAGTCTTTTTTAGCCCCCAATATGCTATTTCTTTTGGGCAGCAATTAAAGTGTTATCCTTAAAAAATAATGTTACATTACATAAGCCAGCCATAAAATGAAGCAGGTGTATCATTATATGGTTAAATACTGATAATCTCTACTGCAATTTTTTTAACTTCTAAGCATTGCACATTTTCAATTTTTACATTTTCGTTTAGGGAAAAAAAGTACTTTTAACTGCAATTTATTTGAAGACTGCATCTCAATTCATTTTTGAGATATTAATTTTTTTGTAGTTTTTAATCCAATTTCTGTAATGGTGGTAACTAAAGCACTTCATTTCTGTAGAAAGTAAAAGGAAAATAGTAGATTACTATATCTTTTTGTTGCCACTTTCTCATAAGAACTGACAAAAAAAAAAAAAAAAATTAAAACACATGCTATTTTGAAAAACATATAAATTAATGATTTCGGATAAAACGTAGAGCTGTTATAAACTATATTTAATTTTAAGTATGCTGGATTTGTGTATTATTCTGCGATACTGATGTCATATGCATTTTCTATAGATGTTGACTGGATCATAAATGTGGAATTCTTCAGTGTATGCAAATGACATCATTTTATATAAAATAAAAGCGTATATTTTAAGTCTTAAAACTAAAATAAGTTTTGTAGAAGTGCATCCATTTCACTGCAAGGGCTTTGCAGTTCTTCACAGGTGAAAATGTTTCCCTTTTGAAAATAACACAATTGAAATCACACACTGATAAAACACAAAGTTTTACAAAAATTTAGAGTGTCTTTATAGAAGAGCAGTGACCTTTAGGTTAAAATAATATTTATTTGAAAGTTAGACTAACCAATATAAGATGCATTTTCATTGTAACTAATTTTGTAGGTTTATTATAAATTAATGAAACAGTTCCTTAAACATTTTCTTTCCTCGAAATTCAACAGGTTCCACCTCATAATAGTAATATTTTTTTTTTTTTTTTTCACTCATCGGGGATGACACTAAATTCTCAAAAAGCAGAATTCCAACTTCCTGCTTATTATTACTTTTTTTAGTTTTCACTCCCATGTACTCTTATGTATTACCAATAAGGAATATTTAAGGGACTTTAGTTTAACATTAAGCGTTTGGATCAGTTATTTTAGCCTGCAAAGTCACATTTACTGGCAAAGCCATCTAATAGACTTTATTCAAATATATCTACAAAAACCTCACTCATGTGGTTATTTTGTCATGAAAGTGAGGTTAATATACCTCATATAAATATAATTTTAACTAGAAATTTTATTTAGTAACATCTAACTTATATTTTGTTAGAGTTTATTTAAACACTTTTCTCAAATAAAGTTAATAGTATAAAACATGTTTACTTGATTTAATCTAGCAGCTGGTTCTAAATTGTGTTAATCTCAATTCAAGTTTTCTATATATATATATATTTCTGTATACTGTTTTTACTTTAATTTCAGAAGACTACATAATATTTTATAGAGTAATTTTATGTAAAATAGATTGCACAAATTTGCCAAATAAACTTTGTTCAAGTATATCTACAAAACCCCCATTCCTGTGTTTACTTTGCCATGAAAGTGGGGTTAACACACCTCATATAAATATAATTTTAACTAAAAATTTTGATTAGTAACATGTAACTTATACAGTAGACTCCCTCAAATCCTCACATCTTGAAAAAAGAGGTTGTGCAGATTTTAGAATTTTGTGGATTTCTGGTGACTGTTTTGTTTAGATTTTTTAAACAGTAACTTGAATGTAGATAAGCATTTTATGGTGGATGCAGGAAAGGGGGAAAGAACTCATTTTTCAGCTTCCAAACTTTCGTAGGGAAAGATTGAAGACTAATATATCTACTCCTCTCCTTTCATAGCTCTATGTGCAGGACCCACAATACGGCAAACTTTTTCTATAGATACTCTAATTTATATCAAAATCAAAAGTAACATAATTTTATTTAATAATTAATCAGCTGTAATAGCCAAAAGAGCATGATTAGCAAAGAAAAATTAGTAAGCAAAGCATTGTGATTGCCGCTGATTTGAGCACCATCTTGAATTTTGTTCCTGCAACTTAACTGTAAGTTTCATTGTGCCAATCTCAATTTAGTTTTTCCTTATATTATTTTTCTATATAATTTTTTTATTTTAATTTCAGAAAACTACATAATATTATATAGAGTAATTTTATGTAAAATAGATTTTTCATGCAACATTAGCATGAAATCAGTCACTGTCTCATTCTCCTGTTAGCATTTTTTGAGAAACTTTAAATATTTAATGAACTATGTATCTGATTGCATGACTGCTTATATACTTGGTAAGGCATTCAGAACAGTCTAAAATCATAAAATAGTAAATGTTTTCCAAAACAGAAGGAAAATTTTAATCAAAATTTGAATGTTAGTGAAGATTGGTTTAACTTGAAATTTGAATGCTAATCCAAAATGGCTTTGGACCTCAACTGATGAATTAAAATTAAATGAAAATTCTATTATATTATAAAAACTTAAACATGTTTATCACACACTCATGCAGAAAAAAAAAACACTCATTTAAAATTGGTACTTTATTTTCAGGACAAAAGTCAAAGGAAGAAAAACTCTGGTTCCATCCTTCTATATGGATAGTTTATCGATTGGAAACTACTGGAACTGTGATGATGAACCAATAATGTAAGTTTTCTCTGCTCCATTTATCAGAATTAAAATGTTTTATTTAATTCATTTAAAATGTTATCACATAATTTGCTTTGTATAGAATTTTACCTATTTATTTTGCAAATTTTTGAGAATGCTGATTATTCTATTAAGGGGTTGACCTCCCAGAAAACTTTCACAAAATTTTCTTTTGCAGTTTTTGAACCCATAAGGTGTCTAGAAATATTCCATCAAAACCGATTGTTAACCCAATGTTTAAGTCATGGCTACCAATTTAATGAACTGGTGACTCTGACAAAGGGCTGATCAAAAACTTTAAGCACATTTTTCTTGAAAAAAGCTTTTTTTTTAACCTGTCTATATTCGCATGTTTAAACTATGCAAGCTATCTGCTTTTTTAAAAAAAATTAAACAACTGTTTTAAATGTAAGGCATGGCTTCAAAAAATTATTTTTAATAATTTAGATTTTTACATAGTTTTGAGAATGAGAAATTATTGACAAACAATGACAATGACCTGAAACTTTAAACAGAAATTTGGATTCATCTTATTCGTTTGAGGTTTGCCATCTAACTAATTTAATACATTTTAAGAATCTGTATGATAATTTTTTTCAGATTATTATTAACAGTGCAATCACCCATACACTGATTTAATATTCTTAGTGAACTTTGGAAGAGTTTAGATCAATTAAAACATCAACTGTTTTTTATGAAAATATTTACACACTTAGACAAAAATATAATAAATTTAATGTCAAAAACAAATTTTTCTATGTGCATTATTTAAAAAAAAAAAAAAAAAAAGATAAATACTGAAAATGCCTTAAAAATCAAGCTACAACAGGAGAACCTCTCCTTAAATGACAAATCAAGCACAGTTTTTACTGTGTCATTCAACAAACACAACTTTTTTGCCTTTAAGCCTTTTCCTCTTTTGCATTTATGTCTTCACCAAGAATTTCATGAGTTTTACTGCTGCATAGCTCCCAACTTTTATGCTTCTTTTTACCACTTTATTTTAATGGCAATCTTTACCTTATTTAATCCCTGAAATTTGATGATTAAATAAGGCAAAACTATCTTAAAATATAGTGGCAAGAAAAAAGCATAAAAATTGGTAACTATGCTGCTGTCTGGCTTGAAAGTGTGGCATATGAAAGCTACTTTCAAGAAAATGTACTAGTAGGCCAAAAAATTTAACATGACCATTTTCTCCAAAGCTTCATTTACCCACAACAACAACAACAAAAAAAAAAGACAAATAGCAGCAGCTCCAGTAATATATGTTCTTATTGTATCAGCCAGAATAGTAGAAAATGATAAGGAACAAATCTCACATGATATTCCTTCTCAATGGATTATTAAAACAAAAAATTTCAGTATAGTCTCATGCATATTGATCAAATTAAATGACTTTTTAAAATTGACATGAAATTGTAAATAAGTGGTGATGTCATATGTTTTGCTATGGTGTTTCATTGTTGACCTAGTGATCATAAATTTACTGACTGGTTATGCACCTTACTGAATATTATATATGGTTGTTGTCAACTCTTATGTTAATACTAGGGCTTGATAATAGAAGTACAAAATTGTTTAACTATTGATTTTACAAATTTGGTTCTTTTGCATCCGGATGTTATATCATATGCCGATTGATAAAATCTAAATGTAAAAAAAAATTGGACCACAACTTTCCGATTTATGAAAAAAAGCGATTTTTAAACTTATAAAAGAGATGTTTTTTTGCACAATTGATGGAATTTGTTAAAATTAGGAAAACTAAAGAACCGATCACTTTTAAAGCATTGTTTAGAACGGTATCACATTTTTAAAAATACAGCATAAATTTTACTTATTCAGTATAAAAATTTCATAAGTGTTGATACCACTGTTTTCAAATAGTAATTTCAGCAAATATCTAAAATTCTTGCTTAAGACCATTTTTAAACAGTAGCATTCTCTATCGTTTTGTGTATGGTTTTTTAACGGCGTGATGAGATAAATATTACTTATTCAATATAAAAATTTTCATAAGTGTTGATACTACTATTTTAGAATAATGATTTAGCAAATATCTTAAATCGGTGTTTAAGACCACCATCCCTTTGACTAATGTATCTACAGATAAGTTGTAGAAAGGAGTTTCGTTCCGATAAACTTTCGTTAAGAATAGAGAGTGCTCCCTGGTGGTGAAATGTAAAACTAACAGATCACGATTTTATTTAAATTACTAGCAGACTATGCCCGCTATGCTGGTCTGTCCATTCAAAGTGTAACAGTGAATTTGACATTGTGATTTAAAGAAATATGGAACCATAACTGGAATGTTCTTTCGCATTGCTGAAAATGATATGAATGCCATTGTGCTATTATATTTTCTAACGTGCAGACAAAATTTCAGCTATTAAGGTCCAACTCTTTTAGTTGATCCATCACAGTAGGACTTGGTAAAGAATGATAGTACAATATGCAATATAATAAAACAACCCTGAAAAATTATTTAACTAATAATGCAAACAAACAAAGTGACAAAATCGGTCCAGTAAAACTTCTTTAAAAGGCTGATCTTTCATATTGGGGTCCATATGATAAGAGAACTTTCCCCCATAATTCTATAATTAAGCAACGTAGAATGATATGCAATAAACTAAAACCTCCTCAAACATAGTCTAAGCAACAGAGCAAGTATTATCAATATCTGCCATCTAGAACTTTTTGAAAAGTATAATCTTTCATAATCGGTTTCACAGGATTATGGAGCTTTCCACCATTACTTTATGACTAAGCAATGTAGAACAATATACAAAATACTAAAACCATATCTGAATAGGTACCTAACTAACAATGGAATTCCTATCAAAACCCGTTCTGTAGAACTTTTTTAAAATGTTAAACTTCCATAATTGGATTCAACTGATTATAGAACTTTCCACCACATTTCTATTATTAAGCAATACAGAACAGTATAGTATCTAACTAACAGTGCAAGTTCAATCGAAATCCATTCAGCTGAATCTTTTAAAAAGGCTAATCTTTCACAATCGGATTTGTCTGATTATATAACTTTAAAACAAATTTCTATGTCTAAGAAACATAAAACAATATGTTATATACTAAAAGCTTCCCTGAAAAATTATGTATAATTTTAATTTTCACCAAAATCCATTCAGCAGAGCTCAAGTTATATGCAGCTGGGACAAATTTCCCATTTGCATTTTACACTCATATATGTATATAGTGGAAGCAGAAGTAGATAGATAGATAAGAATATTGATGCTTAAAATTTAAGAAACTGCAAGTTATTTCTCGTTGTCTCTGCTGAATAATTTTAAAGACATTTCAATCAGCGAGTATTGAGATTTACGATCATGTCTACATCAAATGTATTTCATTTTGTATCAAAACATTCTCGGTAAAATGAGCCAATTTGGTGTGGGTTCCAATCTCAGATTTTTCCTCATCTCTTTTTTTAAACTATTTTTAAAAAAAGGTATTTTACCATCTCAGTAGCAGCTTGAAGCTATATACCAGTTACTTTATTGTGTATTATCCATACCCATGTTGTATATTACTGCCTCCATTACTACAATCTAAAAAAAAAACAGTACTTTTCCATATATCCACGTCATTGTCACCAAGTATAATAGTTTGCACCAATCGAAGCATTTGAAAAAAATTAACATTGTTGGACAAAAGTAATCATTTAAAAAATGTAACATTTCAAAATTACAGAGTTTTGAGAACTATTTTATTACATCAATAGAAATATACTAAAAATAAAAGCACAAATAAATATTATACAATAAAATATTTTTCTTCAAAATCACTATTTAAACTACGCACATGAAATTCTAAGTGTCTCTTAGCACTGCAGTAAACATTTCCATTTTTTAATCAGCAAAAAATGGAGTTATAACATAATTTTACTTAATAATAAAAAATACTTTCAATTCAAAAAATAGTAAATAGAATATTTTTGTATGGTTATAATTGAATAATAATTAAAGCCAAAAGAATTTCATGTTCAATAAATAGCAAGCCACAATGTCTGGTATGGTTTGCAATAAAAATTTGGTACTTTTCCACTATAAGCGCCTTGGCATTTTTTTAAACAGCTTGGCACAATTCGGCATCAGAAAGTTAGATTTGTTGGCAAATGATATAAACAGTTAAGAAAACAAACTTGATGAACTTGTTTGTTTATATATGTATTTTAAATATATATATATATATATTACTAGGGAGCTTTGCCCCATACGAGCTATGCTCACCAACCCCCATTCCGAAACCCCAAATTCTAAAAGCAGACTAAGTTCATCGGCTTTAAAAAGATTGAGTTATAATTTTCAAAACAGTGGTGATCTCCCTGTAAACAGGTTTTCATTCATATTCCTTTGATTGGAGATTTTAAAGGCAGAATCAGCATTTGTTAAGAGATACAATGGCTGTTTTTGTCTTTGATTAAAAAAAATTAGTTTAAAGTTTGAAAATAAACTAATGTAAAATGAATTAAGTAGAGTCTTTGTCTCTAGGTTTTTTAACATCTGTATAAGAAAGTTCTTTTTAATAACACATTTGAAATGTATCGTTTTATATCTGACGTAATTTTCACCAAAGTTTTCTTTCTTTTTTTAACATTGACGTGGAAATACTTTTGTTGTTGGAAAGGAAATATTATTTGCACTTCTTGGAATTCACAATAATAGTTGAAAAGATTACCTCAAAATATGAAATAAATGTCTCGCATAAATATATTTTTTAATTTGAACCATTTTGCCGACTGTCAATTATTTGGCCTTTTTAAATTCCTCCATTTGTGACTTTTAATGCATAATTATGAATTTATTATTTTAAAATTTTCTTTCTCTTTTAAAATTCATGTGTAACTATAGTTTTTATGATGCAATGTTCAAAAGTTTCCTGATTTTTAACACATAATCACTTAATTCTCATTTCAAAGTTTTCTGATTATAATATCCACATGCAAATAAATTTTTAATTTGAAGGAAATATTATTCTTTGCACTGTTTTTAAAATTGGCAACAGTTTAAAATAATATTCTTTTCTAAAATATGTGAAAAATATCTCTCGAAATGCTGAAAATTTGAATTCAAAATGGAGATAAATCCTTAAAAAATGAGTCAAATTAAAAAAAATAAATGCAGTCTGCACACCAGGAACTTCTAAGCTATTAAATGATGTAAAGATGTTTAAATTCCTATATATAGTTTTTGCTCGCATAATTTTTTTTTAATGGAACGATTTTGACCAACTTTAACATGAAATATCTCTTAAAATAATTATTCGATTTAAAAACTGTCTGTATCAGCGTGTTTATCACACATTTCTCTATAATAGCACCAATTTTCATATTTTTGTATGAAACAGTTTTCTTAATATTAGCAAAGAAAGATGCCCGATCACAAGAAATATGGATGCCAATCTAGAATAGTACTACCGGGAAGATCTATGCAGATTTTTATTGGTCCATTTCCAAATCGTTACTTTTTTATATATATAGAAGGATTACTGTTTTTTATGTACAAACTACTTCTTTATGTTAAATAAATTGTATAAACGTTGAAAAAAAAATGCTTGCATATGAAAATTGCTGTTATGAAATAGTGAATAGATTGCTAGAAAATATGTTGCCAAATTTCCTTCTCCACCAAGGCTATTTTCTCTATTTCGCCAAGATCCCTATGCTGGAAAAGTACCAAAAAATCTTTGCATGTTTAAGATTGAAATAAATGGTGGAATCATTTTGGTATCATGTTGGTATAATGTAAAAGTAGCAAAAGGTCTCCAAAAACCTTTCGGTACTATCTAGTTATCCCGTCGACCAATTTCGCCAAATTATATAAATTGTCAAATTATACAAATTGACACAATTTTTATTTTAAATAATAAAAAAACAAATAAATCAGTATAACATTAATAAAAATACAAATAAAACGTCGAAATAAAAATCCTTGATGACGTGTAACTTGCTTAAAGTCAAGTGAATGTGACATTTACGATCAATCATTATTGGCATTTAATCTTATAGTTTAGCAATAGATTTTTGGTCAACAGAATAACCAAGTAGTATCAAACTTTCTCCCAAATTATGCCAATTCTCTGTAAATTCAGTTATGGAATAGGCCTGCTTTAAAAACACAGGATTAATTTAACCCTTTTCCTAAATTATGCACCAAACCACGCCCGGTAACATACGTCAATTGTCTGTAGACTCAATTATATAACTTATCGGTATCAAATACGCCAATTGGATGTGGACTCGATTATGTAATTTATTTCCTTAATTAATGCATACTTTACAAACTACTTCTACTTTCTAATTTTCCCGATTTTAAGATCAATGGCAACTGTTAGATGTAAGTATTACTGTTAGATGTAAATATGTTTGTCATTGTCACGGTATTTTAGTTTGGCCTACAAAATGTTATTATAATATTCAATATTAGCAATGTTTCTGATATTTTTAACAGTCTTCGGAGTTACGTTTTTTTTTTGTCACTAATATATTCTTTAATTATTCCTATGATAGATTGCTTCAACAATCTCAAGAAAAAGCAGTACTTTTATGTTAGCCAGCCGCATGTGATTAATAACCAAATATTTTTCCCATCAGCATTCATTTAAAAAATATAAAACTTTCACTCATTTCATTTAAAATATATACATGTAAAATATACATAGTACATACCGTTACAATATTCACCTTTCACCCATTTCATTAAAAATTTAAAAGGATAAAAAATACAAATATTATTATAAAAAATTACTTAATCATCAAAGTATTTTTTATAATTTCTAGATGTGAAAAAATAAAATATGCTATTGCCGAGAAAAAAATGCTATTGGCGAGACTTGCACCCAGCTAATATAAAAGTACTGAAAAAAACCTCCTCATGTAGGGTTCTACAATATATGTAAGAGGAATTTAAAATGGAAAATTTTGTAAGGAAACTGTTACAGTTCAAAAAGAAACCACCCTGATGTCTATTAGTGATTTACAATCAAGTTTGGTGTCAAATATCAATCAGGAATTGTTTGATTGAACACATTTACGAATATTTCTCCAAAAATCGACGATGATTGGTCAAATAGCAAAGTTGCCATTCGAGATCATAAGCCGATTCACCTTGATTACAGAATTTTCTGTACTTTTCCACTATAGGGGCCTTGGCATTTTTTTTAAAGTTCGGTGAAATTCAAGCTTCAGAAAGTGAGATTTGTGGCCAAATGATATGGGCAGCTATGAAAACAAATAAAATGAACTTTTATGCTTTTTAAAATATATAGTAAAGTGGGGACAGATGCCGCAGTTTTTCTTTTCTTCTTGTAAAATGTACAATAAAGCAAAAAACAACAAACTAAGTACCAGAAATCATTGGTCAAACCCTTTAAAATCTAATTTCTATGTTAAACAAGCTAAGACCACCTTAATAAAGTAGGCATAATTATTTTTCCCATAGGTCCATTTTTAACATCATTTTTTATGTGCTGGATAAGATGCCGCATGGGGTGTGGGACAGATGCCGCATAGAGAAAAATGCTTGGCTGTTTATTTTTTTTTTTTTATTCAAGAAAATCACATTTTTATTTTCTCAAACTACTTAAAATGAAATTAAATAACAGTAAACTTACAAAAATTATACATATCACTAAATTCTGAATAGTTGTGTAAAAAGTGTAAAATGCAAAAGTGTAATCTCTATAAACAAAACTTGAGACAAAAAGTGAAAATGAAAAGAAAATCATTTGAATTTACATGAATGGATAGCATAATTATGGGAAACAATAGACAGCATAATTCCAAAAAAGATATAAATCACTGGTTTACATCCAGGTGAACATTGCAGTTTGCTGTTAATGTAAGTATTGGTTCTATTCTATTTAGGCACTAGTCTTTTTATTTTTGGTCTTTCTTTTCATTCTTTGATTTTGTATTTCCATTCGCCCCCAATCACACCACACTACCCATTGCAAAAGTAAAGTAAGTGTTTTTCATGCAGCTATTGATTGAATTTGAGGTACTGAATCCTGTCCACTTTAGACTTTGCTCCTAGATAAGTCTCCAGCTACTCAACATATGCAGAGTCATCAAATTTCAATCCAGTTCTGCCATCAGAATCCATAAGAGGAACAATTTACCCATTGTCGGAAGATGACTTATATTTTAGTTTTTTTCTGAAGTAAGACGTTTTCAAGTTGATCTTTCCCTTCCATTTTTTACACATTTTACTTCTGCCAAGTTGCCGTTCTTTGACGCTTTCTAGTTTCTTTTGTTTTTCATTTCCTTCTTCAATTTTATCATTTATAAACTCTGTGTTTGTAATATTTGCATCCTTTTACTTTTTCTTACTTGGCTGTATAGGTCTTTTGACCATTGGGGTAGGAGATATTTTGTTTAACAGTTTAGATGGTGAGAATTGTAAACGGCCTACGTTTTCCTTATTCACACATGGTGAACCAACATTGTTGCTGAGAATATTTTGATAAGTAGCAGAATGCGCTAATATACATTCATTTAAATAAACCATAATTTCATACCAAGCAACATAGAATGACATGTTATGTACTAAAACGTTTCCTGAAAAATTACCTAACTAACAGTGCAAGTTCAGCAGAACTCAGGTTATAAGTGGCCGGAATAAAATTTCATTTGAATTATATACATATGAGGAGCAAACATTCAAACCGTGCTTTCTCACAAAAAAATAAAAAATGAGTTATTGTTATTTTTATGAACTCTGTGTTAAATTGCACAGAAATAAATGGTATTTTTAACCCCCCAAAAAATCTCAGATTATAAACAAATTTTAAATCTTGACGTTTCAATCAAAGAGTGTTTCCTCTAAAGCCTGCATTCAGTTAAACAGTGATTCTACTTAAATCGCAGTGATGAATTTATTGAACCGAAAAACAAAAATATATTTTGTAGCATCTGTCCCTCAACCTCGGTGAGGTATCTGTCCCATAGTGGCGGGTAAGATGCTGCACCGCCATTTTGTATCATGTGAGCGACGTGAGAGAAAGGCAAGCACATGTCTGTATTCTACGAGGATCTAGTCTATAGTTGCAATCAATTTTGGGATGAAATCTCTGTTTATTTTTCTTAAAATATGTAATAAAACTTCATTAGAATAATTTTAGCAACTTACCACGCAGGTTCGAGCCATAAAAACGGGCATAAATATGTAAATACAGGCAATTAAGTGGTGGAAACGCATACAACACATCACACAACACAGAGGAACACTACAAACATCTAAGATTGGTCTAGGGAATGCTAGTGTCGCCTACACAATCTCTGCGGCATCTGTCCTGCCGCGGCGTCTGTCCCCACTTTACTATACATTCCTATATATAAACTTTTTATTTATATATATTAATATTGTTGTTATTTATATACAATTCACTTCTGTTTTTATATAAAAAGAGATAAATGTCTTCTTTATAGTAAATAAATTGATAAATTATATAATTATTGAACAGAAAATATGCATGAAATTTTCCTTTTCTCGCCAAGCCCACTTTCTCCACCCCTCCAAGAGCCCTATTTTGGAAAATTACCAAATTTTCCCCTGTTGTTCTATGACTATGCAGTGTGAAACATTATATTATATGCTAAAACTATCTCTGAAAAATTGCCAAACTAACAATGCAAATTCTATCGAAAACAGTTTATTATAACTTTTAAAAAAGGCTAATTTTTTATAATTGTGTTCACCAGATTAGAGAATTTTCATCAAAATTTTATGGCTGAGCTACATAGAAGGATGTGTTGTTAATGAAACATTCCCTGAAAAATTATCTAATTAACAGTCAAAGTTCCACTGAAATACATGCAGCAGAATCTTTTAAAAAGGCTCATTTTTCATTATCAGGTTTATCTCATTAAGGAACTTTAAACCATAATTTCATACCAAGCAACATAGAATGACATGTTATCTACTAAAACGTTTCCCGAAAAATTACCTAACTAATAGTGCAAGTTCAGCAGAACTCTAGTTATAAGTGGCCGGAACGAAATTTCATTTGAATTATATACATATGAGGAGCAAACATTCAAACCGTGCTTTCTCACAAAAAAAAAAAAAAAAAAAAAGAGATATTGTTATTTTTATGAACTCTGTGTTAAATTGCACAGAAATAAACGGTATTTTTAACCCAAAAAATTTTTTCTCAGATTATAAACAAATTTTAAATCTTGACGTTTCAATCAAAGAGTGTTTCCTCTAAAGCCTGCATTCAGTTAAACAGTGATTTCTCCAGTCTGCCAATCACAGTTGTCACTTAATGTGTATTTTCGAAACCTACCGTACATATCATAATTGAAATGGATTGTTTTAGAGAAAAATAAGAGAACTGTTAAAGTTAAAGGTTTCCAGAATTATAGATTTCAAGATCTAAGTGAAGAATATTATGTAAATCTTCTTAAAAAGGGAGTTGCTGTTGCCCTTGTTCAAAGGGTTGTTTTAGAATCTCTTCCTCTTAACGACACCATATCAGTTGAAAAGAAAAAAAGATGTTGAGAAACTTTTGAAGGTAATGTATGGTGAACAGTGGCAAAATCAACCTGATGTCTTCAAATGGTACAACCACATCATCCATGATTTACCAGCCTGCAAAGAAGATGAGGAGGAAAGTGTGTGACGTCTAGATGAAGATATTGGTTTTAAAATTTGAAGTGGATTTCTGGCAAACAAGTATTTATTTAGTAAATATTTAATGAATACTACTAGGTACCATAATCTGTCATTTTATTTTATCAATAATCAACTGAAGTTTGGTATTTACTCACATAAAATAATACTTTTGTATTATTTGTGAGTTAGAACTTATTTCATTCAAAAAGTGTTTTATCCATTTGTCAAACAATCAAAACTTGTTTCCTCCTCTGAATTCGGTCAAAACATGATTTCTCCAAATATTAAATGCATTTTAATAATTTGTTTTATGTTTAATATCTTATGTATGTTTGCAATTCTTTCTAACAACTAGTAATAAAAATATACAATAAAAATAGAATTAAATACAAGTTATATTCTAATTTATCAGTTTTTGTGTTTTTTGAAAATTTGTATCTAAAGGAGAAAGCATGGTTTGAATGTTTGCTCCACATATACATAAGTAGAATTAGATTATTCCAAAAATGTTGTTGTCTACTTGAAAAATCACACACTCAAACCGATGCCAACGCTTATGCATTTTTGGCTTAAAATTAAAATATTTGGCGATAAAATGATATTGTAAATAAACATACATCATGTAACTCACAAGTACCATCATTTTTATAATTACCTCTGCTAGTTTCTTCTGCAAGCCACATGATGGATGAGTTAGATAAAAATAAAAAGTAAATTTTAAAAAAATAAAAAACAAAATTGTCATTCAGATATTATCTTATCAAAATTTTTGATGCATTTTTCTTAACCTGACACAAGAGATAAATTGCCAAACGTTTAAAACTGCAATCTTTCATATTGAATAATTTTTTATGCATTACGAACATTCCCTTTCTTGCTTAAATTAAATATTTTCCTTTTATAATATTACCACACGTCAAAACTGTTTTTCAGTTTCTCTTTTTTTTATTTTAAATAAAATTAGTAACAGTTTTTTTCTAGATGTACAACCTTTTCAATTCATTTATCAATGAAATTTACAGCCAATAAAATAATGGTAACCCTTTTGCCCAAAATAACAGAACTTTCCATCATAATTCTATAACTAATCTACGTATAATGATGTGTTATAGCTTAAAACCTTCCCTGAAACAATATCTCTCTAACAGTCTAAGTTCCATCAAAATTCATGCAGTAGAACTCGAAATATAGAGGTTCGGAACAAAATTTCCGTTTGTATTTTATATGTGTAAGTAGATTTACATACTGAAAACATAAATATCCTTGTCTGTTTTTTTATTAGGTATGTAATTGTTTAGTGATTTGGACAAATAGACGAATACCAAATATTTGGCAGCTGAATACTAACCTTTTAAAAAAGTTTTTTTTTGTAAATATTTCTTTTAATTAAAATTTAAAGTAAAATTAAAAACTAGTTTAAATTGATTGTTTTTTTTTTGTATGCTCAAAAATTTTAAAAGTTGTATGTATATTTATAACATATTGAAGTCAGTAATAAGAAAATATGGCATTGACATATCTAAGTAGTTGCTAGTAGATAAATCTAGTAGTTATATCTATAGGTACAGTAGACTTCCTCAAATCTGTAACCTTAAAACCCACAAATGACTAAAATCCACACATCATCACAGATGTAAACAATGAAACTTTCAGTAAGGGTCAAAATTAGACATTTTTATTTTTATATCATCCTTATACGTATTTAAAACGTAATTCTCATTAATATAACTGAATTCATGCTTTTTCATGAAGGAAGTATAAATTTATTTTTGAAAAATTCAAGATATTTCTGATATCCTTAGTAATCATAATCTTTTTGCCAAATTATATTCATGTATTAATCAAGCTTTTTTAGTTATTAAGTTTGGCTAAACCTGAAATAAAACTTCCATATAATACAATTTCCATTTGGATTAGTAGGTTAGGTTACCTTTAAAAGGCAAGTTACATTGAAAAATTCAAGAAAAATGTATCTTTATGGTGTATATTTAGATTTTATCTTTATGGTGCATATAGATTATTAATTATTTACTTGACTGAAGTGAACCTAGCTATGTAGATTAACTTTAATTGATAAACTGTGCAGGATGCATTTGGATATAAACATTTAGTCTTGGATCCAAGATCTGATCATCATTCATATATCGCGGCTAGCTACGGACTGTCGATTGCGGCCAGATAACATTTCACTGGTGCTGATGGCATCATCTAGTGCACATCAAAACAAATACAACATTCACTTCCTTCTTAAAGAAAGATAACAGAAAACATTAAAGTTCTTTAGACATGCACAGTAGGGTGGAGCGAAAAAAATTATTATTTTTTAAATCAAAAACGGTTAGGTGCCAAAAGTTGCCTTTATATTAGTACATCATCTGCGTGCAATATTACCGCTGAAAAAAAAATGGCTTGAGTCTGCGCTTTTGGTCCGAAAGTCGAAATTTTGGGTAAAATTTGACATTTTTTCAAAAAATAAAAAAAAATTCTATAGAGAAGGTTATTATTTAAAAGTGTTATTTAAACCTTTATTATTAATGACTTAACATATTTAAACGATAAAACGATATGTTTGTTCTGTATAACGGGAGCAAAACTGACAAATTTTGGTAAAAAAAGGCGTTTTCACTCTGTTGTGTCCTACAACTAATTGTTGTTTAGAATACAGCTCTTACGTAGTTGCTTTCAAAACTACTCAGGAGCTATCACGTGGAAGTGGCTGCATTTCATGTCACAGCAGTGCATAACTCGACCACCCTACCATCTGAGCACAATGTTTTATTTATACATTGAATTGTGATTTTTTATCAAAGACTGGCGTAAGTTTTCTAATTATCAAGCTAGTCCATCTATCTTTGTATCCAAAGACATTGGATGATGCTGCTGTAACACTCCTTCACGTATATTTATACTGCTTGTATATGATAAGGCAAGCAGAGTAATGCAGTGGAATTAATGGAATCTATTCAGCCCTCTAGTATCTTCACCAAAATTACATCCAGTTACTACATAGTGATTGGGAGTTCTGTTCCTACAACATTTTACAACATTTAGGTATTTCATCTTTAAGTATGCCATCATTTACTCTACCTCTTGCATTTTTTATATGCTGATAAGCTTGCTGTTTAATGTGATGGCGATCGTCATCAACATTGCAATAAGAATTTGCTCTCAATGTGAAAAGCTACCATTGTCCTAAATAAATTTTTTTAGTGTATTTGTTTTTTGCCATTTTCTGTGATGCTTAGTAGCTAAGTAATTTCCCATAAGTTTTTAGATTAATTTTTTAGATGTGGATTTTATTTTGTGTAAACCATCCTGCGGCATAAACCTGGATTACAGACTTTCTGAGTGAACCAGACTCTGATGGTCAATCAGTGCTTATATAAAGGTGAATAATTTTATGCGCCGTTGTGAGCCATCTTGCATAGGGCAAGTTTCTTGGGTTCCTATTTGCTAGTTCTTCTGAGCAATATCTCGATGAAATAACTTTGCAAATATCTAGCAGGTATTTCTGGTATGTGCTGAGTACCCTTTTCTCGATTTCAGGAAATAATGTTTAAAAATTACTCTCTATGGCTTCAAAAATTGAAATAAGAAGGGGATAAGCACGTGGACAAAGATTTTCCTATTGGTCTGACGCATCCCTGTGGATTAGAATCTAATTTTTGCCAACGATCTTTCTTAATAAATGATGCAGAGGAAATTCACTGGACTTGGAGGTGGCATATGATCAATTGTAATGGTTCATTCTAAACATGTCCCTCGTAGAATGGATGACAACAACTAATAGAATTATCCGCCTTCAAACGAGCACTCACTGCCAATCAGTGTCTCTAGGTTCACTCAAAAAGTACTATGTTATCCAAGTTTGGCCCCAGAATAGTTTACAATCAAATGTAATCCACAGCTAAAGAAGGGATCTAAAAACTCATGGGAAATTGGCTACACAAAAACAACTCGGTTACTAAGCAACACACAAAACGGAATAAAACAAATACTAAAAAAAATATTATTTAGGACAATGGTTGCTTTGCATACACTGAGGAAATTCTTATTTCAATGCTCTCTGACGATTGCCATCACATTAAACAGCTAGCTGCTCAGCACATAATAGTTGAAAGATGAGAGTAAATGATGGCATATGCAAATCTGAAATATCGACAATCAACTTTGAAGTGGATAATTATATAAATCTAATTCTTTGGAAAAGTGTTCTGGTTACAGAACCTCTAATCAATATGCATTTATCATGTGCAATCTTGGTGAAGATAATAGAAGGCTGAATAGATTACCTTAATATCATCCGCACTGCATTACACTGCTTGTCTTCTCTTACACAAGCAGTAGAAAAATACGCAAAGGAGATCACAGCAGCAGCATTCAAAGTCTGTGGATCCAAAGAAGAGATGTACCAGGTTGATACATAGAAAACTTATGCTAGTCTTTGATAAAAAATCACAATTCAATGTATAAATAAAACATCAAGTTCAGATGGTAGGGTGGTCGAGCTATGCACTGTTGTGACATGAAATGCAGTCACCTCCACATGGTACCTCCTGGGTAGTTTTGAAAGCAACTAGGTAAGAGCTGTATTCTAAACAACAATTAGTTGTATGGCACAACAGAGTGGAAACGTCTTTTTTTCACCAAAAGTTGTCAGTTTCATTCCAGTTATACAGAACAAAGATATCGTTTTATCATTTAAATATGTTAAGTCAATAATAAAAATTTAAATAACACTTTTAAATAATAACTCATCCCTATAGAATTTTTTTTTAATTTTTGAAAAAATGTCAAATTTTACCCAAAATTTCGGCTTTTGGGCAAAAAGCGCAGATTCAAGCCATTTTTTTTCAGCAGTAATATTGCACACATATGATGTATTAGTATAAAGGTAACTTTTGGCATCTACTTGTTTTTGATTTTAAAAAATTAATTTTTTTTGCTCCACCCTAATGCACATTTCAAATAATAAAATTACATTCCTTGACATAGTTCAAAATGGTAACTGTTCTATTGTCTAATATTGCAACAGTTCTAATGTCTAATATTGCAGACGTGCAAGTTTTGACTTTGAACAATTAGAACGTCTAGGAAGTGGAGTTCCCGAATTCTGCAACACTACTTGAGGCGAGAGTGCTGGAGGTCTTGCCTGAGAACTGTCGTCTATGTCTAGGACACTTACCTGTGGATACAGTAAAGGAGGTAGAAGGGTGTTTGTCACCTGATCTGCCGATAAATCTACTGCACAATTAGGTTGCTCTGGAAAAGGCGCTGACACAACTGGATCTGGAGCAGCAGGGCTGGTGCATCTGGAGTTGGAGGAATTTCATGAACACTATCTCCTTTTCTGTAGCGGACTTGGTCGATGTGATATGTTCAAATACTCCAAGTTGTCTTGACTTTGCATATGGTATTTTCGATTGGACATATGACATTTCCAGGAATCCAAGATGGGCCCTGGCTAAAGGAGCACACCCAAACTGGAGTGCCTTCTGAGAATTTGTTTATATGGGTTTCTCCCTTCTCAGATGTTTGAGTTTTTAACACTGCAGATGAGATCCAAATGCATGCGAAGAGGGCGTCCAAACATTGCAACAGCTGGAGATATACCCGTTGTCCTTGATGGGGTGTTTCGGAAATTTAGAAGAAATCTAGCCAGTCTCTCCATGAAAGTTTCTTCTTTAACTTTCTTCAATGTAGCTTTCACTGTACATACCGCTCTTTCTGTTAAACCGTTTGAATTCGGATGGTACGGTGCAATTTTTATGGGTGTAATGTCATTTTTCTGTAAGAAATAAGTGAATTCATCACTATGGAACCCTGGTCCATTATCACTTACTGAACTTTCTGGTAACTTGAAGTGTGCAAAAAGGTTGTGCAGAGTTGTTATGGTTGTAGTTGCTGTTGTGTTAGGCACAGGGATCACTTCTAGGCACTTTGCCTTAGCATCGACTACAATGAATAGCCAGTGACCTTTACGGGACCTGCATGGTCGATATGTATCCTTTCCCAAGGTTTTTCAGGTATGAGCCAAGGGATTTGTGTCGAAGGAGGAGCTGCAGCATTTTCTTGGCAGTCCAGGTAGTTTTGTACTTTGGTTTCCAAGTCTCGATCAATACCAGGTCACCACACATGGGAACGAGCCAGAGACTTGATCGCAGAAATACCTTGATGAGCACTGTGCAGTTCATCCAAAAACAAATTCACGAAACTTTCCTAGGACAAAAACACAGGAACCTCTGAGGATATTTTCTTCAACTGACAGTTCATTTCGGATATGCCAAAAGTCTTGCAAATTCTCTGCTACCTTTCTTGGCCAACCATTTTGAATATGGGATCTCAGACGACTCAGTGCAGGACACTTGTCTATCTCCCTTTGCATTTGATGTGCTATCAGTAGGCTATCATTTAACTGCCGGATAAGTATAACAGACTCGTCAGGTACTGGAGGATCTTTCATTTCAGATTTAAATGGGAGTCTACTGCAGGCATCAGCATTTCCATGCAACTTCCCTTTCTGATACTCGATGTTGTACACATAGGCCAATAAAGTCAATGCCCATCACTGAATGCGAGCTGCAGCAACCGATGGTACTGGTTACTCTTCTGATAATAAATTTACTGATGGATGGTGGTTTGTAACCAATGTAAATTTGCGTCCATTTGCAATGTAAATTTGTGTATATTTATAACCACCAGGTGTCTCGACTCTTCATCTAGCTCCAGTTGACAATGTACATCCCACAGATCTAACTTTGTGAATGCCATACCACCAGACATTTCAGCAAATAAGTCTTCAATGTTTGGGAGAGGGTACTGTTCTAGTTCTGTGGCCTTGTTGACAGTTAACTTAAAATTGCCACATATTCTCATTCTTCGATCTTGCTTTAACACAGGAACAATAGGAGCTGCCCAATCAGAGGTTTTCACCAGCTCTAAAATATCATCTGAAATGAGGCGGTCTATTTCCTTGTCAATTTTTTCTTTGTAAGCATATGGTACAGGGCGGGCCTTAAAAAACTTTGTAATCTTGCCCTTCTTACAGGTAAGATGAACTTTCAGAATCTTTCACTAATCTCAATTCTGGCGAGAAAACTTTTTTGAACTTTTCTAAAAGTCCATTTAATGTGAGCTGAGCAGTACATACATTATGTAAGGTATGGTCCATGTTTGAATCAAAAACATTCATCAAGCTTAATGGTACAATCCAGTTTTGACCAGCCAAGTTCGTGTTTCTCTGAAAAACCACCAGTAAAGGTAAATGCTCTGTTCTAGACTGGAACACCACATCCACATTTGTAACTCCCAAAATACTAATAGCATGATTAGTGTATGGCTGGAGTTTGATTTCTGTTTTCTTCAAAGGTGGGCAAAATCTTCTAATTTTTGTCAAACAGTTTTACAGGCATTATCGAAAATGGAGCTCCAGAATCAATTTAAAAAATAACAGGCTGCCCCTGGACCTTACATGTAATTTTAAGTGGGAGGTAATCTTCTTTACCATAACTTAAATGAAACATAGTGTATTGTTTACATTCTGGATCTTCCTTAGATTCTGTTACTAAATTGACTGTAGGTCTGTAACCACCTTTATTTTTAGATAAACATACCTTTGAGAGATGCCTCAGTTTTTTACAGCTATGAGAGGTAGTATTTTATGTTTACACTCTGGAGATGGATGTTTGGGATCACCACAATGAAAACAATGTTTCCCTGTACGTGCGTTATTTGAATTGGACGCCAATTTAGTAAACTTGTTTTTTTGCAGCCCTTGAGCCATAATTTGTAATTTCTTTACTTCTGAAACTGCAGATGTCTTCAAATCAACAGCATCCCTTGCTGCTGCTTCCATGGAAACGGCCTTTGAGAGATGCCCGTAAAAGGGTTAACTTCATTCTGGACAACAGTTTTCTTTGTATCCCCTCGTCCTGTATGCCACAGATGATTATATCCCGCAGCATCATGTCAAGATGTTGATTTGCAAGTGTTTCATTTAAATGTTGTTAACTATTCACTCACAAATTACATCCCTTTTTCTTAACAGAGTAACCAAGGTTGGTGTCATAGCAATTATAACTTTCTTCCAAAATTATCTTCTTAAAATTAAAAAAAATGAAAGAGTACTTACAAATACTGATGTTGTGATGATACTTTGAAGAGACAATGTTGTTTCTTTTAATAATTTTAATGGTGTAACAATATACATCAGGAAACCGTCATGGTTTCGTATAAATCATATATTTACAAGATAATGTTTTCACTGGATTCCAGTATTTTGCATATCGACTAAACTTATTAGAACAATCCCATTCTAATGGGGGGGGGGGGGGAGGTATGACTATTTCACTCAAAAGAGCCTCTTCATGCGATACTTTCGCTACCTCTTTTTCTAATTGAATTTTTCCCTCATAAGTATTTTTAGTTGAAAAATTAGCGATACTATCATTATAAATTATGTTATTTTTACTACAATAATTTCTCAATTCTTGAGTAGACCTTAGTTGGGTACCACATGGAGCTAACAAATAAATATCAATTTTACCTGCAGTTTGTCCTCTCTTTCTCTTCATATATCTCTCAAAAATTGTCAGGTGAATCATTTTCGGATGTGTCCTTCTTCTCTCCTGCCATTTCTCAAGTCTTCGTTTCTTGCATATTCTCTGGTATAGACCTGGTAGCTTCTTCATTATTTATCTGCTTTTCGGGTTTATCTTCACCTCCAGTAGTAGTTTCCTTGTTACCTGTAAGAACATTACTATCATCATTCAAAATGTTGATGAATAGGCGATGAGTTACTTTTTGATTTGCAGATCTTTCCAATTGTGGTTCATCGAAAGTAACATGTTTTCATTCAACAGTTACATTCTCATTGGGGAGATGTACACGATAATCACTAGACCCCAAACCATATCCAACAAAAATTCTACGTTTAGCTCTATGCTGATTTGTTTCTTTTCACTTTTGGCTGGTACACGAAAGTAATGTGTTTCGATTCAACAATTACATTCTCATTGGGGAGATGTACACGATAACCACTAGACCCCAAACCATATCTAACAAAAATTCTACGTTTAGCTCTTGGCTGAAATTCATTTCTTTTCACTTTTAGCTGGTACACGTAGGCTATACAATCATAGCGTTTCAAGTAGTGCATTGATGGTTTAATTCCATATCATTTTTGAATAGGAATGGCATTTATGCCCATATGAAGTATTTGATTACGGATATAATTAGTAGCCATTATAGCTTCTACCCAAAAAGAAGCAGGAAATCCTGCTGTTAACGAAAAAACTCATACACCATCTAATAGAACTCTATTGTATCTCTCTGTTATCCCATTCATTTGTGGGCTATATACTGTCATCCTTTCATGCTTTATCCCTATATTTTTGAGCATATGTTTTATTTTATCATTACAATATTCAAGCCCATTGTCCGTTCTTAATACTTTTACTTTTTTATTAACTTGTCTTTCTACGAATGTGATGAAGTTCTTGATTTTTGCAAAAACTTCATCTTTTGAATGTAATGGATAACAGAATGCTCTATGACTAAAGTCATCTATAAAGGTAAATAAATATCTATATCTGTTTCTAGATGTAACAGGTGTGGGACCCCAAACGTCACTATGAACTAATTGAAGAATTTTATTTGATCTAACTTTCTCTAATTTAGGATGGGTCACTCTAGTATTCTTTGCTAAAATGCAATATTCACAAGTGGTTTCTTTTCCTTGCAATGATCTGCAATTTTGTATTAAATTTTCTCTTACCATCTTTTTAATTACATTTATATTTGCGTGACATAGGCATTCATGCCAAAGCATAATATTATTTCGTTCAATTTTGTAAGTAGTATTGTACTGCTTATCCAATTCATTAACTTCACTTTTAGTACTTAACTCATTTCTCATACTTTGATTAATCAAATCTTCATTTGAATTAATTTGATTTCCTTTCTCTAACTTTTTAGGACTAGATGTTTTTACTTTATAATTAGTTGAGTTACTTTGTTTAGCAATTTTAAGTTGATGTAATTTCAGGGTTTTCTGATAAGATTCAACAACAGTGTCAGCTTTAGTTTCCTGTAATAAATCAGAAGATGCCTTAAGTGTATGTAACACATAAAATTTATCTTTAAGTCTAGCAGTATATAAATACTTCCAATTAGGAGTAAAAATCTTAAACCCTTTATCTAATTTTGCATGCATACCTGCATAGACCATTTTAGACATGGATATAAAATTTTTATGTATATCAGGTATATATAATACATCATGCAAATTAATTCTTAAAACCTTTTTATTTTCTCTAATCCTAAAATTAACCTTCCCTATGCCTTCAACTACATGTGGTGTCATTCCCATTTTTACAACCGTACCATTTGGAGGTTTCTTTAAACATGTAAAAAATTGCCGATTTTGACAAATATGAGAGGTTGATGCAGAATCTAATGTCCATTCCCAACAAGGGGGGGGGGGGGGGGAATCCTATCAGTACCAATTATTTTTCCTGTTGGTTCTATTACATAGAAATTTAAATTTCTTTCTTTATCCTTTTCTCTACCCTTTTGATTTTTACTCTTATAACTCCTATCTCTATCATTATATTTATTATTGCTACAATCGTCCTCCGAATACATTTCTTTTGAAAAATTAGCTGTATGGGGATTTACACTATTTTCATCAACAAACCTTGCTTTAGAAGCAAAAAATGTTTCATTACGCTGTTTTTCTTGTACATTTCTCCTAGAGTGTTCTTTAAAATTTCCCCCTTCACATCTGCAAATTTAAAGTCGTCCTTCCGGTATCCTATCCAATTCCCTAATTAAATAGTCATAACTTTCTGGGAGACTTTCTATCAGTTGATAACATCTGTGTTTTTCGGTAACTTCCTCCCCTGCATCCACCACATGGCGATAAACCTCCTCAAACTTAACTATATAAGAGGGAATATCCTTTTCTGAATTCATTTTAAGATTCCTAAACTCATTTACTTGAAATGATTTTAACACTCTGCCCCCTATTTCTAGAGTAGATTTCAATGTGTTCCAAATGTCAGCTAAGTTGTCTAAATGACCAATAGTTAATCCTACCTCTGGACAAACATATGTTTTAAGAAGACCAGCAGCTCTCTGCTTAGATTGGTTCAACTTAAACTAATCAAGGGCACCTAAACCTTTTCCGTCAGGCCAGTTCTTTTTATCAAACCAAATAAATAAACCTGTTTGTAAAATATGCTTGATATAATGAGTCTATTCCTGATAATCGTGTCAGGTTAAAATTACTGTATTCATTGCTGCCATCTTATTTTTACCATAAACATACATAGACCACATACATATATATAAAAAAAGCAAGAATTATTCAATACTACACAAAATTTCTTTTTCAATATATATCAATACATTTTTCAAAAAAATAAAGATAAGCCAACCTTTTTAATTCTACCTTTTTAAATCCCCCACAGGGACCCACACCTTCTGGGCCCATAACCTTTGTTGATTTGCAAGTGTTTGGTTTAAATGTTGTTAACTATTCCCTCAAAAATTACATCCCTTTTTCTTAACAGAGTAACCAAGGTTGGTGTTATAGCAATTATAACTTTCTTTCAAAATTATCTTATTAAAAATAAAAAAATGAAAGAGTACTTACAAATACTGATGTTGTGATGACACTTTGAAGAGACAGTGTTGTTTCTTTTAGTAATTTTAATGGCATAAAAATATACATCAGGAAACTGTCTAGGTTTCATATAAATCATATATTTGCAAGATGACGTTTTTACTGGATTCCGGTATTTTGCATATCGACTAAACTTATTGGAATAATTCTCTTTAATTTGAGACGCAAGAAGAAATAAATGCATGGTTAGTCCCGTAAAATATTTGAAGTGAGAAACAAAGCTTACATAGCCAGCAAACTTCCATTAAAATTCTATCATGAACTTTCAACAATATCTTGAACGAACTTTAACTTTCATAATTATTAAGACAAGAGCGAGATTCAACTTTCAAAATGGTCTTGTACATACTTTCACATATCGAAAACGCCGCTCAAACACACTTTCCATAATTAGAACACTGCATAAGGCAATGTATGTCTTGACTTAATCAAAATACAAGAATACAACCTACAAACTGAATCACAGACCTTTAAATGCCAGCGGCATCCACTGAAAAAGAAGCATGCAATTTGCATACGAAGCTTCTTTCTACTACTTTAAACATTTAAATTACATGAAAAATACTAACTTACAAAAAGATCATTAAAAATAACTGTGATGTAATTTAAAGCTAATAATACCTGAAAATAACTTTAAGTAATTCATTTAAAATAAAGAGATTATGAATGCGATCGCAACTTGAAATGGCTGCATGCCAAGAAGAATGCACGCTTAAACTCAACTCCACAGACTCGCGATGTCCAAACATAAACAAATGTTTGATGAACAAACTGAAAAATAAAGTAAACAAAGAAAAAATATAGGAATCCAGTATACAGTAGGTAATAACTAATAAATATGTAATAGGGTGGAAAGGGATGGGAAAAATAAATTGTAGATCCTACACAAGAGAATCACCAAAGTTGCAGTATTTCGCTAATTTTCAGAGCTCCGCGATGTAATTGGTCACCGATTCGTCCGTGCACCGTACACGACTGTTGAACTTGAATCGCACTACAATCTCCGAGGGCACTGGGTCATAATGTTCGTTCAGGATAGCAATTAATTCTGCAAGTGTCTTAGATGTTGGTGCATGTAGGGTCTGATAACACTTCCCTCACAATATATCTAGTCATACTGCTTACTATAAAAAAAATAACTATCTGCATGAAGAAAGCTTAAAAATTATAAGATCTTCTGATGAAACAAAAGGTTTATTAAAACTGTAGAATATATTAGAATAAACATCTTCTAGAAGAAAAATTATACTAAATCTAATTTGCAATCACTTAAATTTACTTAAAACAGTCCACAAAGACATTGACTTTATACTGCACATATATATAATACTAAAGACAAGTAGACACCTGCTACTAAATTAAAATACCCTTAAAATAGAGCTTGTTTGCTAATGCTACTCACATGCTGAACTGATTTATAAAAATACAACTTCCCAGATATATACTGCAAACACAATACAAAATTTGCATTATAATGTTGCCAAATTAATAAACATAAGTCTCAATAATTGAAGGACACACCCACTGGAACAAAATTACATCACAGAAAACAACAAATCAGAAAAAGGTTAACTAAAAAGCAACAGAAAATTAACTTCACTATCAACCACCCAACCATATGCTGAAAAAGGTAAACAAGCATGTTGACTTTCTGTAAATACTGTACTGTTGAATTTAAACTTTAAAAATGATTAACTAAAAGATATTTAGCAAATAAATTAAACTAAAAATAGATGCAAGCTTTTATATGGTTGTAGTTGTTAGGAAATAACAAGCTAGTTTTCTTATTCTCAATGCCTTTAATTGTATTTAATATCCCTTTAACTTATTACAATATAATATACAGTACTTTTTTTATTACACTTTATTTATCAAAGTAATTTTATTCAAATATAATTTATTCTGAAATAAAACTTACCTTTATTCTGTGCTAATCCATTTATCCTTTAGTTATTTAAGATGTCTTTTCAGTTTCTTTAAGTTATGTTCCTTTAAATGCTGTGTTTACGTTTCTCAAACTTCTGATAATGTAACTTGCCAGACATCACTTTCCAGTATTGTAGATCGTACTGCGTGGTTTACTTTTTCCCTCACCAGGTGCCGGTGACAGACCTGCCAACTGCTACAAAAAAAAATCGTAGTTTCTGCGATTTGGAGCTAAAAACTACAATGCTATGAAATTTGGTCTAAAGCTACGATTTTCTGCAAAAAACACACACGGCGAAAAAAATCAATTTCGTCAATCGTTCGCAGGGAAAAAAAACGCCAATTTCGTTGAAGGATCACAGAAAAAGACAAATTTCGTCAAAGGATTGCAAAAAAGCACGAATTTTGTGAAAGAATCGCGAAAAAAAAACATAAATTTTGTCAAAAGATCACAAAAAACGTAAATTTCTTCAAAGAATCGTGAAAAAATGCAAATTTCGTCAAAGGATCGTGAAGAAATGCAAATTTTGTCAAAGGATCACAGAAAAAACACAAATTTCGTCAAAGGATCGCAGGGCAAACGCAAACTTCGTCAAAGGATCGCAGAAAAAACGTGAATCTCGTCAAAGAATCGCTGAAAAAGTACGAATTTCGTCAAAGGATCGCAGAAAGAATGCAAATTTCGTCAAAGGAATTGCGAAAGAAAGGCAATTTTGTCAAAGGATCGTGCAAAAAACGTGAATTTTGTCAAATTTTCGTGGGAAAAAATCCAAGTTTCCTCAAAGGATCGTGAAAAAAACCCAAATTTCGCCAAAGATTGCAGGAAAAACACAAATTTGGTCCAAGGATCGCAGGAAAAACATTTTGACAATGGATCGCAGAAAAAAAGCTAATTTCGTCAAAGCATTGCGGAAAAAACACGAATTTCGTGAAATGGCTGCAGAAAAAACACATAATTATCCCGTGAAGAAATCCCTACCTCCTTCCCTACTGCTGTAACCTCTCAGAAAATTTTCTGTGAATTTCTGAATTTTTTTTTTTTACTCAGAATCACCCCAGCTATGTGCTCTCTTCAGGAAATATCACACACACACAAAAATCTGTTTATTATTATGATACATATAGTTTTTAATCTGAAAAGATATACAGAACTAACATTTGAAAAATCGGGGTAACTCAACCTGCAAGAATCTAAACTCCGTCTGAATCGAAAGCAATCAGAGTTAACCCGATTTGCAGCATAAAAAGCAGCAACTGACCAACCAACCTCTAGATTAATTTGAATTTCGGGTGCTACTATTTCTCATTTTCAAAGGTTGGCAGGTCTGCGGTGGCTAGCTTCATGAATGAATTAGATGACGTAGTCTGCTCCGGCGAATCACTGCATCATTGAATGTTCCTGAAAGGGGGGTGTGTCAGCACGGGTACCTCTAGTTATTGCATAAAAGAGTTTTTCCCTCCTCAGGACTTCATTCAGTTCTTTCCTCGTTCATATTTCGAAGTCTCGCCATTGATCATCATTCCTAACTATGTTTGTGAAAGATCTCGTACTTCAGTTTTTAAACATCATTGGCTTTTTAACACTAGAAAGATGGCGAGTGGTCATTTTGAGACCGCTACCAAATGAATATATTTCGGTTCGAACCAGAAATGATTTTATAAAACTAGTTTAAAAGATACAAAGAAAAAGAAAACCTCGTTAAATAAATAAGTTAATAATTTAAAATAAAAATTCTGGTGTGAAATATTTTTCTAAAATTTGTGTAAAATTCTTCGTCTTTCTAGTGTTAAAGATCATAGTTTCATGTCTTCATCACATTTTTACGAGATGGTTGCTGTCATCGTTTAGTGGCATTTTTAAAACTCTCCAATATGCTTATGAAGCTGCTTATGGAAAAAGGATAATTTTCCGGTTTGTAAAGATGCTGATTCTTGGACTGTGTGTGTCCTGAAGGAATACGGCTTTAGCTTGAGTGAGTTAAATATTTGGAGGAGTTAGTGATGTTACATAGGAACCTTTCTCGAATTGGCAATGTAGATTGGAACTTGTTGATATTTTTAGTGTGTTTTCCTGGTGATATTATTTTAAGTGAATCACGATTGATGTTTTAAAATGAAGCCTATTTTATACGACATGCCTAAGAGTCCTGGGGTAAATCTATAAATGCCATATATATTTATAATTTAATATGTTATATATTTAATAGTTGTTATATATTTTCTTTATGAAAGTTAAGTTTGTTTTTATTGTTTGCTTTTGGTTTTAATAAATATGTTTTTATTTCTAAATGGTTATCCACCTTTCACTTAATCCACCACAGTTATATTATTAGTTTAAATCTAATTGAATTACATACAAATTAATTTGCAATATATTTTTAAATCTTTTAATTAAAGTTATTGCTTAGATTGTGTCAGGGTATGTCAATAAGTCAGCCACATATGTTCTCCATTGTGAAAGCAAATCTCTGTTAATTATATTTATAGGCATTTCCTTAATATTGGCTATCAGTAGTTACTTAAATGAGTGTTTTTTAAATATTTAAACTCTACACAGAAGAGCCGGGAAAAACAAAAATTATAGCTTACCCTACAGTGCAGCCAGTGAAAGTAAGTTCCAGAGAACTCTGTAAGTGGTAGGTCCAACCGCTGTCAAGAAAACAGCATGTTTTCTATTTTCATCTTCAATCGCATTTACGACAGAAGAAGAAGGGACAGAAGGCACCCCGCCGGGACCCCAACTGTGAGGTTTATGTGTGAATGTTGCTAGTAAAATAAGATGCCTTATCCTTGTGTCTTATCACCTTGCATATATTTCTTATATTTATTGGCATACTTTTAACATACTTGCCCATAATTATATGTGGCTTGTATTGCATGTATGCATAAATATTCCTGCTTCTAATCTTTCCCTTGGTAACCAATTACTTTATTTATCTTTACTAAGTTTAAGTTACATTTTATCTGTATGGAAAAATAAACTTACCTTTCACAATAAATCCCTTTCTATGATTTTTCTTCTTATCTAAATATAAGGAAATAGTACTTTTACTTTTTAGTTCCTTTTACCTCTTGATAATGAATGCTGACATCGATATTTCGCAGTTAACTCTCGCATGTTCAACTCGACCATTTGTTTTTCCTTGGTGGTTACTGTTATTGCTGATAGATGGCATTGAGGGATGACGTAATCGCGGCTTGTCACTCCTGTCAATATTTGCATATGATCTGGAAACAGGTAGAAAATAGTTTGGTCATTTAATAAAATCTTTGAAACCTAGTTTCAAATACCATAAAAGGTACTTAAAAAATATATTTCGATCCTTCTTGGACCATTTTCAATTTTCTACTGGTTCAGACTCGCTTTCCGCTGGCCACTCTTCGGATCCCCCCCTCCTCTTCTTCCCATATTGGCATCTTTTCATAATCATTTCTCTCCAACCTTGCTCCACCAGTGCATGTTCCATGCGGTTGATTGCATTGTTCTCACTCACAATCTCCCTGGCCTCTCTCTTTAAGGCATGATTAAAGTTTTCATAATTTGCCAATTTTTTAGTACGCTCAAATTCGATTTCCACCTTTTCCTCCGCATTGAGCCTTGCTAAAGCTGTTGTTAGTCTTCCTTTCTTTATGTCTTCCCTGTGCTCTTTTACTCTTTTTTCTATTCTTCGCTTCGTCACTCCAATATAACATTTTTCGTCTCCATTTTTGTTTTTTTTGGTTGATTCTATATACTCCCTAAGTTTTCGTATCATCTATTCGGTCTTTTTCATTTCTTATTCTCTGAAAGATATTTCTATTAGGCTTTATTGGTATATTAATGTTATATTTCATGGCTTCCTTTTTAAGCACATTAGCGGCTCCTTTATCATACGGTATAGCTCTTGTAAAATTTCTTCGTGCATTTTGTGCGGGGGTTATGGTCGATAGTTTTTTAATACGCTTTTTGTATAACTTGTCCACTATATAAGTTTTAAAACCAGCCGTTTTTGCTATGATCTTTATTGTCTTAATCTCTTCTCTTAATAATTCTTTATTGGAGCAAATTTCAATAGCTCGATTGACATAGGCTCTTAGGTCGGCCCATTTGTAACTTTTTGGGGTTTTACATGGTATTTTTCATTAATAATATGGTTTTCATTTGTAGGCTTTCTGTATACCGTTGTTCTAATTTCTTCATCTGTTCTTATTATTTTCACATCAAGGAAATTTAGGATTCCCCCTTCTTCCATTTCCAATGTGAACTTAATGCTGTTGTCCATCTCATTCATCTCCTTTAGAATCTCCTCTGGATTTTCTCCTCCTTTTATCACCGCAAAAATGTCGTCTACATATCTTAACCAGGTCTTGATTTTTCCACCTTGATTGTCCAGTATTTTTGCCTCTAGATCTCGCAATTTAAATTCGGCTAAAATGCCTGATATAGGCGACCCCATGGGGAGGCCACTGGTCTGCTTGTAAAAGCGGCCATCAAATGAGAAGTAACTCTCGTTTATTACTAAGTTACTTGATCCAACATATACATCTGCCATTTGGTTTTCCCCAAATCTTTTCTCTAATTTTTCATTTACTACATTCGCTATCTCCTTTGTATTTACCGAGTGATACAGTTCTTTCACATCGAAACTTACAAGCACATCATCTTTTTCAATACTTATTTCCCTGAACTTTTTTATAAACTCCTGTGTTGATGTTAACGCATTTTCCGATGCTGGCAGAATTTCGCTGTATATATTTTTCATTATCTTCTCCAATTGATATGTAACCCCTTCCCTTTTATTTATTATTGGTCTCATTTTATAAGGGTTCTTGGGATCCTTTAATCTCCCAAACAACCTTGGTGTTATTGAGGCCCCATTGAAGTTGAACATTGTATATTTAGGCCATTTCGGATCTTTTATTATGGTTTTTGTTTTTTCAATAAGCACTGGGTTAGGGTCTCTTTTTAATTCTGTTACTTTCATTCCCTCAATTGTCTCTAGCATTTTCTTTACGTAATCCTTTCTTGGCATCATTACTATTTTTCCTGTCTTGTCCGTCTTAAGAAAAGTGATATCTTCCCTCTTTTTAAGGTTATTCAGTTCCTTCTATCTTCACTATCCGTTCCATTCTCTTTGATTTTCTTTGAGATAATACCTTGAATTTTTCCCTTCATTATATTCTGTTCAAGTTTAGGCATCTTTTCGATAATTTCCTCCATTTTAGGTATCGTGACCTTCAAGTTAATGTCATCATCTAAAATGTACTTCGGTCCTTTCTTTAGCAGACTGTCTTGGTAATTATTAAGTTTTTCTTCCGTAAGATTCAAATACTGAAATTCCTTGTCATCGTTTCTTAGTGGATTTTGCTTTCTTTTCAGCCAGAATTTTAACTTTCTGCTTTGGGCCTGCTCATGTCTTTCTTTTTCGTATGCCGCTATGCTCTTAAGCTTATTACTATACTCCTTCATTTTCTCCTCTGTAAATACACTTTCCACTTTTGCTTTTAATCGCTTCACCTGCTCTTTAAGGTATGCTATTTTGGCAAATTTTCTTCTGATAATTTTATTCAAAATCAATCTCTCAAATTTTATCATATCCGCATAGAACTCTTTTTTCAGGGTTTTATTTCCTATCCTTATAAATTTAGGTATTATTTTAAAGTGCTTGCACTCTTGCAGAAAGTTTTTATGCCTTTTTTCGCGCTCATATTTTAGGTGCAATTTTTTCCACAGTTTATACTCCATCTTCAAGTGCTTACAATACCCCTTGTTTTTCCATAGGGGAAAAAAAATCCCAATGGCAAATTTTATAAACACTGTTTATTTATATCGATCGATTCAGGCACGAAAAGGTCACAATACAGAGTTTTCCTTGCTCTTGAGTTTAGGGGGAGAAGGGGGGGAAGACAGTGAAGTACTTTGCTATTAACAGCTTATAGGTTTTATGCAAAGAGTTCCGTAAGGATATATTTTCTAACATACTGTACTAAAGATATAAATTTACCGTTGTTAAACAAAATCTTTCAGAGGTAAATACCAGAATTTCATATATGGTCATAAAGTGCCGAGTAAAAGAATGTTTTAAAGTTCCCTATAAAAGTCACATAGTCATATAAAAGTCTGAGAAAGGTAGAAGAGTAATAATATTCATTCAACTTTAGTAAATGGCGTTTAAAGAGATTTAAATATCATATTCTCTCTCAAATATCTTTAAACGCCGTTTACTAAAGTTGAATGAATATTATTACTCTTCTGCCTTTCTAAGACTCTTATATGACTATGTGACTTTTATAGGGAACTTTAAAACATTCTTTTACTCGGCACTTTATGACCATATATGAAATTCTGGTATTTACCTCTGAAAGATTTTGTTTAACAACGGTAAATTTATATCTTTAGTACAGTATGTTAGAAAATATATCCTTACGGAACTCTTTGCATAAAACCTATAAGCTGTTAATAGCAAATTACTTCACTGCCTTCACCCCCCCCCCCCCCCCCCCTAAACTCAAGAGCAAGGAAAACTCTGTATTGTGACCTTTTCGTGCCTGAATCGATGGATATAAATAAACAGTGTTTATAAAATTTGCCATTGGGATTTTTTTTTTCCTATGGAAAAACAAGGGGGTAAGCACTTGAAGATGGAGTATAAACTGAGGAAAAAATCGCACCTAAAATATGAGCGCGAAAAAAGGCATAAAAACTTTCTGCAAGAGTGCAAGCACTTTAAAATAATACCTAAATTTATAAGGATAGGAAATAAAACCCTGAAAAAAGAGTTCTATGCGGATACGATAAAATTTGAGAGATTGATTTTGAATAAAATTATCAGAAGAAAATTTGCCAAAATAGCATACCTTAAAGAGCAGGTGAAGCGATTAAAAGCAAATGTGGAAAGTGTATTTATAGAGGAGAAAATGAAGGAGTATAGTAATAAGCTTAAGAGCATAGCGGCATATGAAAAAGAAAGACATGAGCAGGCCCAAAGCAGAAAGTTAAAATTCTGGCTGAAAAGAAAGCAAAATCCATTAAGAAATGATGACAAGGAATTTCAGTATTTGAATTTTACGGAAGAAAAACTTAATAATTACCAAGACAGTCTGCTAAAGAAGGGACCGAAGTACATTTTAGATGATGACATTAACTTGAAGGTCACGATACCTAAAATGGAGGAAATTATCAAAAAGATGCCTAAACTTGAACAGAATATAATGAGGGGAAAAATTCAAGGTATTATCTCAAAGAAAATCAAAGAGATTGGAACGGATAGTGAAGATAGAAAAGAACTGAATAACCTTAAAAAGAGGGAAGATATCACTTTTCTTAAGATGGACAAGACAGGAAAAATAGTAATGATGCCAAGAAAGGATTACGTAAAGAAAATGCTAGAGACAATTGAGGGAATGAAAGTAACGGAATTAAAAAGAGACCCTGACCCAGCGCTTATTGAAAAAACAAAAGCCATAATAAAAGATCCGAAATGGCCTAAATATACAATGTTCAACTTCAATGGGGCCTCAATAACACCAAGGTTGTTTGGGAGATTAAAGGATCCCAAGAACCCTTATAAAATGAGGCCAATAGTAAATAAAAGGGAAGGGGTTACATATCAATTGGAGAAAATAATGAAAAATATATACAGCGAAATTCAGCCAGCATCGGAAAACGTGTTAACATCAACACAGGAGTTTATAAAAAAGTTCAGGGAAATAAGTATTGAAAAAGATGATGTGCTTGTAAGTTTCGATGTGAAAGAACTGTATCCCTCGGTAAATACAAAGGAGATAGTGAATGTAGTAAATGAAAAATTAGAGAAAAGATTTGGGGAAAACCAAATGGCAGATGTATATGTTAGATCAAGTAACTTAGTAATAAACGAGAGTTATTTCTCATTTGATGGCCGCTTTTACAAGCAGACCAATGGCCTCCTCATGGGGTCGCCTATATCAGGCATTTTAGCTGAATTTAAATTGCGAGATCTAGAGGCAAAAATACTGGACAATCAAGGCCAAAAAATCAAGACCTGGTTAAGATATGTAGACGACGCTTTCGCGGTGATAAAAGGAGGAGAAAATCCGGAGGAGATTCTAAAGGAGATGAATGAGATGGACAACAGCATTAAGTTCACATTGGAAATGGAAGAAGGGGGAATCCTAAATTCCTTGATGTGAAAATAATAAGAACAGATGAAGAAATTAGAACAACGGTATACAGAAAGCCTACAAATGCTAACCATATTATTAATGAAAAATGTAAAACCCCAAAAAGTTACAAATGGGCCGCCCTAAGAGAGCTATTGAAATTTGCTCCAATAAAGAATTATTAAGAGAAGAGATTAAGACAATAAAGATCATAGCAAAAACGGCTGGTTTTAAAACCTATATAGTGGACAAGTTATACAAAAAGCGTATTAAAAAACTATCGACAATAGCCCCCACAAAAAATGCACGAAGAAATTTTACAAGAGCTATACCGTATGATAAAGGAGCCGCTAATGTGCTTAAAAAGGAAGCCATGAAATATAACATTAATATACCAATAAAGCCTAATAGAAATATCTTTCAGAGAATAAGGAATGAAAAAGACCGAATAGATGATATGAAAACTTAGGGAGTATATAGAATCAACCTAAAAAACGAAAATGAAGACGAAAAATGTTATATTGGAGTGACGAAGCAAAGAATGGAAAAAAAAAAAGAGCACAGGGAGGACATAAAGAAAGGAAGACTAACAACAGCTTTAGCAAGGCTCAATGCGGAGAAAAAGGTGGAAATCGAATTTGAGCGTACTAAAAAACTGGCAAATTATGAAGACTTTAATCATGCCTTAAAGAGAGAAGCCATGGAGATTGTGAGTGAGAACAATGCGATCAACCGCATGGAACATGCGCTGGTGGAGCAAGGTTGGAGAGAAATGGTTATGAAAAGATGCGAATATGGGAAGAAGAGGAGGGGGGATCCGAAGAATGGCTAGCGGAAAACGAGTCTGAACCAGTAGAAAATTGAAAATGGTCCAGGAAGGACCGAAATATATTTTTTAAGCACCTTTTATGGTATTTGAAACTAGGTTTCAAAGATTTTATTAAGTGTAAAGGAAGACTGGTGTTTTGTGATTATCCTATAGTTAGTTTGGTCATGCATATTGACCGGTTTTCGCACATCGGCGGAGGATAAAAGGAATTACCTTCAGCCTCTGTCAACCATTGATGTCTTTGTGTACCTCGAGAGGTGTGTTGTTGTTCGGCGACATTTAACGATGTTGGTTTTTCTCGAAGTTGCCTTTCTTTAAGTATAGTGTTTAATATAGATGAAAGGAGCTTTCCGGTTGAATATGTTTACGGCAGTTAAGATTGAGTAATGAAGTCCTTTGAATAAAGAACTTAATGTCATGGATAAATAATTGTCATCATCAAGTGTTTTGCTGAACTGAGTTCTTCATCTGTACTAGTATCATCCCCGTTTTTCCTTTGAAGTTTCTCACCTATTTAAATCATCTTTTCAGCCTGACTGTGATTGCAAGTAAAGTAGTTCTTTTATAAGAACTTGAATATCTTCTTGGATCCAGCCAAATTTACCTTTTAAAGTTCCAGTCGTTAAATACGTTTTTATGTGATGTTTTATAGAGAGATATTGTGTTCATCATGTCATGAGTATCCTATAGTCAATCAGATAAGTTTAATATTGTTTTTCAATTGTACTTGAGTAAACTTAATGATCTATCTCATTTGTTTTAGAAGTTTATTTTGAATTTAAAGTATATGTCTATTATTTTTGTCTTTTATATGTTAATAAAATACTTTATTTTAACTATGTCATCTTTACTTTAACACCACCACATTTATTTATTTAAGTTATCTTTATATCTAGTAATTTCTTTAATTAATAGTTATATTTATTTTGGGGTTATAGCACCTAACGCTTTTACTGCATTAAATGCAACTCTGCTTATTCCTAACCAATAATCGGTTATGGGCCTATCTTGTGTTAATTTAAATTAAAAATATAAAGTTTAATAGCCCAATAAACTAGCGGTGTTGAATCTTTGAAAGGCAGTTTAAATTTATATAAGTTTAATGTAAATATAGCTGTTATAAACTCCTTAAGTTTAGTTTTTTTTTGTAATAGTAAAAATTCAATTTTCTTATATTAGTAAATGACTTGCTAAATTTTGACCTTAATAGGTTTACGGTCATTTAATGTGGTGGACATTACTCCGGCACTTTTAGAAATGTTCACAATAACTTTAGTGAGGGGGGGAGTGTTTGATGATATTCAATTTAAAGACTTTAAATTTTTTAAATATAAATGTTTTTTTTTCTAATTGTACATATATTCTTGTTTCTGATAAAGTTTAATATAAACGTAAAGTTAATTTGATTAGATTAATTCAAGTATTAAAGTTTGGAACTCATGACGTGTTTGGAATGCTTATAAATGCTGGTTACCTGCAAGATTTTTTTTTAAATAACCAAGTAATCAGAGAGACGTGGATGTGAAGAGATGAAAATTTGTGAATCCGAAGTTCCTTGTGATGACGTATCAAGATTCAAGTTTTTTTTTTCTCCGGAAAGTTCCTACTGAAGTGACAAAGGTTGAAGGTCAACGAGTTGATTGCCGTTTTCGACCGGCACGTTCCATAAGTGGAGCGTGCTGGTGCGCCAAGTGTGTGTTTTAAAGGATTAAAGAAATTTCTGAATGTTTTTACAGCCGGACTGGCTTCTGTGGATGAAATTTGAACTTTTCAAGTGTTTGGAGAGAAACCATATCATCTCGGATTAATGAACGAACTTTTGTGTGCTGAAATCGCCGTACGTTTTCAAGGACATTCCCTCAAGTTGTTATATCATAACTTTTGCCTCATCTTTGGTTTTTTTTTTTTAGAAGTACTCATCGATGTTCTTGGTGTAATATGACAAGTAAAGATGAAAATAAGGAATTTTGCTTTGTGGCCACTGGCCGGTAGGTTGATTATTTTTAGTAGCCAGTTACTGGCTACTAAGAATAATTTCTTTAGTAGCCAGTAAGTACATTTATGTCACTGAATATTTAATTTAAAAATATATGAATTTAGAGTAAATAAATAATTTATATACTAAATAAAAATATTTTAATTCATATTGTTTTAATAAACAGGGGTGATTCTGAGTAAAAAAAAAAAATTCTGAGATTCACAGCAAATTTTCTGAAAGGTTTACAACAGATGTGGGGAGAGAAATCCACTCCCGGCAAGAACTATGTTTTTTTTTTCACGTCACTTTGGCAAAATTTGCTTTTTTCGCGATCTTTTGACGAAATTTGCTTTTTTCCGCGATCTTTTGATGAAATTTGCCGGGTTTTTTCGCGATCTTTTGATGAAATTTGCCGTTTTTTTGACGAAATTTGCCGTTTTTTCGCGATCTTTTGGCGAAATTTGCCGTTTTTTGCGATCTTATGACGAGATTTGTCGCTTTTTTGCGATCTTATGACGAAATTTGCCGTTTTTTCGCGATCTTATCACAAAATTCGCCGTTTTTACGCGATCTTATCACAAAATTCGCCGTTTTTACGCGATCCTCTGACGAAATTCGCCGTTTTTACGCGATCCTCTGATGACATTCGCCGTTTTTACGCGATCCTCTGACGACATTCGCCGTTTTTACGTGATCCTCTGACGATTTTCCCGCGATCCTATTGCCGATTTTTCATCGAAAAATTGACGAAATTGATTTTTTTCGGCGACTATTTGGCGAAATTCGAGATATATTTTACGTCCGAATTTTCGGATTTATGACCGATTTTTTATAATTTTCGGAAAATCTGGAACAGAATCGCTCCTGAATAAACTTGAGATACTAATTTCCAATCGATTTTAAATTAAATTAACAGCAAAGTTATGTGCAACATGCTTATATAGCTAACTACATAATCCTAATATGCTTAGGTACTTAAAAAAAAATTCTGAAATTTACAACAAATTTTCTGAAATGTAAAGGCCTCCTGGTACTAGTTATGCATTTTTTCCACAATACTTTAACGAATTTCGCGTTTTTCAGTGATCTATTGGCGATATTTGCGTTTCTTCCGTGATCTTTTGACAAAATGTGCGGGGTTTTTTCGCGATTCTTTGACAGAATTCTCGTTTTCACGCGATTCTTTGACAAAATTCGCGTTTTTTCTGCGATCTATTGGCGAATTTCACGTTTTTTACGCGATCCATTGATGATATTTGCATTTTTACCATGATCGTTTGATGAAATTTGCGTTTCTTAGTGATCCTTTGACGAATTTCGGGTTTTTCCATGATCCTTTGATGAAATGTGCGGGTTTTTTTGCGATCTTTTGAGAAAGTCTCATTTTATTCGTGATTCTTTGACAAAATTCATGCTTTTTTTCGTGATTCTTTGACAAAATTCGCGTTTTTTCGGGATTTATTGACGAAATTCGGGTTTTTTTACCGATCCTTTGACGAAATTCAGGTTTTTTGCGATCCTTTGACAAAATGTGCGTTTTTTTTGCGATCTTTTGACAAAAGTCTCTTTTTTTCACGACTTTTTGTCGAAATGTGCATTTTTTTTCGTGATCCTTCGACAAAATTTACGTTTTTTTCGCAATCTTTTGACGAAATGTACGTTTTTCGTGATCTTTCGACGAAATTCGCGGAGTTTTTTTCCGCGATTCTGTGATGAAATCCCTTTTGGAAATTCCTGCATTTGGCCGGTACTTTTCATACTTTTAGTCGCCAGTTTTTCACGTTTAGTCGCTGACTGGCGAGTGCTTATTTTCATCTTTAATGACAAGTGGTCTTGATTTAACATGAAGGATACCCCACTGTCTGTGAATTGCAGGGTTGGCAAGTTTCTTCCAAAGTGGAAAAAACCGGCCAGAAGAAATAGGTTTCTTCCAAGTGGAAGAAATGGAAGAAATTGTTATTTTTCAAGAATTTACCATGTAAGTTTCGATTTTATAAGATACAATAAATGCCTTTTTATGATCTTAGGTAAATTAATTCCATAAGACCTATACAAATTTAATTATATATGCTAAATTAATAATTACATCAGTTTTTCAGCCAAGATTACACATTCGTCTAAAGCTTTTCAACCATTGGCTACAAGAAGAAAAGAAATTTTATCCAAAAAACACAAAATCAATTATAAGTTATCCATTTCAATTTAACCAGCATATTTTAAAACTATTTAAACTTTTGAAACTAGTAGTAAATAGCACGAATCTTTTACCAATGGTAAAATGAAATTTATTTAAATAAAAGAGTGCTTTTAATTTACATCAGTTTATTAAGGAAAGTAATTTACAGTAATTACTGTATTAAAATTTTTTATTAAAATCCACTTTTTTCTTATTACAATGCCACATGGTTTAACAAAACAAAGTTTTTTATCTGTAAAATGCTGCAATCAGTTTCTCAATTTTGATGGAATGAATGCAAAACATGAAAAAAATGTTTTCAAGTCCTACAGAACTTCGGGAGAGTTTAAAAGCATTTCAAAATACCCATGGACTTTTTTAGAATATTAGTCTTTTAAAATCAGCTTTGAGATATACATGCTAGGTGCTAGTATAATTTACTGTGTTGCACAGTTTAAAATAATGCATTTTTATATGAAAATAATGTATTTTTATATGAAAAATAAAGAATTTGTAGGTAGTTTTTTTTTTTTCTCTTCTTACATAAATGGCATAATTAATGAAAAAAATTATCCCTCTACCTCTAAAGTTGTAAAATCCATCACCTGTAAATGTCTGCTGAACCTGAAGTTTATTTTTAGCAAATAACTTGTTTTAACAAAAATAATATTTTTAATATTAATTAAATTTTTCAATTTAGTTTTCTTATAATTATGCTTTGAATTTAATTCCTTTACATAGTTAATATACTTTAATTTTGAGCATCTGTTTTGTTTTCTGTTGGTTTCTTCCATTTCTTCCAGTTTTTTCCATTTCTTCCAGTTTTTTTCTGTTTTTTCCAGTTTCTTCCACTGTCCTGGAAGAAACTGATTTCTTCCGGAAGAAACCCAACCCTGTTCCTTATTTTTCATGATGTTTGAATAAAAGTGTAATTTAATGTTGAATGTTTAATATTTTTAATTTTAATGTTGAATATTTAATATTTTTATTGAATTTGGGAGAATTGCAGAGTTCCTACTTGGTTTATCGTATTTTGAAGTTTAAGATGTGCTGAAAAACGATGTTTTTTTTAAGATTAAAATAAAGTTGTTATATTTCCAGGACAGGTAATGCTAATTAATGTTTGAAGTTAAATAGTTTGGCCAGATTATGTTTTTCTACTATGGTTAATTAAGTTTTAGTGAAGTTAAGAAGATTAAAGAATTTAATTGTTTCATATTTACCTCTTTTGAGGGTTAATTATGGTAATTTTTGAGAAAAGCATTGATAAAAAATGATGTCATGAACTGGCTGAATCTGTATTTTTGAAAAGTTTAATGGATTATTTTAACATTTTAAAGGTTAAATATTATTTTAACTGGTTTAATATTTTAAAAATGAAAGCTTTTAATGAATTTTTTTTGAGAAAAATATGATAGTTTTTGATAATTTGTTTTTCTTTTAATGAGAGGGGGGTCATTTTTTATATAATTTAACAATTTTTTATATATTTTTATTAATAGTTATGTTTAAATGGAAGTCCTAAAGTTTAAAGTTATAATCTCTTGATTCCATGGGTAATTTAAGTTTTAGGTTTTTGCCCAGTATGTTGAGTCATGAGTATACAGTATGACGCAAAAGTTTAGACAATGAAGAAATTCTTACATACTTTGAAAAATATTTATTCAATTTTCAAATCACTGCTTGAAATTAATGTGCTGTACATATAAACAATATTTATAACAAAGAAAAGTGGAATTGTGCATATTGAAATAAATTAAATGGTAACAAAAATAAACTGCTGTCTCAAAAGTTTAGACACAAATTAAATAAAATCGAAATAAACAATTTTTAAAACCTGGTTGCGCATCCATGCTTACGTATTACGTCATATACACGAGATTGCATGGAAGAAACTAAATCTTGCATAGTTTGTGGATCGATATCGTACCATGCATTCTCAATAGATGTCTTAAGTTCCTTTTCAGAAGAGTATTGTCTAGCGTTGCTATAAACTTTGCGACACATGATGCTCCAAAGGTTTTCTATAGGGTTAAGATCTGGGCTACATGCTGGCCAGTCGAGAACTCTTATATTATGGGAATTAAACCAAGATTTTGAATGTTTTGCAGTGTGAATTGAAGCATTGTCTTGCTGAAATTCCCACTGAGGACCCCCTAGAAGCTCAGCAAATGGCAGTAGGTTTTCTTCTAATGTCTGTGTATAATGCTGTGAAGTTTGACGACCACTGGTGAAGGTCAGAGATACTTGTCCATTATAGCAAAAGGCTGCCCAAACCATCACCGAGCCCCCTCCTTGTCTGCGACTAAAAAAACGTCGAGGTTCCTTCCGCAAGTCATGCCAATACGATAAAAAACCATCTGGACCATCCAGATTCCACTTTTTTTCATCGCTAAATATGACTGACTGCCATTTCTCTCCATATGACATATGCTTTCGATTCCACATAAGTCTTTGTAACTTATGATATGGTTTCAGAGCTGGTTTCTTCTGCGTTTTGCTATAAACGATTGTTCCTTTTTCCAAAATTCGTCTACGAATCGTATTCTTTGATACAGAGTGTCCCGATGAGCTTTGAACTCCACGTACGCTCATTTGTTGAGTACTCGCTAGTCTTTGTATCAGGCGATCCTCTCGTACATTTGTCACACGTGGCTTCCCAGACCGACATTTTGCTTTATATTCGGAACCACTCGATAAAACTCGATAAATAGATTTTTTTGACCTATTAATAATAGCAGAAATTTCAGAAACGCTCTTTTCTTCACCTTTCAACTGCCAAATCCTTGAAACCTCATTCACTTGAATTTCTTTAGCTCTCGGCATGTCGACTATGAAGCGCAATCGTTTGCAGAACTTAAGTACTCCAAATTTGTGACATCATCGATTCTAAATTTGCATATGCCAGCGAATATTCAAAGAAATTTAGAATAGTGTCTAAACTTTTGCGACAAGCACATTTGAATTTTTATGAAAAAAATTAGTATTATAGCAAATAAAACGACTGTTTTTTGTACATAGCATTTTAAATCAGTTTTTGAATATATTTACAGGTTTTTGTAATTCTGCCGTCATAATTCTACATTTTAAAGCTGAATGACGTCATTGTCTAAACTTTTGCGTCATAGTGTATGCACAAAGTGCAGTTGTATTTAAATGGGGGGCTTTCATGTTAATTTTTAATTATTTTTGTTTACCTCCTCCATTATAATTTTTTTATGTTTTAAATTAAATATTTTTCGTTTTAAATTATAAATTTAATTTGTTTAGTTAAATCATAAGTTTAAATTTAAGATTTTTTTAATGATTAAATTTTAGGATTAAAGCTGTTAAACTAAATTACGGTAGTTTGTTCAATGGGAAAGTATAAAAGTCTTAACTGGTTTATCTTGTTGGGTTGTGAAATAAAAACAATCTATAATTTAAAGTGATAAATTAATAGTAGCAATATAAATTCTTTTGTTTTGTAATAGCTTTTAAATATTTAAGGTTTTATACAGGAATTTTTATAAAAGTTTGATAATGGATTTATGAAGCTTAACCCTCTCTTCTAAATTTTTTTTTTCTACAGTAGTTGTTTAAAGCACATTTCAATTTATACTTAAATGAATTGTTTGATTAGATATAGGTTTTTTACAGATTAAGAAGTTTAAAAGTTTGACACATATTGTTCAGCATTGGGAAATTTTTTCCTTAATTTAGTGAAGATTTATGAGGAAATTGTGGCCCTGGAGTGCTGAATATGTGTGTGTAATGAATTCCTATTTTTTGTTTCAAATATGGTTTAAATTGATTTTTGAGATACTTCAGAAGGGGGGTTGTGCATTTTTGTAATCCTAGTAATATGAGCCAGGTATTGTGAGTTTAAGCTAGATAGGTGTTCAACTATTTTTATACCATGATATTGCAGTGATCTAGGGAAAATTTACTGATTACAGATCATGAGGTTTGGTTAACTAACCAGTTGGTTGAAACTATTGTTTGAATTTATAATCTTGGCTCATTATAAATATATCATCTATGTTAAAAAATATTTTAAATGTTTTAAGTTTACCTTATGTCCTGAATATTTTTAAATTAAATTATATATGAAGTATCTGGATCTTGTTTAAACCTGGTCAGTCTTTTTAACCAAGAGTTTTTATTTAGATTTTTTTCTGTTTAAATTTTTTTATTGTTGTATAAAAGCTATATTAATTTTGGGGCTAGCTATTTTTACAACTATTCAAGAAACTGAACTTATGGAAACATATATATAATACATAATTTATATAATACATTAAACATATATATAAATATATATAATTCTAATGGCATAATGTTATGATAAGTGTAAAGGTTTACTTAACATGGTATAAAAGTGTATTCTAATAAAAAGGAGTTAACTTGTACCAGGAATCTTGAATTTTAAATGCTAGTCCATTACTATTTTATTTACAGATATTCTACGAATTAGCTTTTACTAGGAATCATGAATTTGAATACTAGTTAATCATTAATATTTATTTACAGATATTTTTGTTAAATATATTTAATTATAGATGAGTTTTATATAAATATAAAATATGGGTTTAAAATCTAGTGCTTTGATTTTAAAGTAATTACCATGGCAAGATAAATTGTCAGAAGAATATAAAGGTTTTTGACTTATTTCTTGTTAGTTTTGATCTTGTTAATGGGAATGGTTCTGAGGTGGGATTCTGTGGTTTTTAATGACAGTTTTAAAATAGATTTTTAGGATGTTAAAGATTTTTTTAAATATAGAGCATTGTTAAGTTTCTCTTGTCCTTGTGAGGTTTTGGGTCAGTTATTACTCATGCAGATCACCAGAGGTTTGTTAATAGACGATTGCTATGAATTTAAAGTAATTGCCAGGAATTCAATCCAGTGTAAGGTGGAGGAATGTTTCTCTAATGTAAGGATTGGAGATTGGCTTCTGTTGCGGTTTGCTGAAATTTTCGGTAGAAGATTATTCTCTATATGTGAAATCTGGAGTTGAAGATCTAATGACTCTCAGGGACTTGTAACTTTGAAGTTTTGAATTGAAATTGAATTTTTTTAAATGGAAATTTTTGGTGAATCCTTTTACCTAGTGACTCAATCTTTTAGCAGATAGCATCTTTGTTAGTAACGTTGTTCAGGGGGAGAAGGGAATTTTTTTCCTTTTTGTTAATTTTATTGATGGTCAAGAGATAGTAGAGAAAATGCTTGTATTAGTTTTTGTTCTTGACAATTGTCAATGGTCCCCTAGAAGATAGTTTGTTATTGTGTTAGAAGTTGAAAATTGTACTTGGTACAAATCAGCTTATTCAGTACATGCAGTGTCTGTTGTAGCATTGAAAGATAAAGTTTTCTGAAACTAAGGACAGGTTTTAAATATTTAGTTTGTTTTTGTCTTTTTAAAATATAAAAATTGTGAGAATCACAGCTTTCGTCACCTGATCAGCCTGTGTCTATGTCAATTTTTATGTGAGAACTTGGTATGGAGTCCTTAGGCCTAAGGCATTGAAGATGAATACATGCATGCTTAGCATTAGTGCTGACAGGGAATACTGGGGCCTTTGGGTTAGTCCTGAGTAAGGCTAGCATTCGGGATTGATCCTTGGGACTCAGTATGATGCATGTTGGTGAGTGTTATGTACCATTAAATGTGTTTTTTGTCTCAATATTGGGATGTTTAGGTTTAGTTTTGTACTGTCCCGTTTGTCAAGATCCTTAGACACAGGATGTGTGGGATGACAATACATATAAAGTTATGAATCTGGTTTAAAAATTCAATGAGGTTATAGATTATATCAAGCATGCATGCAATCTAGGCCGGCATGGATTGACATTTAAGTTTCTTTTCTGGGGCGTATAATTGAGCTGCAAATAACAAATGTCGTATGGAAAATATTCTAATGAAGTAGTTTTAAATTGCTGTTGTCTGTTTGATTGGCTACAGGTTGAGTTTGACTAAGTTTTCCTTATGATAGTTACAGGATTAGATTTAAAGTTTTATATCATGTGGAATAATATCTTTTTAGAGTGTTAGGTGGGTGTGTTTTTTTTTATAAAATTTTGTTGAAGATTTTTAGTGTTAAATGGGATTTTTTAAGAGTATTCACTGTGTTAAAAGATCATGTGTTAGATAAAGTTTTTTTTTTTAGGTGTTATGAAGTGTCATGTAAGATGTAAGGACTATATAAAGTATTGTATAGAATGTTATAAAGATTATTAAGACTGTGATATATGATTAGAATTGTGATATATATTCGATGAGGATTTTGAACTGTGATATTTTTATTGTTGTTTTAACTTTTTAATGTTATATGTATTATGTTTTTATAAATGGTAATTGTGTAGTGATGTGTGGTTTTAGCATTCTGGAACTTGGTTTTTTTTGGACTTCTCCAGCCTTCATTGATTTTAGGTTTTTTTTGACAGGTACTGGAAATTTTTTTGAAGTAATGTAATATGAATCTGGGATAAACTGTTAAGCTATGAGGAACATGAGGTAATTTTTTTGGTGTGAAGGAACTTTAATTTTTTAAGCCATTTTTGATGGAGATAGCAAATTTGTGTTAGGATTGCTTTTGATTCCATTTTTTTTTTGCTGTTGTCCTTCATAGGGTAAGCGTGATAAGAGGGGGGGGGGGGGCATTTGTTAGCAAAATAAGATGCCTTATCCTTGTGTCTTATCACCTTGCATATATTTCTTATATTTATTGGCATACTTTTAGCATACTTGCCCATAATTATATGTGGCTTGTATTGCATGTATGCATAAATATTCCTGCCTCTAATCTTTCCCTTGGTAACCAATTACTTTATTTATCTTTACTAAGTTTAAGCTATATTTTATCTGTAAGGAAAAATAAACTTACCTTTCGCAATAAATCCCTTTCTATGATTTTTCTTCTTGTCTAAATATAAGGAAATAGTACTTTTACTTTTTAGTTCCTTTTACCTCTTGATATTGAATGCTGACATCGATATTTTGCCGTAACTCTCGCATGTTCAACTCGACCATCTGTTTTTCCTTGGTGGTTACTGATATTGCTGATAGATGGCATTGAGGGATGACGTAATCACAGCTTGTTCCGTGATTTACGTCGCTCCGTCAATATTTGCATATGATCTGGAAACAGGTAGAAAATAGTTAGGTCATGCATATTGACCGGTTTTTGGACATCGGCGGAGGATAAAAGAAATTACCTTCTGCCTCTGTCAACCATTGATGTCTTTGTGTACCCCGAGAGGTGTGTGTTTGTTTGGCGACGTTTAACGATGTTGGTTTTTCTTGAAGTTGCCTTTCTTTAAGTATAGTGTTTAATATAGATGATAGGAGCTTTCCGGTTGAATATGTTTACGGCAGTTAAGATTGAGTAATGAAGTCCTTTGAATAAAGAACTTAGTGTAATGCTGTGTAAGGATAAATAATTGTCGTCATCAAGTGTTTTGCTGAACTGAGTTCTTCATCTGTACTAGTATCATCCCTGTTTTTCCTTTGAAGTTTCTCACATATTTAAATCATCTTTCAGTCTGACTGTGATTGCAAGTAAAGTAGTTCTTTTATAAGAACTTGAATATCTTCTTGGATCCAGCCAAATTTACCTTTTAAAGTTCCAGTCATTAAATACCTTTTTATGTGATGTTTTATAGAGAGATATTGTGTTCATCATGTCATGAGTATCCTATGGTCAATCAGATAAGTTTAATATTGTTTTTCAATTGTACTTGAGTAAACTTAACGATCTATCTCATTTGTTTTAGAAGTTTATTTTGAATTTAAAGTATATGTATATTATTTTTGTCTTTTGAATGTTAATAAAATACTTTAGTTTATTTTAACTATGTCATCTTTACTTTAACACCACCACATTTATTTATTTAAGTTATCTTTATTTCTAGTAATTCCTTTAATTAATAGTTATTGATGGCCCGGTATATCGGGCCGGCCAAAAAATATCCTAATACATCGGCCTTCTTAAACAAAAACATTTAAATTATAAGCAAAGTGCGCAGTATTAGGCTGAAAAAGAAAGAAGTATGGCAGAGTGTAAAATAAATTACACTAAAACGTAGTTAAGTTGAAAAATAACTAACGTTTATTTTCACAAACATAATTAAATAAAGAAATGAACTTAAATTAAAAATAAACTTAAAAGATATTAAATGAAAAACAAATTTACAATTAATTTAAATTGCGTACTCACAATGGCATAAGAAAAACAGGTGCATCGTCACATTCTTGCTCTTTGACATATTGTTGCTTTTATCTTTTTATCAGCAAATGCAAATCTTAATATAACATGCAAATGATATTTAAAGGAAAACTTCGTGACATTATTTTTTATGCAGATAGTTAAAAAGAACAATAGGCTGAAATAAAAAAAGATCAAACCATTTTACCACCCTGCTTCCTAAAAGACAGGTTGTTTTTTCTTTCACATTAAAATGACATATATGACTTCAATGCCAGCCGTTTAAATACCTTTTACTCCTCAAGCAACATTTCTATCCGAAAACCGCAGCCAAGAAGGAAGAAAAACAAAAGCTATGAAAGTTTTATCTGCCAGTGAAATACGATGTTATTACATCATTCCGTCATTTACATATAACAGAAAAAGTCATCTGCCGTTCAAAGATTCTTATCTGCCGAATCCACGATGTTTTGAATACAGCTATCACGGCTGAAAAGGAGTTTGAAAAATAAACTCAAGCTAGATGGAGTGTTATTAAAAAGAGATTAACGAAATAAAATAGCTGCTTTGAGTTTAAGTTGAAAAAGAAATGTTAGATTAAAGATATGAATAATAAAGTAATTAAATAGTGTATAATTGAACAAGGGAGGTTTATTTTAGGCCAACAATTCCCCCTCCCCCTTGTCACTTATACTTGAACTGAAAAGAAGTCAAACTGAAAAATCAAAAGTTTGAAGAGGAAAAATTTTTTTTTTCGAATAGTCTAAGTATTCTTTCAATTCCTATGTACATACCAGTTACTTCTACCTAAACTAGTTATTCATACCTACCATACTTGATAGTTATAAAAACACAATATTTAATCATTTTCAAAAATAATTTCAACTTTCAACAATAATTCAAATATATTATACATAGCAATAACAATTTATAACAATAACAATAATTTACAATAAGTGAAGTCAATTTTTTTCTTTACATAATATCTTTAACTTTTACATACAACTCATTTCTTATAAGCTTTGTATAGCAAGTTAAACAACAAAAATCTTTTCTTTTCCCTCTTAAAGTTCAAACATTCACATTGTTGATTGAGAATAATTTAAAGTTTTAAATTTGAAAAACCGACGAACAAGCTTTATGAGGCCTGTCGCTGTTAAAGGCCCTTTTCCAGTACTCACATTCTTCTGAACTCAGAATTTACGCAAAGCAATGATCGCCGATTCCTGGTTCACATAAAATAACTTCAGCAACAAAGCTTTATCCTTCGCACTCAGCATCCTTGATCACATACATGGCTTACAATGGTGAACTAGTTCTGGATTAGGAGCACAAGTTCTTAAAACTGTCTCATTTGCATATTTCCACCAAAATTGCATGAACCAGCACCATCTGTCAGCTGATTTTTGAGTTATTTTTTATTTCTGTCTTAAAAAAATTCCCATGATCTATAGATCCTAATCCTAATATGACCTAATCCTGCAAACCATTTTTCATTTCGGTCATTTTTTTGGTTTTTAGGAATTTTTAAAGTTTATAGGGACTTTTTGCTCACCCAGTATAAGACTCTAATAATGTATTAAGATTTCATGAAGTTTAAGTTTCCAGTTGTGTCTCACTTCAAATTAAAATTGTAAAATTTAAAATGGGTAAAGTGCAGTAAAATCTGTAAGTTGAAAACCTAGTTCTCTAGAGTGCTTACGAAAGTGCTAGAGGTACCAAAGATAAGTGTGGATGAAGTCTTATTAACAAAAGTGGTCATGTACCAAATATATGGAATAACTCCATGCATTTTTTTCTTTCTTTCTTTATTTTTTTAAGTTTTTTTTTTTTAAATGTGTTTTTATTCCCATTTTATATAAAAATATGAAGTAATGCACAGTTATTACTTATTTTTTCAAAAATTTCCTGTTTCAAGTTAAAAAAGTATTGTTGATTCTCTAAAGTTAAAATAAAACCCACAAAATATTTCTTTCCCTTTCATTTTCTCCTGGATGTCATTTTTCTCTAACTGTCCCTACCCATAGACTAGCTCGAAGGCTATACCCTCATCTTTTGTTAGTAGGCAAAATATTCAGAGTTGCAAACTTTCAAAACTTTGAGGAATGAAGCTTCAATGTTACCCAACCCAGGACCTGTATCATCCTCTCGGATCTGAAGGAAAATGTAATCCCAGGTCCTCTGTCTTATGTGCCAATGCTCTACACTATATAGCATTTCAGGCCAGATGTTGCTGAAAGACTGTCTCAGAGAATTGTGTCATCCAGAGTCATCTAGGATAGCTGAGTTGATGGAACGTTGGCATATTATGCCAGAAGTCCTGGGTTCTACTTTTAATCTAGGCATTTTTTTTTTTCCAGCTGGAAAAAATGTAGCTGTTATGATATAAAGATGCTGATTTATCATGATATTTAATTCTAATCGCCCAGCCCTACTTAAAAGTGCTTTTCCATCGATCAGCATGATACTGATATATATTGTACAATACATTTTTGTCATTATCTAAAATTAGTGCATACAAAATGCATTTGTATCCATTACATGCTTTATTATCTACCGATTCTGATAAGGATTTTATGATGGTACTAGATATGAATGTATTTTATATGAAATTAGTACCAAATAGGCATAGATTTATTGATGTTGTTATGTCAGTAAATAACATTTTAAAGAGTTAGACTTTTTTGTTTGGTGTCGTCAAGTTTTGACAGGTTCCATCTAGTGAATCTTTAAGACTTTTTTACTGTTGCTATAGAAATATTTTAGATTATTAATAATTTGTCTCGAATGAGTCATAAAAGGCCAACCCTGCCACATGGCAATTAAAGTTTTAAAAGTGGCGATTAAAAAATCTGTCATCTATCACCAAATAAACATATGCGTAACTAGAGGGGGGCCGGGCCCACCCCAGGAAGTTCCAGTGCCTACCCCAGAATTTTAAATTGAAGTGATAATGTTATGATTGCGATATAATCAAAATTTTAATTTCCAAATATTTGAAAGTTTACACAAACAGATATATTATATATTTCTGATTTTAGAACTAATGTTATTAAAGCAGTGCACACGCGAGTGTGAATGTGTGTGTGATGAAGGGGGGGGGGCTTCAAAGGAGCAACAGTTATGTGGCCCAGACCCTAGAGCCTACCAAATCTGAGCGAAAGTTTTCTATAGTAATCTTTCAACAAGGTCATAAAATGTCACCTGCTGTAGTCAGAATTGGCAAGAGAAAGATATGGCAGGGGGGGGCATTGCACAGGTGCCTGAATTGCATGCAACTTTACCATTATAAAATAATAACACAGATTATTTTTTTCTTTTTTTGTTTGGAACGCTCCTGGATAGGGACATTACCATGGGAGACAATTCTAAGAAGTGATAATTAACACCACTACTTTCGAGCAAACCAGGATATAGTTGTCAAATTGTTGGTCCATTAATTGTCCAAGTAGATCGATGAGGACACCTTGGCAAGGGGCTTCTTTGAGGATTAAGGGAGGACGAATTTTTTTCTATTTCTTTGTTGTAAGCGTGTGGGGTAATTTCAGTTTTTTTGCATAATTATCAGTTAAAATAATTCTATAGTTTAAAATAAGGGGACCATTTTTGTGTTATTGCCGTGTGGCAGTTTGTTTCAAGTTCCAGAGTATAATTGTGCAAGTATTTTTTGTCCTTATCAGATTTTTGATATTTTGTATAAAGTGCAAAGATGTTATGTAGCGAAAAGGAAATTGCCAGAAAACTGAAATGAGAGTCTTTTTCTTGGAAATTTAATTTTTGTTTTTTTTCTTCTTGGTAGCATATATTTAATAGGTTAACAGATTGTATGTATTAAACTCTCTCAGAAAAACTTATCAACATCGAATTTCCTAATATAAAAATTATTAATAATATTTAAGTTATTTGATATTGAAATATTAAACGATAATAAATAATGTATTAAATCATAAAGATTAATTTGAATCTTCGTATTTTACATTTACAATATGATAGAATACCTCATAACACTTTCATTGAAAAATAAAAGAGACTCTGAGAAAATATAACATAACACCTTCTTTCACGAAACTCTTTAATTAATGTCATTTGTTCTTAACAAAATTGATAGGTCAAATCTAGACTTTTTTCTTTAAAATTTATTTAGAATTTATTTTCTTGTAGTAGTTATCTTTGCGAAAAGAACAGATATTTGATGATGAACAGAACATATTGAATTAAATTGTCATAGAATCTTTCATTAGATAATACAATTTCAATTCATCAACAATATCAATTCAGATACCATTTTAGCTCGTGTCTCGGGCTGGTGAAATAGTACAGATAATTTTTTAAACGATCTGGGAATGACCTGTTTTAGTTTTAATATCTTGTTCAGATTAAAACAAATTTGCTGTGCCCGGCCTGATTTATTAACTATCTTAGACGAGGTGAAATTGCTTAGTTTTAAAGTGACTGTTTTGAATATATAAATGTCTTTTTGCTGCATTCTTCTAAAAGTAATATTTCTGAATTTTTGTAAACATTTAAAAAAAAAGGGAAGGGGAGGTTTTTGTTTATAATAAACATCATAATATGCTTTAATGTTCACATTTACCTGTGTGCATTTCCTTCCTACACCTTAAAACTAGGGATGCAACAAATAATCTCTATTCCACCTATTTCATCATAATACTGAATATTCAACCAACCCGAAGATATTGTAACGGCATTTTCAACAGACTTAATTTGCTTTCTGTGAAATATGATGACATGAGGAGAAATGCTGGAAATTGTCGAAATTCACATCCAAACAGTAAGCTAGACATTTTATTATTCAAAATGCGACTGACAATCCATAAACTATGTCACTGACCAAAATTCAGTCACTTCCAATGATTTCTTTATATTTCATACAAAGCAAAGTTAATATGATGAAAATCTCATTGAAATATCTTCATTATTGTTAAAGTTATGAAGGAAAATTCATGTTCAGTTTACAGTGAGTCACCCTACATTTTTTATTGTCTGTATTGTATTTTTGATGGAAAAGAAAACTGCGATGTGATTCTACAAAAAAATGTTTGTCTTAACCGCATTATATCTCATGAAAGCTTTTTTCAAAATTTTAGGAACACCCTGTATGCTTACAACTTGCTTACTGAAAATGATCACCCATTCTAGTGCATTTGAAACTTCATAGATAAATCAAAAGGAGCAATAAAGGATTTTTGGCTGATTAGCCAACATTTGAATAGATTTTTTTTTTCTGATTTTAGTTCCTTTCTGACAAATTAATACTATACCACTTTTAAATTTTCCTTCAAGGTCCTAAAAAATCTCTTTTCGATTTTAAAATATTTCTTTCGAGAACAAAAAAGTTTTTTTAATTTATTTTAATTCGCATAAGAAGCTATAGAGTTTACATTTTTATTAATTAAAGAGGTTTTAAGATTATCCACTTCTTGAGTAATAACTCAAAGCACATATTCTTTGTTGTGTAAAGTTTACTTGTAAAAAGGACTCATAGAAAGTGTTCATGGAAGTACTTGTGCTTAAGATATATGCAAGATATTTAGTAAATATGATGTGCAATTCCTTTAAAGTTTTTTTAAAAAAAATACCTTTAAACCCTGTAATACTGGAGTATTCGGTCAGCCAAATTTTTTGTGTTCAGTATACACGCGTGTCGAATATTGGGTACTCGGTCAAAACCACTAATCGGTGCATACATATAAACACCTTTCGAATGCGATGAAAATAATTTTGATGAATGCATTTTTTTTTTTTTTTTTTAGAAAAAGAAAGCAAAACTTTAGCTTATTTATTTTGCGTGAAAATTATTTTATGTAAAAATATTTTCTTTGCAAGTTTTCTTTACCCCTAGAATACAAAGACGTAATAAACGTGTTTATTGCATATCAAGACGTAAGTTTACAGTGTCAAAAATTGTATTCTCAAAGTAAAGGAGGGGGGGAGGGGATAGACAAGTAGTCTATGTTTATTACATATCAAGATGTAAGTTTACAGTGGCAAGTATCGTATTCTTAAAATAAACAAAGGGAGGGGATAGCCGAGTAGTCTGAGAGATGACGCCTTTGTATTCTAGGCTTAATCACATCTCTTTCAAACTGAATTCTGATAAAGATAATAAAATTATTTTTGATTTCTCTCTTTTTGAATATTTTATACATTATTTTTTATGATATGTCAATTTTTCTTCAGTGATATGTCAACATCACGATTTAAAAGTTATGTTATTATAAAAGTATTTTATACATGCAAACATTTGAGATTTTATTGTATAAATAGGAACATTCAATTGTGGAGTAATCCAATGAATTTTAAATAAAGGGGAAAAAATACTAGACCTGAATTGTTTTATCACAGAGTAGGCTTCTTATTAAAAATATTTTACGGTGATGCACTAAGCTCTTGTTATGAGTGTGATATACCATTTCTGAAGTGATCAACCCTATACGTTCCCCCTTTCACTTAAAATAAGCAATTGACATGAATGCTAAATTAAAAGAAGGCCAATTAGAGGTCAAATTCTAATTTTTCCTGTAACAAACTCAGGCTGGTGTTGTTGTTGTTTTCTCTCACTAAATGAAACATGAACAGTCTTTTCAATATTTAAATGTATTTAGTATTTTTCATTTGATATTTTCGAGGCAGAAGGTAAATGAAACAAGTATTGTACATCAAACGTGGCAAAGGAGGTGCATTTGTACTATAACTAGTTTTATAAATATTCAGATCTTGGTGCAATAGCTGTTGCACTCTTATGCAAAAATGTATGAATACAAAATTTATTACGATTCTATGTATTAAATTCAGTAATATGGAAATAATGACTTCATCTTAAATAGAATGTCATCACCATGGTAACCTAGAGTCATTACCTATCATTGAATTAATTACGTATGATATGATTTAATAGAATAATCACCATGACAACCTTTCATGGGATATCATTGAATTAATTACGTATGAAAGGATTTAATAGAATGAAGAAAACTTTTATTAATATCTTTCTAAGTTTTGATTCAATATTCATAAAATTTGAAATGACTAGACACAATTCTGAAACAATTCTATATATTAAATTTCAAACCATTCGGTTGGGCAGTTTTTGCAGTGTTATATGCGGACAGACAGACGGACGGACCAGAAAACGACTATAGGTGCTATGTATTTATATAATTATGAACGCACCTAAAAGGTTCAATAAACATTTTTTGGAAACTTACGTTTTCCTTTAATTTGTACAAATGCAATAATTTACTGTAAATAAATAAACATATAAGGAGTTGGGAGGGAAAAGGGGGCTCCAAATAAAATTGTGCCTATGGTTTTAAGAAATTTAAAATATAGCTGAATAATCAAAAAGCATCAAAACTGTTGTTTTGCTTCTTTAAAGGCTAGTGAGAATATTCATGAAAGTTGAAAAACATAATGAAATAAATGCCTGTATTTTTTATTGCATTTTTTATGATTAATAATATTATTGAAGTGCTCAAAGGTTTTTAAATTTGATACATGAATAGGATAATTATTTCGTATATTTTCCTTTACTAAACAGTAAAATTCCAAATACAGGGTGACAATTATTGAACTATATGAAATTAAACCGTCATAACTTCTGAACAGTTTGCATGATGAAGTTCAAACTTCGTTGTTGGCTGCAAGTAATGATGGGAATCAGTGCGCATGTGCACGCAACTTGTACGCAACTTCGTCAATAAGCAAAATTAGCAGATTTGGGGGACTAAGAATTTGCATTTCGTGATCGAGAAGTCTCTCCACCTCAATGGGTGACTGTGTGGTGTACAATTTCCAGTCACGGAATAAGTGGTCCAATATTCATTGATGGCACGGTGACTACTGAACAATACGTGAAGATTATGGAAAGTGGTTTCATCCCCATTATCTAAAGTGACCCTGATTTCGACAAGATGTGGTTCATGCAAAAATGAGCTTGACCCCCATCAAACCAGGAAAATGTTTGATGTCCTGGAGGAGCACTTTGGGGACCGCATTCTGCTTCTCGGTACCCGGAGGCAACTGGAATGGGACTCGCTTGGCAGCCCTATTCTCCGGATCTGAACATATTTGACTCATTTTTGTGGGGCTGCATTACAGACAATGTGTACAGAAATAGCCCCAAAACCATATCTGAGCTAAAAACTGCCATTCAGGAGTTCATCGATGGCATCGATGTTCCGACACTTCAGCGGGTCATGCAGAATTTTGCGATTCATCTGCACCACATCATAGCCAATGATTGCAGCCATTTCGGACATGTCATAACCTAAATCCGAATATCTGCAGTGACGTTTACATGTTGAATAAAGTTTGTGCACTCAGTAGCTTTTAAATAATTTGTTTTATTTCATATAGTTCAATAATTGTCACCCTGTATATATGATGATAAATTATGCATAGCACATTATTAATGAAGAACAAGAACTAAAATCTTTTTCACTTTTATAATCTCTACAGTTGAAATAAAACGATTATTAAGGTAGATAAAATTATTAAAATTATTCTAAGATTGACTAATGGATATTCAAGGATGAATTTTATTAGGTTGCTTCCAAGTCCAATACAAAAAGTAAAATGCTTCCTATTGCAGCCGTTTGGACAATTTTTTTTTATATTTTCACAGATCATGACCCCTAGACCCTTACTTCCATAAACTACTTTCAGTTTAAATGTTGATTTTTGCATATATATGTGATTTTTGTCATGCTGTAACACTCTTGTGAACCGATTTGGATTAAACTAAACTTAGCATGTCATGTACAAAATATACCAAAATCTCAATCGAGTTTGTTGACCAGCTGTGTCTGCCATCTTGTTTGAAAATGGCAGCCTGAAGAAGAAAACAAAAAAAATTAAAGTTCAAAAATATATGCAAAAGAATTAAAAATTAAAAAAGTTTTTATCCATTAAATATTCGGACTTGTTACAACGATTCAGGAGCATTTTTTGTTGTGCTTCTATCTGAAAGTGTTCGTATGTGCCAATCCTAAAATTTTCTTCTATCTCAACATTTTTTTTTTGTTAATACCTCAAAATTCGCTATCACAGTGCCAAAATCAAATGATAATCTATGTCCATCATGAGGATTCTAAAGGTATAGGTTTGTTGAATTGTGTGCATTTAAAATGGAGATATAAGTATCGCATCTTTCAAACGAATAATTGAATTTCGACACCTACAATCTTGGATGTTTGCAGCCAAAATTCCCATCCCAAAAGCGACAACTTCGTGCAGTATACACCCGAGCCTAATAAGGATATATTTATGTGAAAGTGTAACAGAATATGAAGTTTGATTACATTTCGCACATTAGTTTTTGAGATACAACTATCTCAAAAATGCAGCACAGCAGCGCCACCTGTTTTATGATTAAACGAAAACCTAATCATCGTCAACGTATGTCAAAATTTAACAGAGTATAAAGTTTGATGAAATTCCATGCATTAGTTCTTGCGATATGACTATTGCTAAAATAGTGCACTTCCTAAAAATTTACACTGAAACTTAATCAGCAACAACTTAGGTTAATTGTCTAACTGAATCTGAAGTTTGATGACGATCCGTACATTAGTTCTTGAGACAGAGCTATTGCAAAAATCATGAAAAATTCAGCATAGCAGCGCTAGCTGTTGGGCGATTTATGCCAAAATCCAATCAGTAACAACTTAGGTCAATGTCTAACTGAATCCGAAGTTTGATGAAAATCCGTGCATAAGTTCTTTAGATAGAGCTGTTGCAGTAATTCTGAAAATGCAGCATAGCACCATCACCTGTTGGGTGATTTATACCAAAAACTAATCAATACCCATTTATATCAAGGTAAAACTGAATCTAAAGTTTTATTAAATTCCGTGTAATTAGTTCTTGAGATAGTGCAACCACAAAATTTATGTCAGATAGAGAGACAGACTCACAGATAGACATTATCTAAAAACTGTTAAATCGTGTTCAAGACCTCCTAAAACGTATAAATCCATCAGAAACCGGAAGTCAAATTTTTTTATGAATCCGATGCTTTCTTTTTGTAAAGATAGAAGAAAAAAAAGGTTGAAAAATAAAGTCGGTAAGGTATCCAGTTTTCAGTGAACAAAGGCCGTAACACAAAATGGAAATGTTGACTTCATGCCCCCTCAATATAAAAACTCTTCTTGTTCCTCAATCTCCAAAATGTTCTTTTTCAGAATTTTAGAATTTAGAAACAAATTTAGAATTCACATTAAAGATTTTCAGAAACATTTTCTTGAAATTTTTTGCTTATTTATCCTTAAAATAAATGGATTCAGTTTACTTTGCCTGTATAAAATCACAAGGGATCGGAAAACTTATACAGTTTAGACAGGTTTCAGTCTTAGCAGGTATGATTACATATGGTTTCCTTCTGCCACAACTACAAAAATTTTCTCAACACCAGTTTATGTTTAAAACAGGTTTCGTTTTAATAAGTTTTATAGAATTCCATTACACACTCAAATGCTATGATGGTAAGAGTCAAAACATTCATTTTTTATAAGTTAAGTTTTGGAAAATCAGGATAGTTTAGGTACTCTCTTACAAACAGGGATGTTTTGGAAAGAAATGTGTTTGGACTATCGGACATAAAACAAAGAAAACTAATCGATTTGGACCTCACATGAAACGTTGAAGAAAAGTAGTCTGTTTGGGTCCACACAGACTACTTTCTTCTCGTCTCAATGTTTGATGTGGTAAGGCGCTCCCTTTTATGTTTTATGAACCTCGTAGAATGTCAGGAGGTCAGAAGTTACCAGATGGATTTGTCAACAAATTCATCTCTGCCTCTTTGTTTTGCTGATAACCACAAAACGCTTGAGAAAGAAAGGCCAGTTCAAACATTTATTACTTTTCGTGGGATAAAGCATAAAGTTCATTTATTTACTTTATCGTATGAAACATTATAAATATTTCAAATGATCTCCATTTTCCAAGTGTTCTATGGTAATCAACAAAAGCAAGGTCAGTCACAACAAAAGAAAGACGCGGAGATGGACATGTCAACTACATTCATTGGTGACCTCTAATCTCTAGACATCTGACGAAAGTCACAAAACATGAATAGTTCCATGGTCAAGAAAATGTTTGAACCTTAAAGGTCCAAACAAACTTCAATCTCATGACATTGAAGCTTTTATGTAGCCAGGCGGTCCATTTCTTGTTTTATGACTTTTTATCGGATATCATGTGATCAGAGGCCACCAGTGAACATCGTTGACATGTCCATCTCCACCTCTTTCTTTTGTTGATGGCCACAGAACATTAGAAAAAGAAAAGCCAATTGACATATTGTCAGTTTTTCGTAGGGTAAACTAAATAAAAGCAAATAAACCGACCTTAAATGCACCTAAAGAACTTATGTGATTGGGGGGCCTGTGCCCACCCCACAAAATAGCTCTAGTTACGCATATGCAAATAAAATACAGCTTTTTCATCTCTAGTTATGCTTAACTTTTTTTTTTATTTTTTAAATGATGCAAGGACAGGGTATCTAAAATGTCACTAATAATATGTGCATTGTCTGCAATTTTCTATAATCTACGTTGCTTAGCAAAAGTAAACATCACAAATTTTACCTATCTGTTTCTGAAAATTATTGTGAACTTCAACCATGGTTGGCCAATTTGTGCCGAAGTGGACAAAACCATCAAAATACTTTTTGTGGCAAAAATACTTTTTGCCACAATTTTTATTGCTGGCAAAAATTATGCTAGTATTTTAAAACAGGGTTTTAAGGATTTAATTTTAATTACATGAGGCAAGAATTAAAAGATACTGATAAACTTAAAGCATATGGTTGCTTTACTCAATGGTTAAATCTTCTAGGTGACAATATAACTCCACAAACAATTACAAAGCATGTCATTGAAATACAAAAGTACTTTCGCAATTACCATGCTCTACATGCTTGGCTAAATGAATGCAATGATCATTTTACACTACTCTTACCTTGCAACTTTCACTGGAACAGTCAGATAACTTGTTTTGAAACTTTTATCAGTAACCACAGCCATTATACTAAAATTATTAATGATAACACTAGTAAAATTTCTTTGAAATTATCAGAGACTATAATCTTCATAGTAATGTTAAAGATCTTCTCTTGCAATTTAAAACCAGTTGGAAATAGAGATGCAAAGGGTGGAAAAAACTGGGTATATTCCCGGGAATAAACCGGGTTTTTTGGGAAGGAAATTTTGAAAATTTCCAGGAGTTTTCAGAAAGTTTTAAGCATGAAAATTTTTTAATTTATTATTTTCGATTATTTTTAATGATTTCAATTTTTGTCAATGTAAACAAAACTAATAAAATAAAATATAAAAAAATAGCACGGTTTACATGAAAACTAACGAAATACAGGCCTAAGCTGCAGAAAATTTGTTATTTTAAAAGTCGATACTAAAAAGTGAAAGAGGCAAAATGAGAGATTTATCATCCCTGACATGAAACTAAACTTCCCGTCTGTTCTTCAAATCAATGAATGTAAACAAAACAGAAAATTAACAAAATTAAAAGAAATCAATGCAAAAATACAAAGCAACTCATTAGAAAATTAATATAAAGTATGCCTGAAAACGTGAAAACAAGATGTGCGAGCCAACAGAAATTGAAAAAAAAATTTTTTTTTAAAGAAACATTCAAATTCTTACCTATTTACAGCCGCCGTTGTTGTAAAGCTAAAGACTTAGATTGTAAAATCATAAGTTTTGTGAATTCATAAAGTAAAACCTATCTTTTTGGAACATTCTTCCCTGAAATTGCATTAAAATAAAATTTCAAATTGGAAAATAACTGGTTTTGTTTATCTTCAAAACTCCTTCAAAATTTCCAATATTCCCCAAAATTCCGGGTTTATTCTCCAAAATTCCCGGGTTTATTCCCGCCTCTCAAAAACTGCAGGTATTTTGCAATTCTAGTTGGAAACTCTTTAAATAGTCAGGAATGGAAAATACATCCTTTTACTTGCCACTGGTGTGTACATTTCCTCACAGGGCGAGTGGATTTTTAGGCAATCTTTGAAAATACTGCAAGCTATATAAGGTCTGGCAAAAACATTTTTTTAATAGTTGGTTATATTTTTCAAATTTACTGTGATAGTGCTAAGTTCTATCTTATACTAAACTTTCCTCTGTTGTATATATTTTTTAATAACAATTAATAATTTCTTAGTAACAGTGAAAAACTATTTTTGCTGTGTATTTTCTCATTGTTTTTGAACTGTACGTTGTATCTTGCTGCCTCGTAAAATAAATCTTTGTTTGGTAAGATTTTCTGAAAATTCCCCATCCCTGTAAGTAGTATCAATACAAAAACCCCTAATGGGTTAAAAGTTTGTGATGCAGCACTTTATCTTATGCTCTAAGAATTTTAAATATGGAACTTAAAAATAATGATATTAAATTTTGAGTGACACTATGCTATTAATTATAATCTCTCTATATATTTGTTTCATCATTTTATTTTTTTATAATCGCATGTGCAAAAATTATGTTCAATTTAAAAAGATGTATAAAAGTTTATTCATTGATGCTTTATCATTCATATCTCTCATAAATTCAAAGTATGATTTTTAAAGATATGAATTAAAAGTATTCTATTTTTCATGCACATTTTGTAAAATTTTGGTATTTCATTAAGTTTATTTTGTTTCTAGGAAAGTTTTATCCAGGAAGGTGTACTTTTTTAATCTTTTGATCCTAAATCTAAAAAAAGTAATGATATCAATACAAAAACCCTTAACGGGTTAAAAGTTTGACACAGCACTTTACATTATGGCTATATTAATCTGAAATATGGGTCTTAAAAATTCTGATATCAAATTTTGAGTGACGCTGTGCTATTAAAAATATATATTCAATTTTTCTTTTTTGTTGTATTTATTTTTACTCAGTGATGCTTTTTCATTCAAAATATGAGTTTTAAAAGATATGATATCAAAATTCAAGTGACGCTGTGATCTGACTTAAAGATTTGTTAAAAATTACTTTACACATACTTATGTTTTGTCTTCTGAAATATATTTAGACATTGAAACATTTTTTTTTTTCAATACACTATGAAATATGTCACACTTTTTCTTAGCTGATGTTATGTATTAAATGTATTTAATTCAATAAATTCATTTACCTTTTGTGTCACGCTATCCAGAACCATCGGTAACATTTGTGTAAATGTTTTCTTTGCGTCACACTATCTATTTGCATACAATTCACTTAGTTTGGATACTATGACACAAAATAAACATTTACACAAATTTTACTGATGGTTCTGGATGGCGTGACGCAAAAGATAAATAATTTATTGAATTAAATACATTTAATACATAACATCAGCTTAGAAAAAGTGTGACATATTTCATAGTGTGTTGAAAAAAAAAATGTTTCAATGTCTAAATATATTTCAGAAGACAAAACATAAGTATGTGTAAAGTAATTTTTTAACAAATCTTTAAGTCAGATCACAGCATCACTTGAATTTTGATATCATATCTTTTAAAACTTATATTTTGAATGAAAAAGCATCACTGAGTAAAAATAAATACAACAAAAAAGAAAAATTAAATATATATATATAAATTCATTTTAATAGCACAGCGTCACTCAAAATTTGATATCAGAATTTTTAAGACCCATATTTCAGATTCATACAGCCATTAAGTAAAGTGCTGCGTCAAACTTTTAACCCGCTAAGGGTTTTTGTATTTATTTTATTATTCAACTATATTGTAAGTATTCACTATAATTTTGATTGCATTATTACATTCAAATTACTGTTTTAAAAATTTAAACAAAGCAATGACAAGAAATCTGCAAAATTCTAAAATCCGCACAACCTCTGGTCCCAAGCAGTGCGGATTTGAGGGAGTCTACTGTAGTGTAATTATGTATCCATCATTTATTGGAGTTCCTTTACTTATGATTTATTCTGTTAAGTTGTCTGATATGATCGACCAGATGTTATTGTAATATATTTATCTGGGTGAATTTGTGTTTGCCAGAATCATCCAAGCAGCTCAATTGGCAGAACATTGGCAATTTAAGCCAGAAGTTTTGTTTGGGACTATTAGCCGAACACTTTTTCACTCAGTTGAAAAAATTCAACCGTTATGATTTATTTAACAATCAGTTTGATTGTTCTAAAATAATAAAGTTTGTTCTGTGATTTTAAATATTTACCAATTTCCATTGTTTGCATTCCAAAGTGAATAGCAGATTTTAGAGAATTGTTGATTATACAGCTGCAAATTTCACAGAGTCATACATATTTCCTGTATTCTATGAGTAGAAATTGTTTTTAGTTCTTACAACAAAACATTTTCATATAAAAAGATTGCAATTCTTGTAAATGCACATGATGTATAAATATATGATAAGAAAAATATTTTTATCTACTTAGTATCATGTACACCTCTGTATTATGGAATTTAAAAATGAGTAAGGAGATTTTTTTAATAATTAATGTACTGAAACATCTGTAATATGTTTGTTAAATATATTTAAAAGCACATTTTGAAAATAATTTTTTTATTAATATTGAATTTATTTAGCTAAATATTGAACAATATTAATCCACAGATATTTGTTCTATTTGGTCAAAAATCTTTAATACCAAATGGTGACCATATATTCGTATAACCCTTTCCTTTCAACCTTAGTAGTAATAATTTTTCTGTCATTTTTCACTCGCTCTGTTTTTTAATCCTACTGAAGAAAATCCATTCATACAAATACGTCACTTCGTTAGGAACTGAATGGCAATTAATAATAAAAATATTTTCTGTCAATAGCGACGACAATTGTAGGCTGAAAGTACTAAGAAATTTTAAATAAAATCTATATTTTTTAACTTGTAACATTTATATTATTGTTTAACATCTATATTATATACTTGTAACATCTATATTATATATCATTTTGGTGCCGCCTCTGGTGCAGGCATTTTCTAGAGTATCGAACTCGCCACAACAGTCCACGAGGTGAACATTATCAGGCCACAGTGCAGACTTTGCGAAGTTCTTTGTTGTGGTTTGGCCTTGTGTGTCCCTTGCTTAGCTGTTTTGACTGGCAGGTTGTTGTCGCGGCGACTGAGCATCATATGGTGCTTTAGGGATGGGGGATCGCAGAGTGATCCCCTCTGAAGGACCGCATAAATCCACTCGGGTCTGGAAACTGTTTAGTTTTATCTATATTATTATTATTTTTGTCGCCTTTTAAGTGAAACAGTGAGCTTTTTAAAGTTCATATTGTGTATTTTGTGATTGAATCAAGGTGAAATATTGCATTTTGTCTTATGATTTTATTTAGAAGATACCATTTTAACCTTTGATAGTCTAGTATAAATTCTACCAAAAAAAAAAAAAATTCCACAAATTTTTAATGTATGTTATTATATATTTGTGTATAATTTTTAGGTATCATCACACAGCCCCAATAAATTTAGTCTATGCTATAAGGGAAGCTCTTTCTTGTCTAGTCAAAGAAACACTGGAAAAATCATGGGAAAAGCACAAGATATATGCTGAAGTACTGCATAATCAGTTAGAGCATAACCATCTAAAATTATTTGTCTCTCAAAAGGTATAGTATAGTGATAAATTATTTGAAATATCTCTTGAGCTGTTGAGATATCTTGTCACTTTTTTACTATTTAAATTAATATTTTATCTAGGAGTATAGACTGCCATCAGTCACAACTGTTGTGATTCCGGAACATATTAATGGTGCCAAGGTGGTTCAAAGGATGAAGGAAAGGTACATTTTATGCCATAAATAAAGATTAATCTTGTTGATATATCCTTGAGTAGTCTAACTCACAACAGCACTTTAATTAAAAAAGATGGAGTTAAAGTCATTATGCTAATTTTACATGAAAGTTCTTTTGTTTACCTGTTTACAAAAACTTAATAGTGATAAAACTCTTTAAATATGCTGACAAACTGGTACAATGTGAAATAAATATGAATAAAATAAGACCACATTAATCTGTCTGAATTTTTTAGTTTACTTTTCCGAGACATGCATGCTTATTTGTTGCTATTTCTCATGGAACGTTATTAATTTCTCTCACTTATTAATATGACGATAAGTATCTGCCTAGTTTTTTAGAAAAACAAATTCCTAAATAATAATTTAAAAAATCCTGTTTAAAGAACAACCTCTCCCTCTACTGTCGCCCCCTCTTTGTTGCCATGAAAACAATTTGAATTTGTCCTTTAATGGAAATAATAACAATAGAATCTCTGATAATGGAAAAGATTAATAAATGAAAAAAAAAAAACCTTTCAAAAAGAACTTAGAAATGCTAAAAATGCTACATATGCATATGGTAATTGAATTAAAAGAACTAAAGTTATGTTATATTTTCTTGTAGAATGTTTGTTATAGTGTATTTTAAAAGTTATTAAAATATTGTGATGCAAATAACAGATGCATGGCTGATAAGTCTTTTGCTATTTATTGAAAATTTTGTTTTGTGCTGGTGTTCAAACTCCCTGTATTTAATCTCCTGATTTATCTCTAAACTTCTGCAAATCATATCAATTATTTCTAATGAATATATAGCAGCATAATGCTTAAAATAAATATACAGTGTTTCCTCTTGTTTAGTGCAATTAAGTAGTACCACTTGTGCAGTTTGGTATGTAGTTCTTTAAAGATAAATTTTCAACTCTCTATTAGCATGATTTATCTGGGTTTTTGTATTACAACAAATGTAGCATATATATTACAATTTGTAATTTCTTTTCAACATTTTTCTAATGTCATTACTATGGCCTTTCACTACTAAAGGTATTAATTGCTTTGCATTATTATTATATTGACAGTGAATAGATTTTTATTTCTACTTTACTTATATAGTTGTAAAAAAAAAGAAATCCCCCCGTTCTCTTCCAACTCTGCTGCAAACCATCGTATAAACATGTTTCTTGTACTACCCAATAGGGATGTAACGAATATTTGGCCACTATTCGGTATTTGGCCTATTCGGCCCTTTTGCTGAATATTGAACAGATATTTGGCTGAATACCTGTGGCTGAGTAGTGGGACATTTGACCGAATACCTGTAGCCGAATAGTGGCATATTTGGCCGAATATTTTAAGATATTTGGTTAGATATGTTTCAGAAAATCAAAACAAAATATGATTTTAAATATTTTTGACAAACAATATTAAAAAATTATACCTAAATACATTAATTATTATAAGAAAAAGATCTCATTCTGAAATATGGGGTGGAGGAAGTATTATGAGGGGCTTGTTAATTTTGAGAGAAAGAAAAGAGAAAAGTATATCTTGGTAGCAGAAAAGAATATATAATATTTTAATGGAATGAATAATTATATTTTAAGAAAATAACCTTTTTTTTTTTTTTTTTTTTTTTTTTTTTTTTTGACATACAGAGTGTAAATTTACTAAGTTTAAGTTGCATGAAAAAGGATATAAAAAGACAGAGGACACATGCAAGTTCTTATTTTTAGAGGGTGAAAGGATTTTACTAAAATAAAAAAAGTTTCATTTTTACAGAGGTAATGAGTTCTATTTTAGATAGTATATATATATAAATTACTAGAACTATCTATGGATTAAATAAAAAATTATGAATTAAATTATTATTTACATTTTTAAAAGTCATATGTTATCTTTAAAGTATTTTTTAAGACATTTAAAGTATAACAAAAAATACATTCAGCTGTTATGATTTTTGAAAACTCAAACAAAAAATTAATTTCAATTAGTCTTTAATTTAATTTTTTATTTTAAAATTGAAAAAAAAAAATTAAACAATTAAAATAAAAGTCATTTATATTAAAGTCAGTATTCGGCCTAAAACTTGGCCGAATATTCGGTATTCAGCCAAATCACTATTCGTTACATCACTACTACCCAATAAGTAATTAGGTATGCTAACTAATGCTATTACTTAAATTTTACTATCTATCTATTGAAATTATACCAAACTTTAAAACTTTCCATTTTAACACATAATTTTGATATCGTAATTGGATTCTTCAGTAAATTTTATCTTCTATGCTACCAAACAGGAAGTCATTTGGTCAAGTAGTTTAGGAGTTATGCAGCTTTGAAACTCCTAAAGTTCAATTCATTTTTAATCATTTTAAAACAGATTCCATCATGGGAAGTTTTTAGGTATATCTCAAAACTACTTTGTAAAATGAATAGTAATTTTGAATTTACATATTTGAAACTTTTAGAAATCAATTTCTGTTTTTAAAAAATGAATTGTAACCTATAATTTTTTAACAGAAATAACTTTTTAGATGCTTCAAATATGCAAATTCAAAATTACAGATCATTCTGCAAATTAGTTTTTGAGTTATGCGTACTATTATTACGTACTATTATTAATCTATTTTGCGCAAAACTGCAGTTGAATGCATTTTAAGAGATTGAACAAAAGTTGCATATTAAGTGGGATCACATATTAAATGTGATTTGCATAATGCTGCTGGAACTGAGCTTATTTACAAATATAATTGTATAAATGAATTTTAGATCTTTCATTTATATGTTTATGGTCCAAAATTGTGTCTTTTACAGATATTTAGATTAAAATTTAATTGTATTCAAATTTAATTTGTTTCTTTTGTAAGACCAACTGGAATAATAACTGAAAAGAAATATGGATTCAAATATGACTATTGTCATTATAACAAAAAATAAAACAACAAAATTAACTTTTTTGTTTGGATAATTTTTTTTAGCACAACCACAAATATTAAATCTTTGCAGAGCAATCCGGTTTTGAAAACAATATTGATACATATCGCTCACATGCTAGAAAAGTGATTCAACTTGAAAAAAGTAAATTTCCCAGGAGAGACAAAAGAAGATTCGCCTTTTTTTTACTGTAACACAAAATTATAGCTTTTACCTCTGTGTGCAGCTGTAAAAGCATACTTAAAAGCACAAAACCTTTAAGAATAAAGAATATAGACATAAAATAGATAAGGATGAATGAGTAAATTTATTCTCCCACCTCATAAATGTAACCCCCTTTTGAGTTGTGTGCTTAAGGCACAATTTATCAAATTCCATGCGGCTCTCAAAATAGTACTTGCAAAAATGTGGATTTAGCTTATTCACAATGTTTGAACTAACTCAGACTAAATGTACTTGGATTGCCCTGCAATTTTTACATGCTATGGCCGTTTGCTATAGCACAATCTTGACTTAAAATGAAGTGTGTAGCATTTATACTTTGTTTACTGGGACAGTCAAAAGTTATTTGTTGCATTAGTTAATGGAAAAAAATTTTTCAAATTCATTTTAATAATGTTACATCATTTTAAACATAATGAAATTGATATACATTTATGAAGTGCCCTAAAACATGCATACTATAGAATACTTACTTACTTACACAATGGTGCTACAATCCATGTAGGATTTTGACCTCCCTCAATATACTTCTCCAGACCTTCCGATCTCTGGCCTTTACTTTATAATTTATAATTTGGTTTTCTGCAAGATCTTTTTCTATCTCTTTTATCCAACTCTTCCTGGGTCTACCAATACTTCTTTTCCCAATTAAATTACCACTATAAATCTTCTTTGTGCTTCGCTCATCCCTCATTCTGATTAGATGGCCTAACCATTGCATTCTTCTTATTTTTATAGTATTTATTATATCTTTTTCATTATATAACTGTTCTAACTCCATATTTGTCCTTATACGCCATGTATTGTCTTCTTTAATAGGTCCAAAAATTTGTCTTAAGATCTTCCTTTCCCAAGTGATAAGTAGCTTTTCATCTTTTTGTGTAGTGGTCCAGGTCTCACTTCCATAAATTACTATTGGTTTTATAACAGTTTTATAAATTTTAAGTTTGGATGTTCGAGATATTAGAGATGATTTTAGAATGTTTCAAAGAGAAAAATAGCATCTATTTCCTGCTGCAAGTCGGGTTTTAATCTCTGCTTCTACCATATTATCACAGGTGATCATAGATCCTAAATATTTAAATTCTGATACTTCATTAAATTGTAATTCATTATTTATTGTTAAAGCTGCTGTTGCCTGTGATTTCACTCGGTCCATTTTCATGTATTTTGTTTTTTCTTTATTAACCACAAGGCCTAGTTTTCTTCCTTCAGTGTCTAAGTTATTGTATGTTTCAATCAAGACTTTCTTATTCCTAGCAATTATATCAACATCATCTGCAAATGCAAGGATTTGGAGGGAGTGATTCATAATAGTACCACCTCTGTTGTTGTAAATACTTCTAATTATTTTCTCCAGGCATAAATTAAAAAGAATTGTCGAGAGAACATCACCTTGCTTTAGACCTGAATTCACTGCAAATTCTCTTGAAAGTCTTCCCTGTACCTTAACTTTAGCTTTTGTATTTTCCAGTGTTAATTTTATAAGCTTAACTATTTTATCAGGTATTTTAAATTCCTTTAATATTTCAAATAACTTATTTCTGCTTATACTGTCATAGGCCTGTTTAAAATCAACAAACAATTGGTGCAAACTAATGTTTTGTTCATAGAATTTTTCAAGGATGTTCCTGATACTAAAGATTTGATCCACTGTTGATCTTCCTTTCCTAAAACCACACTGATAATCACCTATCACCACTTCAGCATACGGTTCTAATCGCTTTGCAATAATCTTTGCCAACACTTTATATGTAACATTTAATAAGGCTATGCCTCTATAATTCTGGCAATTTAAGATATTTCCCTTTTTATGAATTGGGATAATAATAGCACCATTCCATTCATTTGGTATATATTCATTCTGCCAAATCTCTACTATTAGATCATGTAACATTTGTACCAACTTCTCTCCGCCATATTTTAATAGCTCAGCACTTATCAAATCTTCACCAGGTGCTCTTCCATTTCTTAATTTTACAATAGCATCCCTTACTTCTTCTACAGTTGGTGGTTCACAGTTTTCTTCATTCATGTCATAATCATTATGATTAGATTGTATTTCTCTTTCGTCATTTGACTGCCTGTTTAACAAATCTTCAAAATATTCTGCCCATCTATCTGTCACATTTGCGTGTCCTCCAATAAGTTTATCATTCCTGTCTTTACAAAAAAGGGTGCGTGGTTGATAACCCTTTTTGATGTCTTTAAGCTTTGAATACATTTGGCTTATATCACCTAATACTGATAGGTCTTCAATTTCTTGAATTTTACTCTGCTCCAAAGCTCGTTTTTTCATACGTAACAACTTTTGAGTATTTCTTCTAATTGTTTTAAAGTGATTTTCACTCTGTCTTGTTCTATGTTTCAGCATTTTTTCTCTTGCTATATTCTTTTCCTTAATCAGTTGCAAACACTCATCATCAAACCATTCATTAATTTCCCTCCTTTCTTCCTTTCCAACTACTTCCTCAGCAGTTTTTAATATGATATTTTTGCATTTAGCCCATTTACTATTGATTATATCTTCCTCATTAAATTCAGCATATTCACTAGCAATTCTTTCTGTTAATTTACTTTGATAAACCTTTCTTCTCTGCATGTTTAGTAAATCTTTTGTTTTAAATTTTACTTGCCTAGTTCCTTTTGCATCTCGAAATCTTGTAACTCTTTGTCTGTATTTCATAATAACAAGGAAATGATCAGTATCTAAATCCGCACCTCTATAACTTCGTACATCCATAACATCACTAGCATGTCTTCTGTCGATCATAATGTGGTCAATTTGGTTTTTTGTCTTTCCATCAGGGGAAATCCAAGTTTCTTTATGTATGTTCTTATGCTCAAAACATGTGCTACTTATGATTAAGTTGTTAGAAGCAGCGAAGTCCACAGCTCTTATTCCATTTTCATTACTCAAATCATGTAAACTAGATTTTCCAATTGTTGGTACAAAAGTGTATTCTTTTCCAATTTTAGCATTAAAATCACCTATTACCATTTTAACATCATGTCTTGGTATCTTATCAAATTCAATCTGTAGTGTTTCATAAAAAGTATCTTTTTGTTCGTCCTCGGTATCTTCCGTTGGTGCATGGACACATACTATTGAAATGTTAAAAAACTTTGCTCTCAATCTCAAGATACACATTCTTTCATTTACATTGTGAAAATCAATAATATTTTCTCTAAGGCATTTTCTGATCATAAATCCAGTACCATGCGTGTTTCTTCTTGTGCTTGCACTATTAAAAATTGTAAAATCACCAATATCTCTTATCCCACTCTCCTTCCATCTTACTTCCTGTATGGCCAATATGTCCAGTCTATAACTATCCATCTGACTCTGTAGTTGCTTCACTGCACCAGCTCTGTATAAACTTAAAACATTCCAAGTTCCAATTCTAAAATTCATAAGCCGTTTTCCAGTTCCAGTCCGTTTTACCATGAAATCAGTCCGTCTAACATCTGTATTTAAGGGCTTCGCAACAAGGGTTTTTTTTTTCCAGGGAAAGGTTGTCAGCCTTTCGCCCAACCCCTTTTAGTCGCCTCTTACGACATGCACGGGTTACATTGGGACTATTCTTTAATGCCGGTCACCACACGGCATATACTATAGAATATAGGATGGAAAACATTTATTATTCATTTATAGGGCCACACAAAAAATTTCCGTTACATGGTGTATGAACAAAAATGTCTGTAGTGTATTTTAATTATGTTACACTATTTCAAATATAATGATATTGATACACATTACAGAGGTCTGCTTCACAATATGATGTGCATTGTATTTATTGTCCATTTACAGGGACATGCACAGATTTCAGACACAGTATTGTATCTGAAATATAAGCGAATTTTAGCAATAATTGCTGGAATGATGTTTTCAGTTATGGTATGTGTTTTTAATTTAATTTTTACATACTATGTAGTGTGTATAAATACTATAAATCATATACAGGCTACAAAAAAGATTCATAAGCATTACTGAGTATCAGCATGAATTGCTTAAAATTGATTTTCAATTGAGTTATGCATTTTCAAACTGGATTATATTTAGTATATTATGAGTTGTTTTTAGAACATAAATAAAACCATTAACAAAAATATTAGTTTGCATGAAAATAAGAATCAACCACAGATTTCTAACAGAGTTTCTAGATATTTAAATTAACTCTTAACTGCTGTTAGTTGTTTCACAGACCACTGACTTTTTTTCAATTGTCAGAGTTTAACTTTTAGTTTAATTTTAGATACTAGTGAAATCTTGTTATGTTTGGAGCTCTAGTACTACTGCTAAAGACTTCTTAATAGGTGAATTTTAATTATAATAGTCCAGTACATAAAGTTTGGTACAGAAACAGTATTTTATGAGTTAATGTAGTCTTTTATCATCTTTCCATCAAGTTGTCTCAGAGACCACTCACAGTAACTATATGACAATATCTGTCACAGTAGTTAACTCATGATTAGTTGCAATCGGTTGTAAGCTATCTAGAAAATACAGAACACTGCATTTGATGGTTTAAGACGAACTGCCACAGGTGGAAGATAAGGTAAGTTTGAGAAGAGTCTGTGAGAGAAAGGAAGAGTGCACAGATCGCTATAAATATAATGGCATACAAACAGAAATTAAAGTTTTGACTCAAGATTTGCCTCACGCAACATTAGTGAAGGCCATCACCCTACTCACAAGAAATGTCTCCTTAGAGCACATTCTCATAGGGGCATACTGTCTGACCAAGATAAGAAAGACTCTGGAATCGATCTCGGCTTGGTTCTGTTACCAGGGCAACTGGTCAGTCAATTATATTTTAAGGAAGTCCGGAGTTCTTCTTATTTAGTATGTATTTAATTTAACTTCATCAATTCTCAAGATATCAAATCCACTTAAATTTATTATAAATCTTCTTAATATTATCTAGAACTTTTATATTGACACTTTTTTGATAAGACCAACTGTTACCTGAAAAAATAATAAAAAAACAAAAAAAAAAGAGGGGTAGGTTGAAGAAGAAAAAAATTCATAACTTTGTTGATTCACGAGATATCAAATCCACTTAAATTTATTATAAACCTTCTTAATATTATCTACAACTTTTATATTAACAAGTTTTTGATAGGACCGAGTGTTATAGCAAAAAAGAAATTAAAAAAAAATAGGGGTGGAAGAAAAAATTATCGTATTAATATGATTCTGATAAAAACCAGCTCTTACAGAAAAATGAAATTAAAAACTCATCAAAAGCCACCGGATAAAATTGTTAAACTGGGTTTATCTCTAATCTTGATTTTGTTAGGGAAACTTACTTAACTATTGGGAGAACTTACTTATCTACCTCCACCTGTAGGTCGAGCCAGCAGGGACTTTAAATAAAAGACATAAAATTGACAGGGCTGACTATTAAAGTAATTTGGAATCAAAATATGTTTTTCATTTTTTCGCTAAATAAATTAGTCATTGAGTCATAAGCGATTTTTGTCACCTGACTATCACATCCGGAAATTCGGTTCAAAAGGCAAACTTTGATAGCATTTATTTTTTTATGTTAATGTGTTTAAAAATATGGTGGGGAGGAGGGGAATCCTGGTAAAAAGCTCTTCATTTAGTTTGTTTCATAATTGTAATCTCCATGTAAAAAAAAAAAAACGTTTTAGGATTCGGACAACAGACACATCTGTTCTAAATTCTTGTCTAAAATCTTCCTGTATTATGAACTGCTGGTGCCTACGTCTGTAGAAGATGCTTTTAATTTTGATCTGTATGTTCCCTTTTTGTTCTGTGGCAGTGTTGTATAACAATAATCATGATTAAATATTTTAAAATATAAATTCAATTATATTTTGTTAAAAAAAAAAATCTAGCAATTTAATAATTGATAAAGTGTTTCCAAAGATTGTAGTGGACACATGGCATGTGAAAACCTGCGCAAAGAAAAAGCACAAATAAAAATGCATACACTTATTTCAAAGATTTATAAAATGGTGGATACGTCATTGCAAAATTAAAGGAAAACTGAAAATGAATAACATAGTTGAGTACGTATAAAGAAATTAAATATAAGTGCTCTCTGTATTAATTTGAAAAACAGATAAAAATTAATAAGAACTTTTATTTAAAAATTATAACTTGATATTGTGTTTGCGAGAAAAGTCAAATTTATAAGGAAAAAAATCATTGCAATAGTTTTTATTTAATAATTTGACATATTTTCCTTCATTTAAAATTCACTAAATGAAACCGAAAATGACATCTGCCCTTTCCCATCTACATGAACTCTGGTGAATCTTTAACCGATTCATTTTTTAATTTCAATCTATCCTCCAAATTTCCTGTTAAGATTATTCTTGAATTCTGAAAACTTTCTTTTTATCACCAAGTAAATGCACAGGCTTTTTCATGAGATAAGATAAAGAAAAGAGGGGAAAATCTTTAATGACTCTGCCAATTGCAACAACCCCGCTCCTACCAACGAAGTTCCTTACCTACAAGATTTGAAACCTCCAAAACCAGCAACCCCATTCAGGGTTTTTCTAATCGGAGCCAGACAGTAGCTAAGGCGGCAAGGGGGGACAGCCACCCTGGGCACCGATGCTAAGGTGCGCCAAATTGAGATAGGTTTAAACTGAAATTATCCTGCATATTTTGACAATAAATAAAAATTGTTGATTTTTTAAATTTTATTTTTGTATGCGTCTGTGTGTGAATGTTTTCTTTAGTGAGATATTTTGTTAAATCCAAATAATGAAGAAAGTAAAAGCTTCTGTAAATATTTCTATAGGGATGGCTAAACACACTTGTTATAATCTACTATAACACTTGTCTTGCATAACTATGCACCTAAATTGAGGTGCAAGATGATTAAATAGGGAGATCCAAATTGAGAGGAGCTTTAACTGAAAGTATTTCACTGAATTTGAAAATAAGAATTGTTGGCATTTTCTTTTGTGTGTGTATGTGAATGTTTTGAAGAAATTCAGTGAAGGGGGGGGGGGGATGGAGAGATCCATAATTGTCAATCGCTGATGGAAGTTTCTAACTGTCTAACCTCCAGTTTATAAATTGAAAGGCCTCTTGCTGACTTGGAATTATGTTTCTGGTATCAAAAGAACATGGTTGATTTGTATACTTAGCTGACCCGCCCATAGATTTTTCCAAATGAATTGCGAGTGACTAAAACTTGTATTCATATTAAAATTCTAAAAAATAATAATGAGTCTCTCAAAATGAACCTCTGGGATGGATCTCTACTGTCCTGGACCGGACCTGCTATGCACACATCTCTAACCACTAAAAACCTACATTCAAATTTATCTTTATCAAAATGAATCATCGCCTCTGCATTCTGCGACCCCGTATAGTGTAGGGTTAAAGTTATGTCTTTGTTTTTCCCAGCTCTTCTGTATAATGATTAAGTATTAAATACCTCAATTTTTAGTAATTACTACCATATTAAGCTTGCTTTTGTTTTAATTTGTGTTTTAAATAGTACTTATATCTTATAGTTATTCATTTTTTAAAGTTTAAAAAAAATATATTCAACAGTTTTGTACTTACAGCAACTGTTTGTTTGTTTGTTTGTTTTTGACCCTCTCGGGCCCGGTGAGCAGCTTTCTATTTCTGTATAGCTGTCATAATCCACTACCAAGATAAACTACAAAAGTCAGATACGCCAGAAACTAAACAGAGCGGCACAATGAAGTACCACCACTGACAAGATTAACACCTATACAGCAGCATCGATCCAACTCCGACAGTGACGATAAATCTCATTCAATAACTGTGAGAACAAAACCAACTCTTCATCTCCCTTTCTCCCCATAGCCACAAAGATCTCTTCGTACGACATACTCTTCGACATCGATAACTTTCCAAAAATCTTATCCCGAATCCTACAAAATTTCTTACACCTCAAAACCAAGTGTTCCTCAGTTTGCTCCTCGCCACCACACAAATCACACTTTGCATCTCCACTACCCAGAAACTTTTTATGGCGAACCAGAGTAAGAACAGTTTTTGTCAGAAACCGAGCAAAAATTACACCACTCTCCCTCCTAAGACCCTGGTGCGGATGCCCTATGCTAGCGTAATCCCAACCACGACCTGAATGATCAATCCTATATTGGTTCCAATCCCAAACAGACTCCCTCTGTTTGTTATTTCTCACCACCTTCATCCAGTCCTCAGGAGAAAACCATGGAATACTAATATTGCTATACGGGCCTTTCCTGGCTAGCTCATCTGCACACTCGTTGATTTCAATTCCTTTATGTCCAGGCACCCAGATAAACTCCATCTGAAACTGATCAATCCTCTTCCTGTTGATCTCATCCCTTAGCATGGTGATAACCGCCACAGACTTTCGATTGATCTTCTCAAGGGCCATCAAGATACTTTTGGCATCCGTGAAAAACATATATTTCCCACCCTCCACCATATAATATTTAATGGCAACCAATAATGCAATCGCTTCTGCAGTAAAAATCGAATTGATATTGGGAATTTTCAACGCCATCCGGTTACCCGTATGTTGGTTGACCATTCCAATCGCAGTCTTGTTCTCCTCTTTTGAAGCATCTGTTGCAATGATGATCGCCTTGTCCCTATGCATCTGATAAAACCAGCCAAACGAATTCCTAATAACCTCTTCAGGGAAATCTTTATTTTGGAAAGGCCAGGCATTAACATGAATTTTACAATTTTCGTTCACCTTGGTCCCCCACTTGTACGTGATCATTTCGTTAACATTCGTGTTATGCCGACTGAGGATATTCTGTTCCCTGTAAAGCAAATCCTCTGACAACACATCAGTATACTCTTTATGTTTAAGTTCAGAAATACTCCTCTTTACAGCCAAGAATTCTCTTCATGAGTGGCTACTCCAGACCCCGCTCTCTTGTAACAGCACCGGGATTGGACACCACCTTGGCATGCCACTCGCCCATCTATGGCCCACATTATGAATCATTTGAAGTTGGCGACTTTCAGTTTTGTTTGAGTGTGCAAGAATCCTCGGGTTACCACCTAGAAGAGATCCCATCATACTATTTGTAATTTTTAAAAGATATTTGGTCTCAGTACCCCAACTCCTGCCAGCAATAACTTTAAGCATGTTCATCCTCTTACTAGATTTCTCTTTCAGCATGGCAATATGGCTCTTAAGATTCCCCTGACTGTTTAAAAACACCCCTAAAACTCTTATCTTCTCTGAGAAGTCAACCTCCTGACCTTTAATCTTAAACTTCTCCACGTCCTCATTCCACCGCCCTATCTTCATGATTTGGCACTTATTTGGATTCACCTCAAGATTCCATGCATGCAACCAATTGATAGTCCTAATCAGATTCTCCTGTAAAATGTCCCTTAACCATTCCACATTGTCATGAAACCCATACAGAAAATATCGTCGGCATAGATCACACAATGAATACAAGAGTCAAAAATCTCAAAGATATCCGCAAGGTAAATGGCAAAAAGAAAAGGAGAAAGAGGGCTGCCCTGTAATAAGCCCCTCAGATACATGAATGGCACCGAGAACAAGCCCCTCCACTTAACCCGAATCCTCAGCTCCTGCATGAGATTCCGGATCAGAATACACAGATCAGCACCAAGCCCCAATTTTTTTAGTTTAAGAAGTAGACCATCCCACCATACATTATCATACGCACCTTTGATGTCCAGAGCCTCTAAAAATCCCTTCTGTTTGGCTTGACGTCCTCTCCGAATATCCCTGTAAATTCTGTATGCGGCAGCTTCGCAGTCCCTGAACGGAATAAACCCATAGTGGTTTCTATGAAATATTTTGTTGTTCATGCTCCAATTGAGCAGAATATCTAATATCATCTTTTCAAATATTTTTATACTGGTCACAGTCAAGGCAATTGGCCTATACCCCCTTATGTCATTTCTTTTCTTTCCTGGTTTTCTAATGGGCAGCATGATGACTTCTTTTCAGATTTCAGGGATTTTTTTTGTCTCCAGAATCCTCTTATACATCTCCAACACCTGAGATAACACCTTGGTTTTTAGGTTTTTTAAAAAGTTCATTTTGATCCTGTCTATACCAGGTGAAGTAGATTTGCTTTTCCTGATTATCCTCTCCATATGGTTCATCGTAAGTCTTGTGTCCAGCTCATCATCTCCCGAGAAGTCGATAGGTATGTCATGAAGGATGGGAGAATTTTGGAATATAGTCGCAAACAAATTTGCTTGGGAAACCACATCAGGAGGACAGTTTTGAAAATTGAAGTCCATATTCGCCTCCTCCTCCTTCAAATTGTTAATCCCTCGGATAATCTTGTAGATGTGAGGGCCCCTTCCAGCGTCCCTGGTAACAGCATCCCAAAACTTCTGATTGTCTTTCTTAATTTGCTTTTTCAGTTTAGCGTTATAGAACTTGTATTTGCACCATAAGTCCAACTGACCTAATCGGACTGCCTTCCTGTGGTAAAACCTTTTAAGAGCCAACAGTCTACGGGTGACAATCCCCCACCCAGGCGGAAGATTACCCCCACTCACTGGGAACCTCTCCGTGCACTGAATCAACGCCTGAGTGATATCCTTTGACCACCTGTCCATCCCCTCCGCATAAACCTCATCGTCCAAACCATCTACAGCCGAGCAAACTCTATGCCAATTGGCCTGGGACCAGTACATTTTCTTACCGCCACCACCACTAAACCTTTCGAGAATTCTGATTGGGTAGTGGTCCGAACCCAACGGATCCGACAGAACATCCACCTGGAAGCCCCGAGCTAAACTGTCTGACACAATTGTCAAATCCAATAATGATCCCGTACCTCCACCCCTACATCTCGTAACCACATCTAAATTCATTAATATGGCATCTGTATGAATAATCCAATTCATCAAATTCATCATTTTATGAGCTTTAGGGTTATTTTGCCAATTGAGGAAATTAATGTTGAAGTCCCCAACAATAATGTAATCATGGCCAATCAGATCTTTAATGCTTTCCAACCACCTAATATCAGCAAACCCCTTCGGTGCATAGACGTTGATGATTACGATCCACCTTTTTTTGTACCATATTTTGATCCCAAGCGCCTCGTGATCCCGGCCAATCCTAGGTAGCTGAAGTCTTTCCACAGGTAATCGCTTCAACACTGCTAGCAGCAAACCACCTCCCCCCCCCTCGATGAACTACTAGGCCTATCAGCACGAAATACATTCCTATTACTGAAGGATAAATTAAAATTGTTGCTAAGAAGCGTTTCCTGAAATGCCCAAACAATACAGTTGTGAAACATCCCGGTACGAAGCCAGGGTAAATTAGACCTGAGACCTCTAATATTCCCCTGACAAAGAAAAGTGTCCATGAACAATAACAAAAAAAAAAACACACAAAGAACACAGAACAGCTAAGAAACACAAAAATTATCAACACTTACCCCCAAAAACCAGCGTACCAGTAAATCCAGATACCGATCCACCAGCTGACAATGGACAGAGCACTAGCACCACATGACGTACCACAGAACAGTCCATGACCCTTATCCATTTTCTGTATCAACCAACATTTTATCAATCTCTGGAGCTAGACATTCCTGTAACAGCAATCTTTCACCTTCCTGGGCTTCATTTGTTAATTTTAATTTTTTCTCTCTTAACTGAGAATAGAACTCCCCCATGATATCTCTTTTTCCAATTTTACTTTTTACTGTCGTTTCTTTTTCATTTCCTTCCACCCCGTTTTCGACTTCATTTACTGATTTTTGTTGTAAGCTCACCATAGCTTCGCACATATTCATTACTATGTCCATTATTTTGTTGAACTTCTCTTCCATAAGTACAGCTAACTTGTGATAATTACTTTCATCGTTCACTTTTTCGATGTTTATTTTTGTTTTAGCCGCGTAACTTTTAGTTGTTTTCAAGTTGAACTGTCGTCTAGCTTCAGCCAGCGTGATATGATTTTCACTTTTAAATTTTTGAATTTCCACCTCTCTTTTTTTTATTTCGCATTCCTCGTCGTCTGCTTCATGATTTTGCTCACAATTTGCACACTTGACTTCGACTTCTTTACATATCAACTCAGGATGATTTTTCCCACATCTTTTGCATCTTTTGTCGTTTGTACATTTATTAGTTCCATGGTTAAAGCTTTGGCAAATATTGCATCTTCTTGGCCTGTCTACAAATAAACTTATTTTCTGTCGCATATAAAACATTTTGACGTATTCTGGTAGGACATGTCCATATATGGTTATAAGCACTGTTCCCGTGGGAACTGTGCGACCTTCATATCTCTTTGTAAATCTTCTGATATTTTGGATCGCTACTTGATTCTCTTCTTCAATCTCTTCTTGGATTTCTTTTAATGTTATATCGGTATCAATTCTGAAGATTAAAAATCTAGAGGTTATATTTTCATTCATTAGAATATGCTTCACTTTAGTTTCGAATATTTTTTCTCTGTTTACAATCTCATTGGCACATTTATAGTTTTTCGTTGTAATTAGCATCTTGTTGTTCCTGGTGTATCTAGCCGTATCAATTTCCTTGTAATGTTCAAAGCTTCGTTTTATTTCTTTTAGCTGGATCGGGTTTAACTTGTGGAGTCCGCCCTCCTCACCTTCCGTAATGATGACATAGTCTTTTAAATTCAGTATCATGTTAATTTGCTGCTTGGCTGTCCTCCCATCATTCCAATTATATTTCTTGTATTCTTCACTGTTGAAACCTATGCTTTCTTTTATCTTTACCTCCGTTCCTGACATTATACAGAACCGTGCCTGATGACCAGTCCAAAGTGCTCAGACTGTCAACACACACTTAAATTTATCTACACACAAATTCAATAATACGCGAAAACACTAACACTATTATATTACGATAAACTAAAAAACTTACTCTCACCACACTATAAGCACAACCCTCTACGCGCACGTGGGCTTAAAGCTACCGCCAAAAACACCACACACACTCACCGGGCCCCACTTTTTGCTCCAAGAATCTACAGCAACTGTGCATGCTTGTTTACATCTTCAGCATGTGGTTGGATGGTTGGTGGTGAAGTTAATTTTCTGTTACTTTTAAGTTAACCTTTTTTCCTTATTTGTTGTTTCCAGTGATTTCATTCTGTTCCAGTGGATGTGTCCTACTCATTGAAAACTTTATTTACTTATTTTAGCAACATTTATAATTCAATTTTTTCTACTGTGTTTGCAATATATATTTGCCAAGTTGTCTTTTCCAATCAGTTCAACATGTGATTAGTATTAGAATTAAGAGTTGTTTTGAGGAGATGTTTAGTTTAGCAGCAAGTGTCTACTTTGTTTTAGTGTTATGTGCAGTATGAATTTGTTTATTTTGTGTGCTTACAAGTGTTTATGAAATCTCTGCAATCCTGGTTTATATGTGCCTGTGATGTTTATTCTAGATGTTGTTTATCTGATATATACTACAGTTTTAATAAACTTTTTTTTCTTCTGAAGATGTTTAAATCTTTTAGGCCTCCATCATTCAGATACATTCATTTAACAATATGATAAGCAGTATGACTACAAATATTGTGAGGGAGCTGTTAATCTGACCCTACAATTTGGTAGCAGAGTGTGGTTAGTTGCTCTGTTTACCTTTTATTTCATGGTGCTGTATTTGAGATAAAATGATCAAGATGACTGAACAAACACTCTTTCCCTAAACAGGGTAATGACAATTGGAAGTCATGGAAGTTCAGCATGGAAATGATGTTAATAAGCCAGGACTTAGATAAATATACTTCTGATAATGTAAAAGGTAAAGCAAAATCAGATGGTGAAAATTTTGAGGAGTATATAAAGAAAAGTAAAAAGCCATTACCATACATATGTTTAACTGAAGAGATAAAAAGTATAGTTTTTAGTGTTGAATCATCTTTTGAGGACTGGCAATTATTGAAAAGTGCTTATGAACCTACATCACGTGCTAGATTTGCTCACCTTCATAGAAAGTTTTATGAATATAAAGTTTGAGGCCAGTAATACAATGAGCCAGTATATTGGAAAAGTTTTAGAAATAGTTCGTGAGTTAGAACAAATGGGAAAGATTGTGCCTAAGGATGAAGTTGCCTTTCAAATCCTTGAGAGTTTACCGCCATCTTATGAAAACCTAATTGCTCGTTTTTATCAGTTGCCAGATGATGAATTCACTGTAGAAGGTCTTCGATCATTTTTACTTGCTGAGTATGACCATCTATAAAATAAACAACTGGATGATCAAGATATATTTAAAAATAGAAATTCAGCTTTAATGCCTTCTAGAAATGTTTCGACCAATATCCCCCCCCCCCCCCCCAGTGCTGTGAATTCAAGTGTGCAGCAAGAAAGCCGAAAGTGTTACTAATGTGGTCCAGTTGGTCACTTAACGACTTCACCGTTTGCCCCGAGATAACTCGGGGTTAAAAGCACTTTTTCCCCATACCTGTCGCCGGTGAAGTGGTTAATCAAGAATTGTATATATAGATCCCGAACAAGAAAACAAATTCAATTTAAACTGAGATACAGATGAAATTCAAGGAAATCTCAACAGCCTAATCAAGCTTTCTTTGCATCTGCCCTGTTATCTGATGGACCTGAAGTTGAGTTTACTTTGGATTCTGCAGCCACGGATAACTTTTGTTTCGACCATTCCATCTTCTATAATTTTAGAGAACTGAACAATCAAGCTGTAATAGCGAAAGGAACTGCTGACATTTGTGGAATAGGGGACATTGACTTACAAGTTAATTGTGGTACTGTAATAAGAACTTTTACTTTAAAAAATGTGTATTATGTTCCTGATATGGTAGGAAACCTTGTGTCTGTTAAAAAGTTAACTGAGAGAAATTTTAAAGTAAAATTTGAAAAAATGTAATGCTGTAATTTTTAATCCTGATAATTCAGAATTTTTAACAGTTCCTTTAGTAACTAAATTTTATTGTATTACTTCTAAATGTGTGTCTAATGAATCTTGTGCTTACGTTGTTAGAAATAGTAAGTTAAATAATTGTTCCAATAACTTAGTGTTCTGGCATAGATGTTTTAGTCACTTAAATGCTAGAAATTTAGTGAAATTTTCGAAATCAAACTATATAACTAGACTTAAAATTTATCCAGTGAAATGGGGTCATGTGAAATATGTAACTTAGCAAAGAGTACTGGAGAATTGCATCATGCTGTAGATCACATTAAGACGGGTAGCATTTTAGAGTTAGTGCACCTCAACATTTGGGGACCAGCTCCCGAACCTTCTTTAGGTGGAGTTAGGTTTTTCATGAGTTTAGTTGATGATTTTTCTAGGTATTTGCATATTTACATTCTTAAATATAAAGGTTATGAGGGTAAATATAAAGGTCATTTCGTTATTTTAAGCATTATAAAGCTTTAGTTGAGAAACAGACGGGTCATGTAATTAAACGACTTCGTTCTGATTGCGGTGGAGAATTTTGCTTTAATGAATTTGAGAAATTCTTAGAAGATGAGGGGATCATACATGAGCACATGAACACTTATTCGCCGCAGATGAATGGCATTGCAGAAAGGTATAATCGCACTTTAATGGAGGGAGTTAGAGCATTGTTGATTCAGGCAAATTTATCTAAAGAAATATGGGCTGAGATGGTCTGTACTGTAAATTATTTGAAAAAAAGGGTACCCTCATACCAAATTGCATGGGAAAGCTCCTTTAAATGTCTGGAAAGGTGGACATTTTTTGGTTAAACTCTTAAGAGTTATAGGAAGAACTGTTTTTGTTCATATTCCAAAAAGGTATCGGAATAAGTTAGAGAAGAGATCTGAAAAGGGAATTTTAATCGGCTATGCCAGGACCACTAGAGGCTGTAGAGTATGGTTTCCAGGAACCAAAGAAGTACAGGAAACTAAACATTTAAAAATTATTGAAAATGACTTTATTTCAGAACCAGTTAGAGACCCAAGTGATAGAATGTTCCAGTTTAAAGTTAAAGAGGACCATGTTGAACAGATTTCTTTTTCAGATTGGAAGAGAATTGAAAAGGTTAGAGAATCTGATAGTTCTGCAGGTCTACGTAGAGGTTTACTACTATCCAGAACCAAGTGTTAGGTTATGAAGTAAAAATTAAGTAGAAGATTATTGCATGAAAAGGGATTAGTTTTTAAACCTGAGGAATTTAATTTTAAACCACTTAAAACTAATTCAGTTCCCTCCCAGTCTGATGTTAAAAATCCTCCCATAATAGTGACTGATGAAAAGGATTTGGAATGTAACCCAACATTGTGCAGAGATAAAAATTCTAAATAATTTTAGAGAGTTCCAAAACCTTCCTGAGAAAGAAGAGTGGGTTAAAGCTGTGAGTGCTGAATTTAAAATATTAAAAGATAGGGAAGTGTATGACCTTGTAACCTGTCCTGATAGGAGCAAAGTTCTCAGTACGAGATGGGTATATACATTTAAAAGGGATGTGTCAGGTAAAATTAAAAGTTTTAAAGTTAGGTTAGTAGCGAAGGGATTCCAACAAGTTGAAGGAATCTATTATTTTGACACATTTTCACCCGTCATAGCTTTTCCACTAGTAAGTTTTTTTCGTTGTGCTTGTGGTTCTAAAGGGATGGCTTAGCCAACATGTTGATGTAAAAGGTGCATATTTATATGCAAAATTAAATGAGAAAATTTATGTTGAGCAGCCAGAAGGTTTTTGGGAAGGTAATAAAAAGTATGTATGGAAACTTAATAAAGCATTATATGGGCTCCACCAGGTTGGGCGCAAATGGTTTAATGAACTGGATAAAACTTTTAAGGAATTAGGTTTTGATAAAGTATTGGACTGTAACTGCATATATGTTTATAAATTAAAAGTAGTAATTCTAGTTTATGTTGATGACTTTGCTATTTTAGCAGAGAATGAGGAAATATTAAATAAAATAATTGAATTAATAGAATCTAAATTTGAAATAAAAACTCTAGGTGAGATTAGAAATTTTCTAGGAGTTGAATTTGAGAAACGTGAAGGCTCTTATGTATTGCATCAAACTAAATATATTGAAAAACTTACAGAAATTTTAATGTTCCTAGAATCAGATGCAAATTACCAATAACACCAGGTACAGTGTTAAATTTAAATGAGAGGGGACAAATGGACATCCCTTATAGACAGTTGATAGGTTGCTTATTGTTTTTGGCTTACAGAAATAGACCAGACATTCAATTTTCAGTTATTGCTTTATCTCAATTTTCTAATAAGCTGTCATGGAATCACTGGAAAATTTTGTGTCAGGTTTTACAATGTTACTGATACAAAAGAATTGAGTTTAAATCTATCTAGAATTTTAAATTGTAATATTAATACATGGAAATTATTCCTGAGAGAAACATTCGCCTTGCATACAATATTTCAAATGAAAATCAAATTTCAAAGTAATTGCTTAAAAGGTGCAAAGGCCAACATAGTGAAAAAGATTCCAAGCCGGGACACGACTTGGAATATTTTTCACAATGTTGGCCTTTGCGCCTTTTAAGCAATTACTTTGAAATTTGATTTTCATTTGAAATATTGTAATATTAATGTTTATACTAATGCTACATGGGCTTCAGACTTAATTGATCGTAAACCTGTTAGTGGTTTAGTAATTTTTGTTGATCAAGTACCTATTATTTGGAATTCTTCAAAACAGAAATGTGTCACGTTATCAAGTATAGAATCTGAGTATGTGGCATTGTTAGACTCGGTTAAAGAACTTTACTGTTTGACAAAAATAATAGATAATTTTTCCTTTTTGAGCTTAAACTTAACCAAACCAACAATTTATTGTGACCAGTGGCATCAACTTATATGGGCCCATGGGGAGTGAGCCCACCCAATAATTTGATCTCTCCTTCCACCCAATTTCACAATTTCAATTGATTTAATTCATAATTTATTTTTTAAATTATTTAATCATTGAAATGAAATTTGGTTGTATTATCGTTCTCTCAAAATAGTTTTGTTTGAAAAATAGTAAGAACATAAATTAAACTTACTGGAGCACTGAAAACCCCTTCAACAGATGTATTGTTAAATTTCTCATGAAAACAAATTTCCTGCATATTTTGCCATTTGTTTTATGTTTGAATTGATAAAGCACTTAGGTGACTAAAATGTATGCTTTTCTTGACATTTAACATTCAATAGTTAGCAATGTTATTTAAAATAAATATTAATGTAATGGTGTAATAATATCACCTGTCGTACATTCATTAAAAAACATATTTGAAGATTCAACAATTTCATCTGTCTCTGGTATCCAAATTCTGTAACCCCTTGTACAAAATGTGTATCCTACTAAAAATCCCTTTTTGGCACGTGCTTCTAGTTTCCACGACCTTTGTTTTGGAACTTTAATATAAGCCTCTGTTAGAGATCTGCACGGGCCAGCCTTTGGCCCCAGCCTGGCCCGATTTTCATTCACAGCACTCAGGCTAGGCTGGGGCCAGGCCATACTTTTTTCGGAAGACTCGGGCCGGGCCGGGCCGGGCCAGGCCTAACTTAATTTTTCTGTACAGAGCCGGGCCTGGTTTCATTCCTAGTCATCACGGCTCAAAATTTTCAGTCCTAGTTTTGAGCCACCCCATATGAAAATGACTGTCTCAGCGTGGACTGGTCCATTTAAAGGTCAGTTAAATTAGGCCTGGCCCAAAAATTTTTGAAAAAAATGCATATATTTTTGAATCGCCATTATTCTACGCTTAAACATTAAAATTTATTATTTTTAAAGAATAGTAGATTTCTATGCATATTAAAATATAGCTAAATTAAAATGTAGTAAAATATGTGAAAAGGAACCTGCCTATGATGGAACCCTGTTTTAAACTGAAAAACGTGTTGATCCATGCAAAATTAATATAGTAATAAGTAAGAAAAGAATATATAATACATTTTGTTCTCGGTCCGGAAACAGGACCGGTCTAGAATTACTAAAATTATAGCAGAGTATGGAATATATTTTAACTTTAAGTGCTGTAGGTAACCATGGCAGGATAGTGACTGAGAAAATGTAAAAGTGTAAAACAAGTAAAGATGCATTTAAGTTTGAAATAAAACTAACGTTTATTTAATGAAAATCATGACTTAAATAATTATCAAACAATATAATAAAAATAAATAATGATGAAATAAGTTAGTGACAAATGGCAGTAAACAGTATGAATTAAATGGTTGAACAGTTCTCAATATCCACATAAAATAAAAAGAGGAACTCACGGTTTAACTTTAGGCTAAATATGGCACACTGGTATACTTTCCATGTAGATAACACAATAATAATTTTTCAATGCCAATAACGATGTTTTCAAATATATGCAAGAATAATGAAGAGCCAAGTCTACTTTAAACATTTTTTAAAAAGAATAAGTTTCCAGAGATTCAACAAATATCAGGCTTCCAACATTAGCAAAGTTTTCCATTCCTTAAGTTGTTTAAAAACAAACATCATTTATGAACATGCTACGAAACAATAAAGCTATTTAAAATTAAACACAAGCTTTCTAAAACTAACACAGGCTTCCTTTAAAATTAACATGACAAGCTGTTTAAAAAATAACATGACCAGCATTCTTCAAAACGCTACAGCCAGAAGCACCCACACAACTTCCAACTCAAAATACGACAAGCTCACTACAACTTCAAAATCATCGGCATATATCGTCTGCTCGCAACATGCCCTCTTACGATCAAAACATTCCCTCCTGTTCCGGCAGAGTTGAGAAAAACGCATCCTGCCTTACGGCAAAACCAAAGGATGAAAAATCGTATCTTCTGACACGGTGCAAAGATCAGCGATCGGGAAAAGCCGTGACGTCACATCGGTACGTACGAAGATCGGAGCCGTTGGAGAAATAAACAGACGATCTTTGAAAAACGATCGTACGATGTAATAACGAAATAAATGATGAACGATGCGTGAATGAAAGTTTGGAAAATAAATAAATGAAAAAATTAACCAAAAGTAAACTTGGTTATTGTAACGTAGCTGTATTAGAATGGAAATAAGGAAAACCAATGGAATAAAGGTAAGTACCATTTCAGAGTGTATAAGTATCAAGGAAAACAGGCTGTCATATTCTGACACATTTACACTTGCTAAGAAGGAAACTTGTCTATAACGCATTTTTTTTTTCCTTTTCTATGCCATTCCGTCTTAGAAGATTTTACTGTATAGCATTTTTCAGATTTTTAAACACTTCTATACATGGAATATGGATTACAATATTAATGATAACTGAAATATTACATACAAGAAATAGAGATTCATTAAAAAAATAAATATTGCAGCCTGCTTCTATACAAATGAAGATTATAAACATGAAAAAAAAAAGGTTAAGATCAATATTTTTGGTCAGAAGTCCTCGTACGAGACAAATTTTTAACCAATTCAACATAAAAATCAATGTTTTGTAGAAATTTACTTGGGCTGAACTTTTGATTTTTGTATCGGCCGGGCCCGGGCCTGGAAATGTTGGCCCGTGCAGACCTCTAGCCTCCGTACCAAACGGCTTTAAATGCCGGACAGATGGCTTTCTGTTGCCATAGAGCTCGAAAGGTGTTTTCCCCAGAAGCTTTGGACAAATTCTATTCCAGCTGTATACAAAGTATTTTAAGGCCTCTGGCCAGAATTTCGGATCTAAATTACTGTCATGTAGTGTTCATATCTCATCTGCCGCCGTAGCCATGAAACGTTCTGCAATGCCATTTTGCTGTGGCGTGTAGGAATTCATGAACTCAATACCCTTTTCATCAAAAAATGTTTAAAAGAGATATTGTCAAACTCCCCACCATTATCAGTCCAAAAGCTCTTGACTTTCCTATTTAGATATGTTTCCGCCCATATGATATGCTTTCTTATGACATCAAATGTGCTGGATTTCAATTTTAACGGGTAAACTGATACATGGCAGGAAAAGTCATCAATAATTGACAAAAAATATTGTTCGCCACCTCTTCCTTCGATACGGCATTGGCCCCACGAATCTGCATACAGCAGCTCAAGCGGATGATTGGAGCGGATGTTTTTGTTAAATTTATGGGAAATATTCTTCAGTTTGCCAAATTTACATGATTCACAAAATAAGTTGGTCTCTTTTAGTCCTGGTAAACCACGTACGCCTTGCTTACGGCTTGTATGAGCAGTTAAAGAAGGACTTATGTGACCATACTTGCGATGCCAATGTAACATTCTCTCATTCTGTTTAATGGCAGAGGTTTCAAACTTAACAGATTTATTACCAGAGATTGGGATTTCTGGATACAGCCTGTAAATATGATCTTTTAAATAGGCGCTAAACAAGTACTCAGCCCCCTGACGAACTTTCCCCTCACCATTATAACCCTGAAATGTCAAACCATTTAAATCTAATTGAGGACCAGAGATGAGGTTTCTATGTAATTGATCTGAATACATAACGTTACATAAGGTAAAAACCCTTTGACAAAAATGAAGTTTAACCTCCCCTTTACCCTTTATGGGAAATACAACATTCTTAACAGCAACCGACATTTCATCATTTAACTCCTGAAAATTAGAAAACAAATTTTTATTGTTACAGAAATGATGGCTTGTTAGACTATCAAAAATCCAGTCACAATCATTTACAACATTACTTAAACTAGAATCTGAAATAAAAAGATTTGACTTACATGTACTTTTTGACAATTTCAAGCAAGAACCACCACCTCTGTCATTAGAAACATATGGAGAAGAACGTCTGGTATGCCTGGGAGTCTTGCTTCATTCTCTGGGACCTCTAGGAGACGAGTCGTAGGAACTAGTAATGGAGTTAGAGTCATCATCCGGTGGGTTGGAATACAATGAATCACTGCGGTACCTCTTGGGAGACTGTGTGGAGTAGCGATTATGGGAACTGGATCGGCCTGATGAGTAACCACGTCAAGAACATGAAGAGGGTGAAGCATCTCTGTGATGAAACTGGCTGTTTGGAGATTTTGAAAAGCAATTGATCTGTAAATGGCCCAATTTACCACACTTCCAACATCTTTTTCTTTGTGACTTTCGAAAATGAGGTTTTCTTTTAAACGATTTTTGCAATTTCACTGTATTGGAGATGTTCACCTGTTTAGCACTATCTCGATTTCGCGACTTTTGTCTAGTCTCCCTCTGCCACCAGCTCATCAACCACCAAATCAAACTTAAATGCATCCGCAGGTTTAGCCAATATTTGTTGTACCAAAGTGTCGTAACTCGAGGGTAGAAAGCGCAGGAATTGGTAACTCAAGTAACTTCAGCAAAATTTTTATCTATAGACTTAATTTCTTGGTAAATTTTCTTCAACCTCGTCGCAAAAAGATTTATAGATTCGCCATATCGTATCCTCTCTTCCATAAGTTCGTTAAACAATGTCATATGATGAGTACGTGAATCCGGGTGGAAATTTTTGTGCAATTTATCCCAAGCTGCTACTGGCTCTTTTGATGATCAATTAATCGCTTAAATTCTGGCTCTACATTAAGGTAAGTCAAAGAAAAAGCCTTGTTCGCAAGGTAGGTAAATTGACTAACCATATTGGCAGTAACACTCATACTAAGCTCAGGTACTGTTTGTTTCAAACTGATTATCTCCCACAGGCCTTTCTCTAACAACAATACTTCATATTACTGCACCAAGTAGCATAGTTCCTTGGACTTGATTTGTCAATCGTATTTGTGGCCATCATGGAAAAATTTTCAAAAACAGCAAAAGAAAATTTAAGTACCTGAAGTGCTACCCCCCCCCCCCCCAAGCTTTTCGTCCGTTATCTTCACCTGTGCTTAACTTCTTTTAAAAAAAAATTTTAATTTCAAGAAAAATAATCTATTCACACAAAAAAATTCATCATAAAACAGAAAAGTAAACCAGTCTATTGTAGAAAAATCATCAAACCAGGAATAAAGTTCGTTAAGATATGCAAAAGTTTTGTAACTAATAAAAATTTCGTTGAAACATGCAAAAGTTCTGTAACTAATAAAAGTTCTTTGAGATATGAAAAAATTCTGTAACAAATAAGAGTTCGTAAAAAAAATTCAATATACAGCCTTCAACATAAAAATTCGATGTAATAACTCAAGATTTTGAAGAAAAAAGTTCAGGGCTATTGCAAATAATATTTCATTTTATCTTAAGAGATCGATTAGCTCATAAACTTCCTAGGTTATGTACACCCATAACCAGATTCTTAGATGTAATATAACCTTTAGTGGTTTATATATGTAACAGGGTAAATTTAAATATGCAGAAAACCCAGTGGAGGTGTATGCTGGTAAATAGGACGTTTGAAAGTAAAATATTTAAATGAGCATATGTGAAAAACGATCTCTTAACTAGGATAATAAAACAGATATATAATAGTTAAACTAATGAATAATGTGTATTTTACTTTGATGACACAGGATGATGATACAGCAAGCAATTAATATAAGATTATCACAGCAGTTGTTCTTGAACACAAAGAGATACACCATAACAATGGCAGTTTGCATACGGCTTGAAGAAACACTTTACAAAATACTATTTTTAGATTAAAACTATTTTAAAATAAACTCATAGTTAAAACAAAATAACAAGTATGTTAAATAATACTTCCAGAATGTTGGTCCAGCCAACACTCAGTTTCTAGAAAGGTTACTTCCATTTAAAGGAAGATAAAAATGCGAACTAACGATGTCCGGAGCCTTTATTTATTTGAAGTGGCTCGGATTGTTGGAGCAATGATTACGAAACGGGCCAATCACGGAACGGCATTGAATCGATGCAAAAACTAGATTCGATGATGGATTCATAAAAGATACGATATTCCCAGTTGCCATCTGGCGGGAAAAATATCGTTACGGAAAAACGTAATCACTTTAGAACGTAGTTTTGCTGATGTAGGTTGCAAAGAAAATGGAGTCCGTGAACGGAAAAAGATAGGAATAGCTATTGACGTTACAGGATTAATACAGCATGTAAAACTGATAGATAAAGTCCGGAAATGAAGTAAAAAGGTAAGTTATGTTTTAGAAACATATTAATTACTGATATTATGAGGTATTATAATGAATAAATGAAAAATAAAATATGAATTTGTAAATAAAAAATGACTGTAGTATGAAATTATGATATATAGGAAACAGGAGGCGATGAGAAAACCAGTGTTTGGTATCTCTATCATTTATAAGGGAAGAACTCATAAGAATATAATTTAATCAAATAATTTAAAAAAATATAATTAAATTATAATAATTTAAAAATTTACTTAGAAAAAACATAATTTAATTTCGAATTATAATCTTCAGTCATTCCCTCCTCTCCCTCTCTCTCCACTAGGGATGGGCATTATTTAATGTATTAGGATAAAAAACCCTGTTACTATGCTGGAACCCAATATTGAATTATTATGTTACCAAAAAGTCCCTGTTAATTAAATAACATATGGTTTTAAGTGGCAGCGTCTTATTCATTTGCCTTAGTCAAGAATTCAATTCCGTGCCTTTAAAATAGAGCAATATTAGCAAAAAACATCCTCAATCGTTTCTTTTCAGACGTGCGCACCCCTAGTTTGGCCCATCTTCACCCTCTAGTTATGGGCAACTCTGTTAGGTGTGTGGTGCTAAAAATTTATTTTGCATTTCATCAATCCCTAATGCATGAATAGTAATGACTTGCAGCACTAATTAAAAGCTTTTTTGGCCTGGTGCCTGGGTCATTAGCAGCATCACATACTTTAACCGATTCTGATTGCGCAAATTAGAGCATAAACGAAACACTGGCACAATTTGTAAATTAGGAGAACATCTGAAAATTTCTAAGAAAAAAGCTCATGCTTGACATGTTTTGTACTCATAAATCGTATATATTGTCTTCATTTACCATTTCCCATAAAAAAAAGTCAAGTTTGACTTATAAAACCAGTAAAGTTTTCTCTAATGGTTTGATCTGAGCAAGTTCTTTTCAAGTAGAAAATATTTTCGTGCTTTTTTTTGGGGGGGGGGGGGGGAAGCTTGCTCTAATTTTCAAGGAGGGATTTTTGTTGAATTTTGCAATACATTTCATTTATGTTATGTAAATGAAAAAACATTGATTCTCCCCTCCCCCTTTAAAAAAATGTGGCGAAACAGGAGTTCAGATTCATTAAATTTATAAAAAGTACCTTTTGCAACATTTAAATAAAATACATTTATTTATAATTTTATCTCTTAAAAATTTTAAATTCTCGATTTTTAAATAGAAAAATCTATTTCCAAAAATAACAAATGTTTAGCTACATTCAAATAAAATCCATGAATTTATAATTGATTAGTGCCTTTAAAATGGGTACATTAAAACTTCAATTGATTTCAACTGAAAGCAGCTGAAACAATTGGAAAACAACTACAGATAATTCCTTAATTCATTCTGAATCACACCATCAGTAAATGTAGTTTTTAACAATATAAAATTATCATTTTATCGCTTGGTAAGCTTTTGAATGAAGAGAGATAATAAAACATCTTTGCAATCATTTATCTGTTAAAATTTTCTGCGGTCATATAACATTTGCTTATTTCGAACATTTGGTACAACAGTCTTTTAAATTAAAAAATATGCTGAAGGATAAATTTATCTGAATGGATACTGACATTTGATTGAGTGTGTTTATTTACTCTTCGTGTTTTTCAAAGGAATGGAGCGCTTTGCATCAGCAGTTTATTTGAATATTTAAAGGGTTTTTACTACATACTCATGGAGTTTTCTTTTCCAGGGGATAGTGTGGGGGCAAGAGGGATTCCAGCACTATAAATTTTGTTTTTTAGCAAAGTGTTTTTTATTATTTTTGTTTTGTCATTGTTTTAAATTTGCTGAAAAAAAAGAAGATAGCCTCCTATAATTTGTGAGAAAACTTAATTTTAGTACAGTTTAGCCTCCTATAATTTGTGAGAAAACTTGATTTTAGTACAGTTGTAATTAATTTGAAAAACATATTTGTACGAACAAAATTTGTTTGGATGTATTACATTTGATTAAATGTATATAAATAATATTTTTGTATTCTTGTGAAATTAACTTTGAATATGCATTGATAGATATAGCTGCTAAGAAGTCAGGGATCAAATTTCTATTTTTTAATACTTTTCAACATAGGTGAAAAGTGTTTATGAATTCAGATTGTCTGTCCTTGCTTTAACTCGTGTAAATATTAGTCTGATTGCCATGAAATGGATATATCTTATTTGGGTTTAGTATGGCATGTTTGGTATTGTAAAGGAAATGTGTATATCATATTTAGTTCATTTACAGGGCCACTCAAAAGAATTCCGTTACATTACGGTATATGGAGAAAAATCGCTTGCTATGTATTTTAGTGATATTACAGTATTTAAAATATATTGAAGTTGATATAAATCACTGAGGTGTACTACAAGGTTCTTACTATAGAATAGGGTGTGCATAGAACTTATCGTTTATTTACAGGAACACACAAAAGTATTTGGATATAGAAGAAAATGAGCAAAAATTGAACTTTTGAAGCCACGAACAATAATTGCTGGAAGAGTGTTTTAAATTGTGGTATGCGTTTTTAAATTTAATTATTTTTTTAATATTACTTAGTGTGTATCAATTCCAGATCATATACAAGGTCAAACAACAGTTCTCAATAACATTCGTTTATTGGTTGAAATTGCTGAGCAGAAATTTAAAAATGTATTATGCGTTTAACTGAATTAACTTTTTTCATACTATGTAGTATGCGTACATATCTGTAGATCCTATACAGGGCTGCAAAAAAATCGTATATTTTAATGAATCTTCATGGTAATGGCAGAAATCGTGTTTTCAAATGCATTATGCGTTTTCTAAATTGTTCATTAAGACGTCGTCTTCTACCTTTGTCAATTGTGATGTTTTGTTATGGTATTCTGACTGTGTTGGAAAGTGCTTCATTATCTATGCTGTATGCATGATTCTTTTTTTTTTTGGGGGGGGGGGGGGATTAGAAATCGTGTTGTTAAAACTGTGTTAATTATTATACAGGGTATCTCTTATCGTTTACCAATAACTAATTTCTAAACCGTTAGTTTTAAAGGTATACTTCCAATTGCAAAATTGTTTCACATTTTGTTCTGCATCACATAAAAATCAATTTACATTACAATAATTACTTTTGACGTAGATAAGAAATTACAAATTTTATACAATGCCTCTGTACTATAAGTTTTATTTAGAAAACGTTTTTCCATGTTCTAACAAGTAAAACAGCAAAAATGTATTCTTTTATGGTCAAAACTTACTGAGTTATGATACTTAGAATTTTATGAATTTTCAATGCTTTAATCACCATAAATAGAAAAGCAACTTTTTAGTGTCAGAAAATGCTAAAAAAGCATGGAATTCAACGTATCATAACTAGGTAAGTTTTTGTCTTACAAAAATTAAGTTTTTAATCACAAACTAATTTTTCTTCATCTCAATAGAAAACAACATTTATAATTATGTCAAAAAATTATTCCAAATGTTTTGTTTAAAAGCCCTTATAATTAAAACACCCGTTGACCGCATACACAGCGATTAGTTATATGTTATAAAAATAACAGGTTGTTGGTACCTGTTGCCTGTACAAGTGTGGAACGATGTAACCTGTTAACCAAAAGTAACTATATTTCCCATCTCTACTCTCCACACACATACACACTAAGGGAGAAAAATTATATGTATTATTTTATTAAAAAAATTTTAAGGCCACCCAATATTTTTGAAAAGTTGGTGCTTCTGATTGTGATAATCAAAGTGTAGGGCCTGTGGATCACTGTGCTATAAGAATAACCATCATGTCTTTTTTCTCCGAGTGTATAAAGCGACAAGTTAAAACAAAGGTTTTAAAAAGGAGTAACATATTTATTCTTCAGATGTTAGTGTAATTTGAGGAAAAATGTATTAGTAGTAACAACAGTAATGTATAACAACAACATAATCATGGCTTCTAAAGAACAACCTTCCCATAGCTTGGCTAGCCTCATGCATGGATGATAAAATTTAAAATAGCATAGCTGTACCAGACAGCATAAGAAAAACAGCACAAGCTAATATCAATAACCTGCAAGAGCGTGACATCGGTCAGAACAGGGTAGCTCTATACATCTCCACACCTCAAAGCAAAAACACCTGGCTTAAATACTAAATGAAAAAAGAGGTTAAAGCACACAGTTAAAAAATTAATATGCAAATTTAAACAGCAAATGTGAAGCAGCAAAACCAACTAACTGCAGGTTAACTGAAAGGAAGTGGTTTCCCTGCCACACACTCATCCAACCATGAAGCCAACCAACCATAGTTACAATGTAAACAGAGCAAGCTGTGATGTGGCAAACAGGGCCAGTGAAAGTACATACTCTGTACAACTGCAAAATAAAGCTCATAGCATCTCTATTAAGTAAGTCATTACTATTCAAAAATAATAAACTGATATCTTACACACATTTAAATGAACTTCAAACATTTTTAAACAAGTCATTGAAACTATATTGTTTCTTTGAAAAGACATTAAGTGTTATTGGTTGTGCAGAGAAACTGGGAAAATATACAGGGTGGCTACTAAATACTGATACAAATATTTAGACATTTTATTTTACAAATATAAAATAGAAAAAAATAATTACACTAATATGATGAACATCATGCATGAAAGTTTACCTGTAAACAAATTCACTCAAATCGACCGCCATCTTTATCAATTACCAAAGATAATCTCTTATGCCATTGTCCGAGGGCAGCACGAATCATTTTAAGAGGTAATTTGTCCCATTCACGCAATATGGAAGCTTTGAGAGAGTCCAAACTTCTGTGTTGTTTGCTATTTACTTTAGCCTCTAAAATCCCCCAGACACAATAATCTAAAGGATTTAGATCCGGTGAAGAAGGTGGCCAATCTCCGTGCATGATAAAATTCAGACAATTGACCTGGAGCCAAGCTTGTGTTGATTTAGCTTGGTGTGAAGGTGCAGAATCTTGCTGAAATATCCAATTCTTTTTTGGATACAACCTGTCAGCATGTGGCAATAAATGTGCAGCCAATATGTTCTGTTTGTAATATTCCGCATTGATTTTTACCCCTTTATCTATGAATTTCAAAGGCAATTTCCCATTGTTTGACACTGCAGCCCAAACCATAACAGAATTCTTGTTCTGAAAGCGTTTAACAGTTCGGAGAGTTTCAGGTATATCCTCAAACGTTGCTGAATATACGACATCATTTTTAGCATTATAACACTGTTCAGTGCAAAATAGCTTCTCATCAGAAAATATCATTCTGTCAATATTTTTCTTACCGTGCCGCTTCAGCAATTTCTTGCATCTTTGTAATCTTTTTATCTTTTGGGCATAAGTCAAACCTTGAACTTTTCTTTTCCGATAAGGATGAAAACCCAGGTCTTCATTTATAATAACTTGCATAGTTCTGCGACTCACGTTCTCTTCTGCAGCCATTTTATTTGCAGAGCGTTGTGGATTTCTTCGTATCTTTTCACGAATTCTTTTGATGCGCTCTTTTGTGCGAACTGATCGTGGGCGACCAGACCTAGGTCGATCTTTACAGCTATTAGTATCCAATAATCGATTTATAGTTCTATATATAAATAATCTATTAAAACCAAGGCATTTCAATTGCTTAAATATTTGACCTGCGGAAAGCCCGCGATCAAAGAGCTGTTTAATCATCATTCTTTTAGCTTCCATTTTAAAAATAATTCTAAATATTTGATTTTTACAAAAATCGTCTGCACTAATAGAAAATTGCCAAACGCTGAAATACAGAAATAAATTATTTTACCAAACGATTAAAATTAATTCTTATTTTTTGAAGTGTATCAGTATTTAGTAGCCACCCTGTAGAAATACATTTTTATTTTAATAAACTTAACTTTACAGAAACTTTATATATTTGAACTTAAGCCAACACAAAGCACTATCAGTTTTTTTTAAAAATAATATTGAAAATACAAGAACAAAATATATTGATACTCACAGTAATTTTGTGAAAGAAAATATTGAAAATTTTGAGCTTAAATATGTATATCGTAAATATAACGTTGTTTATGTAATGACAAAAGCATTGTCAAGTGAAAAGTTTTTATACTTTAGAAAATGGTTGTTTGGTTAGACAGAAGACCTGAGGAAAAAAGGAAGCATTTGTAGGGTTAAAGTTATATCTTTGTTTTTCCCAGCTCTTCTGTATAATGTAGTATTAAATGCCTCAATTTTGAGTAATTACCACCATATTCAGCTTTCTTTTGTTTTAAGTTTAATTTGTGTTTTAAATAGTACTTATATCTTATAGTTATTCATTTTTTAAAGTTAAAAAAAATATATTCAATAGTTTTGTACTTATAGTAGCTGTGCATGCTTGTTTACATGTTAAGCATGTGGTTGGATTGTTGGTGGTGAAGTTAATTATCTGTTACTTTTAAGTTAACCTTTTTTCCGGATTTGTTGTTTCCAGTGATGTAATTTTGTTCCATTGGGTGTATCCTACTTATTGAAAACTTTATTTACTTATTTTGGCAGCATTTATAATTCAAATTTTTCTACTGTGTTTGCAATATATATTTGGCAAGTTGTCTTTTCTAATCAGTTCAACATGTGAGTAGTATTAGAATTAAGAACTGTTTTGAGGAAATGTTTAGTTTAGTAGCAAGTGTCAACTTTGTTTTAGTGTTATGTGCAGTATGAATATGAATTTGTTTATATTTATATACACTTGTGTGCTTACAAGTGTTTATGAAATCTCTGCAATTCTGGTTTATATGTGCCTGTGATGTTTATTCTAGATGTTGTTTATTTGATATATACTACAGTTTTAATATTTTTTTTTCTTCAGAAGATGTTTAAATGTTTTAGGCCTTCATCATATAGATACATTCATTTCACAATATGGTAAGCAGTGTGACTACAAATATTGTGGGGAAGTTGTTAATCTGACCCTATATATACACACCACAGAAAATCTAAAGATAATTGTAAGGTGACTTGAAAGAAAAAAAATCTGCTGAAATCTATGCGCTTGAAAACCTCAGATAAAAATGCCCTCTGGCAGTGGAAGGTAGAACTAAAAACTCTAAGACAATCAAAAACCAAGTTGAATGAGCAAAACGCAGTTGAAATTGGGTCCATATAACCTGAGATAAGAATGTGTCTCTTGCCCTGGAAAGTTGAAGTTAAAAATCTGCAAGAAAATTGTAAGCTAAGTTGAATGAATCAATTCTCATTGAAATCTGGTCCATAAAATCCGGGAAAAGAAGGCACCATTAATGTTCAATAATGATGGTAAAAATAGTCTATATTTTTGAAAACATGCTTTTAAATGTAAATAAAGTGGAGAACCATTGTAGACGAATTCTTAACTCATTTCCCGGGACTCTTGCCACAGAACACATTAATAATCTTTGATGCTTTTAAATTATGTTTTTAGCATTTGGCAATGTTTAATATTTAAGCCAATTGTCTACATGTCATATAATCTCTGATCCATCGATTTTAGGAAATTAAATGGAGGGGTCGACCAGAAAATAGATATCTTTTTAGTTCAGTTTTTAATTAATGTTCATCCCTATGTATGGTTCTTTCTCCGAACTTTTGTACAGTCACAGCCAATTTTTTGAAAAAATTAAGTAAAATTACCGACCCAAAAATTTTATACACAGGTGTAAAATGTTTTTCTACTTGTGCTCAAAAAGTTTCAAATTGATATCTTAATTAGTTTTCTTAATTTCTTTCATTGTGGAATCAGGTTCAGATGAGTCTATGATGTTGACATTTTGCAAAAAAAAAAGTCGTGTTTTTGATGAGTTTTTAATTAATATTTTCAGCTAATTATTAAAAAATTAGAAATCTGAGCCTCATGGGCACATGGACCAACCTTAGACTACTCTCACCCAAAATTTCCAGACTTGCACGTGCCGCAGATATTTCTAGCCATCTCAGTCACACACACACACACACACACATAGATTGGTTTTCACGCTGATTTTTGTATTCTTATCATTCCATATGGATATTTTCGTGTAATGAGGTTTTCTGTGAACCAATGCAAAATCGATTTAGCTGGAAGAAAATAAATAAAGATATTATTTCTTCTTTATTGGGAATTCCATTTTTCCGTTGAATTGGCATTGAGAAAAACCAAATAATATAATGTGGGCTACCTACCTCCAAATTTTCCCTTCTTAAATCATATAAAAAACGAAGCAGGACTTTTCAGTCTTCCTAGTACGACCAGTACAAATGGCTGTTTTCATCATTTTAAAAGTTAAATATATTTGATATATACTTAAATTCAGCACATATGCAAGAGAAAGCTATATCTATCTATGCAAGGAATAACTGGGAGATTAATGGGAGAAAAGAATTTGACTCAGGAACATCAATGTGAACCAAACTCATTTATTTCATCTCTGCATCTTACGATCATCTTTGCGAGTTCGATCGGATGTCCCTCGAGCCATTTACGTCAATTTCAGGACCTACATGGTCATAGGTTGTGCAGGCACCACGAATAGGCAAAATCTAATCTTTTTAGTGCACGTTTTTGCCAATATGTTGGGCTTGTAATATTTTCCAGCAGGGGTTGAAGCTATCAATTTGGAGGAACTTTTAGTTTAATTGGTTAATTATCTCTTGATTGACCTGTGATACAAACTTATAAGGGGTAAAACGGGTTTTTGAACATAAGATTTAAAGTTAGGAAAAATAATTTAAGGAATTAATTTAAATTTTTGAAATTTGATTTGAATTTTAAAAAGATTTTAATTCTTATCTCTTTCATCTATATATATATATATATAGTATATATCTCACTTTATAGATATCTGATCATTGTCATGCAACTGTGCTCGTATTTATAAACCGATTTGGATGTGATTGAGCATATGTTAAGGGTTTATTAAGATCTCAATCAAGATCGCTGGACATCTTGATCCACCATCCTGTTTCAAAATGGCAGCTCAAGATGTCCAACGTGATTTCAAACTAAAAGAAAAATATATATATACAAAAAATTATAAATGTAAATTTATTTCTTGCACAATCGTTAGGTCTTGATAGATAGATTTAAGAACATTTTTTGGTTTCCCCTCTATATTAAAAAAGGGATGAGTAGAGCAATTTGAAATTCTAAGGTGGCTGCCATTTTCAATAATCAGGTGTAATTTAGCAGTTTTAGCAAATGTTTTTTTTTTTTTTTTTTGTAAATTCATTTTCATTGTTGCTACTCCCATATGCTTAAAACAACAGTCATATCCATGAACGTTCCACTAAGTTTTTGAAATTCCCATTCAAATTCAGTATTGACGAAAACTAAACTTGGGGAAGACCTTAGTTGTCAATGGATATTATACTGAGCGAGTCTTTTTACCGACTCTGGTGTTGTAGGATTTCCATACTGGGAGATATAGCGATAATTTTGGCGTACAGAAAATCTTTTTTCAGATTTAATTTATATTATTTGTTTACTGCAGAAGTATATTTTTGGATCACCAAGCTGTTTATCGTTGTTTGGAGGAATAAATTTTTGTGAGTTGATGTTACCAATTATTTTGTTTTTTTTCCCGTTCCATGCAGATTTATTTTATATTCTTGAAAGAATTCCGTTTGATGGTAGACAGCCAAAATACATTTAGAATAAAGTTGTTTAAAAAAAATGAAAAATCTCCTTTAGGGATGCCAGCTGGGGAGGGGCCAGGAAGGGCCACCACCTCTCTCTGGATTTTGAAAATTAATTTTAAACAAAACTTTCTTCATTTCTGATTGTTAAAAATTAAAGATAAAAAATTGCCTTGCCTTCCTCAACCCCTACCCATGGCAAAGAATTTTCAATTCTTTTTCTTTAATTTCCTTTTTACATTCACGTGTTTTTAATTTATAGAAAAGGGATCAGAGACCCTGTGGCGGGAATTTTTTTTTTCAATTCTCAATTTTGTTAAATGTTGGTAGAAATCTATTTTTGAATATTTATATTTCTTAATTGTTTAATTATTTTATTGCTTCTGAGTATGCTCAAGAATTGTTTTAAATGGAGAATTCTGTCAATTTTTTTTTTTTTTAATTTAGCTTATTTCATACTTACATTCTGCAGCGGGCGAATGTAGATCATGGACCTCAGCCATCCAACAGCAAAAAAAAGAAAAAAAAAAAAAATGTGTAAATGGAAACGAGATATTAGAAAAGAACCTTCCCATTGGTTTAACATTAATTCACATGTAAGACTCCTGTCCCTGCAGGCGAAGACATTCACGAACTAATGCTAACCCTATGGGGAGGTTATTTTCTAATATCTTGTTTGCACCTCGGCATTTTTAAATAATTTTTTTTACATTGGGTAGCTGAGGTCCATCTCTACATCACTCTTTTTTTTCTTTTACTTTTTAAATTTTGGTTGCAGCAATTTTTTATAAAGTTACTTTCACTTTCGAAACTGGTTCTGAAAATGAAAGTGTCATTCTAAAAAATATCTCAAACCAAAATCAAAAAAGTAAAAAAGGAGCAATGTAGAGATGGACCTCCGCTATCCACTGCAAAAAGAAAAAAAAATCATTTAAAAATGTCGAAACAAGTTTTTAAAAGGAAGACGTCCTTAATCAGAAATTTGTATTCGGGTATGGGTTAAGGGACAGTGAAACTTTGAAACGAAAAATGTATGTACTTTCATTTTGAAAAAACATTCTCGATATGTATATATATAATTTCTTGTAACAATCAAAATAAGGTGTTGGTAGTGGCGCCCCTCAATCTCTGCACCCGTGATGACTGCCCCCCCCCCCCCTTTCGCACGGGTCTGATTGATTTATGTCAAATTAAATTACAAATTTACTTATCAAGTCAAATTAACTTACATTTATGTATAAAACTATAGTATGCATTATGAATAACTGGTGAATTTTTTCTTGTTTTTTGTGTCTAAAATACTGTTAAAATATTGAATTTATACCATTGTTTAAAAGACAAATTAATTTAACTGCTGATCAATTCTTTCTAAGTAAAATAAGAATAGTTTAAACTTCTGTATGGGGAGGGATGAAAATTATATTGTGAATGTACTTAAAAAAAGCCGCATAATAAAAAAAAAAGAAGAAAAAAAAGATTAGTTTTAATTCACACAAAAAGGAAAATTCTTGTTATTTTACATATTCTTTCCATATGCTTCATATTTACTTGAGGTAAAATTGTCTAATCCACCAAAATTTTCTATCCAATGCAATTGTCTAGTAAATTAAATAAATAAAAATCCATTCTTAGATAACACTTGCTTGTAATTAATTTACTGGAAACTAAGAAAAACTGTTCGATTTCAAATCCCTTCAAATATCATGCCTGCAAGTATCCTGTTTTTACATTTAAAAACAAGCCCTAAAATGGAAAGTTTCCAGTTCTTGGGTGGGGAAAAATAGTTTTATGAGAATAGTCATAAAATAAAGAGCTTCTTTTATTTGTTTTAATTTGCAAAAGAAATTTTTCTTTGTTATGTTAAATATTTCATCCATATGTTGAGTATGTATTTTCCGAAAAATTCAAATACACCGAAAATTTTTCTCTTTATTTAATAGTTTAAGAAAAAAAACCTTTGATTGGACATCAGAAATCTACAATCTCTGAGAGCTATATCTATTGATTATCACCTTGCAGAACTCTATTGGGGGGTCTAAGGTTACTAGCCATTTGCTTCCACCGAACCAAATTCTCGCCAAAATCCTTCCTTGTGAATAAATACATTTCCTTGATTATTATTAGATATTTATCATAAAGATGATTATATCTTAATCTCAATCAATTTTGATTATTGAGTGAATCATTTTTCATAAAAAAATGTAGAAAAAAAAGAGATTTAATATGCCATTTCTTTCAGATTCAGTACAGAGCTATTTATTGTTGCGGACTTACACTCCTCTCTAGTATAATCTCCATTGACAACTAAGGTCTTCCCCAAGTTTAGAAATCTTCTATAATAAGGTTCCACATACACCTATTTAAGTTTTGTGTGTTTGAGTAGCTGAATTTGCTGAATCCTTAAAATCGAAGAAGGGTGAAGCTGCCTTTTCCTGCCAGTACAAGCCCAAAAGACTTTTCTTCCATCTTGAGGAAAAATAATGTGGATATTTTTTATATGATATCCACAAAGGGGTGGGGGTGAGTGCAAAATTTTGTCCTGCCCAGGTGCCAAAAAGCATAGCTATGCCACTGCATTCTCAATAAAACTATAAAAAATAATATTGAAGAATCTGTGTATATACTGAAAGATCAATCAAATGTAGCGGCAGTACCTCAATAGATTTTTTAGAATAATATGATGTTATCTTATCTCAACTGCATTTTAGATCAGCAGATAGTAGCAGATGGAAGCTTCATAAATGTAGGTGGAAGGCTGACGGAAATATGCAGGAAGTTCCAACAATAACTTTAATGATGAAATGTGAAGTTTTTACAAATGACAAGACCAAGTATAACTTTGCTTGATTAAAATGTAAGAAAGTAAAATTTAAATAACTTAAACTAATTATGACATTGTTGGCAGCAGTCAAACAGTAGCAAAAAAAAAAAAAAAAGCACCTATGCCATAAGTAAACATACGCTGCTCATACACAGACAGCTGAAGTGAGTCAAATGATGACAAATCCATTCCATCATTTATACAAGTCAAAACAGAACTCTTGCATATTAAGTGTTGCCATTCTTGTGAATGAAAGTCCTATGCAAAATGCCATTGGTTCATGAGCAATGGCATCAAATGTATTACTGGCTGCTGTGAAGAGTGAATAATAGGTAATTTTACAATCACAGCTCTAGACTGCTACTAAATCACATATTTATAAAAATTTGTAAGAACAAAGGATTTCATTTAGCAGAAAACTATCTTATTTACTTTAACACTAAGAATTTACTTTTAACCAATTAAAACTTTAAATTAACATGACATAATAATCAGCTCCTTTTTTAGCCTCTCCAAGCATTACCAAAGATTAAAGTTTATATATACAGTCGAACCTCGTTAACACGACAGGGGCTCCTGCTCTTGACCTCTGATCTTTAGAAATCGTATCTGCCTTTATGCAGATGTATTCCCTTACTGAGCTATAGATCGGCCACAGTGAATGTTTGGGTGAAGGAGTTTCTTTATTTAAAGTGATTGTTCTATTAATTGTTTGACTCTATTGAAAAGTAACATAAACCATAAACCATGTTTCCGAAATCCCATACCTTCAAGTGAAAGAAGTGGCAATCCTTACTTCTATACCTGACTACTGAAAGTCTGTTTGCAGTTGCTCTGTAGAATTCTTAGAAAGATGAGTCGAAAACAGCAAGTTGTATCTTTAGAAACAAGGCAAAAGATTTTAAATGCAGGCAGTGATAAAGTGCTGAAAAAATTAGAAATTGCAGCAAAGTATGGAATACCCAATAGCACACTCTCTACAATTTTAAAGAATCGTGAAAAGATTGAAGCGACTTATGCCATCAGTCAATTCAAACCAGCAAGAAAACGGATGCATACAGGAAAAAATGAAAAAATTGAAATTGCTCTCTTACGGTGGATAAAAGAAGCAAGAAGCCAGAGCATTGTTTTAACTGGTGTAGTTTTGCAGGAGTAAGCAAAGGCTTTTGCTGATGCTCTCGGTTACAACGATTTCACATGTTCTAATGGATGGCTGACAAGATTTAAAGAGCGTCATAGAATTGTCTGTAAAAAGATATGTGGAGAAGAATCTGCCGTAGATGAGAATTCTATACAATCTTCTTTTATTAGGAAAGTTGTTAGATGTTAAAAAAAAAAAAAAAAATATGCACACCATGATATTTTTAACACCGATGAAAACGGGGCTTTTTTTCAAAGCACAACCCTCGTGAACACTTATTTTAAAAGGAGAAAAATGTACTGGAGGAAGATTCATCAAAGAAAGAATTACGATTATGGTCAGCTGCAACATGGGCGGAAGTGAAAAATTACCATTACTTGTAATCGGTAAGTCAGCGAAACAACATTATTTCAAAATGTTAAAACTTTGCAAGTTTGCTACACTTCCAGCAAAAATGCATGGATAAACAATGTTATTTTTACGAAATCATTACTTGATCTGGACTTAAAATTCTACCGAGAAAAGAGAAAAATCTGCTTATTGCAGTGCTCATAAAGATGTTCCAGTATTAAAAGCAATTGAATGTGTCTTTCTTCCTCCGAAAAGTACAGCAAAACTTCAGTCTTGTGACCAAGGAATTATCCAATGCTTAAAAGTGCAGTACAGAAAAAGAATTGTTCATAAAATGATTCATTGTTTTGATAATAAAATGGAATTTTCTGTGAATTTACAGGAAGCTATAACTTGCATAAGAAGCGCCTACCACAGCATTAAAAACTGTACAACGTTTCCTTATGTAACAAGAGAATGTTTCTCAAGCTTTAGACAAATTAGATGAGTTTCATACGTTCCTAGAAAAAAGCAGTCTACAAAAATTGAAACAAAAGTCAATAAGGGACTTTTTAAAAAATTATTAGCAGGTAAATAAACTTATTATATTGCCTAAAATGATGACCAATTTGTTTTATTTCTTTATTAAATTTTCTATTTCTGATTAATTTATGATTTTAGCAGGGATATATTTGTAAGCTTATTTATTTAGGTTTTTTTTTATCTAATATAGATGGCACCACTTTTTTGACGGTTAACACGAAAAAAATTCGCAGCCCCTTCAATTTCGTGTTAACGAGGTTCGACTGTATATATATTCAAAATGTAAAAGATACAATATTTAATTCAAAAACAGTCTGTCTAATCAACACTGGGTCGGGGAAAATTTTAGTAAAGATCACTGGCCATGTACCAATCAAAGGTGACCAAAATGTATTAACTCCCAAAAGTAAAAAAAAAAAAAAAAAAAAAAAAAAAAAAAAAAAAAAAAAAAACACTTAAACTATATGAAAAAAGGCAGTCTTATCAATGTCATGGCAATGAACAGAGTAACCAAAAATGTGTATAAATTTAAACATTGAAAAGTTCCCTAAAAATTTCATTAATTGATTTTAACTCTTGAGGTTTAGATAATGCATCAGCCAAATTTAATTTACTTGAAATGTACTTTAATTTAAAAACTTTATCATAAACCAAATTTCTCTAAAACAGATATTTAATATGAATATGTTTTGTCTTTTGATTCCCAACTGGTGAATTAGAAAAGAAATTGCTGGATGATTATCACAGAATAATGAACACTCTTTTAAATTTATGTTTACTTTCATTTTCTAAAACATTTTTGATCCATAATAGTTCTTTTGCTGCTTCAGTGAGGGTTGCATACTCAGCTTCCATAGTTAAGAGTTAATACATTTTTGCCTAAAGGTTTTCCAAGAAATTGGCATCCTGTTTAAAAATAAAATGAAACCTCCTATGGAAACACAATCCTCATGATTTTCAGGAATATCAGAATCTGAATAACAAGAAAGTTTTGAGTCATTTACTCTGTATATTTCTAATTTAAAATTTCTAGTATACTGCAAATAGCTAAGTAATTTAAGTAAACTATGCCAGTGTGTTAAACCCGGATTAGATTGGAATTGGGAAAGTAGATTTACTTACATTATGTCTGGCTGTGTTTGACCAGCAATGAGACTGAAGCATCGAATTAGGTTTCTATAAGGGTACTTAGACATCTCATCAAATTCCTGCTGATTAATAGGAGAGTCCATTTTTGACATAACTAACGGGAAATTTAGAATATAAGTTACAAACTTTGTCAATATAAGAACTTTGATGGATGTACAACTTGTCATCTGTTTCTTCAAATTCTATGTCTAATGGCTTCTTTGTTTTCCCTAAAACCTTTAAATTGAAAAATATCCGTAAAACATTTACACCAAATTCCAAATCATTTTCAGTTTTACCAAATATGTCATCCACATATAACAAAAGAACAAGTTTACTTTAAAAAACATACAGTTACACCAGTTAAAATTATGAAAATCTATTTTTAAAAGGACATCATCTATTCAAAGAACTGCCTACCACTCTGGTGGAGGCCTTAGAGAGCTTTATTTAATCTATAAACTTTGCCAGTCATAATAAAACCTTCCTGCTTCCACATATAGATTGTTTTATCTAAATCTGCATAAATAAGCATTGTTAACATTTACTTGAATATTTAACCATTTAAAAAGACATACAAAAATAGTGAAAAATAATCTTATAATTGAAAAACTTACTGTGGGATTAAAAACTCAATCTTTAACCTTTAATTGAGCTAAACCTCTGAGCTACAAGGCATGCTTTAAATCTTACAATTTCATTTTTTTTCATAGTATAAACCCATGTATTACTCAAAATTTGTGCATCTTCAAGGTGGTTCTACTGACTCCCAAACATTGTGGTTCTACATGACCTGCATTTCTTGGTTCATAGCTTCTTTTCATTCAGATGCTTTGGAATTGAAATTCCTTGAAATTTTTAGGGATTTTAACTTCTATTAAATTAACTTCATTACTATTATTTTAAAAACTTTGCCAGTCTGACTATTTTTATCTCTAAAATCAAAAATTTTTTAATCAAATTTTGTGTTATTTTCTGAACAGTACCTAATTGCAACCTTTATAGACCTCAATTTAACTTTTGTTCCCTCAGTGTCATAATAAATATCTGTCCTAGGTGATAAAAATTAAAGATGGTTGTGGTTAATCAGCATCAACTTGGCACTTCCAATCATAATAGATAATTATCATAGATGTACTTAGCATTCATCTTTACATTTACAAATTAGGTAAGTAATGATTGCTCAGCTGTTAATCTTCTGTTCATATGTATATAAATTCATATATCCGCTTTGGTCCAGGGAAGCGAGGTGCCATCTGTCATGGCGTGCTATATTTTTTTATAATCACTGCAAGTTAAAAAGGTATCCTTATTTGTGTTTAAATTAACATTCTAAGGATACTGTTCTTGATTAGAAAATGATTATTTTAAGTCTTGAATACATGTGTACAATATTAACAATACATTTATGCAGCTTTTGCTGCTATGACTTATCATTATGACATTTTTAAATAGTCTGAATACAAAAATATATTATTGATATAAAATATGCATAAATATAATTAATGTTTCTTTAACAATCATAAATTAAGAGTCATTTTCTTAAAGTTGATTAACATTACACAGAGTTCCTCATATAATCAAGTTGCAGTCTTGTGATGCAATGGTATTTATGAAAACAGTTTATTTGCATTTGATTGACAGTTCATTTGGTTGAATCTGGAATTAATGTTCTATTTTGTTTCAGGAATGAATGAGATGATGAAATATATTGCACTTTGAAACATTAGATGTTAGGACAAGTAATTAAGTTGATTTCGATTTATGATGTGTTTTTCTGAAGATATTAATATTTCTGACATTCTCCCTGAAGCTCTTCTGAGTGTTGAGCTAGCAATTTGATAGACATTCTATGACTTTGTAATTCAGGTTTGAGTACAGGTTTGGTCAATGCATCCGCTATCATGTATTTTGATGGGCAGTACTTCAACTCGATTATTCCATCTTCTTTGAGTTGTTGGATGGCATGGCAATGGATATCAATATGCTTTGTTCTTTTTGAAAATTTTTCATTTTCTATCATTTTGATGCAACTCTGATTGTCCTCATATAAAGTGATTGTTTTTTTTCTGTGGTAGACCTAAATCTTCTAGAAGTTTCACTAGCCGAATGATTTCTTGACCTGTGCTTGCGACTGACATGTATTCAGCCTCAACTGATGAAAGAGCAATAAAAGTTTGCCTTTTTATAGACCATTGAATTGAACTATTTCCTAACATGAACAGATTGCCGCTTGTTAACTTTCTTGTCTTAATATTACCTGCCCAATTGGCATCTGCATGAGCTTTAAGTATCGGTTAAATTTAGGTGTTTTGTGCAGTTTAACTATCAGATTATTCTTTTAGCTGCATTCCAATCTTTTTTCACATGGTGTTTCATTTTTTCTGCTTAAAATATTTATCACAGTTAAGTTTCTGACTGTTGCGATGTATAGTAACAAGCCTATCGCCTGTCTAATTTAGTATTGTTGGGTAGTAGATTGTCATAACCTTCTAATCTATTAAAATCGAGTTCCATAGGTGTACCAACTGGTTTTGCATTTTCTAAATTGAATTTTTTTATTAGTTCCTTAATTTTAAATTTTTGTTTTAATGTGTAACCTTCATGAGTTTTGTTGATTTGGGTTCCTAAATATTGGCTGACTTCGCCTAGATTTTTAGGTAGATTTCATATGAAATACTACCCATTATATTTTCTCCTACATTGGAATTTCTGAAAAATTTTTGCACATCTACACAGATCATGACTCCTAGAACCCAAAACCACCCTCAGTAAAAAACTATATCTATCTATCTCTCTCTCTCTCTCTCTCTCTATATATATATATATATATATATATCACTTTCTTCTGGACACGATAACTTCCATAATTCTGCACAAATCTCTTCCAAACTGATACATAAAATCAAGGGGCATAAAATCTCAGTCAAGTTCATTAATGAGCAAAATCAGACCAAGGGGATGGGAATAGGGAGGGGTTTTGTGAAAACCAAAAAAACCCCATAACTTCTTAATCTTTGTACATATTAAATCAGTTTAAAGTTTTTATTACTTCTAAAAATAAGGCCAAAAATCTATATATCAGTATCACAGATTTTTGATAAAATTAAAAATGGGCTCAAGGGGTGCAAAAAATAGGATTTTAGGGAGAAAAAAATTCATAACATCGTCAATTCTGAAGATATCAAATTCAATTGAACTTATTATAAATCTTCTTATTATAAATCTTAATATTACTTTCCCACACTTTTCCTGCATTGGTAGGTTGGAAGTTGTACATCTATGAGGCAAAAAAAATCCTTAGACATCCAAGTGTGCTTCTGGTCACAGAGCAAATTCTTGATTTACTTTAACAGTCTGGATTTCAGAGCTTAGATTTTTTTGTACCATCTGCATTTCTTCCGGCAAGCACTTTATCTTTACTGAACTTCCCCCCAGTGTATTTCTCTCTTTTCACAGTGAATGTTTTATCAGGTATTGATTACTTTGAAGAATAGTGCAAATTTGACAAGACTGAAGATATCATAACCAATATATACTCTGGCAGTTTGTGGAAGTACCCTGGTTTTCCCACACTCTACATCTTCAGTGTTCAGTCTGCTGCTTCTCTAGAAACATGCTTATATATGACTCCAAGCCGTTTTTTAAGTTTGTGCTACTATTTACTTGATGATTAAAACTTTTTGTTGAGAATCTTTTTTTATCCATGAAGCCTTCTGTTTCACTATTTCACTACTAGCCATAAAGAGATATGTTCAAAGTTCAAGCTTGAGTATGCCAGTAAAACAATATTCTTTACATACCATTGTATTTCTTGGTTTTTACCTTCATTCTCTTAGAAAAATAAGAACTGCAATTTTGTTGTTTGTGTCTGGATTTTTTTTGCTGAATACATAACATTGATTCAAAATATTTATTGATTTTGCAAATGTTTTTTTATTTACCATACCTTTCAGAGTCATATTTTTATGTAGTCCAGATTATCTGACACAGATGGTGTTTTTCATTTGATTCTATGACTATTCTCCCTATTAACAGAAAATATGCTAAAACTTGATAACTCAGTAAGTGAGGACTTGACTCCACGAAACTCATCGTGCAAGTAAGTCACTGACCATGAATAAAGTAAGTGCAGGCAAACATCAGAAGAAAGCAAAAAGAAGTAGAAGAAGGCAACAAATAGAATTGAAAATGAAAGAACATTTCCCTTTCTCTTCAACTGTGTTTAAAAGCACACAGTACTAGAGAGAAAAAACAAGAATCGGCAACATATGCCATTCAAAGAAGAAAGAATAAGTATCAAAAAGTGACAAATTTGTCTTTCTTTCTTTGGAAAAACACAAGCAAAGCAAGAGATACTATTAGGACACAGCATCAAAGAAGATTTGCAATGTTGTTAATTCAGGATTTTTTAATTAAAATATTTATCACTATTTTTTATAGTTATATTCATCGTAATCTGTTATTGAATATTGGTGAATATTACTGTTTGGAAATAGTAATAGATATCTGAGTAAAAAATAGCCCACTAAATTGGCAATACTAGAGAAGAGAGAAGAAATTTGCATTTTGGTCTATGAATTTGCATATTAAGTGAGATAAACAGGATCACATAATAACCATTTACATATTAAATATGATAATTTTTGCATTTATCTTATGGGTGATTTTCAAGGGAAAGGAAAATTTTTTTTTGTATTAGGTGTATCACACATTAACCATAAACATCTTAATTGGGTCTAACTGTATTTTACTGAATGACTTCTCATGTGGTATCCAAAAGTGAATTTTTTAAAGGAATTCAAATATGATGTCAAAATTAGGTATTGATATTGAAAATTTAAAGTTTGTTCAACCACAATTTGTAGGTAACCCTTAAAGCAAAATGTAAGCATAGCATTAGTTAGTAGATGTTATTACTAATTGGGTGATATAAGTCTAATTTTTATACAATGATTTGTGGCAAAGTTAGTAAGGAAGAGTATTCTTTTTCCTCTGTGGCCATACAGTGTACAGTCACTCAAAGGAGAGAACTCTCCCATAAAATTTTATCTCTAAATTGTCACAGAGAAAACAAAAATAAATAATCATTTGACTATAAATTGTTTTATTTTTCGAATTTATGTTGAAAAGATAAGCTTAGGGGATAGTCTTCATATTAAAATTGTACCAAACTCTGAAACTTATAATATGTATACCTAATTTTGACATCATATTTGGATTTTAGGTAAATTTTACCTTAGGATACCAAATAAGAAGTCACTTGGATGTCCATAGGAATGTCATCATTCATATGGGGCTAAACCTTTCGAAGATCTATTTTTAATGTATGTATTTGCTACAGTCCTTTAGCAATGATTTATCAAAAGAAATTGTCATTTAACTAGTTTGGCATGATTTTGTTGACACCAGGGATAGCATGCAATATTTGTAGAAGACTCACACTGAGCCCAAATATTACATTTTTATATTAAATAAAGGGTGGTTTCTCAGGTAACGATATTGTTTCTCTGAAACTTGTCACAATTTCAATATCTAACTTTTGAAACAGTAATCGTTTTTTTTCCTCCTTATAATCCGAAATTTACATGCTTTTAGAAAGTTCTGTATTTTCAAGAACTGAGATCACTAATTTTTTAAGTAGTTGATTGATCAGCATTTAAAATATTAAAAAAGCAAAAAGCTTTGCTCGGAAATGTTTTCTCAATGGCACTCCAAATCTGCTAGCTCTAATGTGTGCCCTTTTCTTTCTGCTGAACAGATGGTTTTGTGATCAGAAGCCATGTGGGCAATGAAATTGCAAGTAAGTGTTGAATTCAGAATTTTTCCCAGGAAGAATTTTTGAAGCTCTGTAAAAAAAGAAGGGGAGGAGGGATATGACTATGGAGTGCCAGGAGAAATATGAACTTCTAGACTATTAAAAACTTCTTATTAAGACTATTATTACTTCTGGGGGAGCATCATGGGTGCAAGTCTTCAGCCTCAGGACTGATTTCAGTCTTGGAGAGTTTTGACTAATAGAAAATTAAACTTTATAATAGTGAAATAATAGCAATTTTACAAGCAATAACTTTTAACCACTTTCTTTTCTTGTAAAAGATCAATTTTTTGCTATAATGCAAGACATTGAAATCTTTTAGCCTACCCTCTTTAGTTATACCTAATACTCAAAAACATTTTCAGTCTTGACTGGGATAGGCTTCTTACACCCATGGAGAGCATTTTCATGCTCTGGAAAATTGTGTCTCTGTGGCCTATATATGTTTCACCGCTGTTAGAAGTTTGGATCATTCTTTCAATTCATGCAAAGACATTGTTTAAGTTCTTAAAGCTACATGTGGGAACACCAGACTTTTCACATTCATATACTTTTCATAATACAGAGACCTTTATAATGGAAACCTCAAAATGTGAAGTTGTGTGTTATATTGAATTTTGCATTCTATAAAACACATTTCATACATCATTAAACATACCTTGTAAACATATCCACATATGTCTGAAACATATCAAAATATAGTAGAGTATCTTTATATTGCATTCCTTGTTACCAGGAGTTCTGCACATTATAAATTTTTGTATAATATAGATCACTTGGCGCATTGTTAAATTTACTTTATAAACATTGTTCAAATATGCCTGGACCATATCATTTATTATATTACTCATTTTTAAAACTTTATATTGCAATAATAGCAATTGTTCCATTAAAAAACTCTGAATTAAGGAGGTAAAGGTGAACTAGTACAGTAAAACCTCTGAATAGTGGCCACCACTGGGAGTGCGATAAAGTGACCATATTTCAGAGGTTGCCGTTATTCAGAGGTTCCACGTTTTAAAAGGTCAAAATTACATTACATTAGAATCAAAATAATTGTCAAAAATTATTATTTTTTTTTACAGTTAAAAAATGCATACTAATGACATCACTTATTTTATACTAATGACATCACTTAATCGTTTTTTAAGCATATCTCTTTCTCTAAATGCATAATCATTCCAACAGAGTTGTTGTACATTTCCTTATCATTTTCAGTGAGCACAAAATTTTTAACTTCTCTGAAACTAAAAAGAACATCACAATATGATTTTATGCTACAATTTTGTGATAATTTCATTTTATCTTCTGACTCATTTTCGTCATAACACTTATTCTCATTGATTTTGCATTCTATCAGTTCTTCTATTGTATTAAAAGTAGTAACTGCCAAATCATTATCTACATCCACGTTCTCGCTGGATTTAATGGTCATTCTGACGCCATTTAAAATATCCTTTAACTTAGCATCATCTACGGTTATTTCTGTATTTTCGGATTCCTGATTTGGAGAAATTTGTCATTAAATTTCAATTTTAATACTACAGAGTTGCAGTTAAAATTAACAAACAAACAACAACAACCTGACAACTATATAAAAATGTGAGAATAAGGAATATTTGAAAAATAAAATGCTGTGGGGTGGCCGTTGTTCGGAATTCGTTGTTCAGAGGTTTAGTGCAACGTTATGTTTATGAAACAGATTTAGTAACACAAAAACTCACTGGTATTCAGAGGTTACCATTGTTCGGAGTGACCGTTGTAGGAGGTTTCACTGTATACCAGATTTAGTCATCTAGAGAATAGTAATTTTTTACAATGTGGAAATACAGGTGCTTCTTAACTGCAAAATTCATTGTTTGCATCTGAGAAGTTGTGCATCGTATGGAGAATTGCATTATATAGAATTGTGTTATAAAGATCTTCTACTGCAGTACTCTTTGTGTTGAATTTTTTCTTCTTAAAACTGGACAAATTAATAAGAATTATGTTGTATTTTCAGATTGATTCCTATAAATTCTTTTTTCTAAAAAAATATTTGTAATAATACTTAAATATGTATATTATTCTGTTTGTTACTTTTGATGCATTTTTTCTTATGCATAGTTGAATTTCTTTTATCTGCAAGATTCTTATTTTCTCCTTCATTTAAAAATTTAAATTTCTATTTTAAAATAAATGTGTTTCAATCTCTGAGTAGTTTTAAACTATAATTTAAGGTAAATGATTTCATTTTTAACCTAATTGAAATTTTAATGTTGTTAGCATTATTTTAAAAATATATGGTGTGATTTTAGGCTTGGTTTGCATGACATTAAAAAAAATGTTCTTGCAATCTCTTAAGTGTCTATGTATTGTGTCTTTTGAGATATTGACACCAAGATTATTTTTTATTTGCTTTGTGGGCCATATTTTGTCTTGGCACCAATCATCCAATTTTTTTTTTATCAACGTGAACACTTGTGACTTCCAGCATGTTGATTTTTGATAGAAATTGTTATTTTTAGAAAGTACCTGGTATATTTTTTGCTTTAAAAATGTTTAAATTCTAGAAATTTCAATAACAGCTTTTTTTTTAATTCCAACTTACAAATCTTTAACATTTCTTTTTTTGTGAATTCTATAGCTTTCAGAATCTCTTCTAACCAACAGTAATTGAATATTCTCTGTTATACTGCTCAAGGAAAACAGTTGGTTAGTTGGAATGGGTAGTTTGTTGAAACCAATCCAGCATTTGTTAAAATTTGTGTAATGGGCCTAAACTTTTGAGGCAGTAGCTTTTTAACAAAAATCAAGAAAGGTGTATTTTTCCAATAAACAGTGCTAATGTAAACATTCTAATAGCTCTACAATGTTTTAGTTCAATTAGATTTTGACTATTTATTATGAAATTATTCCATGTATTTCTGCTTTAATTTTTGTCATAATATTTTAGTGTGTGTCTAAACTTTTGAGACAGACTACATACTGATTTATAAAGGAGATATTCTTAAATATTAACTTCAAAAAATATTTTGAAGTTCAGTAATCCCTTAACATTTGCGAGGGTTAGGTTCACAGAAACATCTGCAAATGTCAAAATCGCAAATGTTGCGACTATCTTCCCGTGCTTAAAAAGAGGGGTTAGGTTGTATGATTTTTTTAAATGGAAAAAAGTAATTAAAGTGCAAAAATATATTTATTAAACATTAAAAAGTATGTGCTGTAAATAAATTTGAATAATTATAAACATATTATACAAAGTTTAGTTGCTAGTTGATGGCTGAAAATATTTATTGATGTACAATTGTTTAGAAGAACAGATCTTTGTTTATGAATTTCCTTTTGTGGAAAGGTTGCAGTCTCGATTTCTCTTTTAAGACTCCTCACCAGTTAAGGATCACATTCTATTGCTTTCTCAATAAGTTGTTGTTGAAGCTTTAAAATTTCCCATACAATTTTTGCAGAAAAATTTCGTTTGCAATAAAATTTTCGAGTTTTAGAAAATTTAAGATTTTTTTATTTTTAGCATCAAGTCCTGTTTTGGGCTTCTCGGAATTACTGATCTATATTTTGTCTCAATACAAGGGTTGAAATTCTCGGAACTTAGGCTATAAAGTACAATGCAGCTGTTCAGTATCAAATAGCTTATGGAATTGGCAAAACAAAGAAAGTTTACTTCATAAAAAAAAATTCCTTATGAAGCAAAATCTATGAATAACCAAGTTAAGTATTCACGAATGTTGGAACTTCTTCATTTTCTATTTCGTAAATAATCAAAACTCACGAATGTTAAGGGATTCTTGTATTCCTTTGAAAATTAAGATCTGCATTATATTCCATCTATTGTATTAATTTTTATTTTTTCGTGATATTGAATAACTTTTAGAATTAATGATTATTCAAGTTAAGTGCTTTTGTACCTGCATGTACACATATAAACTCATAAAAGCAGAAGAAGCTGCCATATTTTATTAAATCAATACTCCAAAAAAAGAAAAAGCTTCTTTATCTAGTAAGAAGGTTTAAAAAATTTTACCAAAGCCTCTTCTGGGTTATACACAAGTTATCTTTAGAAACCAATGAATTTCCAAGATTTAAGGAAGCATTTCTGAAACAAAAGTTCCTTTTGTTGCCTGTAACTTTTCGAAACATTTCTGCATGATTTATACAGTTTATTAATCAGTTTTCTCAACCTGGTATCAACACAAAATATTGTTTTTTCAGTTGCTTTCAATTCTTAAGTAAACATTTTCATGTTCTGCAAACATGCTCAACAGACAAACATGTTGAATTAGCATTGCAAAATGAACATTATTTTGTTATGTATATGTGTTGCATGTATAAATTTTATTATGCAGCTGAAAATATTTACATGAGAATTGATAGCGTAAATAAAAATATTTTATGTTGATGTCAGGTTGAGAAAATTGATTAATACTCTGTAAAAACTGTCAGAAACATTTTAGAAAATCAAGAGCAGAAAAAAACCTTTTGTTTCAAAACTACTTCTTTTAATCACAGAAATCTGTTTGTTTCTAAAGGGGAAAAAAATGCTTTTCCGAATTGTGGGTAGCTCAGAAGAAGTTATATTTTCATGACCCATCTTGCTTGATCAAGAAACATTTCTTTTTTTACAGTATAGTGACACAGAACATTTCTTATGATTTTGATATTTTTTTTGTATTTTTAATTTACATATTTATTTTAGATACAATATAGATATTGCTGGAGGTCTTGGTTCTACATCTGGAAAAGTATGGAGGATAGGCTTAATGGGATACAACTGTAATGCCAAGAATATTTCTGAAACTGTAGATGCCTTGTTAGACTGCATTCATTCAGTGTCTTTCAAAAGCAACTTATAAATAATTTTAATTGTTTAAATAATTTTGAAATTTTATGTATAGATGTTTAATTTTAGAATTTATTTTTAATATAAATATAAAGCAATTTAATGAATAAAGGATTTTTGCTGATATGTGTTCTTTATTTTCTTCTGTTTAAAATTTGTCTTAAAAGTTTGATTAAAAACAAAACTTTTGTTGAATAAACCAATAGTTGGTAACATGCCTTTTTTTCTTTTCTTTTTGTCTAATAATATGCCTTGTTGTAAATAGAAAATATCTTATTCTGAAGTTTTGTTATTTCTTCCCTTAAAATTTTTCTATTTTGAATTACTCTATTATGTTCTTTAATTTTTATTTTCAGTTTGTTATTTTAAAGCTCTTAATTTCATCTTATATTTCTTTTAAAATTACTAATATGATATATTCTGCCACAGAAGATTTAGCATTGAGCAGGTGTGTAGAATAATATTTTTATTTTTACTATTGAAATCAGTTTCAAATTGCTAGTGCAGTTCATATTTTCAGTTCCAGCTGTTATGGGAATACAGATTTTTCTATTTATTCAGTACTTTAGTTTGAAATTCACCCATCTAAATGTCTATAAAACCTTTTATACAAAATAAAGGATTTATTATTAGATGCCGCAATACTATTTACAGTTTTGAATTTTAAAGCTGTTGTGTAGCAATTAAAAAATATATGTTGAAAGTATTTGTCAATTTAATCAACAGGTAGAAACACATAAATTAAGAGAAACACTGAACAAACTCTCAATAAACAAACCTATGTAAATAAATATTATTCCTAGAATTGACATTATAAAATGTTAAATAACATCACTTGTCTCAGACTACTAACTCCACTGCTCCTTTCTTCATGTGAAAACAAACAGGAGGAGTGGGGGGTATGAATCTGATATGTTTTAAAATTCATTAACAAAACATAGACAAAAATGCTTCTTATGATTAAAAGCTTTGTTTAATGAAATAAAAAGAATCAGTTCAAGTTGCTGGCCATAGATGGTACTACACTTGCAAAATTACTTTAAGATGTAGCTTAGACTTAGGTTCTCAAGCAATTGATCACAGATGCACCAGTCATTCTTAGATTTAAAGTACCTTTACGGGTTATGTATGCTGCTTTTTTTTTTTTTTTTTTTTCTTCGCTTTTACATAATTCTTGATACTGTGACTAAGCTTCTAGGGCAAAAATTTAAACCAAAGAATTTAACTTAAAGTAAATGTTTGTGTGAATCATGCAGAAAAATATCAAAGTAATTATGTATGGGAATTAATATTTATGTTCCAGATTAAATATTAAAACCAGTTAAGATATATTTAAAAAAGTCATTAAAGGATTAATTACATAATTAATAAAAAATATGGGTCTTAAAGTGTTCAGCACTCTTAAAAATAGATGTGTTAGTTTTGGGTCATTGTGATGGCCATGTTTTTCATTAATTATGTAATTAATCTTTTAAATACTTAAAGTATTTGAACTAGCTTTAGTAAAAATCAATTCTTGTTTTTACTCCGATTTATATCTGCATGATTCACACAACTTCTGCTTTACTTTCAGTTGTGACTTCTTAGTTTAAATATTTCTCTAGAAGGTCAGCCAGTGGCATCATCTATGATCATACTTGCTTACCTTAAGATTTTGATACATTTTGAGATAGCACCATGTGTGGACTTTTATTGAAACTATTTTTTTCTGTTTGCTTAAACAAAACTTTAAATCATAAGAAGCATTTTCATATAAACTGCACTCTTGTTTGCCATGCAAATTACTTGATTTTTAATTAAATTTTAAAATGTGTTTGGTAATTTGGCCCATTCTGTGTATCACAAAGCTAACCCCTCATGCTATGAGTAAAAAAAGATGTTGAGGTAATACAAACAAATCAGAAAGAAAGAAAGATGACAAATCAAAGCAAATATGAGAAAGGGGTGAAAAAATAATTGATAGGTTATTGAAATTAATATAGAATTTGAAAAATATTACAAAATATTAAAAGATAATATAAATATAATGAAACAAAGTCAATAAGCCTAATAAACTAAATTAAATAAAGGACAGAAGTAGCATTTGAGAAAAGAATAAATTCATAAGAAATAGTTTTCATTCCAAAAATATCTAAAATCTCTTGTGTGCATAAGTATACCTTTGATATATTAATTTGAATGTTTCTATGTTAAATATTAAATAGTTGTATACATAAACTAATCTTCTAAGAGTATAAAAATTATTATGTGAATATGAAATATATATTTGTGATGTTATATTAAATTAATAAATGTTGCTGTTTACTTCTGTTGGATACTTAGAAGGAAACTTGTAGTTTTTGTTTTATTGAAATATTGGTTATGAACAATCAAGGCTTTAGAGATTGGGGGTTTCCTATTTACCTGAGATGACATACATACAGAAAAACAGCAAAAGCTAAATATTTTCTTCAATAAAAGTTACTTTAGGGCATTTAAAGAAGTGTTGCTTCTAACCCTATGATTATTAAATTACCTCTGACTGTTAGACTCTTATTTGTTAACCTTCTCGCTGAGGTTTCACTGCAACAGAAGCATTAAGGGCTGTACATGTATAACGTTATCACTTTAGAGGGGAGTTGGTGTCTGGCACTTGATATCATAAGATATCTTTAGGGGAAGGGGAGATTTGTGTTTTGATATCATTATCTTTTTTGGTACAACCAAAATTTTCTTTTTTTTTTATAATTCTTTCTTTACATCAATATAGTCTGTTATTTATTTATTTTTTTACATTTTTAGTCTGTTATCTATTTTTATAAAAGTACAAAGTTATTATGAAAACCATTAAGTGATTATAAAATGTTTTCATTCAAAAATATGGAATATCCCAACATTCGTCATTCCTATTCTTCTGCCATATATATAATTTGTTGTTAGATAAACCAGGTTCAAAATGATACTTGTTATGTTTACCAGAAAAAATGGGGAAGAACATTGTCCACCTTTTTTTTTGTTTATAAGAAGCTCTGCTTATCCCCGGGCAGGAGGCAACTGCAAGAAGACAATATTATTGTTGAATGCATTATGTAACAAAAAGCTATTATTAAATACTTTTAAGTAGGAAATATTTCTTAGTGTTATTTACTATAAAGTTACTTCATATATACAGTCGGACCTCGATATCTCGAACCTCCTTATCTCGAAACCCTTGATATCTCGAAAAAAGAAAATTCCCCTGCATTTCCATGAAAATTCTTATGTATTTTCCATAGTTATCTCAAAATATATTTTCCAAAACCCTTGATATGTCGAAATATTTACCTCAGAAATTAGTTTGATTTTTTACTTTTGACTATTTTCAGCTGTAAAACTAGTTTGATCTGGATGCTGGTTTCACCTTCTTTTATCCTTTTGTTGATACAAAGAACTTAAAGGGTAAGAATGGAAGGCTTTTGAAACCAAAAAAAGGGACAACATCTTTTTTTTAAACTTTGCAGTGAAAGTGCACTGGGTGATTCAGCATTCTGTGAAGAATGGCTCTCTGAACTTCCTTCTCTTTTAAAGGACTATAAAGCAAACGATGTGTTTAACGCCGATGAAACTGTATTATTGTACCATAGGTTTCTCCCAAAAAAGTCTGCATTTAAAGGTGAAGAAATCTGACATGGCAAACCAAATAAACTTCGTGTAATTGTGCTTTTGGCAGCAAATCAAAGTAGTAAAGAAAAGCTTTCTCCCCTTATGATAGGACGATCTAAAAAGTCGAGGTGCTTTGCTAAAATTAAGTCATTTCTAATGCTGTACATGTGAAATATAAAGGCTTCAATGGCAAATGCAATTTTTGCTGATTGGCTGATAGGAATTGGTAAAACAATGGGTAAAAGTAAAATACACGTTCTCCTCTTCATAGACAATTGTAAAGACCACTCTAATCTTCCAACGCTAAAAATATCGCTGTTAAACTTTTGCCGCCAAACACTCTTTTGAAGTTTCGACTAGGACAACCATTCAACTAGGAGATAATCCGTAGCTTCAAAGTTGATGATTGATCCCAAATTGTAAGAAACTTCTGATTAATATCCAATTCGTCATTTCTTAATGACAAATTGGACATTATTTAATCAAAACAAGTTTGTGTATAACACAATTTTGAAATTATTAAAACTTTGAGAAGTGTAATTTGAATTATTAGTAGATTATGTGTAGTTTTTGACAAATATTATTTTTTACAGCAAAAAGCATTTTGTGAGATTAGATTTTTTAATTTTGTCAAAACCTTGATAACTCGAAACCTCTATATCTCGATTTTTTTTCTCTTCCCCACAGTTTCAAGATATCGAAGTTATACTGTAATAGTGATATTTTATTAAATTCTTCTCTTCATTTAAATCAATAAAGTATACGAATAATAAATGTATAATCATATCTGAATATCATTGCAAATGTATAAAAAGGAAAAAAATTATAAAAATAAAAATAATTTTTAGACACTGATAATGATATCAATAGGCGAAGGGGGTAGAGTTCAAGGAATGAAAATGTGTGATACCGTAATAGGAGTGAAGAGCATCCAAAATTGCCAAAAAGTTGATAATGTTATATATGTACAGCCCCGTATTTAAATTAATATAATTCTGCAGATAAAACCCAGTTTTGAAAAATTAAGTTGTCATTAGTACTTTCAAAGCTTATATGCCTATACATAAAATTTTTTATATCATGCTGAAAACATTTTTTTTATCATTTTTAATAAATTACAGAGAGAAAAAAAAATTAAAATTTTGCTGTTTTGCTTGGCAGTGAGTGGATTAATTAATGCACTTTATCAATTTTTTAAAAATGGATGCCATTGATACATCTGAAGAACACATGGGCCAGAACATTACAACTGTTCTCATAATAATGTGCATATTGATTCAATTTAGGCATGTAAAACATTTGCATTTCTTCTTGGAATGAAAACTGAAAATTCTTAAAAAGTGCCGAAAGTTATAATGTACTAAATATTCAGCCTAGTTCACAAAATTTGACTATTTCATTAGAAGGCAGTTGATATGTTCTCTTCTTATCAGCTTCAAATATATTCAGTCTAATCAGATGGACTCCTACAAACTCGTCTTTATTAATAACATTAAAATCACAGGCCTTTATTATAAGACCTATACTCATTTATCAAAATGATGAATTTAGATCCTTAGCATCCTTTATAAGTCTTAGAATTATAGTTCAGGTCAGAGTCATAACCAGCATTTGAAATTTCTTAATGGGTCTAATTTACAGTTTACGATTTTTCTTGCACTTTAATAATAAGTAAATATAGATTGAAGTAGAGGGCAAGTTTCCCTTACAGTAAAACTTTTGATTGCAAAGGTTTTTTTTATTTATTTATCTAGTATAGATGATATTATTATTAAGAGATTATGAAGTCTGGAGGGATTCAAGAAGTTTCTAAGTAAGGGCTTAGCACAATAAAAGGTTGGGAGGAGGAACTGGATCCATTCTGTTTTTTTTTATATCGTCTTTTCAATGAATTAGAAACTGAATAGGGTCTTGTATCTTGTGATTATTTGTTATTAAATTAATTTAGTGTTAATAAAATGTAATGCTAGTAGCAAGGTAAATGTATCTTATTGTTTTTATTTGTCAGGGATAATATTAGCTTCACTTTTCCACTTTCTATTTAATTTACATAAAGTAGTTTAAAAGTATTTTTTTTAGGAATGAAATTTTAAAAATGGAAATAAATTGGGAAAACTCACAGGATTCTTCTATGTTCATTAGGAATTCCACTAATATCGTACGTGATTGCAATCCTTAGATTTTTTTTCTTTAATTTTTAGGGTAAAACTGTACAATACCTTTCTTTATTATATGAGCTATACAATAAAAATTTCAGTAAGTTTTCATGGAATTATGTTTCAAATGAAGGGGTATCAATTTTGAAACAGTTGCAATGCTGCAAATGATATTTACTCACTCATTTGTTAATACTAAATCTTTGTAGATAAAGTTAAAAAATGCTATAAAAAGTGATAGAAAATCTTTATTAAGATTGACGATCATTTCGTTGCACAAACGGCAACATTTTCAAAATCATTCAACGATAGAAAATATTTTCACATAATTTAAAAACAATAAACATAGTAAACAATGTCACGCGACATGATGCATAATGAAAAACATTGTAAACATAAAATTAATTTAAAAGATTAGATTAGCTATTGGTGAGCGTGGATTAATTTTCAAAACAATAACATGGTAAACAATGTCACGAGACAACATGCATAATGAAAAGCATTTCAAAATATAAAATAAAAATAAAATTATCTGGGGGGGGGGGGGAAGACCCACAAGAATGTCAAAATAATAAAAAGGCAACCACCACGGCAGTGACCAAATACCAAGACAAGGAAACCTCCTCAGAAGAACAAGTCCACTGGGTGAGATAAGCATATTATACTAGACAAATATAGTTAATTATAAAATTTATTGTTAATTTAGGTCAAGCCCAATCCCTTTAGCTTATGTCTAAGTTACAACATCAAGCAGTTAGCTCAATTAGAAATTAGTATATTAATCTCACTAGGTCAGCTCGTTATTCTCCTAGCTAAGTAATAGTATGCCAATTCATAGTTAACTTGCCATAAGATTAAAAAAAAATAAAAATAAAATCATGATTCTAGCTTTAGAAATGGTTAAAAATATAAATGCATTTTAAATAGCCAGGCATTATTTAAGTAATCTAAAGTAAATTACTATAGTTAGTTTATTGTGACCTAGTGCCTAGGATAATATTAAAAGAATATATATAATAAATGATCGTTAAGTAAATAGCTATATGTAAGTTTTAAGTGTAATAACATGTACAAGCTAACCCCTTTCCCTATCAGTTTTTTTTGCCTGCCGTCTCTTTATTACTCGTAGTTGCACATAGGCTATAGCCCACATGTGCACAAGCTACCAGACCCGCTCCAGTTGGAAGTCTACTGAGCCAGTTTCTACGCGGTGGGGTACGGTAGAAAGGCGGAGTCTCATCTCTCCTGCATGTGCATCATTGCATTTGCTATCATTTCTGCCCAAAATTAACTTATGGTGCAACTTGTCTATCTGTGGTGCCCCCCTTTTAGCTTTCCCCCCTCCAAAATCCATTTTCTTATGACAAGTCTGCACCAACAATTCGACTTCAAAACTCCAGGTAAATCAGAAGAAGTTCGGGCAACGGTGGCCCAGTTGGCAGAGCATGAAACCCGCAGCTGAAGGCCACGTGATCGAGGCCTAGCTGGCTATAATCCACCATGTACGCTAATGGCACCTGGTGCATGTAAAATCCGTCGTGAGTGCCAAGTCCTCCATGTTACCTGTGAATTACAGAAGTACAATACTTATTTTGACGTAAGTGCATGATTTCACTGTCCAAACTTTTAAACACGTTATTTGTAAATACTTTTCATACACTAATTCCTAAATGCATGCATGATTTCGAAGTCAAAACTAAGTGCAGCGTTTGTATAGAGTAGGGTAGACTGGGGCTAGTTAGCCATAGGGGCATGTTGGCCCAGTCGCGATATTTTTAAAACTTTGCGTTAGATGACATTGTCAGTCCAGCCAAGTATGTGTTGCTTCGCTTTCCTCCTCCAACATCAGCACCATTGAAGTCGGAGCGTCCGTTAAAGAATTATTGAGAATTTTCAAAATTTTGCAAAGGTGAGTAAATTTCCTCTCTTATAAATAATCAGTTTTTATTTGTCTGTAGATTATATTTTAGATTTTGATATATAATAATTCAGAAAAATAATTGTTCATAGTTATTGTAGGGCGTGTTTTTTTATTGAAATACTTTCAGAATAATTCCTTACCGTCATCAAAAACAAAAATGGCAATACGGGGTTAGTTGGCCCATTTGGCACGGGGCATGTTGGCCCGCTGGGCCAACATCCCCCGTAGGAATTTGGCTCTGGAGAATTGGAATTTTGATAATTTTAATGAATTATTTTAATAAACATTTATTATTATTTTAATTAATTTATTATTAATTAATAGTAAGGAATTATTTTATTAATTGAATTCCTGGTTATTCCAGTCAATCTTTTTAAAAAATGAAGTTATAATGTTGTTTACTTCCTCCCCAAATTAAATCAGCTGCTCCTGTTGTACAAAAACATTTATAACTTTCATAATTATAGAAAAATTCCTGTTCGCTTGGCCTACAGGCGCAGGTAGATTTCGAAGTTAAGTACCAATTTCATCAAGAATTTAACAGATTAAGTGAAATGTGATTTTTTTTTCCTCGTACAACCTCCCCCCCCCCCCCCACACACACACGCACACTGTTTTGTTTTTAATTTCTTTTTGCTGTAAGAGTTGCTCCTATCAAAAGCTTGTCAATACAAAAGTTGTAGATAATATTAAGAGGATTTATGACAAATTTAAGTGAATTTGATATCTTGTGAATTGACGAAGTTATGAATTTTTTTCTTCTGAAAGCCCTATTTTTTGCATTCCTTGAAGCCATTTTTAATTATATCAAAAATCTGTCATGCATAATTTTTGGCCCTTTTCCTAGAAGTTTTGAAAACTTTAAACTGATTGGATATGTTATCGTGTCCATAGAAAAGTAATATATATATATATATAGATAGATAAAGTTTTGAACTTGGGGTGGTTTTGGGCTCTAGGGGTCATGATCGGTGTAGATCTGCAAAAGTTTTTCAAAAATTCCAACATATGGGAGGTAGTATTTTCTACAATGGGTAGTATTTCTTACGAAATCTGCTTAAAAGTTCGGCCTCCTAGTGTTACATACTACCGCTAAAAGTAACAAATCTAACAATCAAAATCTACCCGACGCTGATATTTCTCAATTATTAATAAAATCCCCTTGTTTCCCCGCCCAGAGAAGAGTTTGCCACAAATAATGCTTTAATAACATCACATTTTATGAAGTGAAAACCTCTTACCTGGGTAGTTATTCATTGAAACTAAATAATCCTTTCTGTCTTCATAATCCATAAAAAAGGCGGTTTCAGGAAACATTTTTTTAATTATCAAGAACTATATTTTCCTTTAAGAGACGTGCCCCTTCCACAGACAGAATAGAATTACTCTTCCTGAACTGTTAATAAAGATCAGCAGTTCAAACAAAAAATATAAAAAAAATTATATCACCCAACATAATTATATAGAGCACATTGCTATATCCTAACATATTAGATTATCTAAATGTCATTGTACCAATAATAAATCATGAATGTAATCAATAATATATATATTTCATGATAAACAAACTGGTTTTTTTATACTTGATTAGGAATTAAAGTTTTATATAAACGAAAATGATCATTATTTCAAAGAAGCTGGCATTACCCAAAGCATCATGAAGCAATATTACATTTTACTGACAGATATTTGAAGGGAATGATGCGTTAGAAACACATAATAAACGAAAGAAAAGAATTATTGCACTTAACAGATGTACAGAGGCCTTGATACAATTTATTTATCACCTGGTGTTTATAATAAATCACCTAATTAAGGATGAATGATTTTTTAAATTACTGTACTCTAAGATTTACGAGGTTTTAACACCTAGTAAAATTAAAGTAACACCTAGTAAAATATAACTAGTAGAAATAATTTTAACACCTTTACTAAACTTTATTACTGTTCCGTAATGTATTAAAGACATTTTTTATGAGAAAATAAAATCAATTTTTAAAGCAATTTTTGGTTTAAGTTAATAATTTGAATAACTCACAGTTTTAATATTTAAAATTTTTATTTTAATTTAGGGGGCTATATTGTGTTTTCGTTTGCAAGAAATGAAATTAAGATTTGGTAAAATTTTGATAATTTCTTAAACTTCTACACTATCAGAACATTAAAAAGTGGCGTGGGCCAACATACCCTGCAATCTTGGCAGGTTGGTCCAAGCGACTTGGTGTCAATTTGAGCTTCTAAACTAATACTTATAGTTAATATTTTTAAGTTTTACTATTGTGACTTCATCCTGAAAGTATACTGATAGTGGTAATTATAAAAATATATTTAAATGTTGAATTGCAATTTTTTTAAAAAATTATTAGAAGAAAAAGCGGGCCAACTAGCCCCGGTCTACCCTACTATGTGTATGGTTACGCTATTCCCCTTAGCAATTGCAGGTAACTGTGATGGCCGACGCCTGCACCATGCAAAATGGGATACATGGGATGATTAAATGTTATTAATTTTTCTTTTTGCACAGACTAACCATGTTAAGCATGTCATCAAATTTGTTAAAACCAAAGGAGCAAAAGGGAAAAATAAAAAGTAAGAAGGGCAAGAACGATACAAGTTTAGATGATAATAATGAAAAATTGGATTACGCGTAACATAGACGTTCTTTGCAAGGAACAAGGTTTAGAAAACTACTCAAAAAAGAGAAAGTGTAATTGGCTTCGTTGCGCCATGTGTCAAATGTAGTTACATAAAGACTGTACTTTTTCGACACTTTTTCTGTAGATTGTAGTAAAAAAAAAAAAAAAAAAAAAAAAAAAAACAACTGATTTCTTAACAAATAAATTATGTAAACACAATTTTACTTTTTTTCTTTCCCCTCTCTAATAAATTGATGTTACATTGTTGCTGAAATAAAAATTAAAATTTAATGCAAAAAAATAAGTCGATAATTTTAATAGTGAAAGTAGGCAAAAAAATATTAATTTGAATCTACTAATACGTTTCATTGTACTCATTTAGTTTCATTTTTTTTTTACATCGTTAATTATAGTCCGGATATGAATATTTTTTTTAAATATTTTTATTTATAATTTCATTCTGTCCTTATTACAAGCGCCGCACAAGTGCGGCGTCTCAGCCTGAGTGTACGGGTGACGCGCCGCAGTGTAATGTTTTAGAAAAAAATTGTTAAAAAATAAAAATATTAATTATTTGTTTTGAATTTTTTTGTCGCAGTACACGCGTTGTATATTTAACATTAAGTAGCAGAGCATGATTTTTTTTTTTTTTTTTTTTTTTTTTTTTATGTCCGCCATGGGACTTTATACACAAATTCAAAAAAATGTGCGGCATAAATCCCGGAATTACTCTATACTAATTAAGAATCATTGCAAGCTTCTGAAATTCTAGATATCGTCGGTACCATGTCAAACTATCCAATGTGAAAATAGCCACTTCTCAACAGGGCAAAAATACTGTTTTAATTGTGGATTCAAAATCAGCGCCAAGCAACAGTAAACAATTATTATATTTTTCGGGTCCTTTTTTATATCCTATTTAAGCATGCTATTGAGGTAAATCATTTGAGTAATTTTACCCGCCAAAAATCACATTGCATAGTTTGATATGGTATGCTTATTTGTACGTATTCTGCTTCGTTGAACTTTTTAACACATCGGCTGATCAGTTCCCTGTCTAATAAAGAAAACACAACTTTTTTGGTCAAATTCTATTTTATTCATCAACATAGTCTCCTTTAAGGCTGTTCTTAACTTCTCTGCTCAACAAGCGCAAAACGTTTTGACACATTTACAAATTCATTTTTTAATGGAAAGGTATAAAATTGGAAAACCTGGCCATGGAAGCGATTTGGAATTGAACTGTTTCTTCCATTTTTTGATCCATCAATTACATGTTGAGTTATAAGCTATTTCGAACACGTGACAAACACGTTTTTCGCCAGCTCTTGAGTGCTCTTTCTTCCTTCGCTCGAAAATTCGGTTCAAAACGCCCACTTTGACACTATTTTCTGAACGATCTATTGCGTTTGCAAAAAAATGGAAAGAAAAAACGGCTCAATTACATAGTTTCAGAACAATAACACCAACTAGTTTCATGCATTTTCGAAGAAAAATAAATTAAAACTTATGTCAGAAAATTGCCCTTTTGGATTTGAGAACACCCTTAAGAGCGATACAATCATTCCAGCGCCTCTCTAACATTTCAATACCTTTCTCAGGGGCCGCGCTAACCATTCGCCTACTCGCCAAATGCAAATACATCGTGAAATTGGCGAGAAAAAAATTATTATAGCGAAAAAGCTGGCGAAAGATTTTTTGGGACTGTTTTGTTGTTGTAATCATGTTTTGGAACATAAATGAATTTCCATTTTTAGTGCGAGTTCGGTTCGCGTACGGCCGTATTTCCAGCCCCGAAAATTTTAAAAAATCGGTCATCCAGTCCGAAAATTCGGACATAAAAATATCACGGAAAAATCTCGCAGAAAAAATGAACAATTTCGTCAAACAATTGCGAAAAGAAACACAAATTTCGCCAAAAGATCGCAAAAAAACGTGAATTTCGTCCAAGGATCACTGAAAAAATGCAAATTCCGTTAAAAGATCGCGGAAAACGCTAATATCGTCCCAGGATCACGAAAAATAAACTGAATTTTCGTCAAAGAATCGCGAAAAAACGTAAATTTTGTCCAAAAGATCATGAAAAAGCGCAAAAGGTCGTTTGAAATTCCACAAATTTCGTCAAAAGATCGCGAAAAAAATGAAAATTTCGTCAAAAGATATCGAAAAAACGCAAATTTCGTCATAAGATCATAAAAAGCAGTTTTTGGTCAAATTCTATTTTATTCATCAACATAGTCTCTAAGGCTGTTCTTAACTTCTCTGCTCAACAAGCGCAAAAAGTTTTGACACATTTACAAATTCATTTTTTAACGGAAAAGTATAAAATTGGAAAACCTGGCCATGGAAGCGATTTGGAATTGAACTGTTTCTTCCATTTTTTGATCCATCAATTACATGTTGAGTTATAAGCTATTTCGAACACGTGACAAACACGTTTTTCGCCAGCTCTTGAGTGCTCTTTCTTCCTTCGCTCGAAAATTCGGTTCAAAACGCCCACTTTGACACTATTTTCTGAACGATCTATTGCGTTTGCAAAAAAATGGAAAGAAAAAACGGCTCAATTACATAGTTTCAGAACAATAACACCAACTAGTTTCATGCATTTTCGAAGAAAAATAAATTAAAACTTATGTCAGAAAATTGCCCTTTTGGATTTGAGAACACCCTTAAGAGCGATACAATCATTCCAGCGCCTCTCTAACATTTCAATACCTTTCTCAGGGGCCGCGCTAACCATTCGCCTACTCGCCAAATGCAAATACATCGTGAAATTGGCGAGAAAAAAATTATTATAGCGAAAAAGCTGGCGAAAGATTTTTTGGGACTGTTTTGTTGTTGTAATCATGTTTTGGAACATAAATGAATTTCCATTTTTAGTGCGAGTTCGGTTCGCGTACGGCCGTATTTCCAGCCCCGAAAATTTTAAAAAATCGGTCATCCAGTCCGAAAATTCGGACATAAAAATATCACGGAAAAATCTCGCAGAAAAAATGAACAATTTCGTCAAACAATTGCGAAAAGAAACACAAATTTCGCCAAAAGATCGCAAAAAAACGTGAATTTCGTCCAAGGATCACTGAAAAAATGCAAATTCCGTTAAAAGATCGCGGAAAACGCTAATATCGTCCCAGGATCACGAAAAATAAACTGAATTTTCGTCAAAGAATCGCGAAAAAACGTAAATTTTGTCCAAAAGATCATGAAAAAGCGCAAAAGGTCGTTTGAAATTCCACAAATTTCGTCAAAAGATCGCGAAAAAAATGAAAATTTCGTCAAAAGATATCGAAAAAACGCAAATTTCGTCATAAGATCATAAAAAGCAGTTTTTGGTCAAATTCTATTTTATTCATCAACATAGTCTCTAAGGCTGTTCTTAACTTCTCTGCTCAACAAGCGCAAAAAGTTTTGACACATTTACAAATTCATTTTTTAACGGAAAAGTATAAAATTGGAAAACCTGGCCATGGAAGCGATTTGGAATTGAACTGTTTTTTCCATTTTTTGATCCATCAATTACATGTTGAGTTATAAGCTATTTCGAACACGTGACAAACACGTTTTTCGCCAGCTCTTGAGTGCTCTTTCTTCCTTCGCTCGAAAATTCGGTTCAAAACGCCCACTTTGACACTATTTTCTGAACGATCTATTGCGTTTGCAAAAAAATGGAAAGAAAAAACGGCTCAATTACATAGTTTCAGAACAATAACACCAACTAGTTTCATGCATTTTCGAAGAAAAATAAATTAAAACTTATGTCAGAAAATTGCCCTTTTGGATTTGAGAACACCCTTAAGAGCGATACAATCATTCCAGCGCCTCTCTAACATTTCAATACCTTTCTCAGGGGCCGCGCTAACCATTCGCCTACTCGCCAAATGCAAATACATCGTGAAATTGGCGAGAAAAAAATTATTATAGCGAAAAAGCTGGCGAAAGATTTTTTGGGACTGTTTTGTTGTTGTAATCATGTTTTGGAACATAAATGAATTTCCATTTTTAGTGCGAGTTTGGTTCGCGTACGGCCGTATTTCCAGCCCCGAAAATTTTAAAAAATCGGTCATCCAGTCCGAAAATTCGGACATAAAAATATCACGGAAAAATATCGCAGAAAAAATGAACAATTTCGTCAAACAATTGCGAAAAGAAACACAAATTTCGCCAAAAGATCGCAAAAAAACGTGAATTTCGTCCAAGGATCACTGAAAAAATGCAAATTCCGTTAAAAGATCGCGGAAAACGCTAATTTCGTCCCAGGATCACGAAAAATAAACTGAATTTTCGTCAAAGAATCGCGAAAAAACGTAAATTTTGTCCAAAAGATCATGAAAAAGCGCAAAAGGTCGTTTGAAATTCCACAAATTTCGTCAAAAGATCGCGAAAAAAATGAAAATTTCGTCAAAAGATATCGAAAAAACGCAAATTTCGTCATAAGATCATAAAAAGCAGTTTTTGGTCAAATTCTATTTTATTCATCAACATAGTCTCTAAGGCTGTTCTTAACTTCTCTGCTCAACAAGCGCAAAAAGTTTTGACACATTTACAAATTCATTTTTTAACGGAAAAGTATAAAATTGGAAAACCTGGCCATGGAAGCGATTTGGAATTGAACTGTTTTTTCCATTTTTTGATCCATCAATTACATGTTGAGTTATAAGCTATTTCGAACACGTGACAAACACGTTTTTCGCCAGCTCTTGAGTACTCTTTCTTCCTTCGCTCGAAAATTCGGTTCAAAACGCCCACTTTGACGCTATTTTCTGAACGATCTATTGCGTTTTCAAAAAAATGGAAAGAAAAAATGGCTCAATTACATAGTTTCAGAACAATAACACCAACTAGTTTCATGCATTTTCGAAGAAAAATAAATTAAAACTTATGTCAGAAAATTGCCCTTTTGGATTTGAGAACACCCTTAAGAGCGATACAATCATTCCAGCGCCTCTCTAACATTTCAATACCTTTCTCAGGGGCCGCGCTAACCATTCGCCTACTCGCCAAATGCGAATACATCGTGAAATTGGCGAGAAAAAAATTATTATAGCGAAAAAGCTGGCGAAAGATTTTTTGGGACTGTTTTGTTGTTGTAATCATGTTTTGGAACATAAATGAATTTCCATTTTTAGTGCGAGTTCGGTTCGCGTACGGCCGTATTTCCAGTCCCGAAAATTTTAAAAAATCGGTCATCCAGTCCGAAAATTCGGACATAAAAATATCACGGAAAAATCTCGCAGAAAAAATGAACAATTTCGTCAAACAATTGCGAAAAGAAACACAAATTTCGCCAAAAGATCGCAAAAAAACGTGAATTTCGTCCAAGGATCACTGAAAAAATGCAAATTCCGTTAAAAGATCGCGGAAAACGCTAATTTCGTCCCAGGATCACGAAAAATAAACTGAATTTTCGTCAAAGAATCGCGAAAAAACGTAAATTTTGTCCAAAAGATCATGAAAAAGCGCAAAAGGTCGTTTGAAATTCCACAAATTTCGTCAAAAGATCGCGAAAAAAATGAAAATTTCGTCAAAAGATATCGAAAAAACGCAAATTTCGTCATAAGATCATAAAAAGCAGTTTTTGGTCAAATTCTATTTTATTCATCAACATAGTCTCTAAGGCTGTTCTTAACTTCTCTGCTCAACAAGCGCAAAAAGTTTTGACACATTTACAAATTCATTTTTTAACGGAAAAGTATAAAATTGGAAAACCTGGCCATGGAAGCGATTTGGAATTGAACTGTTTTTTCCATTTTTTGATCCATCAATTACATGTTGAGTTATAAGCTATTTCGAACACGTGACAAACACGTTTTTCGCCAGCTCTTGAGTGCTCTTTCTTCCTTCGCTCGAAAATTCGGTTCAAAACGCCCACTTTGACACTATTTTCTGAACGATCTATTGCGTTTGCAAAAAAATGGAAAGAAAAAACGGCTCAATTACATAGTTTCAGAACAATAACACCAACTAGTTTCATGCATTTTCGAAGAAAAATAAATTAAAACTTATGTCAGAAAATTGCCCTTTTGGATTTGAGAACACCCTTAAGAGCGATACAATCATTCCAGCGCCTCTCTAACATTTCAATACCTTTCTCAGGGGCCGCGCTAACCATTCGCCTACTCGCCAAATGCAAATACATCGTGAAATTGGCGAGAAAAAAATTATTATAGCGAAAAAGCTGGCGAAAGATTTTTTGGGACTGTTTTGTTGTTGTAATCATGTTTTGGAACATAAATGAATTTCCATTTTTAGTGCGAGTTCGGTTCGCGTACGGCCGTATTTCCAGCCCCGAAAATTTTAAAAAATCGGTCATCCAGTCCGAAAATTCGGACATAAAAATATCACGGAAAAATCTCGCAGAAAAAATGAACAATTTCGTCAAACAATTGCGAAAAGAAACACAAATTTCGCCAAAAGATCGCAAAAAAACGTGAATTTCGTCCAAGGATCACTGAAAAAATGCAAATTCCGTTAAAAGATCGCGGAAAACGCTAATTTCGTCCCAGGATCACGAAAAATAAACTGAATTTTCGTCAAAGAATCGCGAAAAAACGTAAATTTTGTCCAAAAGATCATGAAAAAGCGCAAAAGGTCGTTTGAAATTCCACAAATTTCGTCAAAAGATCGCGAAAAAAATGAAAATTTCGTCAAAAGATATCGAAAAAACGCAAATTTCGTCATAAGATCATAAAAAGCAGTTTTTGGTCAAATTCTATTTTATTCATCAACATAGTCTCTAAGGCTGTTCTTAACTTCTCTGCTCAACAAGCGCAAAAAGTTTTGACACATTTACAAATTCATTTTTTAACGGAAAAGTATAAAATTGGAAAACCTGGCCATGGAAGCGATTTGGAATTGAACTGTTTTTTCCATTTTTTGATCCATCAATTACATGTTGAGTTATAAGCTATTTCGAACACGTGACAAACACGTTTTTCGCCAGCTCTTGAGTACTCTTTCTTCCTTCGCTCGAAAATTCGGTTCAAAACGCCCACTTTGACGCTATTTTCTGAACGATCTATTGCGTTTTCAAAAAAATGGAAAGAAAAAATGGCTCAATTACATAGTTTCAGAACAATAACACCAACTAGTTTCATGCATTTTCGAAGAAAAATAAATTAAAACTTATGTCAGAAAATTGCCCTTTTGGATTTGAGAACACCCTTAAGAGCGATACAATCATTCCAGCGCCTCTCTAACATTTCAATACCTTTCTCAGGGGCCGCGCTAACCATTCGCCTACTCGCCAAATGCGAATACATCGTGAAATTGGCGAGAAAAAAATTATTATAGCGAAAAAGCTGGCGAAAGATTTTTTGGGACTGTTTTGTTGTTGTAATCATGTTTTGGAACATAAATGAATTTCCATTTTTAGTGCGAGTTCGGTTCGCGTACGGCCGTATTTCCAGTCCCGAAAATTTTAAAAAATCGGTCATCCAGTCCGAAAATTCGGACATAAAAATATCACGGAAAAATCTCGCAGAAAAAATAAACAATTTCGTCAAACAATTGCGAAAAGAAACACAAATTTCGCCAAAAGATCGCAAAAAAACGTGAATTTCGTCCAAAGATCACTGAAAAAATGCAAATTCCGTTAAAAGATCGCGGAAAACGCTAATTTCGTCCAAGGATCACGAAAAAAAAAACGTGAATTTTTGTCAAAGAATCGTGAAAAAACGTAAATTTTGTCCAAAAGATCATGAAAAAACGCAAAATTCGTCAAAAGGTCGTTTGAAATTCCACAAATTTCGTCAAAAGATCGCGAAAAAATGAAAATTTCGCCAAAAGATATCGAAAAAACGCAAATTTCGTCAAAATATGACAAAAAACGCAACTTTTGTCAAAAGATTGCGAAAAAAACGCAAATTTCGTCAAAAGATCGCAAAAAAAAACCCGTTTAATTTCGTTAAAAGAGCGCGAAAAAACATGAATTTCGTTAAAAGATCCTAGAAAAATGCAAATTTCGTCAAAAGGTCGCTAAAAACCCTACAAATTTCGTCAAAAGATTGCGAAAAAACCGCAAATTTCCTCATAAAATCACGAAAAAAGTAAATTTCGTCAAAAGATAATGAAAAAGCGCAAATTTTGTCTAAAGATTGCGAAAAAAAGCTCAAATTTCGTCAAAAGAAATCCCGTTTAAGTTCGTCAAAAAAGCGCGAAAAACACGAATTTCGTTAAAGGATCCCTGAAAAACGCGAATTTTGTCAAACGGCTGCAGAAAGAACGCATAGTGTCCGGAGGATATCCCCGCCTCCTTCCCATTTTCTGCTGTAACCTTTCAGAATTTATTTTTTTACTCAGAATTACCCCTGGCGTGTACATGAAGATCCAAGAGAAATGCATGAGAAATAAAAATATGAATAAAATCTTTTATTATTCTTAATATAATAAAAACTATATTAGGAGAAATTTTTAAAAAAATAATAAGATAATTAAATTTTTTAGAAAACTCCTTTTAAAAATAATTATTATAAGCTTATTACAAAGTAAACTTATGATAATAATCTTTTTAAAAAGTTTTCCTTTAACTGTTTGCATTTCCTTCTTTGTTTTGTACATTTAATGAAATAATTTAATCCCTGTAAATATTTCTTATCATAGCTTAGAAGCAGTGTTGAATTCAGGGGGTGGCCCTGGGAGCCTCCTCCCCACCAGAAGATTTAAGAATTTGTGTTTTCAATGGTCAAAAAGTGCAATCCCCTCCCCTACCCAGAGCCACAGAAACCCCCCTGGAAGAAAATGTCTGAATTCAACACTGCTTAGAAGGAATTGTCGAATTCTATGGTTAGAATACTGCCTTATCAAGTTTGCAGTTCTTTTATGGTTTGTGTTAATAATTTATTCCATATTTATGTTTGAGTGGTCCAAAACTTTTTAAAGTAAGTAATTTTATTAGTTATATATCTGATTTTGTTTGAACATAACAATTTTTTTACATATTCTAAAAATGTTTTTCAAAAATAAGAGGAAAAAAATAAAAATACTTTCTATAAACTTATGTATTATCAAACTTATAATAGTCTAAATAAGAGTTTTATTTTTGTGTGCAGTATTTGAACACACAGCAGCTGTAATGTGGTGAGAAAATGCTTTTTTACCCATTGATAATGTCAGGGCTGAAAGGATTATAATGATAATTATGTATATATGATATACACTGAAGAGCCAAAACATTATGACCACCTTCCTAATAATGCATTGGCCCACAAAAAACTGCTACGCGCCTTGTCATAGATCCACAAGTCCTTGGTAGATGACCGAAGATAAATTGTATGAGATGTTCAATCAGCGGTCATGCATATCCGGGATCTTCCAAAATGTTTGTTTTTGAGCTCTAGCTGCCGTTACATGACACCCGAAATGTGCTCTATCGAATTAAGATCTGTCGAGTTAGGTGGCCATGATCTTAATTGGAATTCAGTATTATGTTCCTGCAACCAATTGAGCACAATTAGAGTCCTGTGACATGGAGCATTGTCTTGCTTGAAGACTCAATTTCCATTTAGGAAGACAGGTACCATTTAAGGGTGAAAATGGTTCATAATGATGTTCAGATAGTCCGCGGCCTTCATGATCTGTTCTACCACAACCACAGGTCCCAGAGACCCCATTTGAACGTTTTCCAAAGCTTAATACCGCCACCACCGGCCTGTGTATGACCTGTTTTTTAAGGGGGAGTAACAGCTCACCTAGAAGAAAGTGTACATAAAAAGGGCCATCGACGTGTTGAAGTATAAACCGTGTTTCATCCAACGAGGCAACTCTCTCCCTATAATCCATAGTCCAGTCATGCTATTCCCAGGCCTAGTGTAGGAGTATTTGGTGATGATGCTTGGTCAACAGAGGCACATGAGTGGGACGTTTCCTGCGTAGTCTCACATTCAATAGTGTCAGCTGAACTGTGTGCTCCGAAAGAATTGTACTTAAACCTGTGTTGTATTAGGATGTCAGTTGAACCGTTCTCTGGTGCCGATTTTGTTTTACCAAGGGGGGAGTCTCTGATGTCCTTTATATTTGATAACGCCTAAACATCCAACGCGATGGCTTCTACTGATAGTTTCACCGTCATTCATCCACTTTGTATAAGTACTAACAACGATATGTCGCGAACAACCCATGAGACGTGCAGTTTCGAAGACACTCGTTCTGAGTCATCGGGCGACTGAATTCTGCCCTCTATCAAAGTCGCTTAGATCCTCAGCCTTTATCATCACAGGCAGAATTAAGTGTAAAAAGGATTTCACAGACCCCTAGCAGCATTTAAATATCATTCCTATCAGATTATGTGCCTTCCACGTCTTCCAGCTGAGTTCATTGCAATATGTGGTGATGGTCATAATGTTTTGGCTCTTCGGTGTATATATACATGATATATATATATGATATATATCTATATCATATATATATGTATATATAATATAAGCATATATACTTTTGGCTAATAATAGATAAATTTGACTAATGATTTCCAAATTTGGCTAATGTGTTGACTAATAGTCTTAATTTCTTAGCGCGGTCCCTGCTTTCTTGAAGAACGAATTATCTTTGGCCTCAAAATAGGCATTTATTTCAGTGATCACCTCCTCATTCGAACCAAATCTCTTGCCGGCGGGCATTTTTTTTTTAGGTCTGCGAACAGGTATTAGTCGCTGGGAGCAAATCTGTACAATAGGGTGGGTGCAGAAGCAATTCGAAGTGTAATTTGTGCAATTTTGCCATCGTTACCAAAGACCTGTGACAGGGTGCATTGTCCTGATGAAAGATCACTTTCTTTCTTTGCATATGGAGCCATTTCTTCGAAATTTCCTCATTCAGATGATCCATTTGGGCCCCATGTAGCAATCGCTATTGACTGTCTTGCCCTTTTCAAGATAGTCGATAAACAAGATTCAGTGCACATCCCGAAATACGGACGCCATAACCTTGCCAGCACTCTGTTGCGCTTTTGGCCAGGTTCACCGGTTGCTGTCCACTCAGCTGGCTGCCGCTTTGACTCTGGTGTGTAATGGCGGATCAAAGTTTCGTCCATCGTAACGTATCGACGCAAAAAGTCTTTTATTTCACCAAAACAGCTTCAAACTGCTCTTGGAATCATCGACTCGTTGTTGTTTTTGGTCTACTATTGGCACACACGGCACCCACTTCGAAAGCAGATTTCTCATAGACAAGTGTTCGCACAAAATAAAACCTATACGTTCTTTTGATATGTCTAGAGTATCAGCTATCTCTTTCAACTTCACTTTACGGTTGGACTTTTACGGTTTGTGGACTTTTTTTAGGTTTTCCGATATAACCACCTCTTTTGGGCGACCAGAGCGTTGCGCATCATCGATGTTTTTACGACCACGTTTAAATTTAGCAAACCAGTCAATATTGGTCGATTTTCCTGGTGCAGAGTCCGGATAACATTTATCAAGCCAAGCTTTTGTTTCCACGGTGTTTCTCCCCATGAAATAGCAATGTTTTATCAAAACACGAAATTCTTTTTTTTTTCCATTGTTTTCAAAATACAAAAAGTTTTTTCCTTAAAACCACTGTAACTTTTGAAGCAAGTGTCAGATCGTCATAAAATGTTTACATCTACCTTTTTAAGGTTAGTATACTTACTAAACAGAATATTAATTCTGTATTTGTGGCGCCATCTGCGTGTCAGACCGGGAACTTTTCAGCCGATGTGGATAGTTTGACTTGTAAAAATTTTGTTCTTTTCCCAGGTTCCGCTTTTCATAGTAGGAAATGTGTCGTATTCAATAGTTTAATTTGTAAAAATTTTGGTATTTACCTATTCAATATAAAACTCTTAAGAATTTTCTTTAATAATTTTAACAATGAATATGCAGTAAATTAATAAAGAAAAAATCATATTTTTAAACATTCTGTTAATTTTATAAACAAAAATATCTCAAATAATGCGATGGGAAACAATAGGCACTTCATACCCGTAATTATAAATAGTAATCTTCGCGTTATTTATTCTGAGAAACTCATGGGCCGCTTGTAGGTAATATACAGGATTGTACAAAAGAATTCAGCTATGCACGTCTATTGGTAGACATCTGAATGTGAATTTTAAACATATTATATTTTTTAACAATAATTTTTTATGAATTCGGTTTGTCTGCCCACGCTCTAACTCACGTAAATATACTCGGATTTTCATGCAATTGAAAAATGTTAATGGTACTTACCATGGCATGTTCTGTATTGCATATGAAGTGTGTAACATTAATAGATCATTTACAGGAGCACTCAAAATATTTCCATTACACTATAGTATATGGGGAAAAATCGTTTGGAGAGTATTTTATAAGACATTATGCTATTTCAAATGTATTAAAACTTATATAAATCACTGAATTTCACTACAAGAAGATTACGACAGAATAAAACATGCATTCAAAGCATTTGTCGTTCATTTACAGGGATACACAAAAGAAATGGGTTACAGTACTGTCTTTGAGCAATAATTGCTGGAAGTCGGTATGCGCTTTTAAATTTAACTATTTTTTTGCATGTTGTAGAAAAATTCTATACCTCGTATACAGGGCTGCACAAAATAATTCACTAAAAAACAATTACCGCCCATAGGCAGAAAAAGTACTCAAATCAGTTTGTGAAGCTCTGTAAATGATCTATAGATTTGTACATAATCTAGATAGTATGCGACAATTTTGTTTAATTAGAAAACGCGTAACGCAGTTTACACTTTCAAACTTTAGTAATTTCCGCCAATAAACGGAAATATATTCGAACTTCTTGTATAGCCGTGTATATTATCTACAGATTTTTATACATGTTACGTAATATGGTAAAATTTAATTCAGACAAAAAATTGTTATAAACACACTTCCAGAAATTACCAGTTATAGCCGGAACTGTTTTCAGTTTGTGATGTAGTGGGCCAGAGCTTTTTGATTTTCTAAGCTCGTGTAGGATTCAGGGTTGCAAAAAACCCGGCTTTTTTATAAAAAACCCAACCCGGCTGGGTTTTATTGGGCTTTTTGGGTTTTTTCGGGTTTTTTGTTTTTTTAAGAAGTGAGGGCAGTGGGAGTCCCTTATTTTTTTAAAAGTATATGTATTAAATCAAGAAATAATATTATATTTTTATTGATTAATTTAATATACAAATAATTTGAAATGAAAACTTAATATACAAGTAATTTGAATTGAAATAACACAAATAAACAGTGCAAAAGTCTGTAAAAAAGCTTTTACTTGTGACATCATATAATATTATATAATAACCAGATATCACATATTTAAGAGTTACTTTAATAGATTACTTTTTATCTGTATGCCCCACTAAGAACACATTTTTGAAACAAATCTTTTATTATTTATTAATCAAATAATGCTTAATAACATTTTCAAGATATCTATGTTTCACTGTATAGAACAGTTTATTCTTTGAACATAGCTGTTTCTGAAAATATTTAAATCACAAATGATTTCAGTTATCTACATAAATGATTGTAATTATTTAATTTGAATATTTTGAAATGAAGTTATAATACTTATATAATATCCAACAATGTTTATTTTTATCAACAAACATGCATCTGTATGTAATAGGAAATGATACTAAAAAAAACCCAAAAAACCCAGGTTTAAGCAAACAAAAACCGGTTTAAAGGTATATATAAATATTATACAGACATACATACAATAAATACAGTAAACCCAACTGGAGTGAAAAATTAGCCAGAGCCAGGAATCGAACCCTGGACCACAGTATACAAGACTGAATGCAGGCATTATTTATGTGTGTATCTGTGTTTTAATATTGTAGTATATGTGTTTTATTATTAAAACCGGTTTGTTTGCAAAAAGTCCTTTTTGGGGGGGCCAAACATGGCCAAAAGTGAATAAGTCAAATTTGTATCCAGTTGGGAACTTATATTATGAAGTTGCATATTGTTAAATCATAAAGACCTTGTCATTTTTTATCTATGCGGAAATGTTATGATTAGCTATGTATATTGATTTTATATTTCATAATATTAACAGGCGTTTAGAAGACAATCACATTTCCTTTTTACTTTCACATTTGGATTTGGCAGTACACCCAAAATATGTTTTAATAGGATAGTGTAACTCTTTAAACACAAAGGTTAAAAAACTAATATAAAAGTTACTGAATATTAAATAATAATATCATGGATTTTAAAAAACCCAATAAAACCCGCTTTGACGTGGGTTTTATTGGGTTTTTTAGAGTGGGTTTTACCCAAAAAAACCCATGGGTTTTTTGCAACCCTGGTAGGATTATCGTTCAAAAATAACACATTTTTCTTTCCCAAGTTCTTTATTAGAACAATTAAAATTAAGTTGAAAAATGCAATAATAACTTTACAATTCATAGAGAGACACTCTCACTTTTTATAACCATATCTATACTTCGAACACCCAACATGAGTGAACCTTTCGTACTTCACATCTCTCACGTTGACAAAATACAACCTCTCTTTACCAAGGTCTCGTGTCTAATGTCCAGAACTGCTCACTAGCACATCCTTGAACTTTTTTTTCTTTCACTAGGGGACGAGCGATCTTGCTGCCTCATTGTTCATTCACCCCGCTATTTCTTCTAATGTCGAAATACTCTATTGAGCACATCCCAAAGACACAGATAGGCATGCTATTTCTTCTCCTACATTCCTTTACACAAAAGACTATTGTCCTCCATGGAAATACCTGTTGTTTTCCACGGTCAAATGTTTGCTGAGAAAGCTATGTCACAACACCTCCTCCCATAAGAGATTTCCACAGGAAATATTGGGCATGAGTTCACGTAATAAGCCCTTTTAATCTATTTCCAGAGAGGTCAAGCACACCATTACACCAGCATTAAAATATCATTTAGACTTTTGACCGAATTATGAAAATACTACTTAAATTCAAGAATACCCACTCTCAATTTCAAAGGGCATACCAAGAATATGAATTTTTCATAATTTTCCTTAATCATAGTTAATCAAAAGAATAAAAATAATTTACATTTTTGATACTGGAACATTTAGTTTAAATTTAAAATATTTGAATATAATACCAATTCCAACGAAAAAAAAAATAATACAATAACACAATCTTGCTAACAAAATTTTTACATACAGTACAATATCATAATGAAAGGCCCTAACTACAATTATTAAAATTTTGAACATTGAATTCCAAACAGAAAATCTAACTAGGATTCTATATCTTCCTACTTAGACCATCTGCATTACCATGTAATTTTCCCGGTATATGTGTAATTTCAAAATTTAATGGCCGCAAAAATAGAGCCCAGCGTGTCAAACGAGAGTTTGTACCTACAATTTTCTTTAAGTACACTAATGGATTATGATCCGTTTGTATCTCAAATTTTTGCCCATCCAAATAATAATTTAACTTTTTTAATCCATGTACTATAGCCGCTAATTCTCTTTCTATCGTATATATAAATTTTGCTCCGCACGAGAAATTTTTTTGCTAAGCTACAAAATTGGGTGCTCTTCTCCTGCAATAATTTGAGATAAAACAATTCCTGCCCCATACAAACTCGCATCTGTTTGCACGATGAATTTCTGCTTAAAATCAGGCGCATATAACACAGGACTTTTCATTAATTTTAACTTTAATTCTTCAAATGCATTATTACATTTCTCGTTCCATATGATTTTTTCCTTTTTTCTTTTCCCTTTTAATGCATCTGTTAACGGTACCGCTATGGTAGCATAATTCTTTATATACCTCGCGTAATATCCTACCTTTGCCAGATATGCTCTTAGTAGTGTCTTAGTTGTCGGAATCGGAAAATCTTTAATAGTCTGCAATTTAGCTTCACTAGGAGACATTTTCCTGACACCACTTCGTGTCCCAGAAATTTTCCGTGATCTTGCGCAGATTTGCATTTGGATGTTTTCACCGTTAGATTTGCTTCTTTTAACCGCTTAAGAACCGCCTCCACATCTTTTAAATGCTGCTCCCAGGTCAAAGAAAATATAGCTATATCATCGATATATGGAACCGCAAATAACTCTAACCCACATAAAACTATAGCAATCAATTTACAAAAATAATATGCTAAATTTAAAAGTCCAAACATCATGATTTTAGGTAAAAAAGTCCCAAATGGTGTTACAAAAGCCGCATATCTCTGAGCTTCTTCCGTGAGAGGAATCTGAAAATAACCTTTCGTCAGATCCATGACAGTAATAAAAGACGCCGTACTGACTTTCTCAATGACCTCATCAATGTTTGGCAAAGGGAAAAATTCAGTTCTGGTTTTTGCATTTAATTTCCTATAATCTACACAAAAGCGAGCGTCTTTACCCGCACTCTCAACCAAAATCATAGGCGAAGCATAATCTGACTGCCCGACTTCAATCACACTCAAATGCAAAAGTCTCCGAATCTCTAATTGTCTCGGAGACATACAGTGGCGTAGCTAGAGCATTTCGTTAGGGGGGGGGGGTGTCAACATCGAATTTACCGAATGTTCATAGTAAAATCACCGAATGATTGCATTTTTTAATTTTCTATTCTTGCATATTTTTGCCTTGTTATATCTTGGAGTGAGCGTTGTGAAAATAATTTGTTGTAAGACAACAATAAAAATATTAAAATTACTAATGATAGCGTTAAAAACAAAGATCCATGCCAGTTCTAGACCATGTAAATAAGAGCATATTTTTATTCTAGGCAAAAATTTAATTGTCAAATAAATATTGACAGTTTTGTTTCAAGCAGTCGTAAAATGCGATTACATATGCAGCGTGTTCCTTCTAAACGTGGTCCGATAGCTAATTTCTAAACCTTTAGTCTTAGCCATATAGTTCTAATAAATTACAAAAACTTTTCAAACTAACTAAACAATTATTCTAAATTAATCTAATTCGATTTGAGTCAATAAATGCATTTCGGAAAAAGTTACGATAATTAACATTTATACCATCCTATAATTTACATTTAGTGAAAAAGGCTTTGTACTCTGACATGTAAAATGAGAAAAAAATCACATTTCTACAACCAAAACGTACCGAGTTATGCGACTTTGAAATTCGGATTCGGAAATTTGTCGGATTTAACGCAGCGCCCGAAATGATGTGCTATTTCGACCTAACTGCACGCGGATGAACGTTGTTGAAGGAAAAAGGCGTGTGTGGGGGGGAGCGCAGAAATTCTAGATTCGTTTAAAATTTTTAAATCATACGAATTCGAGGGTGTACGCTGCCGAAGGCAGTATGGTGTCCCAATTCTAGGTTCCTTTAAAAATATATAATCATGCAAATTCGAGGGTGTACAGTGATGGCAGAGGGTGGAGGGCGGAGGGGGATTCAATTCCACGTTTGTTTTAAAAATAAGATCATACGTATTCGAGAGTGTACGCTGACAAGGACAGTTTGGGCACCAATTTTAGGTTCGTATAAAAATATAAAATCTTATAAATTCGAGGATGTACACTGCTAAATTCACTGAGTCCCTGAGACTAGTTTCAACAGGATTGGTTTTCATTTTAAAATACAAAACCATACAAATTTGAGAGTGTACGCTGCCGAAAGTAATGGGGCACCGACTCTAGATTCATTTGATAGACTTTCATTTAAAAAATATAAAACCATACAAGTTCGAGGGTGTACAGTGCAGAAATGGTGCCCAATTCTAAGTTCGTTTAAAAATATAAGTTCATAGAAATTCGAGGGTATACGCTGCCGAAGGCAATGGGCCCGTGACTCTAAGCTCGTTTGGATAGATTTTTATTTTAAAATATAAAATACAAATTCGAAGAAGTACGCTGTCGGAGGCAGTTCCTCAATTCTACGTTCGTTTAACACTAGAACGTAAGGAAATTTTACCCACTCTAAATAAAAACATTTTAACACCAGAATTTTTATTTAAAACAATTTCACTTATTTATTCAACCGAGTTTGCTCCAGTTACAATTTAATTAATTTTACGAAAAAAATTCTGGTTCGAATCGACATTTTGTCATTTGATCGGTGTCGAATTGACACCAGCTGGACGTTCTAGTGTTAAATGTATAAAATCTTACAAATTCTAGAGTGTATGCTAATGAAGGAAGTGGTTGCCCCCCCCCCCCCCCAACTTTGGCTCGTTTATAAATAGAAATTACGGGGTATACGCTACGAAAGGCAATGGAGACTCGACTCTAGGTTCGTTTTGATAGATTTTCATTTTTAAATATAAAACGATACAAACTCGAGGGTCTACACTGACAAAATGGTTCCCCAATTCTAGGTCCTTTAAAATATAAAATCATACAAATTCGAGAGTGAGCATTAACGAAGGCAGTGGAGGTCCCCAACTCTAGGTTTGTTTAAAAATATAAAATCTTATAAATTCGAGTCTGTATGCTGCCGAAGGCAATGGCGTCCTGATTCAACGTTCTTTTGTATAGATTTTCAGTTTAAGACATAAAATCATACACATTCCACAGCGTACGAGGTAATAATGCCCGATTCCAGATTTGTTTGATATAGACTTTCATTTTTAAAATATAAAACCATACAAATTCTAGGGTGTACACTGCCAAAATGGTGCCCCAATTCTAGATTCGTTTAAAAGTATAAATTCATAGAAAATCGAGGGTGTATGCTGCCGAAGGCAATGAAGCCCTGATTATAGGTTCGTTTAGGTAATTTTTTATTTTAAAATATATACAAATTTGAAGAAGTACGCTGTCGTAGGCAGTGTCCCACTTCCACGTTCATTTAACCCTTCACTGCACGAATTTTTCGATTTTTATGATTTTTAGGTAGATTTCGTATGAAATACTACCTATTGGGATCGTTCCTATGTTGGAATTTCTGAAAAATTTTTACAGATCTACACCAATCATGACTCCTAGAACCCAAAACCACCCTCAGTAAAAAACTTTATATATATATCTATCTGTCTATCTATTTATCTATCTATATATATATATCTATCTATATATCTATCTATCTATCTATATATATCTATCTATATATCACTTTCTTCTGGACACGATAACATTCGTAATTCTGCACCAATCTCTTCCAAACTGATACACAAAATCAAAGGGCATAAAATCTCGGTCAAGTTCGTTAATGGGCAAAATCGGACCAAGGGGATGGAAATAGGGAGGGGTTTTGTGAAAACAGAAAACCCCCCATAACTTCTTAATTTTTGTACATATCAAAACAGTTTAAAGTTTTTATTACTTCTAAAAATAGGGCCAAAATTTTATGTATAACAGATTTTTGATAAAGTTAAAAATGGGCTCAAGGGGCGCAAAAAATAGGGTTTTTGGGAGAAAAAAATTCATACCTTCGTCAATTCTCAAGATATCAATTCCAATTAATTTTATTATAAATCTCCATAATATTATCTACAACTTTTATATTCACAAGTTTTTGATAGGACCAATTCGTGCCGCAAAAAAAATTAAAAACGAAAACAAAAAGGGGGTTTGAAGAAGTAAAAAATCCATAACTCCGTCAATTCAAAAGATATAAAATCCCCATGAATTTATCATATATCTTCTTAATATTGTCTACAACATCTATATAGACAAGTTATGGATAGGACCAATTCTTACAGCAAAAACAAATTAAAAATATATAGCGGTTGAAGAAAAAAATCATCTAAGTAAGGGTGTAGTCAAATCCAAAGTGCGTATTTTCTGACTCATTTTACAATTCATTTTTGCTCTCAAAGGCTTACAATTGGTACGTTTTCTTACTCAGAAACTATATAATGTAGCGTAAGGGTCGATGTTTTGATAGAGGCAGAATATATTTTTTAAAATGCTGTTAAAGTGGGCGTTTTGAACCGAATTTCCCGAAGCGGATTGTGTTGGAAAAATCATTGCATTAAAGATGCACTCAAATCCAAACTGCTTGTTTTCTGACTCATTTTTAAATTCATTTTTGCTCTCAAACGCGTTTAATTGGTAGATTCGTTTATTCAGAAACTATATAATGCACCGCAATGATAGATTTTTTGATAGAGGCAGAATAAATTTCAAAAAATTATGTCAAAGTGGGCATTTTGAACGGAATTTCCCGAAGCAATTGTGTTATCACTTTCTTCTGGACACGATAACTTCCGCAATTCTGCACAAATCTCTTCCAAACTGATACATAAAATCAAGGGACATAAAATCTCGGTCAAGTTCGTTAATGGTCAAAATCGGACAAAGGGGATGGAAATAGGGAGGGGTTTTGTGAAAACCGAAAAAACCCCATAACTTCTTAATTTTTGTACATATCAAACCAGTTTAAAGTTTTTATTACTTCTAAAAATAGCGCCAAAAATTCATGCATCACAGATTTTTGATAAAGTTTAAAATAGGCTCAAGGGGCGCAAAAAATAGGGTTTTTGGGAGAAAAAAATGCCTTACTTCGTCAATTCTCAAGATATCAATTCCAATTAATTTTTTTATAAATCTCCTTAATATTATCTACAACTTTTATATTCACAAGTTTTTGATAGGACCAATTCGTACCGGAAAAAAATTTAAAACGAAAACAAAAAGAGGGATTGAAGAAGTAAAAAATTCATAACTACGTCAATTCAAAAGATATAAAATTAACATAAATTTATCATATATCTTCTTAATATTGTCTACAACATCTAGATAGACAAGTTTTGGATAGGACCAATTCTTACAGAAAAAACAAATTAAAAATACATAGCGGTTGAAAAAAGAAATCATCTAAGTAAGGGTGTATTCAAATCCAAACTGTCTACTTTCTTACTCATTTTTAAATCCATTTTTGCTCTTAAACGCATCCAATTGCTAGATTCTCTTATTCAAAAACTATATAATGTACAGTAATGATCGATTTTTTGATAGAGGTAGAATATATTTCAAAAAATGATGTCAAAGTGGGCATTTTGAACAGAATTTCCCGAACCGATTGTGTTAGAAACGAAAAATATTGCCCTACTGAGAAAATAATTGTTTATTAATCAAGTTTTAATTAATTGAAAGAAAAATAAAAACACAGGTCGCTTATAAATCTTTTCAAAAATCACGTCAGCATGTTTCATATATATATTTTTTTTTTATTAAAAATTAATCTGAAAATGTGCCAGAAAATTTCGAGTTGTTGAGTATGGAAAAATATTTTTTTAATATCGCCTTAACATGATTCTGATAAAACCATCTATTTTATAAAAAGGAAATAAAAACTCGTCAAAAGCAGACGGATAAAACTGTTAAAGTGGATTTATATCTAATAATGATTTAGTTTTTGTTGGTGAAATTAGTATACTTAACTTCGAAATCTACCTCTGCCTGTAGGCCGGGCCGGCAGGGATTTTTTTCTTTTTTAAACCTATATATTGGTCTAATAATGGGAAAAATAGTAAAAAAAAAAAAAAAAATAAATTTCAAAACTTCAGCTAAAATTTGATATTTTATGGTGTATGCCATATGTACACATTTAGGGTTTTAAAATATTGTATTGCTATACTTTGCAACTAAATGAGATTAAATTAATTAATTTTATCTGATTAACACTATGCAACTTTTATTATACTAATATTTTGAAGTATTCAGTAAAAATAATGAAAGTAAATCTTACCTTAATAACTTGATCGAAATTTTTTTTTTCTTTCCGAAGAACAAATTCTAATTTTTTGTATAATGAAGCTATCTGGCATGGACAAAATATGTGATATTCCATTCTTTGGATTGTTTTTGATCAGTTACAGTGATCATATTAGCCAAATTCATGGCACATAATGAAAATTATAATGTTTTTAGGTATGTGCCAGATATGGCACGTGGTGCAATGAAGGGTTAAAGGTATAAAATCTTACAAATTTGAGACTGTACGCTGATCAAGGCAGCGCACACTCTCCCCCAACCCCAATTTTAGGATCGTTTATAAATAGAAATTCGAGGGTATATACATGGTGCTGAAGGTAATGGGGATCGACTTCCGGTTCATTTGGATTAAATATTCATTTTAAAATATGAAACGATACCAACTCGAGGGTCAACACTGACAAAATGGTGCCCCAATTCCATATGAGTTTAACAGATAAAATCATACAAATTCGATAGTGAACGTTGACAAAGGCAGTGGGGGTGCCTATTCTAGGTTTGTTTAAATATATAATATAAAACCTTATACATTCGAGTGTGTACGCTGCCGAAGGCAGTGGGGCTCTGACTGTAGGTTCGTTTGAATAGATTTTCACACATCTATACATTTTCGGAACGCTAAATACTTGGATAGGCAAGTACTACCTTCAACATCAAAGAACCGAGTTACTAAGGTGATTTTTCAGGTGTTATTTATTTGTCTCAGCTGCGTTCAAAGTAGGGCTGCACCGAATATTCGGTATCTATTCGGTATTCGGCCATACTACCAAATATTCGGTTAGGCCAAATATCAAGCTATTCGGTATGCCGAATATTCGGCTTGGAAGAATATCAAACTATTCGGTATGCCGAATATCTGATTTGGCCGAATATCAAAATATTCGGCCAGACCGAACTTAAAAAAAAAAAAAAATTAAACCTTAAAACAACAACTATTTTTAACTGTCAATTAATAAAGATATTTAATAATTAGAAATATAATTATATTTAAATAAAAGAGAATGATTTTACATTTTTTATTTGCTATTTGAAAAGTATCACGTAAGAAAATTAACCAATAATGATGATTTTTGTCCCCTTCCTGACAAATAAACTGTATATGACTGTACAATTTTTCATTTAATTCCTTCAAAATGTCATTTTGATTTTAAAATATTTGTTTAGAATATAAGAAAAATTTATTGATTTGTTTTAATTCAGAGATGAATCCACAAAATTAAAAATTTTATCAATTAACGAAGCTTTAAAACTGCCCTCTTCTTAAACTAGCAAAAGCCATGCTTTGTTTGGATTCGCGAAGCATTATTTAATAAGATAAATATTTGAAAGTAACAATATTTTTTTATATTATTTTTGCATCTTTATTAAGCTAAAACATTATTTTATATTTTGACGCATTTTAATTTTAGAAATGTAAATTCAGCCAAATAACTAAGAATTTCCTCGGAATTTTTTATTTATGATATAACAAATTTAACAATTAATTTTATTTATTTAGAATTATTTTCTTGCCGCTTTACAAAAAAAAAAAAAAAAAAAAGTAATATAATTCTTTAAAATGCTTAAGTATCGTCTGCGTAAATGATTTCTCATAATCAGAATAAATTGTGTATTTGAATTCTTAACACTGAAAAATACTTTTATAAATGAATGTAAATAATTGAAATTTCACAAACTTTAATTCATTAAAAATATACTATAATTTTCATAAAAAAGGTATTTTAAAAATTTCATAAAAGAAATCGTGAAACTATTTAATTAATCTTGATTCTATCTATAATGACTAACTCCATGATTTATTTTTCCTTCTGAAAATATACGTGTTTTATTTTTCACTGTAAGAATGCGTCCGTAATTGAAAAACATGCAAAATAAATTAATTAAAATAATAAATTTTTTAAGGTCATTCTGTAAAAAAAATAATATTGTGCAAATCTACAGATCATGATTTATTTTTATGTTTAATTTCAAGTCAAAATACGAAATGGTTTTTTTGTAAAGTGTACGACAAAATGTAATTTGTGTAGCCTAGTAGAGGATTCGCTTCGCTCATCCTAATAACAATTCAAAGCATAATTTTTTTAGTGTAGAATTTACTTGTAAAAAGATCTTGTTTATCAATATGGAAGTATGTGTGTTAAATATTATGAAAAATTATTTGAAAATTTAACTTGTTAATGCTTTCAAATTCTGAAATTTAAAAGTAATCGGACAGCCGAATAGTTACTATTCGGCAGGCCGAATATTCGGTGTTCGGCTTGATAGTCACTATTCGGCTAGACGAATATTCGGTATTCCGTTTACCTGTTGGCCGAATATTTGGCATTCGGTATTCGGCCAAAATCACTATTTGGTGCACCCCTAGTTCAAAGTCGGTGACCAGTCCGAAAATAAATGAGTAAAAGAGGAGTGTATTGGGCAGTTTAAAATTTAGTTAGTTTTTTTTTTTAAATTAACAAACTTCGGTTAAAAGATCGATAAAGCCGATTACGGGGACCCTGGCTTCGTCTTCCTCCCGCCCAAATGAGAAGCATGGGGGGGGGGGACCGGCCGCTACGGCTCTGTGAGCAAGGCGACAAAGATTTGTTTCAGACTTGTCACATTTTTACGAGAAAATAGCTGAAAAGTGAAATTGTAATCGACTCAAAGCGAAAGAAAAATAACATAATGCAAAGAGTAGAACGTTACTAATTAAGAAAATATTTAATAATTTTAAATGTTTTTTCTTTGTTTTCTGTTTTGTAATAAATTTTTTAATATATTTTTAAAAATTCTTAGAAGGGAAAAATACAGCGTCAAATGATGCAATTTTTGAACAAAAGTGAAATTACCGAATGCATATGACTATTCCGAATGTGGGGTAGGGGTCGCACCCTCCCACACACTCCCCTGTAGCTACGTCCCTGGCGACATACGATATGGTTTTGATCTTACCGGCACATTATCCGTTAAAACTATGTCCATTTTAACTAACGGGGTACTCGCAGGGTCCGTAGAAAAAACTTTTATATGACGCTCAATCATTTTGTCCTGAAATCTCCTACTTGCTCTATAGAAACACGTTTTTCTAAATCACTTTCTTTTACTAATCCCCAAAAGTCTAATTGAGTGGGATCCGCAATGAGATAAGGAATTTCCGTTTGATGCTCAATTTCCTCACACTCCTCTTCAATCAACAAATTTGCAAATTCAGGTCTACTATAGTATGGTTTAATTAAATTAACATTATAAATAGTAGACTTATTTCTCTTTTTCGGAATATCGATTGTATAATTAATTTGAGATAATACACCAGTAATAGTTCTCGGTCTTATCCAATTAGCCTCCATTTTATTTGGCTTCGAGGTAGCCAGAACTAACACTTTATCTCCTACATTAAATTTTCTATACACCGCATTCTTATCATACCATTGTTTTCGTTTTTCCAGACACTCTTTCATTTTTTACACGCTAATTCTTGACAATGTTTCTGTCTATTACTTAAGTTCAAAATATAGTCCACTACATTCTGATTTACCGTTTCCTTTTCCATCCAATTTTCATATACAAGAGTATGTGGCATTCGTAAATTTTTACCGTGCACAAGCTCAGTAGGGCTAAATCCTGTGCTTTCATGACTGACAGTCCTCAAAACAAATAAAGCCATTGGCAAGACTGCTTCCCAATATTTTCCTGCCTCCAAACATAACGTATTTATAACCTTTTTTAAACTACCATGCATCCGTTCAACGCTATTCGATTCTGGGTGGCAAACTGAACTATGTACAAATTTAATACCGAACCTATCAAAAAATTCCGATGTCAACTCACTTGTAAATGACCTACCCAAATCACACTGTACCTCTTTCGGATAACCAGTCCTAGAAAATATTTGTATTAGCCCCTCAATCACTGACGGAGAAGTTAGATCTTCTACCGGTATCGCATCTGGATATTTTGACGCAACACAAATTGAAGTAATCAAGTATCTATTATTTTTCTCGCTTAAACTCAAAGGACATACACCATCAATATTTATCTTGGAGAAAACTTCTGAAATTATTGGCACGAGCTTCAAGGGAGCTTTCTTTTTATCTCTATTTTTACCAACCTTTTGACACGGATCACAAGTCCTTACAAATTCCTCAATTTCCTTGTAACAATTTGGCCAAAAATAGCATTTAATTACTCTATCTTTTGTTTTAGTTGCCCTTAAATGTCTCGCGACTTCCTCATGACACATTTTCATTATTTTCTCTCTAAATTCTAATGGCAAACATAATTGTAATTTTTCATCCCCAGTATTTGAATGCGAAACTCTTGCTAGTTTATCTCCCATTACTTTAAATTCATTTTCTTCCGCATTATTCGCCTTTTCCCATAATGTTTTTAAAGATAAGCATTGTTTCTGAGCTAATCTGAAATCTTTCGCCGTAATTTTATTCAATCCCACATTATCTTTCACCTCCCATTTCGGTAATAACGCAAGATCTTCGATTTCACTTTCATTCTCTCTAGTCTCATCCATTCGAACTACCTGCTTTTCTTTGTTCTGTGAGCAATCCTCAATTTTATCTACCCTACCTGGTTACTCTTCTAACTTTACATGCTCGGTAAACAAAATTTCATTTTCAGCATCCCGTTGGCTTTTTCAGGAAAGCTCACGTTTTCAGCACCAGCCTTGGCGAGTTGGTGAAAGCGAGAACGTTCAGCCAGCTCTAACGCCAAACGTCGTCTTGTGTTTCGTTTTGAACCAAAATGGCGAAAGACAAACTAGCGTACTTTAGAATAAGTCCTACCTAAATTAAAGAAATATTTTCAATTATGTGTTCTAAATGAAAAGAAATCTTTTCAAAAGAAATTGTATTACGAACTCTTATAGTGTGTTTTATCAAAGGTCTTTATTACTTTTGATGATATAGACTAAAATTTTGATTATTTAATTCCCTCAAAAATCTACGTTTTCATTCAATTGAGTATTATTAATTACATACCTGTTAAACAAAAACTCGTTACCTTCATAAAACTGGATATTTGATTACATATAAAGATGAATTTATGGGGATGATGAATTAATGCAGTTTCAGTGCACTTTGATGCATATAAACACAGATTTTAAAAAAAATACCTGTGGCAGAAAATTACTATATTTTCTGCCATGAACTTATATAATTAATTTAATACCAAATCATAATGCAGAGAAAGTCCCCAAAGTCGAGTGAAAATAGGCCAAACCAGAGGGGGAAAAAAACCCTATTACATCCCCAACCAGGATGTTTAGAAATTGCCTTTTTAATGAGATATGAAATTCTTAAGAGGAGGTGGGGGAGAAGGAATATTGAATGACTATCTTTTGTTACTTCAAAGTAACAAATAAAATCACTAGAGAAATTTTCAAACTGTGTATGAGGGCTGTAGATTTAAATAGTTAAATTTATCAATTAACAAATAGAAAAAAACAAACCAAAAAATTAAACGTTTGTGGGGATGAAACAAAAACAAACTTTTCTTTTTTTTCGGGGGGGGGGGGGTATAGAATTTGAATATTTGGTCCTTTACTTATAGTTACTTCAAAGTAATAAATAGAACAGAATTTTTTTTTAATGTAAAGAATTGCGTGTGCACAACAGGTTAATCCTGCTTTTTTTTTCTTACCTTTCATTCTATTTCTTTCCTTTTCTTTTTTTTTATGGTAAATTATTTATTTGTCATTTGAAAATCAACAGGTAGAGCAAAACAATAAACTTTATGCACTGTTATGGATAAGCGATAAGCGAAGGGATAGTTAACATTTCAGACACAATTTTAACTGATCTTTTCTGCAAGGCAACAATGAATTTTAAATGGTCAAAAAATAGTGTGCTGGAGGAGAGGGGGGGGGGAGAAGAGAAAATTCAAAATGGGAGGTTACCTCAGACGATTTATCATTATTTTATTGCCACTTCAACTTAATAAACAGTGCAATATGTGTGCAGGATGACGAAAAATGTAGTGTGTGTGTGTGGGGGGGGAATTTCATTCGAGAGATGAATTTAGATGATTTATTCAAATATGACGAATTACTATTTTAAAATAGCAGATAAAACAACTTGGATGAAATAATATTTAAAAATATGGCAAAAATTTTAAGATAAATTGAAGAATTTTAAAGATTTTTAATTTTGTGCATTAAGGGCAGACCAAACGTAAAAACTCAAATAATGATAAAAATTTAACAGTATTAAAATATAATAGTAATTGATTTAATTGCATACATAAACTTGCAATTATTTTAGCTGATTGATTTAACTGCAGAATACAGCTAAATAATTAATGATTTATCGTTCAATCTAATTATAATCGAATTGATTTTAGTTTCAACTTCCTATTAACTTCTAATCGCAATTAAATTAAAAATAATTCATTTTAAATGAATTATTTCAGTAAAATTGTTTTTTTTATGCAATAAACACGTCACACAATTATTCCGCTTAATAATAATAATAATAATAAACTAAATTAATTCAGTAGTAATGCTAATAAAACTAAGATCAATTGTGTCATAAAAACATGACTAGAGTTATATTTATTACAAGAAAATCTTTACGTGTGTTTTTATTTTTCCTAAAAAATAAAATACATTCTCAATTTCTTTGAACATAGCAAATTAATCAAATAAATGAATATTATTGAACTGAAAAAATAACTTATGTTTGAATTATATATATTGTGAAATTAAAAGCATTTCAATCCGAAAAAGCTCTTTGTTGTTTTGTCAAGGTTTTAATTGTAAACCACGGTGAAATAACATTTCGTCATACTTTATTCTCTGCTTTATAGCGTTTTACATTTGCGGAAAAACAAATGAAAAAAAAACCATCTCTTTGCTCTCAGCAAAAAAATGGGGGCTGCTGTTCGCTACGCGTATGACGTCACGAACAAGAAAGGGTGCGTAGTGTTGAATTCATCTCCGCGCCAACTGTTACTCTGGCGATAAGGTGCTCAAAACGTGAGCCTTCTTGAAAAAGGCCGCTCCATTCTTTTTTTAAAGAATCCGTCCTACTACGGGTAACTGCCATATTTATTGGAACCTCATTTCCTTTATTTTGCTCAATAAGCTCCGCATTTTATTACCTAAGATATAGTAGCCTTGCTCCGACTCAGATGGTTTACTCGCCGCCTTAGTGGTGATGCAACCAAAATTTCCTTTTATAGTCACCCATGCTAAAGGTAGACATTTGCATTCATTATCAAGAGGTTGACGTACTCAAGTTATATCTCCAGTAAAATCCCCTGTTTTAACCCAATTTCTATCGCAAAGATCGATTCCCTCTCCCATATCCCTCAAATAGTTTCTTTCAATCCCATTTATTAGAGCTTTTTGAAGATAAGGTTTAAAACAATCTCCTAAATCAATATCATTACCTAAATGATTTACTGTATTGAACTGATTTTTTCTAACCACTCCGCACAATCTGGTTTTATGTGCCCAGGTTGATTACAAAAAAAAAAAAAAAAAAAAACCTAATCTGCCTTTTCCTTTCAAAAGCCTGATCATTTATAAATTTATCATTTTTATAATTTTCCATTTTATTCTCTAACTCCGATTTAGCTTTTACTTCACCCTTACTTTTCGGATTTAAATTGCTTCTTTGCTTCTGAATAGCTTCTGAATAAGGTTTTTTTCCCACAAGACTTTTTTTCCGATTTCCTGAAACTACTTCTAATACTATCATATTTATCATATTTATCAGCGAGCTTCGAAGCCTCTTTCATTTCATCCCATTCATCCATAAATTTTTCTTTTACTTCAAAAGGAATGCGTTTTTTTACTTGCTCAGTGAGCATGAGTTCTTTTAAAGACTCGAAATCCTTTATTTCTAATGATTCCAACCAGTTATCCAAATAACCCCTTAATTCATATACTAAATCTACCCATAACGCTCCAGGTTTTCTTTGATGACTTTCAAACTTTTGTTTTAAAGAACCTGTTCCTAACCTAAAACGATTTAATAAAAAAATTTACATTTTGAAAATCATCCCCTAATTCTGCTGGTTGCTTCACTATAATTTCCGCGGTACCTGATGGCAATAAGGGCAGGTCCCGTCATGACTAATTGGGGCCCTGGGCAAAGATAAATTAGGGGGCCCTATTCGGATCGTTGCAACATTATTCAGATAGAACTGATGGTCAGTCATATGTGTAATGCATAAACAATATTTTCGTACCTTGGATTTTAAATAGAAGAAAATTCTTATCTTCGACAGGCGCGGTGGGTCACACTCGACTGTCTCGGAGGTGCTAAGTCTCCGGCTTTATGGATACTGGTATTTTAATACAGAAAATATTGTTTAATTTAATTAGAACAATTAGGCGATTTAAAGGAACAAAATTTTCTCTAAAATAATAGTGGTGTGCAAAAAGCCGGAGACTTGACAACTCTGAGACAGTCGAGTGTGACCCACCGCGCCGGCGTGGACGTATTAATTAATAAAAATACTCTTTTTTTTCTTAGTACAGAACAAAACTGTTTTATATAACTTTAGCTGCTTGTTATATTACTTTAAGATGAATTTAATAATTTCAACTTATGGAAGGGTATCCAATGCTCTAATATGTAAATATGAGCTAACCAAGCTACTTTTTTTTTTTTTTTTTTTTTTTTTTTTTTTTTTTTTTTACATCTTTTTAAGTTGTACTACACAACATAATATCAAAACAAATAGATCCTACTTCACAAGTAGAAAGTGTTTTTTCAAAAAATATAAAAACTGTTTTTCATATTTAATTCAAAGTTAAAAGAAAAAACTTTGAATAAGGAAGAAAATTTATTCCATGACAATTAGAACTGATTATTTTCAACCACTAAAGTTTAGATATGATTTAAGTTAATTTTTTTAAAGGTGAAATTTGTATTTTGTATTTGAAAATGTTCAGAGTTGGAATTGAAAAAATAAATAAATATTTTCTAAATTAATATATCGATTTGGGGGCCCCTGGGCAAAGTTCCGATTTGCCCATGCGATAATAAGGGCCTGAATAAGGGAGTTAATTGGTTAACCATATCCTCTTGCGAAATTTTAGCTTTTTCCGCCTGTTTTTCAAAGATCATAAAGAAAAGAGTGATGTCAATTAATTTAGAATCAAAACGTGGAACTAATTCTTTCAAATTAATTTTTGGATTCCTATGCGAACCTAAATTCATATCACTAGACGAAAGGCTAACAGTTTCCGAAGAATTTTGAATTCTTAATTTTTCTAACTCAAATTGTCTTGTTTTTTCACGCTCTTCGTCTTTCCGTTTCAAAACTAATTTTTCTTTGTGTTCTGCATCCTCTTTAAGAATACATTCCAAATTCGATTTAGCAAAACTCTCATTATAATCCGATGCTGCTAAAATAGCCTGAATTATAGTTATTTTCTTATCAGTTGCCACCACGTTGGTCTCAAATTCCTCTGCTAGCAAATGCAAGATGTTTTTAGTATATTTCACTAGAAATTCTTTCATTATTTTCCCCCAAAATATACTAATCACAAAAATACACAAATATATGCAATTTGTAAAACAAAACAAATACAACAAGGAATAGAATTTTATCCTCTAGATATATCTCAATGCATAAAACAATAATACAGTTTTCCTACCGAAAATTTCCGTGCACTTGTTATATCCTTTAAAACTGAGTAAATCCTCAAAATTATATTTATACTCACATCACTATATAAATAGAATTTATATTTAAACAATTAATCCTGATTTTTCCACAGCATACCCATAAGTTTTCAAATAACTTTATTGCTGTAATAAACAAAAGCAATATATGCCCTAACTTTATAACTAAAGGTTATATTCACAACTATGATTAGTCTTTGACAATTAATATTCTTTTATAAATCAACAGTAATTTACTATCCCCAAGTAAATTCTAAAATACATAAATATTTAATTTTCAAAACCAAATGAATTACCTTACAGACCTTAGAAAACCCGTGTAATATAAAAATTCCAACTAAAAATTTCAATCCCAAATTAATAGCTACCCTAGAATTTTTATCTTTTAAACATATACCAATTACCAAGAATAAAAATATACAATATTAAATCCTAACAGAGCTCTCTAGAAAATTTCATAAAAGGGCTTACCTTCAAATGTAGACATTTATTCTACACTGCTCCAAGGTTTTCCTGCACTTTTATTTTCTCAGGCACTGTCGTATATCCAAATTTAACTTGATTTACGCCGGGAAATTTCCGTAAAAGCTGTCTCCATAAATTCCTAAGGGCGAGCGATGGGTACTCTTCTATCCACTGCACTGGACGTTTGCCGAAGAAATTTTCAATATCGTCGGATCTTTTATACGAGTCCTTGTTACATAACAGCTAACATACTCGACACTCCGAATTTCATAGTTCCTAAACCGGATAGTCTTGAAAATCCTTGTCAAACAAAAAATTTCACCACCGACTGTCCTTATTACTCACACTGTTTCCGTCTGTACATCAGGTTCACGTGGGCCCAGTCTAATTTATGCTAGACATAATTGATCCCACCACTGCCACCATTATTATACTAGCTGTGATGTAGTGGGCCAGAGCTTTTTGATTTTCTAAACTCGTGTAGGATTATCGTTCAAAAATAACACATTTTTCTTTCCCAAGTTCTTTATTAGAACAATTAAAATTAAGTTGAAAAATGCAATAATAACTTTACAATTCATAGAGAGACACTCTCAATTTTTATAACCATATCTATACTTCGAACACCCAACATGAGTGAACGTTTCATACTTCACATCTCTCACGTTGACAAAATACAACCTCTCTTTACCAAGGTCTCGTGTCTAATGTCCAGAACTGCTCACTAGCACATCCTTGAACTTTTTTTTCTTTCACTAGGGGACGAGCGATCTTGCTGCCTCATTGTTCATTCACCCCGCTATTTCTTCTAATGTCGAAATACTCTATTGAGCACATCCCAAAGACACAGATAGGCATGCTATTTCTTCTCCTACATTCCTTTACACAAAAGACTATTGTCCTCCATGGAAATACCTGTTGTTTTCCACGGTCAAATGTTTGCTGAGAAAGCTATGTCACAACACCTCCTCCCATAAGAGATTTCCACAGGAAATATTGGGCATGAGTTCACGTAATAAGCCCTTTTAATCTATTTCCAGAGAGGTCAAGCACACCATTACACCAGCATTAAAATATCATTTAGACTTTTGACCGAATTATGAAAATACTACTTAAATTCAAGAATACCCACTCTCAATTTCAAAGGGCATACCAAGAATATGAATTTTTCATAATTTTCCTTAATCATAGTTAATCAAAAGAATAAAAATAATTTACATTTTTGATACTGGAACATTTAGTTTAAATTTAAAATATTTGAATATAATACCAATTCCAACGAAAAAAAAAATAATACAATAACACAATCTTGCTAACAAAATTTTTACATACAGTACAATATCATAATGAAAGGCCCTAACTACAATTATTAAAATTTTGAACATTGAATTCCAAACAGAAAATCTAACTAGGATTCTATATCTTCCTACTTAGACCATCTGCATTACCATGTAATTTTCCCGGTATATGTGTAATTTCAAAATTTAATGGCCGCAAAAATAGAGCCCAGCGTGTCAAACGAGAGTTTGTACCTACAATTTTCTTTAAGTACACTAATGGATTATGATCCGTTTGTATCTCAAATTTTTGCCCATCCAAATAATAATTTAACTTTTTTAATCCATGTACTATAGCCGCTAATTCTCTTTCTATCGTATATATAAATTTTGCTCCGCACGAGAAATTTTTTTGCTAAGCTACAAAATTGGGTGCTCTTCTCCTGCAATAATTTGAGATAAAACAATTCCTGCCCCATACAAACTCGCATCTGTTTGCACGATGAATTTCTGCTTAAAATCAGGCGCATATAACACAGGACTTTTCATTAATTTTAACTTTAATTCTTCAAATGCATTATTACATTTCTCGTTCCATATGATTTTTTCCTTTTTTCTTTTCCCTTTTAATGCATCTGTTAACGGTACCGCTATGGTAGCATAATTCTTTATATACCTCGCGTAATATCCTACCTTTGCCAGATATGCTCTTAGTAGTGTCTTAGTTGTCGGAATCGGAAAATCTTTAATAGTCTGCAATTTAGCTTCACTAGGAGACATTTTCCTGACACCACTTCGTGTCCCAGAAATTTTCTGTGATCTTGCGCAGATTTGCATTTGGATGTTTTCACCGTTAGATTTGCTTCTTTTAACCGCTTAAGAACCGCCTCCACATCTTTTAAATGCTGCTCCCAGGTCAAAGAAAATATAGCTATATCATCGATATATGGAACCGCAAATAACTCTAACCCACATAAAACTATAGCAATCAATTTACAAAAATAATATGCTAAATTTAAAAGTCCAAACATCATGATTTTAGGTAAAAAAGTCCCAAATGGTGTTACAAAAGCCGCATATCTCTGAGCTTCTTCCGTGAGAGGAATCTGAAAATAACCTTTCGTCAGATCCATGACAGTAATAAAAGACGCCGTACTGACTTTCTCAATGACCTCATCAATGTTTGGCAAAGGGAAAAATTCAGTTCTGGTTTTTGCATTTAATTTCCTATAATCTACACAAAAGCGAGCGTCTTTACCCGCACTCTCAACCAAAATCATAGGCGAAGCATAATCTGACTGCCCGACTTCAATCACACTCAAATGCAAAAGTCTCCGAATCTCTAATTGTCTCGGAGACATACAGTGGCGTAGCTAGAGCATTTCGTTAGGGGGGGGGGTGTCAACATCGAATTTACCGAATGTTCATAGTAAAATCACCGAATGATTGCATTTTTTAATTTTCTATTCTTGCATATTTTTGCCTTGTTATATCTTGGAGTGAGCGCTGTGAAAATAATTTGTTGTAAGACAACAATAAAAATATTAAAATTACTAATGATAGCGTTAAAAACAAAGATCCATGCCAGTTCTAGACCATGTAAATAAGAGCATATTTTTATTCTAGGCAAAAATTTAATTGTCAAATAAATATTGACAGTTTTGTTTCAAGCAGTCGTAAAATGCGATTACATATGCAGCGTGTTCCTTCTAAACGTGGTCCGATAGCTAATTTCTAAACCGTTAGTCTTAGCCATATAGTTCTAATAAATTACAAAAACTTTTCAAACTAACTAAACAATTATTCTAAATTAATCTAATTCGATTTGAGTCAATAAATGCATTTCGGAAAAAGTTACGATAATTAACATTTATACCATCCTATAATTTACATTTAGTGAAAAAGGCTTTGTACTCTGACATGTAAAATGAGAAAAAAATCACATTTCTACAACCAAAACGTACCGAGTTATGCGACTTTGAAATTCGGATTCGGAAATTTGTCGGATTTAACGCAGCGCCCGAAATGATGTGCTATTTCGACCTAACTGCACGCGGATGAACGTTGTTGAAGGAAAAAGGCGTGTGTGGGGGGGAGCGCAGAAATTCTAGATTCGTTTAAAATTTTTAAATCATACGAATTCGAGGGTGTACGCTGCCGAAGGCAGTATGGCGTCCCAATTCTAGGTTCCTTTAAAAATATATAATCATGCAAATTCGAGGGTGTACAGTGATGGCAGAGGGTGGAGGGCGGAGGGGGATTCAATTCCACGTTTGTTTTAAAAATAAGATCATACGTATTCGAGAGTGTACGCTGACAAGGACAGTTTGGGCACCAATTTTAGGTTCGTATAAAAATATAAAATCTTATAAATTCGAGGATGTACACTGCTAAATTCACTGAGTCCCTGAGACTAGTTTCAACAGGATTGGTTTTCATTTTAAAATACAAAACCATACAAATTTGAGAGTGTACGCTGCCGAAAGTAATGGGGCACCGACTCTAGATTCATTTGATAGACTTTCATTTTAAAAATATAAAACCATACAAGTTCGAGGGTGTACAGTGCAGAAATGGTGCCCAATTCTAAGTTCGTTTAAAAATATAAGTTCATAGAAATTCGAGGGTATACGCTGCCGAAGGCAATGGGCCCGTGACTCTAAGCTCGTTTGGATAGATTTTTATTTTAAAATATAAAATACAAATTCGAAGAAGTACGCTGTCGGAGGCAGTTCCTCAATTCTACGTTCGTTTAACACTAGAACGTAAGGAAATTTTACCCACTCTAAATAAAAACATTTTAACACCAGAATTTTTATTTAAAACAATTTCACTTATTTATTCAACCGAGTTTGCTCCAGTTACAATTTAATTAATTTTACGAAAAAAATTCTGGTTCGAATCGACATTTTGTCATTTGATCGGTGTCGAATTGACACCAGCTGGACGTTCTAGTGTTAAATGTATAAAATCTTACAAATTCTAGAGTGTATGCTAATGAAGGAAGTGGTTGCCCCCCCCCCCCCAACTTTGGCTCGTTTATAAATAGAAATTACGGGGTATACGCTACGAAAGGCAATGGAGACTCGACTCTAGGTTCGTTTTGATAGATTTTCATTTTTAAATATAAAACGATACAAACTCGAGGGTCTACACTGACAAAATGGTTCCCCAATTCTAGGTCCTTTAAAATATAAAATCATACAAATTCGAGAGTGAGCATTAACGAAGGCAGTGGAGGTCCCCAACTCTAGGTTTGTTTAAAAATATAAAATCTTATAAATTCGAGTCTGTATGCTGCCGAAGGCAATGGCGTCCTGATTCAACGTTCTTTTGTATAGATTTTCAGTTTAAGACATAAAATCATACACATTCCACAGCGTACGAGGTAATAATGCCCGATTCCAGATTTGTTTGATATAGACTTTCATTTTTAAAATATAAAACCATACAAATTCTAGGGTGTACACTGCCAAAATGGTGCCCCAATTCTAGATTCGTTTAAAAGTATAAATTCATAGAAAATCGAGGGTGTATGCTGCCGAAGGCAATGAAGCCCTGATTATAGGTTCGTTTAGGTAATTTTTTATTTTAAAATATATACAAATTTGAAGAAGTACGCTGTCGTAGGCAGTGTCCCACTTCCACGTTCATTTAACCCTTCACTGCACGAATTTTTCGATTTTTATGATTTTTAGGCAGATTTCGTATGAAATACTACCTATTGGGATCGTTCCTATGTTGGAATTTCTGAAAAATTTTTACAGATCTACACCAATCATGACTCCTAGAACCCAAAACCACCCTCAGTAAAAAACTTTATATATATATCTATCTGTCTATCTATTTATCTATCTATCTATATATATCTATCTATATATCTATCTATCTATCTATATATATCTATCTATATATCACTTTCTTCTGGACACGATAACTTTCGTAATTCTGCACCAATCTCTTCCAAACTGATACACAAAATCAAAGGGCATAAAATCTCGGTCAAGTTCGTTAATGGGCAAAATCGGACCAAGGGGATGGAAATAGGGAGGGGTTTTGTGAAAACAGAAAACCCCCCATAACTTCTTAATTTTTGTACATATCAAAACAGTTTAAAGTTTTTATTACTTCTAAAAATAGGGCCAAAATTTTATGTATAACAGATTTTTGATAAAGTTAAAAATGGGCTCAAGGGGCGCAAAAAATAGGGTTTTTGGGAGAAAAAAATTCATACCTTCGTCAATTCTCAAGATATCAATTCCAATTAATTTTATTATAAATCTCCATAATATTATCTACAACTTTTATATTCACAAGTTTTTGATAGGACCAATTCGTGCCGCAAAAAAAATTAAAAACGAAAACAAAAAGGGGGTTTGAAGAAGTAAAAAATCCATAACTCCGTCAATTCAAAAGATATAAAATCCCCATGAATTTATCATATATCTTCTTAATATTGTCTACAACATCTATATAGACAAGTTATGGATAGGACCAATTCTTACAGCAAAAACAAATTAAAAATATATAGCGGTTGAAGAAAAAAATCATCTAAGTAAGGGTGTAGTCAAATCCAAAGTGCGTATTTTCTGACTCATTTTACAATTCATTTTTGCTCTCAAAGGCTTACAATTGGTACGTTTTCTTACTCAGAAACTATATAATGTAGCGTAAGGGTCGATGTTTTGATAGAGGCAGAATATATTTTTTAAAATGCTGTTAAAGTGGGCGTTTTGAACCGAATTTCCCGAAGCGGATTGTGTTGGAAAAATCATTGCATTAAAGATGCACTCAAATCCAAACTGCTTGTTTTCTGACTCATTTTTAAATTCATTTTTGCTCTCAAACGCGTTTAATTGGTAGATTCGTTTATTCAGAAACTATATAATGCACCGCAATGATAGATTTTTTGATAGAGGCAGAATAAATTTCAAAAAATTATGTCAAAGTGGGCATTTTGAACGGAATTTCCCGAAGCAATTGTGTTATCACTTTCTTCTGGACACGATAACTTCCGCAATTCTGCACAAATCTCTTCCAAACTGATACATAAAATCAAGGGACATAAAATCTCGGTCAAGTTCGTTAATGGTCAAAATCGGACAAAGGGGATGGAAATAGGGAGGGGTTTTGTGAAAACCGAAAAAACCCCATAACTTCTTAATTTTTGTACATATCAAACCAGTTTAAAGTTTTTATTACTTCTAAAAATAGCGCCAAAAATTCATGCATCACAGATTTTTGATAAAGTTTAAAATAGGCTCAAGGGGCGCAAAAAATAGGGTTTTTGGGAGAAAAAAATGCCTTACTTCGTCAATTCTCAAGATATCAATTCCAATTAATTTTTTTATAAATCTCCTTAATATTATCTACAACTTTTATATTCACAAGTTTTTGATAGGACCAATTCGTACCGGAAAAAAATTTAAAACGAAAACAAAAAGAGGGATTGAAGAAGTAAAAAATTCATAACTACGTCAATTCAAAAGATATAAAATTAACATAAATTTATCATATATCTTCTTAATATTGTCTACAACATCTAGATAGACAAGTTTTGGATAGGACCAATTCTTACAGAAAAAACAAATTAAAAATACATAGCGGTTGAAAAAAGAAATCATCTAAGTAAGGGTGTATTCAAATCCAAACTGTCTACTTTCTTACTCATTTTTAAATCCATTTTTGCTCTTAAACGCATCCAATTGCTAGATTCTCTTATTCAAAAACTATATAATGTACAGTAATGATCGATTTTTTGATAGAGGTAGAATATATTTCAAAAAATGATGTCAAAGTGGGCATTTTGAACAGAATTTCCCGAACCGATTGTGTTAGAAACGAAAAATATTGCCCTACTGAGAAAATAATTGTTTATTAATCAAGTTTTAATTAATTGAAAGAAAAATAAAAACACAGGTCGCTTATAAATCTTTTCAAAAATCACGTCAGCATGTTTCATATATATATATTTTTTTTATTAAAAATTAATCTGAAAATGTGCCAGAAAATTTCGAGTTGTTGAGTATGGAAAAATATTTTTTTAATATCGCCTTAACATGATTCTGATAAAACCATCTATTTTATAAAAAGGAAATAAAAACTCGTCAAAAGCAGACGGATAAAACTGTTAAAGTGGATTTATATCTAATAATGATTTAGTTTTTGTTGGTGAAATTAGTATACTTCGAAATCTACCTCTGCCTGTAGGCCGGGCCGGCAGGGATTTTTTTCTTTTTTAAACCTATATATTGGTCTAATAATGGGAAAAATAGTAAAAAAAAAAAAAAAAAATAAATTTCAAAACTTCAGCTAAAATTTGATATTTTATGGTGTATGCCATATGTACACATTTAGGGTTTTAAAATATTGTATTGCTATACTTTGCAACTAAATGAGATTAAATTAATTAATTTTATCTGATTAACACTATGCAACTTTTATTATACTAATATTTTGAAGTATTCAGTAAAAATAATGAAAGTAAATCTTACCTTAATAACTTGATCGAAATTTTTTTTTTCTTTCCGAAGAACAAATTCTAATTTTTTGTATAATGAAGCTATCTGGCATGGACAAAATATGTGATATTCCATTCTTTGGATCGTTTTTGATCAGTTACAGTGATCATATTAGCCAAATTCATGGCACATAATGAAAATTATAATGTTTTTAGGTATGTGCCAGATATGGCACGTGGTGCAATGAAGGGTTAAAGGTATAAAATCTTACAAATTTGAGACTGTACGCTGATCAAGGCAGCGCACACTCTCCCCCAACCCCAATTTTAGGATCGTTTATAAATAGAAATTCGAGGGTATATACATGGTGCTGAAGGTAATGGGGATCGACTTCCGGTTCATTTGGATTAAATATTCATTTTAAAATATGAAACGATACCAACTCGAGGGTCAACACTGACAAAATGGTGCCCCAATTCCATATGTGTTTAACAGATAAAATCATACAAATTCGATAGTGAACGTTGACAAAGGCAGTGGGGGTGCCTATTCTAGGTTTGTTTAAATATATAATATAAAACCTTATACATTCGAGTGTGTACGCTGCCGAAGGCAGTGGGGCTCTGACTGTAGGTTCGTTTGAATAGATTTTCACACATCTATACATTTTCGGAACGCTAAATACTTGGATAGGCAAGTACTACCTTCAACATCAAAGAACCGAGTTACTAAGGTGATTTTTCAGGTGTTATTTATTTGTCTCAGCTGCGTTCAAAGTAGGGCTGCACCGAATATTCGGTATCTATTCGGTATTCGGCCATACTACCAAATATTCGGTTAGGCCAAATATCAAGCTATTCGGTATGCCGAATATTCGGCTTGGAAGAATATCAAACTATTCGGTATGCCGAATATCTGATTTGGCCGAATATCAAAATATTCGGCCAGACCGAACTTAAAAAAAAAAAAAAATTAAACCTTAAAACAACAACTATTTTTAACTGTCAATTAATAAAGATATTTAATAATTAGAAATATAATTATATTTAAATAAAAGAGAATGATTTTACATTTTTTATTTGCTATTTGAAAAGTATCACGTAAGAAAATTAACCAATAATGATGATTTTTGTCCCCTTCCTGACAAATAAACTGTATATGACTGTACAATTTTTCATTTAATTCCTTCAAAATGTCATTTTGATTTTAAAATATTTGTTTAGAATATAAGAAAAATTTATTGATTTGTTTTAATTCAGAGATGAATCCACAAAATTAAAAATTTTATCAATTAACGAAGCTTTAAAACTGCCCTCTTCTTAAACTAGCAAAAGCCATGCTTTGTTTGGATTCGCGAAGCATTATTTAATAAGATAAATATTTGAAAGTAACAATATTTTTTTATATTATTTTTGCATCTTTATTAAGCTAAAACATTATTTTATATTTTGACGCATTTTAATTTTAGAAATGTAAATTCAGCCAAATAACTAAGAATTTCCTCGGAATTTTTTATTTATGATATAACAAATTTAACAATTAATTTTATTTATTTAGAATTATTTTCTTGCCGCTTTACAAAAAAAAAAAAAAAAACAAAAAAAAAAACAAAAAAAAAAAAAAAAGTAATATAATTCTTTAAAATGCTTAAGTATCGTCTGCGTAAATGATTTCTCATAATCAGAATAAATTGTGTATTTGAATTCTTAACACTGAAAAATACTTTTATAAATGAATGTAAATAATTGAAATTTCACAAACTTTAATTCATTAAAAATATACTATAATTTTCATAAAAAAGGTATTTTAAAAATTTCATAAAAGAAATCGTGAAACTATTTAATTAATCTTGATTCTATCTATAATGACTAACTCCATGATTTATTTTTCCTTCTGAAAATATACGTGTTTTATTTTTCACTGTAAGAATGCGTCCGTAATTGAAAAACATGCAAAATAAATTAATTAAAATAATAAATTTTTTAAGGTCATTCTGTAAAAAAAATAATATTGTGCAAATCTACAGATCATGATTTATTTTTATGTTTAATTTCAAGTCAAAATACGAAATGGTTTTTTTGTAAAGTGTACGACAAAATGTAATTTGTGTAGCCTAGTAGAGGATTCGCTTCGCTCATCCTAATAACAATTCAAAGCATAATTTTTTTAGTGTAGAATTTACTTGTAAAAAGATCTTGTTTATCAATATGGAAGTATGTGTGTTAAATATTATGAAAAATTATTTGAAAATTTAACTTGTTAATGCTTTCAAATTCTGAAATTTAAAAGTAATCGGACAGCCGAATAGTTACTATTCGGCAGGCCGAATATTCGGTGTTCGGCTTGATAGTCACTATTCGGCTAGACGAATATTCGGTATTCCGTTTACCTGTTGGCCGAATATTTGGCATTCGGTATTCGGCCAAAATCACTATTTGGTGCACCCCTAGTTCAAAGTCGGTGACCAGTCCGAAAATAAATGAGTAAAAGAGGAGTGTATTGGGCAGTTTAAAATTTAGTTAGTTTTTTTTTTTAAATTAACAAACTTCGGTTAAAAGATCGATAAAGCCGATTACGGGGACCCTGGCTTCGTCTTCCTCCCGCCCAAATGAGAAGCATGGGGGGGGGGGACCGGCCGCTACGGCTCTGTGAGCAAGGCGACAAAGATTTGTTTCAGACTTGTCACATTTTTACGAGAAAATAGCTGAAAAGTGAAATTGTAATCGACTCAAAGCGAAAGAAAAATAACATAATGCAAAGAGTAGAACGTTACTAATTAAGAAAATATTTAATAATTTTAAATGTTTTTTCTTTGTTTTCTGTTTTGTAATAAATTTTTTAATATATTTTTAAAAATTCTTAGAAGGGAAAAATACAGCGTCAAATGATGCAATTTTTGAACAAAAGTGAAATTACCGAATGCATATGACTATTCCGAATGTGGGGTAGGGGTCGCACCCTCCCACACACTCCCCTGTAGCTACGTCCCTGGCGACATACGATATGGTTTTGATCTTACCGGCACATTATCCGTTAAAACTATGTCCATTTTAACTAACGGGGTACTCGCAGGGTCCGTAGAAAAAACTTTTATATGACGCTCAATCATTTTGTCCTGAAATCTCCTACTTGCTCTATAGAAACACGTTTTTCTAAATCACTTTCTTTTACTAATCCCCAAAAGTCTAATTGAGTGGGATCCGCAATGAGATAAGGAATTTCCGTTTGATGCTCAATTTCCTCACACTCCTCTTCAATCAACAAATTTGCAAATTCAGGTCTACTATAGTATGGTTTAATTAAATTAACATTATAAATAGTAGACTTATTTCTCTTTTTCGGAATATCGATTGTATAATTAATTTGAGATAATACACCAGTAATAGTTCTCGGTCTTATCCAATTAGCCTCCATTTTATTTGGCTTCGAGGTAGCCAGAACTAACACTTTATCTCCTACATTAAATTTTCTATACACCGCATTCTTATCATACCATTGTTTTCGTTTTTCCAGACACTCTTTCATTTTTTACACGCTAATTCTTGACAATGTTTCTGTCTATTACTTAAGTTCAAAATATAGTCCACTACATTCTGATTTACCGTTTCCTTTTCCATCCAATTTTCATATACAAGAGTATGTGGCATTCGTAAATTTTTACCGTGCACAAGCTCAGTAGGGCTAAATCCTGTGCTTTCATGACTGACAGTCCTCAAAACAAATAAAGCCATTGGCAAGACTGCTTCCCAATATTTTCCTGCCTCCAAACATAACGTATTTATAACCTTTTTTAAACTACCATGCATCCGTTCAACGCTATTCGATTCTGGGTGGCAAACTGAACTATGTACAAATTTAATACCGAACCTATCAAAAAATTCCGATGTCAACTCACTTGTAAATGACCTACCCAAATCACACTGTACCTCTTTCGGATAACCAGTCCTAGAAAATATTTGTATTAGCCCCTCAATCACTGACGGAGAAGTTAGATCTTCTACCGGTATCGCATCTGGATATTTTGACGCAACACAAATTGAAGTAATCAAGTATCTATTATTTTTCTCGCTTAAACTCAAAGGACATACACCATCAATATTTATCTTGGAGAAAACTTCTGAAATTATTGGCACGAGCTTCAAGGGAGCTTTCTTTTTATCTCTATTTTTACCAACCTTTTGACACGGATCACAAGTCCTTACAAATTCCTCAATTTCCTTGTAACAATTTGGCCAAAAATAGCATTTAATTACTCTATCTTTTGTTTTAGTTGCCCTTAAATGTCTCGCGACTTCCTCATGACACATTTTCATTATTTTCTCTCTAAATTCTAATGGCAAACATAATTGTAATTTTTCATCCCCAGTATTTGAATGCGAAACTCTTGCTAGTTTATCTCCCATTACTTTAAATTCATTTTCTTCCGCATTATTCGCCTTTTCCCATAATGTTTTTAAAGATAAGCATTGTTTCTGAGCTAATCTGAAATCTTTCGCCGTAATTTTATTCAATCCCACATTATCTTTCACCTCCCATTTCGGTAATAACGCAAGATCTTCGATTTCACTTTCATTCTCTCTAGTCTCATCCATTCGAACTACCTGCTTTTCTTTGTTCTGTGAGCAATCCTCAATTTTATCTACCCTACCTGGTTACTCTTCTAACTTTACATGCTCGGTAAACAAAATTTCATTTTCAGCATCCCGTTGGCTTTTTCAGGAAAGCTCACGTTTTCAGCACCAGCCTTGGCGAGTTGGTGAAAGCGAGAACGTTCAGCCAGCTCTAACGCCAAACGTCGTCTTGTGTTTCGTTTTGAACCAAAATGGCGAAAGACAAACTAGCGTACTTTAGAATAAGTCCTACCTAAATTAAAGAAATATTTTCAATTATGTGTTCTAAATGAAAAGAAATCTTTTCAAAAGAAATTGTATTACGAACTCTTATAGTGTGTTTTATCAAAGGTCTTTATTACTTTTGATGATATAGACTAAAATTTTGATTATTTAATTCCCTCAAAAATCTACGTTTTCATTCAATTGAGTATTATTAATTACATACCTGTTAAACAAAAACTCGTTACCTTCATAAAACTGGATATTTGATTACATATAAAGATGAATTTATGGGGATGATGAATTAATGCAGTTTCAGTGCACTTTGATGCATATAAACACAGATTTTAAAAAAAATACCTGTGGCAGAAAATTACTATATTTTCTGCCATGAACTTATATAATTAATTTAATACCAAATCATAATGCAGAGAAAGTCCCCAAAGTCGAGTGAAAATAGGCCAAACCAGAGGGGGAAAAAAACCCTATTACATCCCCAACCAGGATGTTTAGAAATTGCCTTTTTAATGAGATATGAAATTCTTAAGAGGAGGTGGGGGAGAAGGAATATTGAATGACTATCTTTTGTTACTTCAAAGTAACAAATAAAATCACTAGAGAAATTTTCAAACTGTGTATGAGGGCTGTAGATTTAAATAGTTAAATTTATCAATTAACAAATAGAAAAAAACAAACCAAAAAATTAAACGTTTGTGGGGATGAAACAAAAACAAACTTTTCTTTTTTTTCGGGGGGGGGGGGGTATAGAATTTGAATATTTGGTCCTTTACTTATAGTTACTTCAAAGTAATAAATAGAACAGAATTTTTTTTTAATGTAAAGAATTGCGTGTGCACAACAGGTTAATCCTGCTTTTTTTTTCTTACCTTTCATTCTATTTCTTTCCTTTTCTTTTTTTTTATGGTAAATTATTTATTTGTCATTTGAAAATCAACAGGTAGAGCAAAACAATAAACTTTATGCACTGTTATGGATAAGCGATAAGCGAAGGGATAGTTAACATTTCAGACACAATTTTAACTGATCTTTTCTGCAAGGCAACAATGAATTTTAAATGGTCAAAAAATAGTGTGCTGGAGGAGAGGGGGGGGGGGAGAAGAGAAAATTCAAAATGGGAGGTTACCTCAGACGATTTATCATTATTTTATTGCCACTTCAACTTAATAAACAGTGCAATATGTGTGCAGGATGACGAAAAATGTAGTGTGTGTGTGTGTGGGGGGGGGGGGAATTTCATTCGAATGATGAATTTAGATGATTTATTCAAATATGACGAATTACTATTTTAAAATAGCAGATAAAACAACTTGGATGAAATAATATTTAAAAATATGGCAAAAATTTTAAGATAAATTGAAGAATTTTAAAGATTTTTAATTTTGTGCATTAAGGGCAGACCAAACGTAAAAACTCAAATAATGATAAAAATTTAACAGTATTAAAATATAATAGTAATTGATTTAATTGCATACATAAACTTGCAATTATTTTAGCTGATTGATTTAACTGCAGAATACAGCTAAATAATTAATGATTTATCGTTCAATCTAATTATAATCGAATTGATTTTAGTTTCAACTTCCTATTAACTTCTAATCGCAATTAAATTAAAAATAATTCATTTTAAATGAATTATTTCAGTAAAATTGTTTTTTTATGCAATAAACACGTCACACAATTATTCCGCTTAATAATAATAATAATAATAAACTAAATTAATTCAGTAGTAATGCTAATAAAACTAAGATCAATTGTGTCATAAAAACATGACTAGAGTTATATTTATTACAAGAAAATCTTTACGTGTGTTTTTATTTTTCCTAAAAAATAAAATACATTCTCAATTTCTTTGAACATAGCAAATTAATCAAATAAATGAATATTATTGAACTGAAAAAATAACTTATGTTTGAATTATATATATTGTGAAATTAAAAGCATTTCAATCCGAAAAAGCTCTTTGTTGTTTTGTCAAGGTTTTAATTGTAAACCACGGTGAAATAACATTTCGTCATACTTTATTCTCTGCTTTATAGCGTTTTACATTTGCGGAAAAACAAATGAAAAAAAAACCATCTCTTTGCTCTCAGCAAAAAAATGGGGGCTGCTGTTCGCTACGCGTATGACGTCACGAACAAGAAAGGGTGCGTAGTGTTGAATTCATCTCCGCGCCAACTGTTACTCTGGCGATAAGGTGCTCAAAACGTGAGCCTTCTTGAAAAAGGCCGCTCCATTCTTTTTTTAAAGAATCCGTCCTACTACGGGTAACTGCCATATTTATTGGAACCTCATTTCCTTTATTTTGCTCAATAAGCTCCGCATTTTATTACCTAAGATATAGTAACCTTGCTCCGACTCAGATGGTTTACTCGCCGCCTTAGTGGTGATGCAACCAAAATTTCCTTTTATAGTCACCCATGCTAAAGGTAGACATTTGCATTCATTATCAAGAGGTTGACGTACTCAAGTTATATCTCCAGTAAAATCCCCTGTTTTAACCCAATTTCTATCGCAAAGATCGATTCCCTCTCCCATATCCCTCAAATAGTTTCTTTCAATCCCATTTATTAGAGCTTTTTGAAGATAAGGTTTAAAACAATCTCCTAAATCAATATCATTACCTAAATGATTTACTGTATTGAACTGATTTTTTCTAACCACTCCGCACAATCTGGTTTTATGTGCCCAGGTTGATTACAAAAAAAAAAAAAAAAAAAAAAACCTAATCTGCCTTTTCCTTTCAAAAGCCTGATCATTTATAAATTTATCATTTTTATAATTTTCCATTTTATTCTCTAACTCCGATTTAGCTTTTACTTCACCCTTACTTTTCGGATTTAAATTGCTTCTTTGCTTCTGAATAGCTTCTGAATAAGGTTTTTTTCCCACAAGACTTTTTTTCCGATTTCCTGAAACTACTTCTAATACTATCATATTTATCATATTTATCAGCGAGCTTCGAAGCCTCTTTCATTTCATCCCATTCATCCATAAATTTTTCTTTTACTTCAAAAGGAATGCGTTTTTTTACTTGCTCAGTGAGCATGAGTTCTTTTAAAGACTCGAAATCCTTTATTTCTAATGATTCCAACCAGTTATCCAAATAACCCCTTAATTCATATACTAAATCTACCCATAACGCTCCAGGTTTTCTTTGATGACTTTCAAACTTTTGTTTTAAAGAACCTGTTCCTAACCTAAAACGATTTAATAAAAAAATTTACATTTTGAAAATCATCCCCTAATTCTGCTGGTTGCTTCACTATAATTTCCGCGGTACCTGATGGCAATAAGGGCAGGTCCCGTCATGACTAATTGGGGCCCTGGGCAAAGATAAATTAGGGGGCCCTATTCGGATCGTTGCAACATTATTCAGATAGAACTGATGGTCAGTCATATGTGTAATGCATAAACAATATTTTCGTACCTTGGATTTTAAATAGAAGAAAATTCTTATCTTCGACAGGCGCGGTGGGTCACACTCGACTGTCTCGGAGGTGCTAAGTCTCCGGCTTTATGGATACTGGTATTTTAATACAGAAAATATTGTTTAATTTAATTAGAACAATTAGGCGATTTAAAGGAACAAAATTTTCTCTAAAATAATAGTGGTGTGCAAAAAGCCGGAGACTTGACAACTCTGAGACAGTCGAGTGTGACCCACCGCGCCGGCGTGGACGTATTAATTAATAAAAATACTCTTTTTTTTCTTAGTACAGAACAAAACTGTTTTATATAACTTTAGCTGCTTGTTATATTACTTTAAGATGAATTTAATAATTTCAACTTATGGAAGGGTATCCAATGCTCTAATATGTAAATATGAGCTAACCAAGCTACTTTTTTTTTTTTTTTTTTTTTTTTTTTTTTTTTTTTTTTTTTTTTTTTTACATCTTTTTAAGTTGTACTACACAACATAATATCAAAACAAATAGATCCTACTTCACAAGTAGAAAGTGTTTTTTCAAAAAATATAAAAACTGTTTTTCATATTTAATTCAAAGTTAAAAGAAAAAACTTTGAATAAGGAAGAAAATTTATTCCATGACAATTAGAACTGATTATTTTCAACCACTAAAGTTTAGATATGATTTAAGTTAATTTTTTTAAAGGTGAAATTTGTATTTTGTATTTGAAAATGTTCAGAGTTGGAATTGAAAAAATAAATAAATATTTTCTAAATTAATATATCGATTTGGGGGCCCCTGGGCAAAGTTCCGATTTGCCCATGCGATAATAAGGGCCTGAATAAGGGAGTTAATTGGTTAACCATATCCTCTTGCGAAATTTTAGCTTTTTCCGCCTGTTTTTCAAAGATCATAAAGAAAAGAGTGATGTCAATTAATTTAGAATCAAAACGTGGAACTAATTCTTTCAAATTAATTTTTGGATTCCTATGCGAACCTAAATTCATATCACTAGACGAAAGGCTAACAGTTTCCGAAGAATTTTGAATTCTTAATTTTTCTAACTCAAATTGTCTTGTTTTTTCACGCTCTTCGTCTTTCCGTTTCAAAACTAATTTTTCTTTGTGTTCTGCATCCTCTTTAAGAATACATTCCAAATTCGATTTAGCAAAACTCTCATTATAATCCGATGCTGCTAAAATAGCCTGAATTATAGTTATTTTCTTATCAGTTGCCACCACGTTGGTCTCAAATTCCTCTGCTAGCAAATGCAAGATGTTTTTAGTATATTTCACTAGAAATTCTTTCATTATTTTCCCCCAAAATATACTAATCACAAAAATACACAAATATATGCAATTTGTAAAACAAAACAAATACAACAAGGAATAGAATTTTATCCTCTAGATATATCTCAATGCATAAAACAATAATACAGTTTTCCTACCGAAAATTTCCGTGCACTTGTTATATCCTTTAAAACTGAGTAAATCCTCAAAATTATATTTATACTCACATCACTATATAAATAGAATTTATATTTAAACAATTAATCCTGATTTTTCCACAGCATACCCATAAGTTTTCAAATAACTTTATTGCTGTAATAAACAAAAGCAATATATGCCCTAACTTTATAACTAAAGGTTATATTCACAACTATGATTAGTCTTTGACAATTAATATTCTTTTATAAATCAACAGTAATTTACTATCCCCAAGTAAATTCTAAAATACATAAATATTTAATTTTCAAAACCAAATGAATTACCTTACAGACCTTAGAAAACCCGTGTAATATAAAAATTCCAACTAAAAATTTCAATCCCAAATTAATAGCTACCCTAGAATTTTTATCTTTTAAACATATACCAATTACCAAGAATAAAAATATACAATATTAAATCCTAACAGAGCTCTCTAGAAAATTTCATAAAAGGGCTTACCTTCAAATGTAGACATTTATTCTACACTGCTCCAAGGTTTTCCTGCACTTTTATTTTCTCAGGCACTGTCGTATATCCAAATTTAACTTGATTTACGCCGGGAAATTTCCGTAAAAGCTGTCTCCATAAATTCCTAAGGGCGAGCGATGGGTACTCTTCTATCCACTGCACTGGACGTTTGCCGAAGAAATTTTCAATATCGTCGGATCTTTTATACGAGTCCTTGTTACATAACAGCTAACATACTCGACACTCCGAATTTCATAGTTCCTAAACCGGATAGTCTTGAAAATCCTTGTCAAACAAAAAATTTCACCACCGACTGTCCTTATTACTCACACTGTTTCCGTCTGTACATCAGGTTCACGTGGGCCCAGTCTAATTTATGCTAGACATAATTGATCCCACCACTGCCACCATTATTATACTAGCTGTGATGTAGTGGGCCAGAGCTTTTTGATTTTCTAAACTCGTGTAGGATTATCGTTCAAAAATAACACATTTTTCTTTCCCAAGTTCTTTATTAGAACAATTAAAATTAAGTTGAAAAATGCAATAATAACTTTACAATTCATAGAGAGACACTCTCAATTTTTATAACCATATCTATACTTCGAACACCCAACATGAGTGAACGTTTCATACTTCACATCTCTCACGTTGACAAAATACAACCTCTCTTTACCAAGGTCTCGTGTCTAATGTCCAGAACTGCTCACTAGCACATCCTTGAACTTTTTTTCACTAGGGGACGAGCGATCTTGCTGCCTCATTGTTCATTCACCCCGCTGTTTCTTGTAATGTCGAAATACTCTATTGAACACATCCCAAGGACACAGATAGGCATGCTATTTCTTCTGCTGCATACCTTTACATAAAAGACTATTGTCTTCCATGGAAATACCTGTTGGTTTCCCACGGTCAAATGTTTGCTGAGAAGGCTATGTCACAAGTTCTTTGCGTAACCCTGCATATTAGGAATTTCTACAAACATATTTCAGTATAGTAAAAAGAAATAAAAGACCGAAATTGCATAACTCAATTAAAAACCTCCATTAAGAAATTCACGCCCATACAAAGTAATGCTTGCAAATTCTTTTGTATTTGTTTTACATATTCTCTGTATATGATCTATAGAATTTATACGCATTATGTAATATTCAAATAGTTAAAAACTCATACTATAATTGAAAACGTACTTCAAACAACTATCGCTAATAGACAGCAGTGTAACCGAAATTTTTTATGTTTCCCTGTAAATTAACGATAACTATCATACATGTCATATTCTATAGTAAGCATCTTGTAATGTAAATCAATTACGGATGTCAATTTCACTTTGTTTGGAATATTTTAACATTATTAAAATATGCTTCAAACTTTTTTTTACTATAAACCGTTATACAACAAAATGCTTTTGTATATGAACCAGTAAGTAATAATAAATTGCTTGCATACCATATTCTGCATAAAGCATGTTTTAATACACATGATAAATCCATATTAATTTCACTATGTTTTAAATATCGTAACACCATTAAAAGACACCGCTCTTGTGTAATGTAATAGGATTCTTTTGAGTTTCTCTGTAAATGAACTAAAAATTCTCACATTGCATTAACAATAGAAAACGTATGCTATAGTAAGCGTCAAAAACATACGTCAATGCATGTCGATAAATTTCAATTCATAAATAAAACAGTTTCGTCTTCCTGATAAAAAGACTATTTTCATATTGGATAGTTTGACATGGTACGGATGCTTAGAAAAAGAAAAATATCCAAACATTTACGGCAAAGGATCGAATCGAATATGCCATATTGGATAGCTTGACCATTTGTAAATTTTAGAAAAAAGTGCATATTGGATACTTTGAAACAGTCATTATCTAAGTTGCTAAGCAATCTGGAGACGTGCCGATTTTAATTAGTACGTATCATGAACAATACAACAAAATGGCAGAAAATATGAAAAATGCATTTTTTCACATTGGATAGTTTGACATGGTAGCGACGATATGTTCATTTTTGTGAAAAATAATATACACTTTAACTTCAAAATTTTTATGCCTATCGAAAGTATATCATAAAATAATAATAACATTTTGAACTTACTCAAAATAACAACAAGACAAAGTTATGAAGTGATTCCACTCGACTTTCCGTACATCTATTTTAAAACAAGTGGGTAAGTGTGATCACATATAGCACAGAGAATTTCGTTTAATATTCCTTTCAAAACACTTTATCCTTTTGAAAAATCTGTTAGTTCCACATTTCGCAACCAGGGGGCGCACTCTATTCTAAACAAACCGCTATCCGAACGAAACTCCTACAACCTATCCGTACATATATTAGTCGAGGGAATCGGGCTCATAGCACCCGAGATATGTAGGCACCCCCTGGCGGTAAAAATTGGAACTAAACTATGTAAGTCTATGGAGCATAAAATGAAAGAGTGGTCAAAGGTGTGTCGGCAAATGTTAGAAAAGTGCCCCCGGGTAAAAAAGGGGGAGGATAAAAAATTGCTTAAAATGCACAAATTAGAGTCCGGAAGGGAAATAATATAAGACTTTTTGGAAAATTTTATGATTTTTCGTGCGGTCGAAAGTGTTCTGCTATAAGTATGCAAAATTTAATGTCCCCAACTTAATTAGGGCCTGAGTTAGAAAAATTGCTTCAAATACACAAGTTAGAGAGCGGAGGGGTAAATATAAGGATGTTTTGAAATTTTTATGATTTGTCGTGTGATTGCAAGTGTTTAGCTATAATTATGCAAAATGTCAAAAAAAAAAAGAGCTTAAAATACACAAGTTAGATCCCAGAGGGTTAAATATAAGACTTTTTCGAAATTTTGTGATTTGTCGTTCGATCGCAAGTATTTAGCTATAATTTTGCGAAATTTTAAGCCTTCAACTTAATTAGGGGCTCACTTAAAAAAAAAACTTAAATACACAAGTTAGAGTCCAGAGGGTTAAATATAAGACTTTTTCAAAATTTTATGATTTGTTGTTTTGATGTGAGGTGTTTAGCTATAAGTACGCAAAATTTCAAGTTTCCAATATATATAGTTTCTGAGAACGGGCACTGTGACGGACGGAAAGACAGACAGAGGAGTGAGACGAATAGGGTTTTGTCAGATGAACGAAACCCCAAATAGAAAGTTACGCTCTGTCTGTGTGTGTGTGTGTCTGTCTGTCTGTCCAAGATATCTAGCGAAATCTAGCGCACGTAGAAGTTTGAAAATTACAGTGAGGATAGTCCAAGGCAGGTCTGAGGCTCAGCTTTTTAATCTTTTCATAATTAGACCAGATATTAATTAAAAAACACAATGAATTCTCATCAAAAACTAATCCTTTTCATTCCGAACCGGTTATAGTGCTCGCGCATGCCCAGAACCCGGTTTACATAGAGGAAAGAAATGAAGAACCGAACGCAGGGATTTTTTGGGGTTTATTGCAGTTTTTTTAAGCCTTCGTCGTCCAAACAGATTAGTAACGGAAGACATACTCTCAAAGATCGTCTTTTACGTCTTAAATGCCGCAATCAGCTTGTGCAAACATCGTTATTAACCCTTTGGAATTTTTTTTTTTTTTTTCTTTTCACAAAGGGTCGTTTTTACTGTCTTCGTTTTCTACCATATGGCATCACTTCCCTAGTACAAACTTTTTGAGGTATAGATTAACAAAACATACATATGTAAAGCTAATACGTTCTTCTCTTTGAAGATGCAATCAGTTTTCAAAAATATGAATTTTAAACCTTTAAAAAAATTCGCGACCGCAAGTCACTTTGCGCCTTACGAAGACCATCTTTTTTTCTACGATGAAAGTACCTAAACGTTCGTATTTGAACACAATCTTTTCAGAGCATCTCTGCAGATCAGATTTACATCACCTACAAAAATTCCGAAAGGTTCGGATGAGTAAAAGTATTTTTTACCCCCCCCCCCCCCCAAAAAAAAAAAAGGAAATGTGCAAAAATTTCGACGAAACACTCAAAACCGGGATGTTTCAGAGCGGTTTCGCTCACCTTCGGCTCAGGTTTTCACTGCTAAATGTGCATATTTTTTCCCAAATTTTTAAAGAAAGCTCGGATACAGTTATATTTATAAACTACTAAAAATTCAGAGAATTCGGGTATCGATATTTTTTCCCGATTTTTTGTCACGAGATGCATAATCATCATACTTTATAACTGCCGAAAATCTCAAAGAGTTCGGACAACAATAACTATTTTTTTAACTACTGAAATAGACCAAGTGAAAGAAAAAGGTCTTCTTATGAGACATTTTATCACTTAATATTAATATTTTTACTCGATTGTTTTACGCAGAGTACGAAAACATACGTTTCTAACTTCTAAATATTTCAAAGAGTTTACACGATAAAGACTATTTTTTTCACATTTAAAATACCGGACGAACAGCCCCTCCCTACTCCCTCCCTTTTTTCGGCATATTTCAAAATTGCGCATCGACTCGAAAATCAAAATACGCAAAAAAGAAAACACCAAACAGCACGTTCTTCAAATTCTTTTTCCAACATTGCAAACCATTTCAAAAAATACGAAAATTAACCCTTTGAAAAAATTCATTCCACAAAGTCACTTTTCATTTTTTCCGCGCATTTTCCACAGGATTATCATTACGCACATTTTGATTTAAAAAATACGGTTAATTTTATACAACAGTTCTGAATTTTTAATGCTATAACCTTTTAAGTTAATGATCGAGTATCGATTTGGTTGAGGTATAATTGGATTTAGGGGTGAAATAATTAGTTTGAAAATAAAAAAAAATTCATTTTGAATTTCGATGCGAGAAAAAAAATAATAAAATAACATAAATAGTTACGCGTAAAATTCTGAATTTTACAACTAAATATCAATATTTTAGCCCGAAAATTACACACAGTCGTCAGAAAAATATTGATAACTCATAAATTTTGTTCAGAAATTATAACATATGGGGGAAAGTAATAAGTTACAATTTCAAAAATATTCACATTCCATCCATCTTTAAAAAAAAAAAAAGAAAGAAAGAAAGAAAAGAACAGAAGAAAAACACTGATTTTTACAACTGAAACATTAGTATCTTATCACGAAAGATACGCGCAGGCTTTGGATCAGAAGAAATGCATTTTTTTAAACGTTGAATCTCCCGCCTCTCCCTCTCCCGTTGCAGCTATTTCGAGTTATTATTCGCTAAATATGAATATTTTATTTATTTATTTATTTTCACAGTGGACACGTATTTTATATAACATAAACAAATATTTAAGCATTTGGGCAATTATAGATTGGGAAATTTATTATATTTTTGTGAAAAGTAACATTTTGTAACGAAAGGTGAAATTCTGTTACTCAAATGAAAAATCTTTTTACGAGCGCTTTTACCACTAAGAATGAATATGTTTTCGCGATTTTTTTTTCATTTAAAATTATAAATTCCGACAAAATCGGATTAACGATATAAAATCGTACAAATTTGAGGTTCATTTAGGGTTATTATCACGGGCCCGGGCAAATCAGCTAGTGGTTCCAGAAAGTTAATACACACACACACACATATATATATATCAGGCACAACTGAATCCATTGGATTCGGACGCTGGATCTCCCCCCCGTTTCCAAACTCGAGACATTACTTTTGCTCTACTACTGCTTGCTGATTTGTACAAAAAAACTACAAGTTCTTGCGAAGTGATTTATAACATATTCGGTAAATGAGAGCTAAATCAGAAATACCGCGTGGGAGTTATACTGTTTACACACGCACACACACACACACACACAAATCATGATTACAATACTTTCCTTGCATTATGTATTTGGAGAGAAAAAATATATTTGTGATGAACTTTGAAAGTCATTAAAATGTTTTCATAATTTTTCTTTGCAATTTTTATGCAGTTATTTTGCAAGAAAATTCATTTCTTATTTAAAAAGGCACTAATAAATTTAATAAACGTAGAAATTCAGCCAAAATATATAAACAAATAAAAGATTTTAAAATCTACATGACGCGGTGTTAACATTTTGATGTACAATTTTAGTTCATTGAAAACCGACTTTTATACATTATGATTTGTAAAATAATCACATCTTTCTATATTTATTACTATATGAAAAAAAGGACGTTTTGGAGCATTTCCTTTATGTTTTATAATGTCTTTAAGTTAATAATTTGAATTATTCACAAACATACCGTCATAGAAAAGTTAATGAACAAGCTTTAATATATTAATTTCGTTGTCGTTTTGACGGGCGACAGCTGATTGACGAGTAGGAGGATGTTATAAGAATATTTTTTTTTCTAGATAAATTGATACTAAAATGTTGAGAAGTACATTATAACCAATTTTGAACTTACTTTCCCGCATAAAAATGAAAAATTTACAAATTTTGTAATTTTTACGAACGTTTATTCTTTTCCAGTATCGCGAGTACGTCTAATCATTTAGGTTTAATATTATTACCTTATGACTATTTGTATTTTATTTTCTGTTAAATACTTCGTTTTGAGCTGATTTGATCATTGTAAAATCATGGGTGTTTTACATTTTAATTACATAATTCCCTTTGTTTTTTAAAATCAACTTTAGATACCTCATCATCGGGGAGGGGATGGGATTTTCTTAGGCATCGGCCAGTTTTGGAGAGGTTTCTATAAAAGAGGGATGCCTTCAGAGGGGAAAGTTACCCAATTTATCGTTCTTGTAGAAGGAAAACCCTGGAAACTTTGCACACTCACTCCACCCATACCGCGCTTGTGTCTGATTTGCATACTACGGCCCAAGCTTCTGCTCTTGTGTTCAGCATACTAACTAATGGGCTGGGTGAGCCCACCTGATAATCGAATAACTTTTTTCATTTTCTCATAAATGGAATACATTTGGAATTATAGTCGATCGCTTCCTTATGATAGCCTTTCCAAGATTGTCGCGTCCCGAAAATTGGCATAAGATGCCAAATTTGACAGTATTTTCAGAATAGTCTTTAGTTACAAAATGCTACGAATGGGAAACTTTTAAGTCTTCGTGATTCAGAACCACTCAACTGCACTTATTTCTAGTCAAAAATTTACAAAACCACCGAGATAAGCCAGCAGATATATTTCAAGTTAGACAGGGGTTGGGTTGGGTTGATTTTTGACGGCCGATTATCTACTCGAAGGATATGGGCCCTAGGGGGGGGGGTGCCCTCCGTGGGGGTCTTTTCCAAGTTAGACAGAGTTTGTTGTATCGAAAATCGTTCTGGGGGGGCTTTAAAATCTTCCCATGTTAGTAAAATTTCCCTCTTACACAGAGTCCACCTTAGACAGAGTTTACTGTAACACATAACAGTGCTGCAACTTGCTGAATAACAAGCATGTATTTAAATAAATTTAAAAAAGAACTCAAAGCTTTGCAGTTCATACTGAGAAGATAACTCTTATCTATTCCTTACCTTAAATCAGAGACTCTGAAACAGAAAAATGGTGGGAGTAAGTATTTTATTAGTGTTCTTATAACTAATAAAAATTAATAATGCAATTTTAACCACCACCTAATATGTTTCATACAATAAAACCTCTGAAAATAGAACCTGTATATAACGGAAAACTCCGTGAGTTCTGCTAAATGATGTGCCTTTTAAGATGAAAACCTGTCTAAAACGCAATATTTTTTCGTGTTTCATTCTACTCCTCTTAAGCAGGTTTCAGTGCATTTTGAAAAACATTTGTAATTAAACTTGATATTTTCTTTTTATTTCGGGAAGGCTACAGCTTCATCAGATGCCTGCCCCCCTTGGATATGCTACTGGCATGTCTTATATATATATATATATATATATATATATATGGTTAGTCGATTGTTTGCCGCCTGAATGAGATTTTCTAAATATTTCATGCCTGTAGGAGTGAAAAGGACTTTGTAATTTTATTACATAGATTCGCATCATTGAAAAGAAAATGAAAGTTTAGAGAACACCCTTATTCAAGCTCAAAATGATTTGGATATAGTGCTCCTCACTTAGAAGATTTGTGATACTATTGTTATTTGTGATATTTATGGTAAAATAACCATTTCCAAAGTCCTCTTTTCTTCTTTCCAATGTCACCTCTTTGACTAATTATTTGGCTGTCAGAAATGGAAACAATGATAACTAAAGAAAATAATTCAAAAAATTAAATATGAGTATAATTAATTTTTATCAGTGTCGAAGAAATATATCAAATGTTTTCGAACTTTCAAAAAGTTTTTTCAACTTCCCATTGGTTATTGACCGATTAATTTGGCAGCATTCACTATGTGTGTGGAGCTGTGAATCATTATAATTATTTGACTGTTTTTTTTCCCGACTCATTGACCCCTAAGAGCAAATATTCACATTTTAGAGTATGAGAAGAAGAAGAGGAGGTTGAATTTCTGAGGGTTTGCATTCGCTAGTTTGCTGCTAAATTTAGAGGATAGAAACAGGAAGGGGAGAACGCTGCCTGTCATGGTGGAGGGAAATGCAAGGACAACGAACACACTTTGCTCAGAGCAGCTGTTGGAAACTAGAATGTAGAACAGAGATGTTACCCATACCTTTGTTTACCGGCACCAGCTCAAGGGAATGAACTTTGTATTGGATATTTCCTACAAAATACCATTGCTTCCAACACCATTTCTCGTGAAATAAGTACATCATTTAAATTATGAGATGAGAATAAGATATTCTAATTCAATCGTAGGTTTTCTTCCTAAAAGTTTCTCCCAGGTATTAATTATACGAGTTGGAAAAGGGAGGTAGCGGTTTAGAACTATAACATCAATATAAAAATTAGTGTTTTGTAACAAAAATAACAACAGAAAATGGCGTTTAATAGCAGAAAATATTGTACAAATGAACTTGATAATGATAGATCATTACGTCTTGAACATCGCTTCCTATTGCTGAGGAAGCTTGGACAAGGAACCTATGGAAAAGTACAACTAGCTTTGAACAAGGAAACAAATGAAGAAGTAAGTTCCTAAGTTTTAACATAATGCATGGTATAAAAATATCATATTTATGTTTTTGTAAGTAATTCTTAATTTTAATATATTGATTAAACATATGAGGCCCGCAAATATAATAAAATGCCTGTTTGCCGCACATAATTCTAATTCACGTAATATTTATAAATATTAACTTCGGGCAGATAGATTTTAAAATTGTAATATTTCTAAAAAAATATATAAATAAATAAATAAAATAAAAGTTTAAGCATTCATGTTTTGGACTCTCTAATGAACAAAATATGTAAAATCAAATTTAGTAATTTTCATTATTTTGAATTCATTTTTTCTTTTCTGGATTATTCAACGAAAACCGACAAAGTAACGCTTGTTTGTTTGTTAATATTTGCTGTATTGTTTTCCTATTTGTTATTGAAAATATGTCCTTCAAAAGAGGAAACAGCTTTTGTCATTGCTATTTATTTCGCTAAAAAAGCTATATAGAAAGAAAAAAATTAGAATGCTACAACTTATTTATTAACAAAGGAATTTTATTTTATTCAAAATGCTTAAAATGATTAATAGTAAAATGCAACGAGCTAGAACAAAATAACGAAACCAAGCGTATTTTGAGAAATAACTCATTTTTTTATCAGCACATTAATTTTTCAAAAAGTGTAACAAAACTCAAAATAATGAAAAATATAAAGAAGGTTAATTTTTGTCATTTTTACCTTTATTTACGTTTAATGTTACTTGGCTGTTAAAATTATTTTACATAGATACGTATACAAACATGAGGATATTTACTCATTTTACGTAAAAACCGATTATCAGTTGAAAAATTTAATATTTTTTATTTACTTATGAAACACAGTTTTATCCAGTCGCTTGGAGAATCCGAGATTTAAAAAAATACATGATTTACCAAAAGATAGTTAAAACTGAAGAATTAATTTACCATTAACAATATTATGATCATGTGTCTACAGCAATCTAGCATGTTTATTTTGTGCCTAAAAGTAATAGTTTCCATTTTAGCGCGTATATTCAATTAAGAATATCCAAGAATATATATATTTTTGTGATTAAGGGGCACACAGTTTATTATATATATATATATTTGATTTTTACACACACATACATATGTATATATATAATAACAGTTTTTGTAATTATAAACTATTGATGCAAATGAAAAATCGACCAAAAAAAAAAGAGATTTTTTAGTTATGAGACTATAAAACTGATAATTCATAATTCTATATTTCAAAAAAAAAAAAAAAAAAAAAAAAAAAACGGAAGAAAAAAAAATGAATGTAAAAATTATTACAAGAACAAACTTATATTGCAGAAAACTTCATCAGGGGAAATATTCCACAATATAAGAAAAACACAATTAATTTCTGTTGAGAAAAGTATGCGAAGGTATAAAGTGCTTTTTCCGATTGCCCTATCAATTGTGACAAAAATATCAAAAGAGAAGCTAAGACAAACACAATGAAATGAAAAAAAAAAGGCCATAAAATAATATTGAATTACCTAATTATTATGAACAGAAAATTGAAATAATAATTTAACTAACCATTTCTGTGTAGATTAAAAGATAAAGTATATATATATATTAAGTATAAATACCTAGCAAAACTGTGATCTTGAAAATTGACAATCACTTGAAATTATTATAAGGTTACGTTTAACAGTTAATGTAGCCAAATGTGAAAAAACAAAATTGAAAAGATAAATATAATTTTGAATTTTTTTTTTATATTAAAACAGTCGCAAAACTGAAAATAAAAATGAAAAAAAAAATGCAATAAAAAATTAAAATTCTTTATGCATATCTTACTTTTTAAATGTAAATTGCTTAAAAAAAAATTTAGTTTTTAGAAATTGATTAGCACTTAAAAACTGATACATCTTCTGAAAGTGTAACCTTTTTGCCTACTGCTTTCATTTTTGGCTGTAGAAAAGATTAAATATTAATTTGACTTCAGAATTTAGAAAACAAAATATTTACGAATTTTTTTATTTCTTAAAAGAAAGATAAATAATTTTTATGAATACTTTTCACTGCAATAATCATATTTTCAGAAATTTTCTTTCAAAACGAAAAATTCTGAGGACAATTTGATAAATATATAGCTGAAAATAAGTGTACGAAGTCTCTTAACTTCATCTTTTATAAAAATTTTGATGTATCAATTTAAATATGACAAATCTTTTAAAAAAAAAAAAAATCCCTGCCGGTTCGGCCTGCAGGCGGAGGTAGATTTCGAAGTTAAGAGAAGTTTCGAAATTTCAGTCACGAGAAGAAAGGAAAACTCTAATGTTAAGTCTATGGGAGCGGTATTTTCAAATTTCTCGCTTTGATTTTAATATTTTTGAATGAATTTTTTGCATAGGATAACTGAGGAAGATCTACAACCCGGCCAGTTTTTACTTTTTCGATTTTGGTTATAATTTTTTTTTATTATTATTTTAGAATAGTTTCGACTTAACAACCCGTTCCAACCGGTTCCGAAAGTGAAAGTAATAATAATAATAAAAATAGATCGTCCTCAGCTATCCTATGCAAAAAAAGTCATTTAAAAATATTAAAATTCAATCGAAATAATTGAAAACAACGCTCCCACAGACTTAGCATTTGCGTTTCCGTTTTTCCCCGTAACTAGTGTGGACTCTTAAGTACTAATTTTACCAACAAAAACTAAATCAAGATTAGAGATAAACCTAGTTTAACAATTTTATTTGGCCGCTTTTGACGAATTTTTAATTTCATTTTTTTGTAAGAACTGGGTTTATCAGAATCATGTTAAGGCGGTATTAAAAAAAAATATTTTTCCACGCTCAACAACTCGAAATTTTCTGACACATTTTCAGACTCATTTTTAAAAGTAAAAACATGAAACTTGTTGACGGGATTTTTTGAAGAGATTTATAAGTGATCTGTGTTTTTATTTTTCGCTCAATTAATTAGAACTTGATTTACAAACAATTATTTTCTTAGTACGACCATTTTTTTCATTTCCAGCACTATCGCTTCGGGAAATGCGGTTCAAATTGCCCATTTTGATAGCATTTTTTGAAATATATTCTGCCTTTGTCAAAAAATCAGCCAATACGGCACATTATATAGTTTCTGAATAAGAGAACCTACCAAATGGATGCGTTTGAGAGCAAAAATGAATTTAAAAATGAATTAGAAAATAAGCAGTTTGGATTTTAATTAATTCTTCAACTACTTCTCAGCAGTGAAATTACGTTTGAGTGAAAAAATATAAGCTGAGCATTGTCCTCGTGGCTTAATGGTAGAGCACTAGAGCGCTATTCCAGGGGTCCGGGTTCGGTTCCCTGTTTGGACGTTTTTCACTCTGTTGGTTTACACTTAGTTAGCAAAGTGATAATTCACGTCTTTAATGAGCAGTTTGGATTTGAGTACACCCTTAATACGATCGTTTTTTGGTCAACCCCTATTTTTGTTTAATTTATTATTGCTGTAAGAGTTGGTCCTATCAAAAACGTGTCAATATAAAAGTTATAGATAATATTAAGAAGATTTATAATAAATTTAAGCGGATTGGATATCTTGTGAATTGACGAAGTTATGAATTTTTTTCTTCTTCAACCCCCCATTTTTTCCCCTCATAAGAGATGGTCATATCAAAAACTTGTCAATATAAAAGTTGTAGATAGTATTAAGAAGATTTATAATACGTTTAAGTGAATTTGATATCTTGAGAATTGGCGAAGTTATGAATTTTTTTCTTCCTAAATCCCTGTTTTTTTTTCGCCCTTTTTCGCCCATTTTTAATTTTATCAAAAATCTGTGATTCATAAAGTTTTGGCCTTTTTCCTAGAAGTAATAATAACTTTAAACTGATTTGATATGTATTTTAATTAAGAAGTTATGTTTTTTTTCTGTTTTCACAAAACCCCTCCCTATTTCCATCCCCTTGGTCTGATTTTGCACATTAACGAACTTGACTGAGATTTTCTGCCCCTTAATTTTATGTATCAGTTTGGAAGAGATTTGTGCAGAATTATGGAAGTCCATAAAAAAGTGATATACATATAGATAGATAGATAGATAAGTTTTGAACTGGGGGTGGTTTTGGGTTCTAGGGGTCATGATTGTGTAGATCTGCAAACATTTTTCAGAAATTCCAACATAGGGAGAATGTAATAGATAGTATTTCTTACGAAATCCACCTAAAAAATATAAGATAGGGTAAATGCACCAGTAGTCGGCCACTTTGAGATAAAATACGTTATGAATTGCTTATTTTTGATTACAATTCCCCTATATGTAGCCATCCTTTATACGTCATAAGCCATCAGCAAAGAATTGTGGGCATTTTTATTGCGTTAGTAATCAGCCATTTTTTATTTGGTGGCGGTCAAATAACCGTTTTTGCTATTTTTTTGTTAACCGATGACAAAATTTTTAAAAGACTAGCATTAATTTATTTTTTATTATTTTCTAAAATTAGAAGACTCTACTATTAAAAAGTTTAATAAACTAATGTTTTTCAGTATCAAAATTCAATAACTGTGTTTGTAGTAATTAATTTTAATGTGGCCGACTATTGGGTATTATATTTACTTACATGTTCAGTAATCGGCCACCACGGTTGACTACTGGCTAAAAGGCTATTTCACTTTTTTGAGTCTACTTTTAATAATTTGATTTTTTTCGTAATTTGATTATCACAATTTGAGATTTACATAACCTTTTACTTGCATTTTATTTTATGTACACTATATATAAGGTGTTCTGGGGTAATAACGCCACGTTAAGATTCTACCAATTTTTACGGCTTAGTTTTAGATTTTTTTTTTCCCAAACAAATATGGGATTTGATACAGTAACTTATTGATTATGTATACAAGAAAGACTATTTTAGCAGATAGCTATTCATAAAATATAGTAGCATGATTTCTTGACCAATGCTATTAAGCGTTATTACCCACCTGTTGGGTAATAAAATAGCGTCTAAATTGCGGCCCTCAAAACGGCTCTTATCACAAATGCGCCCAAGAAATTCCCTTGCACTTTGCCCTGGCTCATACTATGTCATTATTATTTACTTTAGTGTTGCATTTTTAGACTTCATAGTGTTTACAAATAAAAAATGAGAACAAGTAAAAATTTAATTTAAAAAATCAAAAAACCCGACTGCGTAAAAAGCGAACTAATTAATTATTTCCCATCTATGTGAAACTATTTTTATATTACTTACCTATTTTTTTTTATTTACTTGTATGGATGACATTTAAGTTGTGTTTAATTGTTAGTTCCTATCTATAAACACTGTTTTGATGAGGTCTATAGATGTCTATGATGGTTAGAGTTGCAGCCAAGCTAGAGATCCTACCTACACGACTTCCAGGTTGTATCATATTTAAACGGAGCTTCTGACTGTAAAATAGTCAATGAAACATCGTCTTCATTTTGAAAGACCTATCCAATGGTATGCCACTCAATAGGGTGCGAAAAAAAAATGTTCGTCTCTACCGCCATTTTTTATTTTACGGCCGTCATTTTGAATCGATAAAAACAATACCTAGCCTATAACCATCGGACGGTTAAGACGAATCGATAGAGACCTCATTCATTAAAATCCATCCAGCCGTTGGGATGTTTCGAGGGTATAAAGAAATCCACATACCCAGATATGCGTGAAACACATAACCCTTCTTGGCAGTCGGGTAAAAAGACTTATAAATATCATTCATGCACAAGTTAAATGAAATTGATTTGCACTCATGCGTTCGTCAATGACTGCAACGTTCACGAATTCCGTTCGTTTGTGATCGCGGATTTCGCGAATTTAGTACGTTTTTGAGACTGCTGCATCCAGTGAATTTTTTTTTTATGAGTGCTATGCGCTTATTCGTTCGTTAGTGTTTGCGGCGATAACGAATTTCGTTCGTTTGAGATCGCGGCTCTCGCGAATTACTGCTTTTTTGAGACAGCTGCACGACGAGGTTGTTGCACCCAGTGATGTTTTTTTTTTCGGTTTACAAGAGCGCTATGCGCTCATACGCTCGTAACTGATTGCGGCGTTAACGAATTTCATTCGTTTCTGATTGCGGCTTCCGCGAATTTAGTGCATTTTCGTGACTGCTGCACGACGAGTTTGCTGCATCCAGTGATGTTTTTTTTCGGTTTTCATGAGCACTATGCGCTCATACGTTCGTTAATGATTGCGGCGTTAACGAATTTCGTTCGTTCGTGATCGTGGCTTTCGCGAATTACTGCGAGTTATAGATTGCTGCTCGACGAGGTTGCTGCATCAAGTGATATTTTTTTTTTGTTATCATGAGCGCTACGCTCTCATACGTTCGTAACTTATCTCGGTGTTAACGAATTTCGTTCGTTTGTGATTGCGGCTTTCGCAAATTTAGTACCTTTTTGAGACTGCTACACGATGAGGTTGCTGCATCCAGTAATTTTTTTTTCGGTTTTGATGAGCACTTTGCGCTCATACGTTCGTTACTGATTGCGGTGGTAACGAATTTCGTTCGTTCGTGATCGTGATTTTCGCGAATTACTGCATTTTAAATGCGGCTGAACGACGAGGTTGCAGCACCCAGTGATTATTTTTTCGGTTTTCATGAACGCTATGCGTTCATACGTTCATTACTGATCTCGACGTTAACGAATTTCGTTCGTTCGTGATCGTGACTTTCGAGAATTACTGCGTTTTAGTGACTGCTGCACGACGAGGTTGCTGCACCCAGTGACACTATGGATTCATACGTTGTTACGGATTGCGGCGTTAACGAATTTCGTTCGTTCTTGATCGTGGCTTTCGCGAATTGCTGCGTTTTAGAAATTGCTGCACGACAAGGTTTCTGCATCCAGTGATGTTTTTTTCTGTTTTCATGAGCGCTGTGCGTTCATACGTTCATTACTGATTGCGGCGTTAACGAATTTCGTTCGTTCGTGATCGTGGCTTTCCCGAATTACTACGTTTTAGAGATTGCTGCATGACGAGGTTTCTGCACCCAGTGATGTTTTTTTTTTTGTTTTCATGAGTGCTATTAGCTCATACGTTTTTTACTGATAGCGGCGTTAACGAATTTAGGGCGTTTTTGAGACTGCTGCACGATGAAGTTGCTGCATCCAGTGCAGGGGCGGATTTATGAAGTGAGGGGCCCCTCTCACTGGAACTTTTTGGGGCCCTTCCATCTTACAAAATTGGGTATATTTATAAGTTAAAAATAATAGATATCCAAAACTTAATTACAATAATTACTTACAAATTAATTAAAATGTATTCAAATTGTTAAAGATTAATTACACAAACTTTATTTCATATTCTAATTACATGAGATTATTTTACATGAACTTAAATATTGTGACGGATAAATGTGTTAAAATTATGTTTCTTATTTTCCTTTCCATTTTTTAAGAACATAAAATGATAATTCAAACCAAGGTTATTCATAGAAATTAAGGAAACAGTATTTTAGTATCTGCTGAGCTATAACTCAAATCCTCTTTTCTTTACTTTTCATTTTTGGTTCATTTATGACATGAAATAAGATATAAATATATGGGGTTCTGATGCGCGGGACTGCAGCGGCCCGCGCTGCATCCCATTATCTTGCTTGAAATTTTAATTTCATGTTTTAATAAAATAATTTCATAAATCAAATAAATTCACCAATTATAACCAAATTAAATTATATTTTTCTTCTTTTCTACACAACGGGGTTTCAAAGAATGACAAATGCTTTATGAACTTAAAAAGAATTCGAAGCTCCACGAGTTGTTTTATAACCATCTGCACTGGATTTTCATGTAAATGTATTTTTTAAACATCTATATATAGGTTTGTAATTGAGTGTGTCTTAATAGCAAATGCTTTAAAAAATGGCCCCAAAAATGTAAATGTCGCACTTCCACAACTGAGATTAGCGAAACATCTGCTAAAATAGAAAAAAATCCCTGGCGGCTCAGCCTACAGCCACAGGTAGATTCCGAAGTTAAGTACTAATTTTACCAACAAAAACCAAATCAAAATTAGAGATCAAACCTGTTTAATAATTTTATCTGGCCGCTTTTGACGAGTTTTTAATTCCATTTAATACGATATTTTTTTTTCTTTTGCTATAAGAGTCGGTCCTATCAAAAAGTTGTAGATAAAAGATAATATTAAGAAGATTTATTATAAACTTAAGCGGATTTGATGTCTTGTGAACTATATAAAATATAGTTCAAACTTTAATTGTTGAGCGTCACATTAACCTTGAAAAACATATAAAATACGATGTTACAATTCTGATAAAATTTTACTCTTTTTTTTTAACATCTTTGATGGTTTTCATGTTGTAGAAACCTTTTATGTATTTTTTAGCACCTTTTTAAGTAAAATTTTATCAGAATTGTAACATCGTATTTTTTATATGTCTTGTGAACTGACGAAGTTATGATTTTTTTTTTCTTCATCCCCCCGTTATTGTTTGTTTTTAGATTTTTTTTATATATAAAAGTTGGTCCTATCAAAAAGTTGTAGATCAGATTAAAAAGATTTATAATAAATTTAAGTGGATTTGATATCTTCTGAATTGACGAAGTTATGAATTTTTTTCTTCTTCATCCCCCCCTTTATTGTTTGTTTTTAGTTTTTTTATATATATAAAAGTTGGTCCTATCAAAAAGTTGTCAATATAAAAGTTGTAGATAAGATTAAAAAGTTTTATAATAAATTTAAGTGGATTTGATATCTTGTGAATTGACGAAGTTATGAATTTTTTTCTTCGCCCTTTGAGCCCATTTTTAATGATATCAAAAATCTGTCATACATAAATTTTTGGCCCTTTTTTTAGAATTAATAATAACTTTAAACTAATTTTATATTACAATTAAGAAGTTATAGGATTTTTTCTGTTTTCACAAAACCCCTCCTTATTTCCACCCCCTTGGTTCAATTTTGATCATTAACGAGCTTGACCGAGATTTTCTGCCGCTTAATTTTATGTAACAGTTTGGAAGAGATTTGTGCAGAATTATGCAATAGTGTACATAAAAAGGTGATATATATATAGTTTTGACTGGTCATGATTGGCGTAGATCTGCAAAAATGTTTTAGAAATTCCAACATAAGGGAGAATGTAATAGGTAGTATTTCTTACGAAATCTACCTAAAATTCATATTGGGGAAAACTATAGGGGGCATTGTCTTTGACAATCGTGATATATTTGATTGTAGTGTGTCATTTTTGATCTAGATATGGAGAATTTTTTGAGAGGGAAGAAATATGAACACTTACGATGCAATAATAAACTATTGATTACTAGCTGACCCACCCGGCGTTGCCCGGGCCCGTAAAAATGAACTTAAACAAAACTCAAGTTTGTATGATTTTATATCTTTGGAAAATCGGGACCCCAATGGCTTAAGCATCATAGAGTGTTTCAAATTAACTTAGTTTTCGGGGATCCAATGCCTTCGGCAGTGTCTAGTGTGTTCCCAACAAACCTCTTTCTGAATGAACCTGTGACCTGGTTCTCCGTTGCCTATGGCAGTGTGTACCAGGAGTGCTCCTCACGCACCGAAGATAATTGAAAAACAAATTGAATGAGCTGAACTTCTTAGTAATCGGACCCATAGAACCCGACCTGAGAATGGGCCCCCTGGCGGTTGAAGATGGAACTAAAACCTGAAAAACTATCATAAATTAAATTGAGTGAACCAATTTCTGTTGAAATCGAGCTCATAGAAACCGAGAAAAGAATGCTCCGGTAATGTTCGAAAATTGTGGTAACAGAAGTCCAAGATAAACTTTCATAATGCAGAAAGTAGCTAAATCGTAATCTATTTTGAATGAACCAATTCCCGTTGAAATTGGGCCGATAGAATCCGAGGAAGGAATGCGCTCCCTAACGGTGGAAGGTGCCCCCTCCTCTATCAATTTAACAAATTATCTTTAACAAAAGTTGTAAAAAACCAGAAAAATCCCCCCCCCCCAAAAAAAAAAAAATAAAACGGGCTTTTTTGTTTAAACCAGGTTTTTTTGGTTTAAACAGGGTTTTTTTAAAATATATTTTCCCTATAACATATACATGCACATTTATTGATAAAAATAAACATTGTTAGATATATAAGTAATATGACATCATTTAAAATAATTTAAATTAAATAATTACAGTCAGTTATGTAGAAAATTTAAATAATTTCAAATTTAAATATTATTAGTAAAGTACTATGTCTTATGTTCCAAAAACAAAATGCTCTACATAGTGATACAATGATCCCTTGAAAATCTTAATAAACAATCCTTTGATTACTATTACTAATAATGATGTAGTTTCTTGAATATAATGTACTTTCCCTTGTCTATTCACAAAAAATTTCTCTGAAATACTTGTTATCTGGGATGTCCGATTTTTCTGTTTTCTTTCTATACGTGGGCAATTATTATCTTTTATTGAAAATAAAGAATTTTATAAGGAATTCCTGAAATGATTTGGCATTTAGCAGTTGAGTCTTTACATATTTCAAGAAGTTGTGTGCATTGTCATTTGACACGTCTCTTCTGAACCTCCCAGGTTAAAAAGGAAAAGAAAAGAAAAGAAGAAGACAGTAAAATAAGCAGAAACACCTATTTACTAGCTTTTTACGCGACTGAAAATATTGATCTTAAAATGGACAGTAATTTTATAAAAGTTGTCATCCAATACTACATTTAAACACCGCCAGGATTTTTTTCTAAGCTATTTTATAATACACATTACTTTTAAATTACAAAACTAAAAATTAATAATATATCTTTTTAGACATTTTTCATGAGACTTTTCTTTGTTATAGCTCAAGCAAACCTTATTTCAATACCCCCCCCCCCCTCTCATTTCCTTGTTAGATCCAAAGTAATGGGTTTGGTTATATTATACAGGATAGAAATGGATTTTGTTGCATATTTTATTTAAAAAAGTAAACAGGTGCATATTCAATAGAATTTGAATTTTAAAATTTAAAATGAGAAACTAACTTATTTCCTTTTTTTACTATCTAATTTTCTTGTGCAATTATGTTTATAGGAGCCAAGACCAATAAAGCACTTCACTAAACTTGACTTTAGTTTTTTTATTTTTATTTTTTCAGTGTGATTAGTTTGCTGAACATATAATTTTTTTTCCTTGAGCTAATCACTACTTCACAAATATAAATAAATTCAACTGGAAGACAGTATCTCCAGTATGGTTAACTTTCTTATATAATATTAATAATATGAGGTTGTTGAAGAATTTTTTCTATTCAAACACTTCTTGTAATTTTGTGTGATAACTCCGAATCAATATTTTTGGACATTAGATTTAGCAAGTAACGGAAAAAATAGAATTTAAATATTGAAATATTATAACTAGCACCCAAATTTTCAGTGCTTTCTTAATTCGACTTCATATCTTCAGTTTCTTTTTTATAATACCCCAATAACAACTCGGTAATCCCCAATCAAGAAAATTTTCTTTTACAGCTTGACTGAAATGTTAAGATCATTTTATGTTATTAATTGCTGTAAATAATCTGCATTTTCACAAATGAAAATATTTTATGCTAAATATTGAATATTTGTAATCTATTTTATGTTTGCTAAATTCACATGCTTTAAGTTATCTCTTTAGAGCCCCAGATATGTTCATCAACACATGCAATTTTCATTCTACATTCATACAAACATGACCTAGACTTACTATGTCTCATGTTAACTGCCGAGATATTTTTAAAAGTAGAAATTGTTTATATCCAACAATTTGAAACATTTAAATTACGATATATATATATATATATGTATATATATATATTCTATTAGGTTTGTTCTAAAAAAGCCAATTGGTTTTTAGAGAAATAAATCAGTAGAAAAAAAAAAACATGACTTAAACCACGCTTAAAACCAATTAGTTTAAACCGTGCTAAACCTGCGCTTTAACATTAACCCAATATTTAATTTACGGATGAAATCCCCCCCCCCCCCCCCATCTCTACATTTAACCACTTACCTTTAACAATAGCGTTATTTTTAATCTATGGCTGTAGTGACTAAACGTAAGTCGATGCGGAGAAAGAAAATTAATATTCGAAATACGTGGTAGCAAGGGTATAAGGAAATTTTTTAGTAGTTTAGTAGTTCCGGAGGATCCTAGAACTATGTTTAATAAAATTGCAAGAGAATCGGATCATTTTTAAAGAAGCTGCACCAGGGCCCCAAGAAGGCGATTAACATTTACAATTGGTCGTAGCTGAAGTCTGAGAAATTTTTTTGACCTTCATGTATTAGCTGAAGAACCTAAGAAATTGTTACCAAAAAAAGCTAGTGAATCAGACTCTTTTTAAGGGGGCTATAATAGGGGAACCATAAGATGTCAATTGATAGTTGAGAGTAGAGCCCTAAGATGAAAACATGTTAAAAGGTCCTAGTACTTAAATCTTTAGATCTTTAATTAGTCGAAATTAAGCATAGGGTATGAAAAAATCATTAGAATAAAACTTTAAAGAATAGCGCAAAAATTAGGTGGAATTCTTCAAAAAGGGCCCTAGAGCCCCCCCCCCCCAAAAAAAAAAATATGAGGGGTAGCTGGAGGTCCACAGAAGTTGTTAGAAAAAAAGCTATTGAATCAGGCCATTTTTAAGGGTGCGATAATAGGGCGCCCGAAAGGGGCCAACTGATAGTTGAGAGTAGGGCCCTGGGATAAAAAACATATTAAAAGGTTCTATTACTTAGCACTTTAGATTTTTAATTAGTCAAAATTAGGCATAGGGTATGAATTAATCATTTGAATTAAGCTTTAAAGAAATGCACCAAAAATGGGGGGAAATGCTTGAAAAAGGGCCCTAGTGCTCCAATAAATATATGAGGGTGTTAACCCGGTGAGAGGAGTCCCAGACTCAATTGTAAAGTTATGCATTGAGAGGGTGACACAATTAGGGGGTGAAAAATGCATGGCGATCGAAAAGCTTAAGGGGCTCGGGCCCTGGGAAGCCAGGGCCTTAACTGGAATGTAGGAACGGTGGAATAATTAAATGGATAAAGTTCTCCCAAAACAAAGATCGAATTAAAAGGGGCAATTTATTAACAATTTAGGACACAAAAACTTCAAGGGGTCCTGTACTAGGTCCCAGGACACAAAGGTCTTATCTCGAATGTAGTTGGGTGTAAGAAAAAATTTTAGTACTTTATAAAGTAGCCGCAGGATCCAAACTACTATGTAAACGAAAATTGCAAGAGAAATTGACTATTTTTAAAGAAGATGGACGAAGGGCCCAATAAGGCAATTAATATTCAAAATTATTGGTAGCTGAAGTCTAAGATTTTTTTCTTTCTTTTCTTTTTCTTTTTCTTTTCTTTTTCTTTTTCTTTTCTTTTTTTTTTGTAGTTTATGTAGTAGCTGGAGGACCCAAGAAGTTATTAGAAAAAAAGCTAGTGAATTGGACAATTTTTAACGAAGCTATAATAGGAAACCCAAAAGAGGCCAACTGATAGTTGAGAGCAAGGCTCTAAAATGAAAACATGTTAAGAGGTCCTAGTACTTAGTGCTTTAGATCTTCAATTCGGCGAAATTAATCATAGGGTTTGAAATTATCATTAGAATAAAATTTTAAAGAAATGCGCAAAAAATGGGGGGAAATGCTTTAAAAAGGGTCCTAGGGTCCAGATAAAAATATGAGAGTGTTGGCCCGGGGCAGGACTCCAAGAATCAACTTTAAAGTTACGCATTGAGAGGGTGACACAATTAGGGAGGGGGAAATGCATGGCTCACAAAAAGTGCTAGGGGCCCTGGACCGGAGCTTATGGCGCCAGGGTCTTACTTGGAATGTAGAATTGGAAGCTAAGTAAATTAAAAAAGAGCACCAAAAACGAATATTGTATTAAAAGGGGCAATTTATTAACAATTTAGGGCCAAAAACTTCCAGGACCCTGACCAGGCCCCGGGGAGCCAGGATCTTACTTGAAATGTAGAATGGGGAATAACTAAATGGAGAAAGAACCCCAAAAATGAAGAAAATCTGATAAAAAGGAGGCAAGTTATTAAAAATTTGAAAGGCCGGGTCTTAAAAAATAAAAAATCTTATCCTCAGGTGCATCAGAAAATGGCTTAGACTATCCTTACCCAAATTTTCAAACATCTAGATTAGGCGGTAGATTTTGCTAGCCATCGCACACACAGAGCGAAACTATCTTTTATTAGTATAAATAATCAGTAACAAAGTAAAAATACATTTAAAATATCAGCTTTATGAAAGTTGCAAACCAAGTGTAGGGCCCCCCAAAATTGGGCGCCCCAGGTTGGTGGCCCATAATTTAATCGGGCCCTCAATCTGTATAATTAAGTCGTCATAGAATGACTTTAACAGGTTTCCTTTCGGATCAGACCCACAAGTTTCCTTTGAATCCCACCTCATTCCTCCACAACCAACTCCCCAACGAGCTTAGTCCTGATAATAAATAACGGAAAAATAATAAGGAAAGCTAAAACATTTCTGGTAGTAGCAAATGATAGAAAATAATTTTATTTATTACATTAAAATGATGTGATATTAACTGAAAAATTAAAAAAGAAGACTAAGAAAATCGTTTTATCAAAATGTCACATTTCTCTTCGAACTCAAAAGAAGATTTGGGGGCCCTTGTAATGCGGGGCCCCTCGCGATTGCGACCATCGCGACCCCTTAAATACGCCCCTGATCCAGTGATTAGTTTTAGTTTTGATGAACGCTATGCGCCCATGCGTTCATCACAAAAAAAAGATGACAAAAAAAACAAGAATTTTTTTTATAAAATCGCATAATTATATCAAAACGACTGTTACTATAAAATCACAAATATATAATAATAAGATAACTACTAAAATAACAATGATAACAATCGATTGCTTTGTCACATGTATTTAAAATATCGAATGGGGGAAAACAACTGAACAAGAAACCATATTTTCCCTTAAATAAGAATTGGCGCCTCATTCTGTCATATTGTTCAAACATACTACGAGACAGACTGTAATATTTGTAATGTACTATTCGAGATATGCAACTTATTAAAATTACATTTCGAAACTCGATTACGAGATAGTAACGCGAAAATGAAGAATTGGCGCCGCGTTCTGCAAATATCTAACTACGAAATCCCAAGATAAACTGAGATATTTGCATCGTACTAGTCGAGACATGCAACATATTAAAATTTCATCCCGAAACTCGACGACATGATAGTAACGCTAAAATGACGATTTGGCGCTCCCTACTGCTGATATTACAATAAGATATGCATCGACAGATCAGTCATTCATGTTCTGTTAATAATCTTGTCCTACATCATAATTTCATTTTGAAACAGGATGACGTAATAATTTTTTCTCTGCCCGCAGCCTAGTCTACGATGGTTAAACAAAGAATTTGAAAGGCCCACTACTAGATAATTTGGTACTTTTAACTTTACTTTCCATAAGAAACAAGAATGAAAAATCTTGCATGAAGAATATATTATAAAAGCATTTCCCATGACTTGCAGAATTCTTCAACGAAATTGAGCTGCTTAATACCGTAAAAAAATTAAACATTTTAAAAAAGGCATAATACTTTTGAAAACCAGATTATGGTCCCTATCCGAAAAAGTAGTTTAAAAGTAGTTTAGAAGTTAATTCTTTTACGCAGTCCTGTATTTAATCTAAAGATTTGTATATCATTCTATACATAGTATGATAAAACTTAGTATAGTAAGAAAATGCATAACAGGTTGAAAATTTACCTTCAGCAATTTCTACCCCTATACGGAAACATACTTAAATTATTTTGTACAGCCCTGTATAATGCCAATAGATTTTTATATGCCGCACATATTAAGCTAAAATTTAATTAAGGCTAAAACGTGGTTAAAAGTACTGAAATGATACTTCCACACATTATTATCCCTGGGAGGTCATGTATTCAGTTCTTTGCGTGGCCCAGTATATGGTTTTATTTATATTATACAAACATCTCTTAGTATACTAAATATAGTTCAGCTTGAAAGAGCATAAAAGCCTCTTTTAAGCCATTCACGTTGATACTCCACAAAGCTTACAAACTCTTTTGTGTAGCCTTGTATATGATCTATATCAGTTATACACACCGCATTGTAAGCAAAGGTTTAATTAAACTTAAAAACGCATGTCATAAACAAAATCACACTTACAGCAATTATCGCTAATAGAAAGATACAGTACTGTATTCGAATTTTTTGTGTTTCCCTGTAAATGAACGATAAATGCTATGCATATCATGTTATACAACGAGTATTTTGTAGTAAGCCTCAGTAATGTTGTATATCAATTTCATTCTATTTAATGCGTAGTATAAGAGAACTAAAATACGCTGAAAACTGCTTATCCCCTGACACTATTATGTAAAGGAATTCTTTTGCGGGGCTCTAAATGAATAATAAGTTCTCTGGACTCCATATTGTCTAGAATGCGTAGTTAAATGCACTTCATAAATGCATATCAATTTCATTATATTTGAAATGGCCAACATCATTAAAATAAACTTGAAGCAATTTTTCTCATTGAGCGTAATGCATCGGGATATTTTTGACTGTCCCTGTAGATGAACTATAAATTCTACACACTTTATTTTCAATAGCGATCGTGCTATTGTTAACGTCAAAAATATACAAAAAATTTCAAGAAGATTCGATTATATTTGCGAGTGTTAGAACTCGGACAGACTGAAGACAATCCAAATTCACAAACACTTTTAAACTGTATTGGAAAGTATTAAATACCATTATAATATTTTAAATTATTAGTACAACATTATGAGAAAAGAATAAATTAACACATTTTATCATTAAAATGTTGTTCTGTTTATAAAAGTTATACTTTAAGTTATTTAAATAACAAAGCATTTAAGTGGCCGACTACTGGTCCAGTGATGGCCGAACACTAGAATTGAGTGGCGACTACTAGACCTTTGCTACTTTTAAGTTTAACTTTTTATAAATAAAAATTATAATCAGTTTTTTTAAAAACAATTGCTGAAACAGTAAAAGAAAAGTGTACATTAACATGTGTCACTGTTAAAAATGTTGCATTGCTTTTTAAAATTACGCTTTGAGCTATATGCTTAAAGAAAGCGCTTAAGTGGCCGACTATTGGTGCTTTTACCCTAAATGGATTTAAAATTTTAAGTACAACTTAGAAAACCACATATAGTGCAAAATAAAAAAGTATTATATCGTTTGATCTCAATATTGTATTCGCCTGTAGATTGCGCCATTCTATTCTAAAAACTTGTGTGGGTTTTAAAAATATTTTTGTGCCCCTTAACAAGTTTAAAGCTATGCGTTTAATCAATATATAATATTTCATCCGATGTATACTGTTATACTTTCTTTGTTTCAGCACGACCCCTACAACACGAAATTTCTAAGCGTAACATTGCTCTTTTGACTAAGTATGAGCAAAGTTTTGAGGACTTTTGAATTTTTGCTGCGATTTTAAATAAGGAAACAAAATGCTATTTTTCAGATCTCTGGAAAATGATTTTATACCCCCCTCCTCACCCGTTATAATTAAATTTTATTGAGAAAGAGTCACATACATTTTATCTTTTTTTACATGAACTTTGAAAATTTCAGTACGAACTCTTATATTTCTTCCTTTCTTCCGATTTTTCATAATTTTACCTTAATTTTTATTTTCATCGCTCTGCATTAAAAAAAAAAAAATAATAATAATACGAGTTAAAATGTGTTCAGGGACTATGTCAATATTGGAAAGCAAATTTTGATGATTCAGGGATATTGCAGCCATTATTAAAATAACAATAAAGAATTGTAACACAAAACTATTAAAATAACAATGTGTTATAACTAATCTGTGTTAACGAGAGTAACACATTAGTAATCAGAAAGTCAATAAAGACATCGTTGATTTACTGTAATATTTTACATAAATGAAATGAGAAACCTTTTTATTTTCAGCTTTAATCTAAAATATGGCCCCCTAAATTTGCCGATTTTATATATTTGCTCATAACTTGAAAACTAATGGTCAGAAGTGAATGAAAGCATATTTTTTGAGAGTTTTCGACCATGCGAGTTATATTGGTGGGCGGAAATATATGTTTATATTTATAAATTTTTAATAATCATATCGATAATTAATAATTAACAATTAATAATTAGTAATTAACAATCAATAATGAATAGTAAGAAATAGAATTTAAAATATTTTCGCGCATTATGTTTAGGCTTTTACAAACTATCACATAATACATTAAGTAAATAAATACATAAATTGTTGTCGAAATATGTCTGGATAACGACGTTTCTCTTTAACACTAATTGGTTCGTTTTCAAATGGTTTGCATCTTTCTAATAATTCAAAATTGATGAAAAATTTTAATTGTATTGTAAATTAATGAAAAATAAACCAATCATTGTTAAAAAGAAACGACAGTAGATGTAACTGGGACAATACTTTTATATATTTCATCATTACTTTTTTATATGAAACGTTCTAAAAACTTTAATGCAATTACCCAATTTTTGGATTAAACTGTTTTTGAAATATTAATTATCAAGTTATGCAACAATTATAAATTCAAAAATACAAACATGTACTTTTGCGTTTACAATTAGAATTTGTGTGCTCGAAAACATTTCAAAATATTTTTTTTTTACTTCTGGCAATTCGTTTAGAAGTTATAAAAAAACATAGAAAAGTTGTAAGTTTAATGGATCATAGTTTAGGTTACGGGAGGTTCTCATGGAAAACTTTCAAAAAATAAGTTTTTCCCTTTTTTTAATCATTTTTTAAAGTGTTAAAATGTCTGCAATATGCCCCCAGAATTGTTTTTGTCCCACCCAATATTTAAGTTGTGACAACTATTTTAACGGTGTCACACAGACAGAAGCGCTGATAAAAAATGTTAACGCATTTTTCTTAAAACAGGTTTTTTTAATCGATGTGCGTTCTCACGCTTAAACCGTGCAAACTATCGAAGTTTAGCTATTTTCCAATTAAACTAGACTTTTTTAGATGGAGGAAAAACCTTAAAAACTTTAAATTCCTTAATAATTTTGATTTTTTATATAGTTTCGAAAATGAAAACTTACAAAATTGACCTCAAACTTCAAACAGCCACCATCTTGTGAAATTTTTATTTATCCTATCAATTTGAGGTTTGTATCCAACTAATTAAATATATTTTAGAAGTTCGTATGATTTTTTTTTGTTGTTGTTTCAGATTATTATTAAGAGCGCAATCACATACACTGATTTTTTTTATGCACGTCGTGTCTAGGGAAATTTGGAGGTGTTATTTAATCGCAGTTTTAAGGAATGTTTTATTTATTAATTATTATTATTGTTACAAAAGCGGTAATTAAAAATAGAAAGTAGTAAGTATTTTTTTTTCCCGCAAACATTTAAATACATAAATCAAACACTATTGCTATAAATTTTTTCTATTATATATATTTCTTTTTAACTTTTCTGTTTAAAAAATGTTTCGTCTTTATTAGATACTGATAAATAAATATTCATCATTATTTTTTAATATCGAAATTTAATAATGCACCTTGAAAATGAAAGCAGCTGCACTATAAATAATTAGTTTTAACTGTTCTGTTGATCAAAAAAATATTTATTCTTATATCCATCAGTAAAGAAAATTCGTAAACTATAAAATATTATTAGCTTGAAATCACAATTGAAAACAAAATTAAGGAATAAAACACATTTTAAATGCTTTTCATGCACAACATTTTCGAACTATTACTTTATATGAATTAAATATAGTTCTTTTGAAATAAGTAATTACAGTTGTTGATGTGTTAATAATATTTTACATGAATACAAACATGACCTATAAATATGTAAGGTATATATAATTATAGCTACCAGCAACCCATCCCGGGCTGTCCGGGTTAAAGATGCGCTATAAAATACGCAGTGTACAGAACGTAGATGAAATGCATTTTTAATTGAAAACTCTAATAGATTGTTTTTTTTTTACATCTGTAGTATATTTTCTTAGATTGCTCACAAACTAGACCAAAATGAAATTTTGGTACTTTCGTGTTAGACGTATACCACCGTCAATTATGAAAAATTTCTCTATTTACAGCAAGCTTTGTGATTCTGATTATTTAACTGTTTAAGCACATAGTTCGATTTACGTGTCTGTTACATTCGTGTTTTATTTATTTACTCTCTGATCCGCCGGGCGTTGCTCAGTCTCGTAAAAAAAAATAGCATAAAAAGAGAAAAAACTCTAAAAATCGCTGCAAGAATTCCGAATAAATTTTATTCACAAAAGAACAAAATTTGTTATATTGGGCTAGAAGATTGAAACAGTATTTCTTTTAATAATATGAAAACTCTCAGCAAATCGTGAGAAAACGCTAAAAGTCACGAAAATTTATTTCAAAAGTCGCAGAGGAAAAAGTTTACTATATTATTGGGCTAAAAGATATTAAACCTTGATTTCTAATAATTAAAACTTGATTTCTAATTTTAATTGCCAAAATGCGTAAATTAAAACTTTAAGAACAGTAAAAATAGGTTTATTCAACTGTTTACATGTTTCGACTCTATTCGAGTCATTTTCAAAACAAATAAATAAAAATATTCTAAAACTGCACGGTTTATGAAACGCCACTATTCAAATTTTCACGTACTCTTCATATTATGCACGTTATTATTATTATTATTTTTTTTTTACTTAGATATTTATTTTTATTTTCCTAACCATTGAGTAACTCGAGCCATAGTTTTGAATACTTAAATGATGTTGCATCGTTACATATTGGATTTTTGCGCGTTACAATCTTTATGGTTTCTCTTATAATGGATGGATACTATAGACTGGAGAGAAAAATTATCTTACCTTCATTGAAATTTATTTGGATGGATTCTTCTTGATATAATCTTTCTTGGGCTGTGTTTTTCTATGATATTTAATATCAGCTACATGCTTCTTTTTCCCTTACTTAAATTTCCTGCTAGTCATACCAGTATAGTAATTCTTCGATCCGTCTGCTCGAAGTATAGAAAAAAGGGGCATGTGGCAATGTATTGATGTTATATCTCCATGAATATATGTGCTATTATTATACAAATGAACACAAATTTTGAACAAGATCCATTTAGCCACATATGGTACAAGTACAGATCATTTCGAGCATTTTATATTACAGGGGGATCGAAAATATTACTTTGTGATTTGTAGAATGGCACTTTCCTCCCTTGAAGTTGTGTCAGAGCTCCTTACAAACTACTGATTGTTTGTATCACGCTGCTCGCTACATTATATTGTTCGAAATGTAGCGCGCTACACAACGAACTACCGTAAAAAGTAGCAAGCTACTACCGTTCAGCTGCTTCTGACCACTCCACATACTTGTCTTCTACTTGAAATACACGCCCCGCTCCTTCCACACACGAGGGATGAATGGGACAAATTTTTCCTAATTTTCAAATTAGTCCAAGGGAAATGTACATGTTACCTTGCAAAAGGTCGGGTAGAAGATTTTTTAAAAAAAATTGTTTATACCGAGGCCTGCATGGAAAAAGCAAGTTTTCCAACAAAATTTATTAAGGCTAACTTTTCTGTGGCCAAAAAACAACAACATTTTGGGACGATTTAAATTTTTTAAAAATATCTCGAGACTCGTTGCCGTAGTATATTATTTGTCAATTACAATACTAAAGAGGACAAAATTCTCTTACAACTTTCATATTTACAACATTTTTATACACTCAATAGCAAGCGCAGGACGCCATTTCAAAAATAAGACAATTTTTCAATTTTCTTAAAAACCGTGAAAAACGTAGTTTTGTTCCGATTATTCAAATGTTCCCGTGGATTTAATCGTATATGTCGACTTCTAAAAATTGGTAGCAGTAAATTATCTATTATTTGTACACCCACGTCTTTATTTTCATCTCAACAGACATTATATATTCAATAAATTTATATAATTTTAAAAGTAGGGTAGAGTGTAGATGAATAAAACAATTTTCATATTTAGACAGTATAACTTTAAGTGTATACAATGTTAATTTCAAAGCATTGTTTAAAAGAGTACTTCAATATATTTATTAAGTTATTGGCACGATAGTTTCAATTAAGGAAGAATTCTTTTAGGTAGCTTTCATTACAAAAAGCTACCTATTGCAGCTGTTCGGAGGAAAGCGATTTCAAAAAATTTTGGTATATTTTCACCGATCATGACCCCCAGACCCCGAAACCACCCTCCGTTCAAAAGTTGATATATATCTGATCTTTGTCACACTGTAACTCTCGTATTTATGAACCGATTTGGATGAAACTTCGTGTATACATAGTACATACCAATGTTTCGACCGAGTTCGTTGGCCAGTTTCATCCGCCGTCTTGTTTAAAAATGGCGGCCATTTAAATTTTTTTTAAAAATTACCAAAAAATTGAAAATTAAAAAATATTTTTTTCTTATGTATTTGACCTTGATACAAAGATTCCAGAGCAGTTTTTGTTTTGTTTATATCTTAAGAAATGGCTGAGTTATAGCACTTTGAATTTCTAGCGTGGCTGACATTTTGAAATGACCTGATATTTGTCACGCGATAACAGGCGTATTTATGAACCGATTTAGATGTACCTTGGTGTATACATAGTACATACCAATGTCTCGACCGATTTCGTTCGTCAGTTTCATCCGCCATCTTGTTTCAAAATGGCGGCAATTTAAAAAAATTAAAAAAAAATAAAATTTAAAATGAGGTACCAAGAAATTGGGAAATGAAAAATTTTTTTTTATATGTGTTTGATCTTAATACAAAGATTCCAGAACAGTTTTTGTTTCGTCTATATCTAAAAAAATGGCTGAGTTATAGCATTTTGAATTTCTATTGTGGCAGACATTTTGAAACGACCTGATTTTTGTCACGCAATAACAGGCGTATTTATGAACCGATTTGGATGTAACTTGGTGTGTACATAGTACATACCAATGTCTGGACCGAGTTTGTTGGCCAGCTTCATTCGTCATTTTGTTTCAAAATGGCTTCCATTAAAAAAAAATTAAATTTAAAATGAGGTATCAAAAAATTGGAAAATGAAAAAGATTTTTTTATGTGTTTGACCTTGATACAAAGATTCCGGAGCAGTTTTTGTTTCGTCTATATCTTAAAAAATGGTTGAATTATAGCACTTTGAATTTCTAGCATGGCTGGCAATTTGAAACGATCTGATATTTGTCACGCGATAACACGTGTATTTATTAACCTATTTCGATGTAAGAAGGCATGTGGATAGTATATAGCAATATCTTGCCCCAAGTTCGCTGGCCAGCTTTATCAGCCATTTTGTTTCAAAATGGCGGCCAGTAAATAAAAAATATATATATTTAAAGTAAGGTGCAAAGAATTAGAAATTGAAAAAGGTTTCTTTTTTAAGTATTTGACTTTGATATAAGGATTCCGGAGCATTTTTTTTTGTCTTTATCTTAAAAAATGGCTCAGATATAGCAGTTTGAATTTCTAATGTGGGTGACATTTTGAAAAATCTGATTTTTTGCCTGCGACAGCACTCGTATGTATCAACCGATGTGAGTGAGCATGTGCACAGTAATTACTAAGGTCTCGACCAAGTTCACTGGTTAACCTCATCCATCATGTTGTCTTAAAATGGCAGGCACTTCAAGATATCGCCGAATTTGGCAACTAAATATAAGTTACTTTAAATAAAAGCAGCTTGGATAAAGCTGAGTAATTTCGCGAAATTCTCATTCATAATGATTTAGTATTAATAAAAATTAGTATTGAATCTCCTATAATCGGTTTCCACTAAATTGAGCTTTGTGTATTTGAATAACATAAGCTGGCTTTTTAAAAATAAGGAATATGAAAGCTACCTCTTCCTCCTGGCACTGGCCGGAAGGACTTTTTAAAATTTACTAATTTTAATAATTTTTATAATGCACATATATTTTTCCAGAGATCAATGGGATAGGTATGAAAATTTGCGAAAAACATATTTTATTTCACACTACAATGGTATATTTTATTTATCAACTAGCTGACCCTCCCGGCGTTGCCCGGGCCCGTGATAATAATATTAAATGACCCTGAAATTTGTATGATTTTATCGCTAACACCTGTTTTTGTCTGAAGTACGTGCCCGCTGACTGTGTGAAAAATCGGTTTAAAAAAAGTCTGATATTTAGCTATAAAAAGGCTAAAAAAACTGCAACGGGAAACAGGGGATATGTGTCCGACGACTGATGTTGACATTTAACAGTAAAAATCACTATTAAGCCACGTAACTATTTATTTTTCTTTTTCACATCGTAATCCTGAGTGAAATATTTCGATTTTTAAGCTAATTATATCACCCTTAAATCCGATTATACGTCAATGAAATCGATATTCGATCATTAGCTAAAAGGTTAGTATATAATAGTTTAATTTCAGAGCTATTGTACAAAATTAAGTATATATATATATATATATATATATATATATTAAACAAAACATGCGTAATCTTCACCCCTGTTGATAAAATCCTACCCGTAACCTAATTGTGACGTAACGGCAACTTATCTGTAACTTAATTGTAACATAACCGTAACCTAACCGTAACTTAAATATAACATATATGTAACCTAAGCATAACCTAACTGCAACTTAACCGTAACCTAACTGTAACCTAAGCGGAACTTAAATATAACCTAACCGTAACCTAATCGCATCTTAAATGTAACCTAACAGTAACCTAATTAATCTAAATGTAACCTGGTTTTAACCAAACTGTATCTTAACACTAACGATAACCTAACTGTCCTAACCGTGCACGTGCTGCAAAGTACTTTAGTTCCACTTTGCACTGCTACGGGGTACAATATGTTTTATACGAACAACCGACACGGGACATCGCCTCTGCAACCGGGTATAGCAGGCGTGCAACACACGCTTTGCAAAACCTTTTAGTTTCACTTTCCACCACCAGGATGCACACTCTTAGTAAACAAACCTATATCCGAAGGAAACTCCGATTTTCATCCTATCCGTAGTTATGTTACTCGATGGGGTGGGGGCACAAATAAGAATTTAAGTAATTTGCTGAAATTTTTATTCGGAAATAATGGTAACCACCACTCATTTAAGAGACCAATATGATTTATAAGAACCTTCGACACGGCTCGCTGCTGCTTGCTTCACTGTATAGCAGGCGTTCTGTGCAGGCTCCATAAAATATGTTAATTCCACTTTCTGCCTCCAGGGGGCACACTCTGTTCTTAACAAACCTACATCAGAACGAAACACCGTCATACCTATTTGTAGATACTATGTCAATGGGATAGGTATGAGGGGGTCGAGGGGGAGTCGAGGGGGAAGGGGGATGATATAAAAATTTAAGAAATTTGCGGAAAATTACTATTCGGAAATAACCACTAATCTTATACTATAATGCGAGCAAAAATTGTGTGTGTATGTATGTGTGTGTGTCTGTGTGTGTCTGTGTATGTAAATTTTATCTTAAAAACGGCTCTAACGATTTTGACGAAATTTTGTATTTTACCATTTTCGGGCATGATAAGATCGTTGGGCTAGGTCACGTGTTCGAGAAAATTCGATTAGTGGGTCATTTTGGGTCATAATGAGTCAAGGTCAAGCTGATTATATCTAAAAAAAAAACGGCTCAATCGATTTTGACCAAATTTTATATCCAACCGTTTTTTGGCACGAGAAAACTATTGGGCTAGGTTACATGTTCGAGAAATTTCGATTAGTGGGTCCTTTTTGGGGCCCTTTGGGTCAAGCCAATTTTATCTAAAAAACGGCTCTAACGATTTTGACTAAATTTTGTATTCTGTCGTTTTGGATTACGAGAAGACCAATGGGCTAAGTCACATATTAGAGAAAATTCGATTAGTGGGTCATTTTTGGGCCACTGTGGGTCAAGAAAAGTTTATCTAGAAAATGGCTTTAACGATTTTGACGAAATTTTGTATTTTACCATTTTCGGCCACGAAAATACCATTGGGCTAGGCCATGTATTCGAGAAAATTCGATTAGTGGGTCATTTTGGGTCATAATGGGTCAAGGTCAAGCTAATTATATCTAAAAAACGGCTCAATCGATTTTGACTAAATTTTGCATCCGATCGTTTTATCGGCACGAGAAACCTATTGGGCTAGGTCACATGTTCGAGAAAATTCAGTTAGTGGGTCATTTTTGGGTCACCGTGGGTCAAACTGAGTGTATCTAAAATAATAGCTCAAAACATTATGGCAAAATTTTGTATTATACTGTTTCCGAGCAGGGGAAGATCATTGGGTTAGGACACATGTTCGAGGAAATTCGATTAATGGGTAACTTTTGGTTCATTGTGGGTCAAGTTAATTTTATCTAGAAAACAGCTTTAATGATTTTGATTAAATTTTGTTTTCTATTGTTTTCGGGTTCGAGAAGACCATTGGTCTAGGCCGCATGCTCAAAAAATTTGATTAACCAGTCATTTTGGGTCACTGTGGGTCAAGGTTTAGCTAACTTTATCTAAAAAATGGCTCAAACGATTTTGACAAAAGTTTTTATTACACCGTTTCCTAGCGCTAAAAGACCATTGGGATATGTCAGATGTTCGATAAATTTAGATTAGTACGTCCTTTTTGGGTTACCGTTGGTCAAGCTAATTTTATCTATAAAATGACTTAAGCGATTTTGACTAAATTTTGTATTCTATCGTTTTCGAGTTCCAGATGAGCATTGGTTAGGTCGTGTGTTCGAAAATTTTTGGTTAGTGGGTCCCTATGGCTTAGGATCATACCAATTTTATCTAAACAGCAAGAATTATACAGTGAGAATGAAATATCGAATTGAACACAAGGCTAATTTTGACCGAGCTTAGCTCGATCATGCCCGCTAGTCATAAATTAAGGGTGCAAATAGTTCTGTACGAACATCCGACATGGGTTCCCACTGCCTGCGGCACTGTATAGCAGGCGGGGATAAATTCGGAACATTTTGCTGTATTTAAAAAATAAAAAACAGCAATTAAAAATGCGTTTAAAAATGTCTTTAACTCCTTGAGTGGCACCGGTATATATTATATACCACCTACGATTAATGAAGTTTTACACCAGAAAAAATTTATTAAATTTTACTTTTCTAACTTTGGTGGAAAAAAGCCGTCAAATTGCTTTTACTTATTTTGAAATAGAATTTTTCAAAGATTCCGGTGGGAATTCAGCATTACACAAACATAATTTCTTGCCCCTCAAGGGGTTAAAAAACATTTCAAAAAATATATTATTAACAGTATCAAAAATGAGAATTTATATTCTATTAAAATTGTTGCTTCTCGCTGCAGCAGCAGAAACATTAGAATGCAAGGACTTATTGTTGCCAATTTCTAGTGGTAAAAGAGCCAGTAAGGAGTATTCTAATCTTTTATTTAACGTTTAAAAATCACATTTCTAGCTATCTAAATGGATCAGTATCAAACAGGCACCTCCAATTTTCCGTAAACAAACCAGAATCGCCGATTTTTTAGCAGATGTTATCGCTCAATCAATCAATGTAGAGAAAAAACAGAAAACAGTGTGGCAGACAAAAAGCCTGCCATGTTGTCAAGTTGATTGCCAGGTTGTGACGTCATTTGAAATTAATCTATTCTCTTAAACGTTCATTATTATTAAATATGTTTTCAAATCATGTGTTTCCCCTTCATGCTAAAATTTAATGTTTAGTTTAAGAAACAGTCACTCTTGAAACATTAATCACTCAAATTGGTTTATTTAATTATACCCCGGTTTAATTAATTATTTCTTCGAAAGCTTTATACAACCAACCAACCGAAAGCCAGCGGAAAGAAAGAACGTATTTTGGATGAGCGATGCTTTATAAACCAACCAACCGAAAGTAAGCGGAAGGAAAAAAAGGCGTATTTTGATGAGAGTGATGTCCGAAATAAATTAATTACTCTGCTAATAATTAGACTATTAAAATTCTGAGGGCCAGGTGCATTAGGAGAGGCCTTGGACTCTCTTCACAAAAATTTTGAACATCGTACGTGCCGTAGATTTTGCTACCTATCGCCGACAGACACACACACACACAGAGCGATCTGTTCTTTTATTAGTATAGATTATTGATAACATATGTTTTAATATTTTATTGTTTTAAAGATACTAAACATTGGATTGTAGTTATATAGAAAAGGGAGCACTGCTAAAAATTTTCCTGTGAAATTTCAGAGAATCTATGGGTAATCCATTGTCTTAAGTCTTATGTAAAATTACAGAGATCAGAAAAACAGAGATTCTGTTAAATAACACAGAAGTTATTTGGTAAATTTACAGAAGACTCTGTAAGTTAACATCGTTAAAAATACACAAGACTCTGTAAATAAATTTATCTTTTCAATTAAAATAATTTAACTTAGTTTTTGAAATCAGTGAATTTTAGAACTTCGAAGTATCAGAATTATTCGAGCAAATTTGAACTGCTGTACCATTTAATTTTTTACGCAACTTGTTTCTGGCCCGCCTGGCGTTTGAACTCGAGACCTCTGGGCGGGAGAAAAACATCTTACTGACTGCGCCGTAGGAGCTATTGCTTCTGTGTATAAAGGATGTCCTTTATAATAAAGCTGAGAAAAATCTATTGTGCTTTTCAAAGATTTCGCTTCAAATATATTCGATAGAAAATTTCTTAAATGGTTTATTTAAATTTAGTTTGGACCGATACATAATACCTATTATTTTTTTAATCCTTTATTTACGGAATTATTTATCAAGAAATTGCCTCTTCTCAGGCCCTTATTATCGCATGGGCCAATCGGGACTTCGCCCAGGGGCACCGGACCTCATTGGGCCCCCAAATTCATGTATCAATTTATAAATTATTTACTTTTTTCCACAATTCCAACTCTGAAAATTTTCGAATACTAAATACAAATTTCATCTTTAAAAGATTCTACTAAACTTTCAGAAAAACATTTTGAACTCGCATAGTTGAACCCTTTCGCAAAGCTAACCTCAACCATCATTAAATAAGAAATAATATTTTGATTTTAATAGATTGTATTAGCCATGAAATTAAATCATACCTAAACTTTAGTGGTTGGAAATAATCAGTTCTATTGTCATGAGATAAATTTTCTTCTATATTCAAAGTTTTTTCTTTTAACTTACAGTTAAATATGAAAAAATCCCTGCCGGCCTGGCCTACAGGCAGAGGTAGATTTCGAAGTCAAATATACTAATTTCACAAACAAAAACTAAATCATGATTAGAGATAAATCCACTTTAACGAGTTTTTATTTGACGAGTTTTTATTTCATTTTTATATAATAGCTGGTTTTATCAGAATCATGTTAGAGCGGTATTAAAAAAAAAAAAAAAATACTTTTCCATGCTCAACAACTCGAAATTTTCTGGCATAATTCCAGATTCATTTTTAATTAAAAAAAAAATATATGAAACATACTGACGTGATTTTTGAAGAGATTTATAAGCGACCTGTGTTTTTATTTTTTGTTCAATTAATTAAAACTTGATATATAAACAATTATTTTCTCAGAAGGACAATATTTTTCGTTTCTAACACAATCGCTTCGGGAAATTCCGTTCAAAATGCCCACTTTGACATAATTTTTTGAAATATATTCTGCCTCTATCAAAAAATCGATCATTACGGTACATTATATCTACTAAAAAACAACTTTTCAAAAGTAAAAAAAAAAAAAAAAAAGAAAGAAAGAAAGAAAAGAAGAAAGGTGAAAGTTGTGGCTAAAAAATAGTGTGATATCAAATTTCCAAGCTTATATTACGGTACTTATTTAACATTTTTTGATAAAAATTTACCATATGTAAGTCGAGTACCCAAGTATGCGTTGATAGAAAGCCTTTTCTCCTTTACTAAATACGTCATAACGTGTTTCTGAAAATTAATTTTTTTTTAATTATGCATGATGGGCTTGGCGGCCATCTTTCCATATTTTACACAAATTTCTAAGCACACAAGTTCATTGTTAAGATTGGAAGTTCGAAATTGTTACTAAAGCAAATATTTTATTCTTTTAATTTATGGAAATGAGTGCCTAAAAATTTGTGTCCAAAAATAAAGCTGAAGTAACTTCAGGTTTCATCTTATGATTCTCTTTTTTCGAAGGGGGGTTAATTAATTATTTAAAGCAGTAAAAATCAATTTGTTTTTTTCAAAATAAAAAACTTTCTTAATTTATCTGTCTGTAGCTAAAACTAGAAGTTCGAAATTCTTAATAATGCAAATATGTTACGAGCTTGAGTGCTTAGAAATTTGTGTAAAATATGGAAAGATGGCCGCCAAGCCCATCATGCATAATTAAAAAAAAATTAATTTTCAGAAACCCGTTATGATGTATTTAGTAAAGGAGAAAAGGCTTTCTATCAACGCATACTTAGGTACTCGACTTACATATGGTAAATTTTATCAAAAAATGTTAAATAAGTACCGTAATATAAGCTTGGAAATTTGATATCACACTATTTTTTAGCCACAACTTTCACCTTTTTTCTTTTCTTTCTTTCTTTCTTTTTTTTCTTTTCTTTTTTTTTTTTTTTACTTTTGAAAAGTTGTTTTTTAGTAGATATCAGTTCTTTTTTTAAAACAAATGATATATATTTGAAATAATTCTGCTAGCTCAAATTAAAATTAGTCCTTGTATAGCCTTTATAAGCAGGGAGCAAACACAATATTATACATTTTGTTTACCTATCATTCATTTTTTATAGTGATTGATAATTTAAAAGTAAGGAAAGTCAATTTTTTTCTTTCAAAGTATCTGTCTTTCTCAATTTATATCTCCTTAAAATTTTCTACGAAAGATGAAAATTTAGTAAAAAACAGAGTCGAAATAAAATATATATATTTACAGTTAGTCTGTCAGTTAATTGTTTTTTCCTCCTTTTTTTTGCTGACGGTTTTGCAAAATAAATTTACCTTTACAAATACCTACGGTTAATCCGAGAATGAAACCTCGCAGGCATCTAAAGAATCGAAGATCTGTAAATCTAGCAATTCTAGACATAATAAAGGAACATTTTTGATAAGAAGAATCTAAAAATTTAAAGATATAAATTGTACATATAACTTCATCTTCATTTAGATCGTGTTATAGAGAAGAAAGAATAAATATGTAATTTTACTCAAGTCTGTTTATCCATACCTATTTGCATAAATGTGAGGATATTAATTTACTATAAAATTTCCTCTAGATTGATTATCTTTAATAGTCTATTATTAAAGATATTCTGAATTATTCATTCAAAAGATCTACCTACATAAGTCTTGTTGCAGAATTTTCATTAGCTAAGAGTTGCATCACGTTATACATCATGTGAATCTATTAAATTAATTTTGTGAAATACTAGATGGGAGCCATTGATATTTCCAGACCATTTACCTACATTTTAAACTTGAGTCATTTACTACTATTCATTAATTTTCTATACGAATTAAAGAAGTCGTTGTTTCCATGCCAACTGTTTCTTTCACTATTGCTTGCTTGTTTGTTTGTTTGATTTATTGAACACATACATCATATCACATGCGGATCACGGCGGGATTCGAATCTGCTTCCACCTACGCTCTCAAGCGATTAGCGGCATGGTATCTTATCCACTCAGCCACGGTGGGCCACTATTGCTTTCTCTAATGCCCAGATACTCAAATTTAACCAACTGCACTTAGAATCATGGTCATAACAGAGAACATTTATATGTTAGAGCAGTGTTGCCAGTGGGCTACTTTTTTTAAATTCAGATTTCTTGATTGCCAGCACTTATTATAAACGGTAAAATTTTCTTTATTTTCGCCTTAATTAATATGTCATTAAATAAGGCGCATTTTACAATTTCGAAAAAGTGGTGCCAATCAAGTATCCGAATTAAAAAAAGTAGCCCATCTGGCAACACTGTGTTAGAGTGGTGACATATGCACAAGTCGTGTACTCATATTCAATTTTTTGTCCAAAGTACGGTAACTCAGTTTTCAGTAATAGACGAGGAAGATTCCAATTAAACTAACCAGAAAAGTTAACAAACATTGGCTTCCTGATTTGATTTTATTCAAAATTGTTTTAACCAACCAAAGTTAATGTCCGGGATCCAGATAAATTTTTCTTTGTTAGTAAAATTACATTGACCAATCAATAGCCTCCATCCTTGCAGGCTTTTCGCTATTTACTGCAAACATCAAAAAGTTCGGAAAAATGCAGACGTCTGATTGATCAATCTCATCCCGCTAATAGCGAAAAATCTATCTTGATCCCGGCCTATTCAACGCCCTTTAAATATTGGAGAAAGCCTTGACACGTGTCAGGAAAACGTCACACAAAGCAGGCAAAACAAAGAAGAAAAATCATTCATTGGCTCGTTCATATTCACGAGCCAATGAATGATTTTGTTTCTTTGCTTTGTCTGCTTTGTGTGATGTTTTCGTGACGCGAGTCAAGACTTTCTCAAATATTTAGGAGGCTTTGGCTTATTTCACCACCATGAAGTTATGAAAGGAGAGGAACAGACATTTCAATCTTCCCGTGTGAAAAACTAGTTACCAAAAAAAAAAAAACGAGTTCTTTCCCTCTCTTCTGCTCTTTTCTCTATTGATTTTGACCGATAGCAGCCCATTTAGCAGTCTCCAGTACAAGATGCCGCTATATACGGTGGACGCAGGAGGGAGGGTGTTAGCGCGACCAATGACATAATAGGCCAGTTCACGATGTTTAAAAGTCACACGGAGTTGGATCAAGGCTAACGAAAAAGACAGGCCAGCGCGGTGGGTCCGATTCTTCTTTTTTTACAAACCGCTGGAGTCACGTGATGCTCTTTTCACGCACCTTCTTTGGTGCATTCGAGCATTACGTGACTCCAGTGGTCTGTAAAAAAAGAAGAATCGGACCCACCGCGGTAGCCTGTCTTTTTCGTTAGCCTCAGAGTTGGATCATCTTTACACGATGATTAGTACAAAGCTGCGCGCCGATTTTCTTTGTGTCCATTGCCGTGTACAAATAATCAACTCCGTGTGACGTTATGAACTGGCCTTATATGTTGTTGGCCACAGTTTAGGAACAGCTACAAATGACTTAATCTATATCTACTCCGAGGTAAACGAAAAAGACAGGCTACCGCGGTGCTACAGCGCCTAGAATATATAGTGTGGAAATCGGCTATCCCAGTAATACTTTAAAAAGTGCTAAAATATTGGATCTCTTAAATTTCAAATGATGCTGAAATCCAATGAGTCGATCACAGCGATATCTGCAGGATATTTCCTAAAATTTTATGACGATTTGGTAACAGTGTCTAGTGTGGAAATATTTTATTAAACAACGGTAAAAATTTGTGTCCCATAAATGATCGACGATACTGCTAAAATCCCAAGTGTCGATCGCAGAGAAATCTGCGGGATTTTCGCATTACATTGTATAGACTAGCAATATCTTGCAGTTATAGAAAATATCCTGCAGATGTCGCTGCAATCTGTATATTTCAGCAGCATCGTTGCACATTTAAGGATACAATCTTTTAGCACTTTTTTAAGTATTACAGGGATAGCCAATTTCCACACTATATATTCTAGGCGCTATAATTTGGTCTAGACGCTGTAGCATTTTTTTTTTTTTTTTTTTTTTTTTCATTTTATAACATACATCTGACCTGTGTGCTTGGCGTCAAGCCCGCTGTAATAATACGATGTTTACTTTGAAAGTATATCACAGATGTCGCTGCGATCAGCTCCCTGGATTTCAGCGTCAGTGCACATTTAAGGGATACAACTTTTTAGCGCTGCTTGGATAGCAAATTTCCACATTATGTATTCTAGACGCTATAGCGGTGCATTACACGTGTCTCTTTCTTTTTAAAAAAATATCCTGCAGATGTCGCTGCAAATGACTGTTTAGAATTCAACATCGTTGTACATTTAAGGGATTCACTATTTCCGCGCTTTTGTAAGTATTGCTGGTATAGTCGATTTCTACAACATATAATCTAGGCCTATAACGGAGCTATAGTATCTAGAAGATATAGTTTAAAAATCGACTTATTAAAAAGCTGCTAAAAAATTGTATCCCATAAATGTTGAACGAGGCTGAACGATGAATGTCGATCACAGCGACATATGGTAATTCCAACGTAACTATTTCAAAAGACATCAAATGAGAAAACGTTTCGCTCAGAGAAGATCTAGAGAATGTTGCTGCTATCGACATTTGTCATTCAGTATTTTTCAATATTTATGGTATTCAATTTTTAGCAATTTTTAAAGTATTCCTGGAATAGCCGGTTTCCACACCATGACCATGATCTAGGTAGATTTTTCTTTGTTATCGCAACGAGATTGACCAATCAGAAGCCAGAATTATGGCTAACATTTCACTGTTTGCAAAAATGTACCTGGATCTCGGCCTATATTTCTAGACGTTATAACTGAGCTCAGGAATAGTACAGAAAGCAAACTCCGTATTTTGATACATTAAGGCGGGATCCAATTAGGAACAAGTGTGTCGCTATAACGAAGTAGCGACATATGGCCAATAAAGGTTTATTGGTAGAAGTGATAAAAACAAATCGTTAAAGGTCTTTGCGAGCGTGTCATTATCGTCAGGCTAATGCATATTGAATTATTTCCCTAGTCTAATAAAGCTCGTCCATGCGCGTATTGTCTAATGGAGGATATTCCAAATATGGGTTCAAGGCTGAAAAAGTCACGTGGTACCGGCAATTTACCTAAAGAACTTCTAACTGATGAGAAGGGAAACAGGAAACTACTACCGCTTTCTCCCGTGAACTGTTTCATTGGCTAGCGGGGATTTACATTACGTCGACGGAGCCTTCCCTTCTTTACGTTAGACGTTTTTGCCTTGACCACGTGATCATAACGTAGATAGAATAGCCTCTATTCAAGAAAGTGGATTGCCGTACATTATCACCTAGAATATATAGTGTGGAAATTGGCTATCCCTATAATACTTAAAAAGGTGCTAAAATATTGTATCCCTTAACTGTGCAACGATGCTGCTGAAATATACAGATCACAGCGACATCTGCAGGATATTTTCTCAAAGTGCAAGATATTGCTAGTCTATACAATGTAATACTAAATCCCGCAGATGTCGCTGTGATCGATACTTGGGATTTTAGCAGTATCGTCGCACATTTAAGGGATATAAATTTTTAGCGTTGTTTGGAAAGCATATTTCCACACAAGGTATTCTAGACGCTGTAGCCATACTTTCGGCAAACACTTGAAATGAACATGCTGCCTGTGCATAAATCACCACTCTTATGGATAAAGGCTCTCTGTTATGGTGTTGATTCTGAGCGCTCTTTGTTAAATTTCTATATTTGTGTTTTAGAGAAAGCAATACAGAAAAGTACTGTTACTATGGAAACAACAACTTCCTTAATATCGAAATGTATAGCAAAGGAGTTCAAAATCAGTGCCTTAAATAGTTTCGAATATGTATTGTTGTTATGACAATCAATACCCTTCCTGGATGTGGAAATGCAAAATTGTGTTCAACATAATGGAGGATATTCCATCTACATTTTGATCACGTGGTCAAGGTAAAAACTTCTATCGTAAAGAAGGGAAGGCTCCGTAGACGTGTAATGTAAATCCCCGCTAGCCAATGAAACGGTTCATGAGGCAAAGTAGTAGTATCTTCTCTTCTTATCAGTTAGAAGTTCCTTGGATAAATTACCGGTATCACGTGACTTTTTTCAGCCTCGAACCCATATTTGGAATAACCTCCATTGGGCGCAATCTAGATAGATTTTTGGCTGTTAGAGAAATGAGATTCATCAATCAGAAGCCTGCATTTTTGTGAACTTTTCGCTGTTTGCAGAAATGCAGGCTATTGATTGGTGATTCTCGTTTCGCTAACAGCGAAAAATCTATCTGGATCCTAGCCTACATTTCTACAAACATTGCACTTCATCCACGGCACTAAAAAAATGACTCAAAACTTTCATGACGTAGGCCGGGATCCAGAAGCAGCAAATATTCTCAAACATGCAGCTTCTGATTGGTCAAACTCATTTCGCTAACAGCGAAATATCTATCTGAATCTCAGCCATAGTTATCTTCGATGAAATCAATGCAAAACTATAATATAAAAGAAAAGAATAAGATTTCTAAAATATTTTGGCGGGTTTATCGCTATTTGGCATAATTTGTAAACTTTAGAACTAATTAACAGTTTTTCGCTAATTATGAATAGAAAATTAATGTTTTTAAAGCTGAATTTTATAAAAGCACGTAGATTGAGTAAATATCTATCCAAAATTTCAATCTTTACTTTTTTCTGTCCATTATTTAAGTCTCTACCTCAATTGAAACATAAGTTGTGACGAAGAAAATAAATCTGTCATTTTCAGTATCTCGACGTTATTTTAAAAAATCTATATCTCTGTTTATAATTAATTTATGAGGATGCATTTGATCTCAAATTGAAGATCTTCTTTATTAGGTCCTTCTGTTATTGGGTTTATTTTTCTGCGATGATTGCTTCTTTTGATATGGGAAATTTTACGCTGGCATATTTCGTCCATTTAACATGGAGAAGTTGTTATCAGTATAATAAGCAGTTATGGTGTCTTGCCGTTATTCTTGGCGATTGTTTGTTTGGCGGGGTTAGCATTTTTTTTCAGCTTGGCTTGGCAGAACGACCGTCCTGCTTGATAGTTTCTGAATAAGCGAATATACCAATTAAATGCGTTTGACAGCAAAAAAACTGAGTCAGAAAATAGGCAGTTTGGATTTGAGTGCATCCTTAATACAATGATTTTTCCAACACAATCCGCTTCGGTAAATTCGGTTCAAAATGCCCTTTTTAACAGCATTTTAAAAAATATATTCTGCCTGTATCAAAAAATCGACCATTACGGCACATTATACAGTTTCTGAGTAAGAAAACGTACCAATTGGAAGCCTTTGAGAGCAAATGTGAATTGTAAAATGAGTCAGAAAATAAGCAGTTTGGATTTGAATACACCCTTAATAAGATGATTTTTTTCTTCAAACGCTATGTATTAGTTAGATTTCGTATGAAATAATACCTATTGGGATCGTTCCTATGTTGGAATTTCTGAAAATTTTTGCAGATCTACACCGATCATAACCCCTAGAACCCAAAACCACCCTCAGTAAAAAACTTTATCTATCTATCTATCTATCTATCTATCTATCTATCTATCTATCTATGTATCTATCTATCTATCTATCTATCTATCTATACATATATCTATCTATCTATCTATATATATCACTTTCTTCTGGACACGATAACTTCCACAATTCTGCACCAATCTCTTCCAAACTGATACATAAAATCAATGGGCATAAAATCTCGGTCAAGTTCGTTAATGGGCAAAATCGGACCAAGGGGATGGAAATAGGGAGGGGTTTTGTGAAAACGGAAAAAATCCCATACATTCTTAAATTTTGTACATATCGAATCAGTTTAAAGTTTTTATCGCTTCTAAAAATAGGTCCAAAAATTTATGTATCACAGATTTTTGATAAAGTTAAAAATGGGCTCAAAAGGCGCAAAAATAGGGTTTTTGGGAGAAAAAAATTCATAACTCCGTCAATTCTCAAGATATCAAATCCAATTAATTTTATCATGAATCTTCTTAACATTATCTACAACATTTATATTCACAAGTTTTTGATAAGACCAATTCGTACCGCAAAAAAAGTATTAAAAACGAAAACAAAAAGGGCGTTTGAAGAAGAAAAAAATCCATAACTCCGTCAATTCAAAAGATATAAAATCCCCATGAATTTATCCTATATCTTCTTAATATTGTCTACAACATCTATATAGACAAGTTTTGGATAGGACCAATTCTTACAGCAAAAACAAATTAAAAATACATAGCGGTTGAAGAAAAAAATCATCTTAGTAAGGGTGTATTCAAATCCAAACTGCTTATTTTCTGACTCCATTTTACAATTCATTTTTACTCTCAAAGGCTTCTAATTGGCACCTTTTCTTACTCAGAAACTATATAATGTACCGTAATGGTCAATTTTTTGATAGAGGCAGAATATATTTTAAAACATGCTGTCAAAGTGGGCCTTTTGAACCGATTTTCCCGAAGCGGATTGTGTTAGAAATAAAAAATATTGTCTTACTGAGAAAATAATTGTTTATATATCAAGTTTTAATTAATTGAACGAAAATTAAAAACACAGGTCGCTTATAAATCTCTTCAAAAATCACGTCAACAAGTTTCATGTTTTTCCTATTAAAAATGAATCTGGAGTTATGCCAGAAAATTTTGAGTTGTTGAGCATGGAAAAGTATTTTTTTGAATACCGCCCTAACATGATTCTGATAAAACCAGTTATTATATAAAAATGAAATAAAAACTCGTCAAAAGCGGCCAGATAAAATTGTTAAAGTGGGTTTATCTCTAATCATGATTTGGTTTTTGTTTGTGAAATTAGTATACTTAACTTCGAAATTTAGCTCCGCCTGTAGGCCGGGCCGGCAGGGATTTTTTAAAATTTGTTTTTGATGTAAGAATTGGTCCTATCCAAAACTTGTCTATATAGATGTTGTAGACAATATTAAGAAGATATATGATAAATTCATGGGGATTTTAGAGCTTTTGAATTGACGGAGTTATGGATTTTTTTCTTCTTCAAACCCTCTTTTTGTTTTCGTTTTTAATTTTTTTTGCAGTACGAATTGGTCCTATCAAAAACTTGTGAATATAAAAATTGTAGATAATGTTAAGGAAATTTATAATAAAATTAAATGGATTTGATATCTTGAAAATTGACGAAGTTATGAATTTTTTTCTCCTAAAAACCCCTATTTTTTGCGCCCATTGAGCCCATTTTTAACTTTATCAAAAATCTGTGATACATAACTTTTTGGCCCTATTTTTAGAAGTAATAAAAACTTTAAACTGATTTGATGTGTACAAAAATTAAGAAGTTATAGGGGGTTTTCTGTTTTCACAAAACCCCTCCCTATTTCCATCCCCTTGGTCCGATTTTGCCCATTAACAAACTTGACCGAGATTTTATACCCTTTGATTTTATGTATCAGTTTGGAAGAGATTGGTGCAGAATTACGAAAGTTATCGTGTCCAGAAGAAAGTGATATATATATATATATATATATATATATATATAAAGTTTTTTACTGAGGGGGGTTTTGGGTTCTAGGGGTCATGATCGGTGTAGATCTGCAAAAATTTTTCAGAAATTCCCACATAGGAACGATCCCAATAGGTAGTATTTCAGACGAAATCTACCTAAAACAAACCCAAAATTGTCATCTTTTTAGATTTATTGAAAAAACACTTTAAACTTCACAAGTAGAAAGTGTTTGATTTGATATTATGTTGTGTGTAGTACAACTTAAAAAAATGTAAAAGGAAGCAACTTGATAAACTCATATTTACATGTTAAGAGTATTTGACACTCTTCCATAAGTTGAAGTTATTAATTTCATGTTAAAGTAATATAACAAATTGCTAAAGTTATATAAAAGGGTTTTATTCTGTACAAAGAAAAAAAGAATTTTTTTATTAATTAAGGTACTTAATTTAGAATTGACGGAGCTAAGAATTTTCTTCCATTTAAAATCCAAAGTGCGAAAATATTGTTTATGCATTACACATATGACTGGCCATCAGTTGTATTTGAATAGTGTTGCAACGATTCGAATGGTGCCCCCTGATTTATCTTTGCCCAGTGCCAATGAGTCATGATCGGGGCCTGCCTCTTCTCAATAATTATCTTCTTTAATATCTGAAGATATACTGGAATTTTTAAATAATAATAATGCGAAATTTAGGTGTATTTTTTCATTAAAACTGGTTAAATATATCGGTAATTATTGGTAATTAACTTTTTTGTAAAATATTTACAAAAATAATCAGATTAATTAACGAAAATACTTATATGGTTATATCACAATTCTTATAAAAGCAGTGCATTTAAATGTATTGTGCTTCTAACTAACTAAATAAATGAAAAAAAATGAAACTGGGTTTTCTTCTTTATTAATTTTAATAAAATTGCAAAATAATTTTAAAAGTGTGTATTTGAATTACAAGTTTTAACAAAGCTGAAAATATTTTTAAATAAAAACATGAAAATCCCTACAGGGAATTAGATACAAGATAAGGGAAATGTCTGTAAAACGATGACCGAGAAACTCAATCGAATGCACTTAACCGAGAACTAGTGTAAATTTACAGGGAGTCTTGACCGAGAAACTCAATCGAATGCATTTAACCGAGAACTGGCGTAAATTTACAGAGAGTCTTGACCGAGAAACTCAATCGAATGCATTTAACCAAGAACTAGTGTAAATTTACTGAGAGTCTCGATTTTTTTTTCTGTGTTTTTACAGAAATTTTTAACAGTGAAGACTCAAAAAAATAAATACATTTTATGTAAGAAATACTTTTACCTTATAAAATAGCTACAATAAAAATGACAACAGATTATTTCAACAAATAATGTTATGTATTTATCTCTTATAAAATTAAAAATTCTGTCAATAAAATATCTGAAATCACTAGTTTCATAAAAATATTTAAAAGATTAGTTTTAATAAATATTGTCAAATTTTCCCCCAACTTATATCAATAAATATAACAAGAGATTATATCATTTCAGCATGCAAAAATATATAAAACTTTAAGATTATCTATTATTTACTTTAACGCTAAAACAGAAAAACTTACTTTGGTTGTTGAAAAATACACTTTATGGAATATTCTAATCTTCTGTCATATGTAATGTTTTGAAACTATATCTGTTTAATGGTCACAGTGATGCCATTTATCAAATGAAATACCAATTTATTTATGATTGTAAGCCATATAAACATCTATGTTTTCGCATTGATCTCCTGTCTCATTCAACTTCACTTTCCCTATACAATAAAGTAAGGTACCCAATATGACTGCATAAGCTAAATGAAGAAATGCATTTTTATAATAATAATTTCTACAGGCTATTTAACAATATTTTTTTCTCTTTGACGGCACTGTTGTAGGATTATTAGTATCCCATTTCAAAGGATCCTTATCATGAATAAAAAAGATGGGTTTATTACCCATAGGTTTAACATTAGCGTTCCAGATACTTCGCGTGACTAGTGTAGTTTCACGCGAAAACATTTGCATGCTAATGTTAAACCTATGGGAGCATTCTTTTCAGAATTCTTGCTTGAATTTTAATATATATGTATATATTTTTTCATATGATACCTGAGGTTGATATCTAACATTGTGCGTTTTTAATTTTTCGAATTTGGTTACATTTTTTTAATGAGCATAGTTTAAATTTAAGAACAGGTTCTAAACAGCTTTCCAAAAATAAAAGTGTCCGAATATTAAAAAAAAAAAAAAAAAATGGAACCAAACGTGAAAAAGTGCAAAAACACAACATTAGATATCGATCTCAGATGTCCTATGAAAAAAAAAAATTATTTAAAAGTAATAAAATGCAAGCGAGATATTTGTTAAGAACGCTCCCATAGGTTTGTTATTATCTTGCGAATGTCTTCGTGTGACTAATTTAGTCTCATAATTAATATAACTATGACTTTAAAAGCCTCAATACTACAACTACCGTAAAATCCTTGAAAATGAAATCTGTATATACGGAATCCGGTCTTTAAAGAAAAAAAAATATTTTTTCAAGAGAAAGAATATGAACAATTATACCTGCTAAGGTGGAAACCTGTTTAAAACGTAATACATTTCGGTTACTTTCGGTTCGGTTTTCAAGGTTTTGATGAATCAATATTTGACAAAGATGATTACGTAGTGAAGCATTACGTATTTAATGAATACAGACTTAAAATTTTCAAAATCCGACTATTAGAGATTTATTAAAATTCTCGTCATAAATTTTCTTTTTAAGGGGGGCGCCAAAATCTATGTTTGCCACGGGTGCAAAAAAGGCTCTGAAACACATAATTTACTGCTACCAATATATAGAAGTTGACGAACACGATTAAATCCGTGGGAATCATTTGAATAATCAGGGCAGAACTACGTTTTTTAAGAAAGTTGAAAAAAATTGCCCTTTTTTTGAAATGGCGTACAGCACTTGCTATTGAGTCTATGAAAAAGTTGTAAATACGAGAGTTGTACAGTCTTTTGTCCTTTCTAATATTGCAATTGACAAATAATATGCTACGGCTATGGGTCTTGAGATATTTAAAATAAAATGAAAAAATAAGTCCCAAAATTACAAGAGGCGGTGATTACATTAAATTAAAAATCATCTCTACTGCAAAAGCAAAAGCAAAAAAAAAAAAAAGAATATGAAAGTAGCTACAAATTAGCAATTTATTACTTTAAACTGAAATACCTGCCGGCTCCGCCTACAGGCGGAGGTAGATTTCGATGTTAAGTACTAATTTCACCAACAAAAACTAAATCAAGATTAGGGATAAACCCAGTTTAACAATTTTATCTGGACGCTTTTGACGAATTTTTAATTTCATTTTTCTGTAAAAGCTCGTTTTATCAGAATCATATTAAGGGGTCTCAGGACTCTTAAAATATGAAAAAAGGGAAAAAAAGGACCATGTTCAACATTTAACATCGTAAAATGTATTTGATTTTAAGACACAATTTTTATTAGAATTGAAAGATAAAAGTATGTTCTTTCATTTCATGTATTTAAAAAATTGCAAGATGCAGAATTCGCATTTACAGGGGGCTCCAAACTGTCAGACATTTGTGTTACAGAAAATTGGCATAACAGATTACGCGCAGGATTACAAAATAAATTTTGCAGCTAGAATGAAAATTTTGGTGTCCGCTTATGCGTCAGATTGTAATAATTACTCTGAACCTAAATAAATTTATATTTAAAGCATTTTTATATTTTTAATACAAAGCAAAATACTAATGCAAAATTTAGAAAATTTCGACAGCGTAATCGCCTAAAAAAATATTTTTTTGAACAATAAAAAGGAAATTTTAGGTTCAGTTTATAGTGACTAATATGAAACACATGTTTCGAAAATTTCATGAAAAATTATTCAGAAGTTTTTGAGATATCGTGCGAGTTATGGCCAAAAACGCCATTTAGAGAATAATGACTTCAAAGTTTCGGTAACGCCGCTTCAGTTATTGAGCGGGTATAACTCTAAATGCTATAACTTCTTTCTAATGGGAATTTCAAGGAAGCAATTATATTAAAATGTTCAGAAAATATACGAGTTTAATATCTAAAAAAATTAAAATTTCAAAAATTTTAAAACTTTAAGAGTCTTGAGACCCCTTAAGGCGTATTAAAAAAATATTTTTCCATGCTCAACAACTCGAAATTTTCTGACAAATTTTCAGACTCATTTTTAAAAGTAAAAACATGAAATTTGCTGACATGATTTTTTGAAGAGATTTATAAGCGACCTGTGTTTTTATTTTTAGTTCAATTAATTAGAACTTGATTTAAAATTATTTTCTCAGTACAACCATTTTTTTCGTTTCCAGCACTATCGCTTCGTGAAGTTAGGTTCAAAATGCCATCTTTGGCAGCATTTTTAGGGTTCCGTACTTAAAAAGTAAAATCGGGACCATTATAAGTTTACTCCTGGGTCTGTCTGTCCGTCTGTCACAGCCATTATACTCGTAAACTATGCAACGTGAAAAGTTAAATTGTGGGGAAGTAATAAAGACTATCGATCCACATATTTTCAAATTATTAAACAATCACACATATATTTAGGAAAAATGTAGAGAGGCTAATCAAGCTACTTGTAAAAAAAATATTTTCTTTGTATATCGTGTGGGGTATCGTTTGAAAGCTTTCGTAACGCTGAGCTCAAAAATACATTTCTTTTAATTTTAGGTATTATAGTTGCAGAGACATCGTCGAAAATGTAGTGCAAAACTATGGTCACCCCCCCCCCCCCTCTATTTCCGAATCTACTGAAGCTAAAATTATGAAAAAATTAGAGTAGTAGACGTAAACTTAAACATTGCAGGAAAATTATAGCGATTACCCTAAGTCACATAGTATTTACCCGACTGAAAAGAAGGGTTATGTGTTTCGCACGCGTATCTGTGTATGTGGATTTCTTTATACCCTCGAAACATCCTTACGGCTGGATGGATTTTAATGAATGAGGTCTCTATGGATTTGTCTTAACGGCCCGATGGTTACAGGCTAGGTTTTCTTTTTATAAATTCAAAATGGCGGCCGTAAAATACAAAATGGCGGTAGAGACGAAAAAATAAATTTACGCACCTATGGAGTGGCATATCATTGGATAGGTCTTTCAAAATGAAGGCGATGTTTCATTGACAATTTTACAGTCTGAAGCTCAGTTAAAATATTATACAACATGAAAGTTGTGTAGGTAGGATCTCTAGCTTTACTGCAACTCTAACCATCATAGATATCTATAGACCTCATCAGAACAGTGTTTATAGATAGGAACTAACAATTCCTTAATTAAACACAACTTAAAAGTCATCAATACAAGTAAATAAAAAAAATAGGTAAGTAATATAAACAAGTAATATTAAAAAAAATATTTTAAGTAAATTCCTACTTACAGTGCGTGTAAAAACTTTAAGGACAGCAAAAAATTGTAAAAATTTTCATAAATTTAAAATGCGATAGTTAAAATGGTAATTTAATGTTGATCATAAAGTGGAAATACTGATATAAAAGTCAACAAAATATATCTGTGGGCTTTTCATTGCGAAAAAGTAATAATTATACAAAAAAAGCTATTTTTGCCTGTGGAAAAACTATAAGGACACCACTATTTTTTATAAAAATATTATGTGTTATTATTCATTTGCACATTAAAAACACTTCTGTATAGTGATTTTTCTTATGTTTTCAATTAAGAGTTTTGCTAGTTTTATAACAATACCAAAAGCACTTAAACTGACTGAATATGAAAAAGATGTTGTAAATCTTTTGCATTATCAGGAATTAGTTTTAGGTCCTTTGCAAAAGAGATGGGAAGATCTAACATCGTCATAAACAGTTTCTTAAGGTTAAAAAATGAGTATTATAGGGGAAAAGACGCTGTAGGCAGACAAAAAGTCTTGTCATACAGAGGTGGAAGAAAAGTTTTAAAGTTAGCATAAACTGAAAAATACTCAAGTAAAGAAATTTTACAAATGAGTGGGTTCAAAATGTGCAAAACAAAACAAAACAAAAAAAAAACAAAAAAACAAAACAAAAAAAAACAATCTGCAACGCAGTTAATCAATTTCGGATATCCAGTACGCATAAAAATTGTGTAAACCCCCTTTATGACTAGCCACAAAACCCAGCATTTACAGTTTGCAAGATAAGTCATGACTTAGGATGACAAATCGCTGCAGATTATTTTTTGCGATGAAAACTAATGGAACTCAGATGATCTTGACGGCTGGAAATATTATTGGCATGATTTGAGAAAATAAAAAGAATTTTTTTAAAAACGTCAGTTAGGTGTCGGATCCATTATGAGATGGAGCTGCTTTTTGTTCAATGGTTTGGGGTAATTTACATTTTTTTTTCAGGAAAAGTTAATTCAATGGCATATTTAAAAGCTCTTTCTGACCATATTTCACCTGTTGCAACACTTCTGGCAGGAGAAAAATGAATTTAGCAAGATAACGCGCCTATCCACACAAGGCGTGACACAAAACTCTGATTTCAGAAGAAAAATATTGAAGTTTTGCAATGGCCACCCAGAAGTCCCGACCTAAACCCTATCGAGAACTTGTGTGCAGATATAACAAGACGAGATTATAAAAATTGAAGACATTTTTTCTCAGCTTCAGAACTTATATCTACGATTGAAGATGAATGGTAAAAACCAGTCTCGAACTGTGCCAAAAATTAATAATGTCCATGAAAGATAGAATATTTGCAGTCATTAAACGCGATGGTGGATGCATAATATATTAAGAGTTCGTTTATTTTGCAGTCCTAAAGCTTTTACACAGGCAGAAACTGTGTTTTTTTAAACATTTACTTTATTTTCGTAATAAAATACTTACAGATGAATTTTGTTGACTTTTTTATGAACTTTTGAATTTTATGATACCTATTATAGTAAACATTTTTTTATCTGATTTGAAATTTATCAAAAATATACATTTTTTGCTGTCCTTAAAGTTTTTACACGCACTGTAGGTCAATAAGAGATTTTTTTCTCCTATTCTTCTTTCCTCCTGAGTGGCGCTTAAAATGCCTTGATCAAGAAGAGGGCTCTCTCGGTCGTAAAATACCTTGATCAAGAAGAGGGCTCTTTCGGTCTTAAAATATCTTGATCAAGAAGAGGACTCTCTCGATTATTAAAAATTAATTAATTTAATTTAATTAATGAATTAATATTTGAAAAAAAACTGGATTAACATCAAGTGTCATCCACTACAAGTTTAAAAAAATTTATTTGAGCTTGATTGGATGAATAATAAGTATTTTATTAACGATTGAAAATTTGAGCAATATATAGCGTGACTGCGCTAGTAGTTGATACCCCTCCAGTAGTTGATCAAATAATTTAAATATTGCGCCATTTCCAGTGGAAATGAGTTTTACAAGTGGCACTCTACATAATATTTTTGTTTGAATGTTAGTGCACCTGTTGTCACATAGTTTTCAGCTGTCTTCTGTAAGAGAAGCCGTATTATGAATTTTTTTTATTAGAAAGTGTAAAAATTTTGTTTTTGATTAGTTGGAGACAATAACGGCAAGTTAAAATAATCTCCTTCTATCTTGCTTATTTCAACTACTATTTTTATAACAATTGTTGTTAATCACAGCCCAAGGATGATATTTCAAATATTAATTTTTAGATTTTCGATTGACTTCTTTTTAGGGGTTGAAATTTGACTGATCAACTTCTGGTCTTATTAAAAACGCAAATTCCAGAAATTGATCAGCTGTGATCAATTATTGGTTTCAAGGACTCTAGTTATTGATCAGTATATCAACTACTGGCTAACAACATGCGTAGCCATTAGTTGATCATTCTTTAATTTATTTGCTTACCAAAACATTATTGTTTATTGTCAGAATTCATTATGCCGCTGAAAAAGAAATTCTGGGAAAAACAGGAAGAGAAGATTCTACTAGTACTCAGGGGATGATCTGCGAGCAGCAGTTGAAGACGTAAGAGAAAAGGGTGTTCTCATAATTTCGAATCAATAGCACAGTTCGAAATGTTCCACCTATGTTTCCTTAAAAAGCTTTTTTGTTTTAGGTTAAAGGGAAAACGCCACAGGTGAGACGGGTGTGACATTCATCAGTTTTAAGCAAAGAAGATGAACAGCTCGTTGTTGACCGATAAATGCTTATGCCAAAAAAGAGTTCCCGATTAAGAGGAGGACTTTATTTGAAATCGTAAAAAACATCATTGAATCCGATAAAAGGCCAAACCCTTTTGAAAACTCGACTCCGCGGAAAACATGGTTTAAAGGATTCATGCGAAGAAACAGTTCGATAGCTGAGAGGTATGCAGATGCTATCAACACTACAAGAGCAGAAGAGTCAGAGCCCAGCATCCGTGAGTGGTTTCAAGAACTTCACAGATATCTTGAAACTGAAGGCTGCCTTGAGATTCTTCTTAATTCCTGGAGAATTTTTAATGCTGACGAAAGCGGTTTTCAAACTTGTGCAAAAACGGGAAACACTTTAGGACTCATTTCATTCAACATTTTATATGAAATAAAAACAGGTAATGATAAAGAAGCTCTAACTGTGATGGCTACTTTCAATGAAGCAGAAGAGGTTATTTCTGGGATGATCGTTCACACATTGCAGAAAATATCACGTGAAATTGCACAGAATGTGCCAGACGATTTGGGAATAGGTAGATCAAAGATAGATTGTATGTCTGGGAGCAACTACTTTGAATATCTCGTAAATGTATTTTTGCCTTGGTTGAGAAAGCAAAATATCAAACTACCCATATTACTTTTGGTGGATGGCCACAAGAGCCACTTAACTCTTGAAGTGGCAAAGTTATGCTCAGAGAATCAAAATCTTCATTTCGCTCTTTACCCGAATGCAACACACATACTCCAACCAGCTGACGTTGTTTTATTCAGGCCTCTCAAAGTGCGCTGGCGGGAAACCTTTTACGATTGGAAAACTAAATCTGGAAACAAAGTGGTAAAAAAAAAACAGTATTTGGACCTTTGATTGCAAGTGTATTTCGAGAAGCAGAAACTCCGAAAGTCATTAAAAAAGGCTTCCGGAAATGCGGTCTGTTTCCCTTTAATCCAGATGCAGTAGACTACGAAAGGTGCATCAGCAGTAAGCAACGATATTGTCCACTTACAAAGCCACTTGAAAATTGGTCTAGAGTAGGAATAGCGGAAAACTTCAAAGTCCAAACGCTTCTGTACATTAAATTCCTATTCAAAATAGCCAGAGTTCAGAAGTGTGGAAGGAGACGAATGGAAGGGTGATGTTGAGGCTCTTGAATTGTTCCATTTCTGGAGGGAAATGCGGAACTAATGTCTTGAAAAATCTCGAACGAACATTGAGACACCAGAGAGCGAACCTGAATCGCCAGTTGATTATCTTTGAACAACAACTGCTTACATTGCTCTACAATCTGGTGATCCTCCAACAACATTTGATTATGATCATGCAACACTAGGTTCTTCAAGACAGATGGACCCACTTCCAAATTATGTGACTCCTGAGCGCCCAAAAAACGTAGGTCTAGCTAAAGTAAAAAATGTCAGTCCAGCTTTTGCAGAGAACATTCTATGGCCTCACGACTCCTCAGAGAAGAAAAAAAAAACAGAAAAGAGACTGTTGCTTTATGCGACAACGTAAAAATAGTGGATAAAATCTTTCGAAGAAAAGGAAAAGGAAATAGAAGAGAAAGAAATTCGAAAGGAAGAAATGATTCAGAAAAGAGAAGCGAGGAAGCATTAACCTATACATCAAAGACAAGATACAGGACTATCTAAAATTCCGACTAGGCGGAAAAAACAACGACTAAGCAACTCACATAGCTTTGAGTCCAGTGCCAAAGTTTCACCCGGTGAGAGCGTGTGAGTGGAATCCTCAGATGAGAAAACAGCCCATACTTGACAGACGATGCAAAAGTATATTGGTGAGCACGTTGTCATTTTGGAAAATATTGGAAATGGAAAAAGGAGGAGCGACGGTGGCTTCCATGGCAGCATGTGGGCGCCTATGGAAGTTGTTTTTCTTTATAGGTGGGATCAAGCTATTTACACATAGAACCCACAAAAATCAGTAGAACAAGGAATCTTTTCTCTGTCCCTGAATTAGAGTTTCAATATTGCTTTTAAGTTATTGTATTTTTTACTTTTATTCGTCTCATTAAAATGTTTACTATTCTCAAATTGTTTATTTTTTTCTACTTACATTGCAAAAGAGGTCAAAATGACCAGTGATCAACTACTGGATTGAAATCGATCAAAAACTGGATTCGCCTGATCAACTACTGGGGAAATGGCAATTAATAAAACTATTTATTTATAATTCTGTTGCTATTTAATTTCAGCAGAATTTAATTATTGTCCATTATAGAACATTCATTAAGGGTTGCAGAAATCATGTTAGTTTACTTCTAAAACTTATAATGAAGGAAATACAATAAAAATCCCGTAGCACCGACCTTATTTGATCAACTACTGGCTCAGTCACCCTACATAGCGAGGGTGTAAGCTAATAGTAAGAATTGAAAATAAAATAGTTTCACATTGATGAGAAATAATTAATTAGTTCGCTTTTTACGCAGTCGGGTTTTTTGATTTTTAAAATTTAATTGTTTATTCAGAAAAGCGCTTTTTTCTTTAACACACAAATTTCGATTTGCGGTCATTCAGCAAAGGTGTTGAGGAGCGCTGATGGTACCTTTTCTTAGCAGAAGTATAAAAGCATTGTTGATAATTATTTTCGAAAAAAAAAATCGTCGGTAATTAGCCGAGATATTAACCCTTAAAGACACGGACGGTTTGGACATACATAATGACAGGGGCAGTATACTCTATGTGCCATCGGCTTTTAAAGTGTACATAACAACTTTTAATGATACATTTTTGTTATGCAATGTCCAGTAGCAGTATAAAAGCAATAAACGTCAAATTGTTAAAAACAGACTAATTTAATTAGAATTAATAACATATATACTATGAGATTCGCGACTAGTTTGCACAGGGTGGCTATCTCTATGTACCTCCCGTGTCTTTCAAAGTTAATTAAAAACCTATCTGGAAAAACGCGGCACGGACCAAAGTGGCGTTGCAAATTGCGACCTCCTTTCGAAGCGCGCGCTTAGCACAATGCAGGTTTAAACTTTGAACAAGGGTTTTGTTTTAGATACACTGTAAAAAAAATTACTACGCTGAATGTAGTTTTATGAAATGCCAAATGAAGTTTAATTATGCCCTGCTTTTATTGTCAGTACCGAATTAAATTCGTCATAAACAGATTAGGGTAATATTAAAAAAAAAGAGTTATACAGAATAGCAATATTTGATATTATTTAGGCTTCATATCTCTTTGGACTTTTATGGTATACACATTCATACTTTTCTAGTATATACAGCTATATCCAACCTACGTTGTATAGTATTTTAAAAAGTCTTATTATTATTTTAGAAACGATTTTTATAATTATACAGTTAATAATTCAGATATTTATTGTACGGAACTCTTAGAGCTCGAGTAATACTCCACTTGACCGTTTATTTTAAAAAATATATTCTGCCTTTATCAAAAAATCGATTAATACAGCACATTATATAAATTCTGAATAAGAGAACCTGTCAATTGGGTGCGTTTGAGAGAGAAATGAATTTAAAAATGAGTCAGAAAATAAGCCGTTTGGATTTGAGTACACCCTCAATACGATAATTATTTCTTCAACCCCTATTTTTGTTTAATTTTTTTTCTGTAACAGTTGATCCTATCAAAAACATGTCAGCATGAAAGTTGTAGGTAATATTGAGAAGATGTATAATAAATTTAAGCAGATTGGGTATCTAGTGAACTGACGAAGTTATGAATTTTTTCTTCTTCAACCCCCCCCCCCCCCATTTTTTTACGTTTTTCGTTTTTTATTTATGTTATTTATTTATTTTATTTATTTATTTATTTATTTATTTTATTTATTTATTTTATTTCTTTATTTATTTTATTTATTTACTTATTTTTTTGCAGTGAGAGTTGGTCCTATGAAAAACTATCAAAATATTTAGAAGATTTGTAATAAGTTTAAGTGAATTTGATATCATAAGAATTAACGAAGTTATGAAATTTTTTCGCCCCTACTTTTTGCGCCCCTTGAGCCCATTTTTATTTTCATCAAAAATCTGTGATACATAAATTTTTGGCCCTTTTCCTAGACGTAATAATAACTTTAAACTGATTTAATACGTGTAAAAATTAAGAAGTTATAGAATTTTTTTTTGGTTTTCACAAAACTCTTTCCCTATTTCCACTCCCTTGTTTTGATTTTGCCCATTAACGAACTTGACCGAGATTTTCTACCCCTTGATTTTATGTATGAGTTTGGAAGACATTTGTTCAGATTTACGGAAGATATCGTGTCCATAAAAAAGTAATATACACTATATGGCCAAAGGTGACCGGTCACTTGCGATTTTAGACGTATTGTTAAATATCTAGAAAAATGCACGAGGAATTAACCTGAAACTGCAGGTGTGTAAACAGTATAAGTATAGGTCATATATTTCCGCAAAGATTTTTTTCCCGAAACCGCATAGGGGAACGTCAACAAATTGAAAAAGAATGAATATCTTTTGGATAACCCTGTAAAAACTAAACTAGCAAAAGCGTTCAAACTCGACATTGTTAATAAGTGGCTTATTGTAATATACTGTGTTAATTTTTATGAGGGTAGCATGTATATTCGTAGAGAAATTAAGATTTTTATAAAAACAGTCCCAAATTTTGACAAGTTTTTTGCTTATAATTTGCAGAATTCTTAATATAAAAAAAAATTCTTTTCAGAAAACATGACAAACAACATTGTACACAATACCCTGCAATCAGAAAGAAAAATAATAAAAATTGTATGAAAAATGAGCAGGTTTAGTAATAATGATTCACTGTGCATGCTCGAACGTAATCAAAATATCATTTGCATAATGTGTTAGCTAAGTGTATAGAGCAACATTTGTGAAAGTCTCAAAAACATAGTTTGAAAAAGTCTGATAATAATCGTTTATAGAATAAACTCAAAATCCGTTATTCCTAAAAGGAAACGAAAATATAAGCGGTTGTATCCATATACAGTAGTACGTGCAATATTGTGTATGCTATATTGGCACTAATCAATGGATGTATGGATACAACCCCTCATCTTGGGAACAACGGATTTTGAGCTTATTCTATAAACGATTTTTATCAGACTTTTCAAACTATGTTTTTGAGACTTTTACAAAAGTTGCTCTATACATTTAGCGAACACATTATGCACATTATATATTGATTGCATTCGCGCATGCGTAGTGAAACATGTTTTAGCAAAACTGCTTGTTTTTCATCCAATTTTTATTATTTTTTAATTCTGATTACAGAATATTGTGTACAATGTTGTTCGTCATAATATCTGAAACGAACTTTTTTCTTTATATTAAGAACTCTACAAATTATAAGCAAAAAACTTGGCAAAAATTGGGACTGTTTTTATAAAAACCTTAATTTCTCTACGAGTTTACATGCTATCCTCATAAAAATTAACACAGTATATTACAATAAGCCACTTATTAACAATGTCGAGTTTGAACGCTTTTGCTACATTAGGTTTTACAGGGTTATCCAAAAGATATTCGTTCTTTTTCAAATTGTTGACGTTCCCCTATGCGGTTTCGGGAAAAAAATCTTTGCGGAAATATATGACCTATACTATACTGTTTACACACCTGCAGTTTCAGGTTAATTTCACAGTGCATTTTTCTAGATATTTAACAATACGTCTAAAGTCGCAAGTGACCGGTCACCTTTGGCCATATAGTGTACATTACTTTTTTATGGACACGATAACTTACGTAAATCTGAACAAATGTATTCCAAACTCATACATAAAATCAAGGGGTAGAAAATCTCGGTCAAGTTCGTTAATGGGCAAAATCAAAACAAGAGAGTGGAAATAGGGAAAGAGTTTTGTGAAAACCAAAAAAAATTCTATAACTTCTTAATTTTTACACGTGTCAAATCAGTTTAAAGTTATTATTACGTCTAGGAAAAGGGCCAAAAATTTATGTATCACAGATTTTTGATGAAAATAAAAATAGGCTCAAGGGGCGCAAAAAGTAGGGGCGAAAAAATTTCATAACTTCGTTAATTCTTATGATATCAAATTCACTTAAACTTATTATAAATCTTCTAAATATTTTGATAGTTTTTGATAGGACCAACTCTCACTGCAAAAAAATAAGTAAATAAATAAAATAAATAAATAAATAAAATAAATAAATAAATTAAATAAATAAATAAAATAAATAAAAAACGAAAAACGTAAAAAAATGGGGGGGGGGGGGTTGAAGAAGAAAAAAATTCATAACTTCGTCAGTTCACAAGATACCCAATCCGCTTAAATTTATTATACATCTTCTCAATATTACCTACAACTTTCATGCTGACATGTTTTTGATAGGATCAACTGTTACAGAAAAAAAAAATTAAACAAAAATAGGGGTTGAAGAAATAATTATCGTTCTAAGGGTGTATTCAAATCCAAACGGCTTATTTTCTGACTCATTTTTAAATTCATTTCTCTCTCAAACGCACCCAATGTGGCAGGTTCTCTTATTCAGAATTTATATAATGTGCTGTATTAATCGATTTTTTGATAAAGGCAGAATATATTTAAAAAAATAAACGGTCAAGTGGAGTATTACTCGCGCTCTAAGGGTTCCGTACAATAAATATCTGAATTATTAACTGTATTATTATAAAAATCATTTCTAAAATAATAATAAGACTTTTTAAAATACTATACAACGTAGGTTGGATATAGCTGTATATACTAGAAAAGTATGAATGTGTATACCATAAAAGTCCAAAGAGATATGAAGCCTAAATAATATCAAATATTGCTATTCTGTATAACTCTTTTTTTTAATATTACCCTAATCTGTTTATGACGAATTTAATTCGGTACTGACAATAAAAGCAGGGCATAATTAAACTTCATTTGGCATTTCATAAAACATAAAAGATAAGGGATTGTATCCAAATATAGTAGTACGTGCAATATTGTGTACGCTGTTTTGGCACTAGTCAACAGACATTTGATATAACTCCTAATACTTTTGCTTCTTTTTGGGAACAACGGATTTCGAGCTTATTCTATCGACGATAATTTTCAGAATTTTCAAGCTATAATTTTGAGACTTTCACAAAAGTTGCTCTATATATTTAGCTAAAACATTATGCATATTATATTTCGATTGCCTTCGCGCATGCGCAGTGAAACATTTTTTAGTAAATTTGCTCATTTTCATCCAATTTTTATTATTTTTTAATTCTGATTACAGGGTATTATGTACAATATTGTTTGTCATATTTTCTGAAAATAACTTTTTTCTTTATATTAAGAACTCTACAAATTATAAGCAAAAAACTTGGCGAAATTCGGGGCTGTTTTTATAAAAACCTTAATTTCTCTACGAGTATACATGCTATCCTCATAAAAATTAACACAGCATATTACAATAAGCCACTTAGTAATAATCTCGAGTTTGAACGCTTTTGCTACATTGTTTTTACAGGGTTATCCAAAAGATATTCGTTCTTTTTCAATTTGTTGATGGTCCCTATGGGGTTTCGGGAAAAAATATTCGCGGAAATATATTACCTATACTATACTGTTTACACACCTGCAGTTTCAGGTTAATTCCTCATGTATTTTTCTCTATATTTAACAAAACGTCTGAAATCGCAAGTGACCGGTCACCTTTGGCCATATAGTGTATATATATATATACATATATATAGATAAAGTTTTTAACTGTGGGGTGGTTTTGTGTTCTAGGGGTAGTGATCGGCGTAGATCTGCAAAAAAATTTCAGAAATTCCAACATAGGAGAGATTGCAATAGGTAGTATTTCTTACGAAATCTACTTAAAAATAAACCAAATTATTACATGAAACAGCCTAACGCAAAATATATGCAATTAATCTGTCTGCCGGCCTGCCCGTCCGTATACTATTTCAGTATCTGAGAAATACTCTTAGATCTAAGAATTTGAAATATGTTATTGGGATAAAGTGGTATTACAGTATGTTTCCACTAATTGATGAATTAGGAGTAAGATTACAAAACATAACTCTATTGAAAGACCGTGTGCTGGTGTACGTAAGTCGCGGAGGAGGGAGGGGCATAGCCCTCTAGTATATATATATATATATATATATATATATATATATATATATATATTAGGAGTATTTCAAATGTGACTTATTCTGGAGAATATTATACGATGTAAAAAGTTAACGTGAAATGTTAAAAAAAGGGCAAAATATTTAATAATAATTCAATATTTTATTTAAAAACAAATGTCAGCACTTACATACTGAAGAGTAGTCATATCATAAATAATATATCAATAAAAATATATATGCAATTACCATAAGAAAAGTTAATTTTAAGAAATTAACTCTGTTCTTTAGATATTTATGCTTCAACGGTGCTGTTCAAGAAAAGTTTATTTAATGAAAATTACAGAAGCTCTTCTTATCATATTTTAACAAAAATTCTATTTTAATAGAAGTAAATATAACAAGGCTTATTAGTATCAAAATTTAGTTTTATCCAGATCATTCCATTTATCATGAAAAATACAAAGCAAATGATGAAGCATTATTAAATAAACAACAACAACAACAACAACTACAGCAAATAGAAAAGAAACATCTGCTGTGAAGGAATAGCTCCGGTTTTAACCATATAGTGCCAAACTTGGTCATTATTACTGTTGTGACAAAATATTTTAAATAGATGTAACAATATTTGTAGGATTTCAAAATTCATTTATCTTTTTTATTTTTGATAGTTTGTTGCTAATTACTACTTGAAGGTTATTTTTAAACTTTGGTCTTCTACTAATCAGTATTATACTAGGCAAATCGGTGAATCGAAGTCTGATGGGCCATTTGTAAGAACTAACAATGACTTATAATAATCTATGAAAATTATAAGCACTGGAAAACTGTCCACAAAAATACGAGGACGATACCCATCTTAGCATCTCTCACTCACATATGTTGGTAAGGCTGCAACTACAGCACGAGATGAAAATAGTCTTCATGAGCACAGAATCCTGCGACAAAACATGAGATTCAAATAAACCCAGCACCTGTGAACACATATATAATTTTAATTAATTTTTCAATTAATTTTCAGCGGCAAAATAACGCTCGAAGTTATTGAATATTTAATACGTGATCTATATCACATTGCTAACTAAGCGTAGAACCAACAGAGTGAAAAATGTCCAAGCAGGGAATAGAACCCGGAACCCTTGGAATAGCGCTCTAAGTGCTCTACCATTTAAGCTACGAGGGCGATACCCAGCTTAGCATCTCTCGCTCATATATGTTGGTAAGTCTGAAACTGCAGGAAAAAGTTATATCCACAGAAAATCTCTCTTCATTCTCTAACAAGTAAAACAGTAGATATTCCATTTTTCTACCACCAAAAATTACAGAGTTACAATACTTTGAATGTTTTAATTTTCAGCTCTTTATGAAGTTTCGACGTCAAAAAAGAAAAAAAAACGCGCTTTTACGGCCAGAAAACGCTGACAATTCATAAAATTCAAATTATCACAAACCAGCAAGTTTTGGTTGTAGAAAAATAGATTTTCTTACTGGATCTTTTTAATATATATATATTTACATGTACATCTATATCTATTTGAAAAAATGGCTATATCGTCGCCTCAGAGCAACAGTAGGACATCTAGTAATAATCGAAAATGACATGTCTGACTTACTGCTATGAAAAACTGTGTCTGCATCTAGTGGAACAGTAGGGAATTTTTTATAAAACACATGTGCGATATAGTATTAAACATAACTTTGTGTTTCAGAAGTTGTTCCACTAGATGCAAACACAGTTATTCATAGTGTAAGTCAGGCATCTAATTTTTTATTATTACTAGATGTCCTACTGTTGCTCTGAGGTGACGATATATCTATGAAATTTAATTATAATGTTGAATGTTAATGTGACATATTTTTCGAAACTTGCTAGAAATGTAATTTAACCGTTTTTAAACCTTTGCACCTACTGCAGAGAATGAGGGTAGTTAAATTCTTCTTTTAATTTTTTATATTGATTTCTATATTCTTTTATATTCTTATAATAATATTAAGTTTATAGTTTAGGGGTTTTGATCGTTTTGTATACACCTGCTTCATGATGTTTTATAATTTTGAGTTTGTATTTTTATTGAAGAATATCCTCCTCATCATCATCAACAGCCGTTTTCAATCCACTGCTGGATGTCCCCGAGATTTTTCCATTGTTTCCTGTCTATAACTTTGGTGATTCAATTAATATCAGCCATTTTTCTGATTTAGTCACTCCATTGTATCTGAGGTTTTCTTATTGATCGTTTTACATTTCTTGGATACCAATGCAGGATGTTTGTACTCAATCCATTGTCTTGTCTTCTTGCAATGTGCCCATCTTTTTGCACTTTAACCGTTTAATTCTCTCGATGATGTCAAAAAATTTCGTCTGAACTCTTATCAAGTTATTATTTTTCTGTGTCTTCTAGTTTTGCCTAGCATACTTATTTTCTTTCTTCGCTGTGTTGTTTGTAATCTTTAAACCACCCATATTGTTAGCGTCCATGTTTCTGCTCCATAAGTGCAGTCAACACACAACTGCTGAAAGAAAGAGTCGTGTTACTCTTTAAAATAATATTTTTGTTCGCAAAAGCACTCCATCCATTTCTTATTCTTATACTGATTTCATTCATGATGCTGTTGTCTGATGTTATTTCATGTCCAAAGTATACATAACTTTGCACTTTCTTAATCTCACTGTTGTTGAAAGACGATCGTCTTTTTGCTGCAAATGCATTTAAGATTTTAGATTTTTCCAACTTCCAACTTTACCTTATACTTTTCCAACTTCGATTTAAATCCCACGTATATATTAGCTTCTCCCAAATCTTTTAACATATCTTCCGATTATTAAGGGCTGTTACTGAAGATTAAAATGTCACTAGCAAACCAGAGAAAACTTAGGGCTTCCCATTTACTCTAATCCTTTTGTTATCCCAATCCAGTTTCTTAAAAATATTTATTTAGACAGCAATAAAAAGCTTGGGCGGAATAGCATGTACTTGTCTAACTCCTTTTCCATCTTGATGTATATATTTCTCTGTCAAAACGGATGGCTGCTGTAGCTTTCTTGTAAATGTTCTTTAAAATATTAATGGATATCGAGGGAATATCGGTATAAACAAACCTTACGGTTTGTCTATACCGATATCTTCTCGAGAGTTTACTACTACTGAAATGTAGATAGAATCGAATGCTTTTCACAATCAATAAAGGCGAGACAGAGAGGTAAATTATTTCCCTTATGTTTCCCTATGAATCTTCTTACTGTTTGAATATGATCCATTGTGCTAAATCCATTTTGGAATACTTCTTGTTTTTTTAGGTTGAGCCGAGTCTACAATTGATTCAAGTCTTGTTGTTAAAACTTTGGTAAATTTTTAGAAATCACTGTCAGTAAGCTGATTAGGTGGTAGTTTTTATTGTTTTCCCTCTCCCCTCTCTTGTAACCATTACAGCATTATTCCAGTACTTTGGTACATCTGTCTTCTATAGACATTTAGAAAAGAGTATGGCTAGCATTTTTTCAAATTCTTTTCCTGCTTCTTTGATGAGGCCAATTGTGATTCCATCTTCCCAGGGCATTTAACTTTTTTCATACATCAAATAACTTGTAAAACTTAATCTGTCGTCTCTGGGATTACCTTTTCAGTTTCTGTTATATTTTTCACAGGTCAGGCAGTTTACTTTTTCTTTGATCTTCACATTTATATAGACTGGTATAGAATTTTTCTACAATACTTATAGTCTAAGAGCTAGCAACGTTTTCGTCCCTTGATTTCAGCAATGCTCATTTTTCTATAGGCTCTTCTGTTTTATGGTGTAGTGCGCATGTGACGGTCTGGCTGGCGGGAGACGTTGAGTTTACCTGTGGCAGTAGGGGTTATGCAGGTGAAAAAACTTCAAAATTACGTCATTTTTGGCATGACTTTTGTTTATAACATCTGTTTCTACTAACTATTCGTGATATTAATTCATTATTATCAAACGTTGCCAACGTTGCAAAGACCCTGCCAGATCCTGATTTATAGGTAAAAAATCATGTCATTTTAGAAAGCTTGAAAATTGTAATATATTACTCTTTGGCTATCAGACAACCTACAATTAATTTGCCAGGTACAAGATCGCTTGATAAGTTAATGCCAGACTGCTTTAAATCTGGCAGCGAAAGACCCTGTTAGAAGAGTGATTTATAGGTTTATAAAACTGTGCCATTTTAGCAAGCTTGAAAATTGTAATATATTAATCTTTGGATATCAGACAATCTATAATTATTTTCCAGACGCAAATTCAGTTGATAAGTTAATGCTAGACGGCTTTAAATATGGCAGCGAAAGACCCTGTTAGAAGAGTGATTTATAGGTTAAAAAATGTCATTTACGTCATTTTAGCAAGCTTCAAAATTGCAACAAACTATTTATTCTTTGGCTACCAGACAACCTATAATTAATTTTCCAGACACAAATTCGGTTGCCAAGTTAATACCAGACGGCTTTAAATCTGGCAGCGAAAGATCCTAGTAGAAGAGTGGTTTATAGGTTAAAACAAATATGTCCCTTTCACGTCATTTTAGCAAGCTTCAAAATTGTAACAAATTATTTATTCTTTGGCTACCAGACAACTTATAATTTATTTTCCAGGCACAAATTCAGTTGCTAAGTTAATGCCGGACGGCTTTAAATCTGGCAGCGAAAGATCCTGGTAGAAGAGTGGTTTATAGGTTAAAACAAATACCGTATTTATTCGTGTATAACGCGCACTTTTTTTTCAAAAGTTTGGGGCAAAAATCCTAGGTGCGCGTTATACACGGAATATTTTTTTAGTGCTGGGCGTAATCACACGATATACATATGAATCAAGAAATGTATTCAAAGAATAAATTAAAACTGGAAAAATCTTTCTTAATTGAAGTATTGGTGCATCTTTATTTCACTTCTTGCACCTTTTTATACAACTGCGCCAGTAACACTATTTAAACGCTAATAAGCAATTTTCATTGCCACTACTATCTACTGTTGTCCTCGTCATTTACTAGCTCAGTCAATATCCTCGTAAATCATATCGTCTTTAGTTCCATCCACCTAATTGTAAATTCCAGTCATTTAGAAGCTCTTTATTTAAATCTCGGCTGAGATGGAATTCAAAGCTTCAAATATCCACTCACATACAGTTGGGAGTGATGCACGCATCATTCTCCCGCTTGGAGTGAAGTTGTGGTCTGTTGTTGTCCTCTACCGATTGTCGGTATGCCGAATTGCAACCTTAAATGGTCGGTTGATGACACCATATAGGAGCTGCAGCACTTTCGTCATCCCACCTGGTATCACAACCAAATCACTTGAGCGACGAACTTTTACTCGAACTTTTCATTTTTACTCCAGGCGTCGTGTATCCACGGAAGCTGTCCAGGAACAGCATCGATGGCTGATGTAACGCACCTTCCAGACGTTCCCACACAACGTTAATCCAATCTTTCATGAGCTCATACGTCATCCTTTTTCCTGTGTTTTTACAACTATACCGTCTGAAAAAGATTGTTTTGGGATTGTTTTATGTTTAAAAATCACATATGGTCTCAACTTGCGCCCGTCAGCTGTAATGGCCAGCATAACGGTTGTCTGTTCCTGTTGTGCACATTTAAACGCTTCTATCTCCAACTGGATGAATGGTTGTTGCTTCCGCCATATCAAACAACAATGGAGTTTTATCTGCATTGCCAATTTACGACATCTGATATCCCTTTTGTTTTCGTAGCCCTATAACGTACTGGAAGAACTTGTTACACTATTCTTCGTATTCTTCAGGCAGCGGTCTGCGATAGCATTGTTCTTCTCCTCATAGAGACTATTACGGATCATAAAGTGTCGCATCCAGCCATAACCCCCCTTGAAATGCCGAAAATCCGTTAAATGAGTTAAAAGCTGCTGCTTCACTTGCGGATATTTATACGATTTCCCCCCCCCCCCCCCCCCCGAAAAGCATGCTTTTTGGATAGTGCTTTTTTTCAGTTTTTCATCTCTATTCAGCCACTTTCGCACACTTGACTCACCAACGCCGAACATCCGACTTGAATCACGGTTACCATTTTCTTTTGCATACTGAACTGTTTTCAAATTAAATGTCGCAGTATAACTACATCGATTACATCGACCGATATCATCTTACTCGGACGTTGTCAAAAGACGCTCTCAAGCATTTCATTAAGCGAGTGACTTCATCACAGCATGATACGTCACTCACTCCCTATCACTCCCACTCACTCGCATTCGCCATTTTTTCTTGTAAAGTACGGGGTGCGCGTTATACACGAGTAAATACGGTATGTTCCTTTCACGTCATTTTAGCAAGTTTCAAAATTGCAATATATTATTTATTATTTGGCTACCAGACAACCTATAATTAATTTTCCAGACACAAATTCGGTTGCTATGTTAATGCCAGACGGCTTTAAATCTAGCAGCGAAAGTGCAATTTTGAAGAGTGGTTTATAGGTTTAAAAAAAAAAATGTCCTCTTCACGTCATTTTAGCAAGATTGAAAATTGCAGCATATTATTTATTCTTTGGCTACCAGACAACCTGTAATTAATTTGCAAGACACAAATTCGGTTGATAAGTTAATGCCAGCTGGCTTTAAATCTGACAGCGAAAGAGTAATATATTACAATTTTTAAACTTGCTAAAATGACGTGAAGATGACACATTATTTAAAACCTCTACACCACTTTTCAAACAGGCACTTTCGTTGCCAGATTTAACGCCGTCTGGCATTAATTTATCAACCGAATTTGTGTCTGGCAAATTAATTATAGGTTGCCTGCTAGCCAAACAGTAATAATATGTTGCAATTTTTAAGCTCGCTAAAATGACGTGAACGGGACATAGATTTTTGTAACCTGTAAACCACTCTTCAAACAGGCACTTTCGTCGCCAGATTTAAAGCTGTGTGGCATTAACTTTGCAACCGAATTTGTGTTTGGCAAATTAATTATAGGCTGTCTGATAGCCAAAGAATAATATGTTACAATTTTCAAACTTGCTAAAATAACGTGAAGATGACATGTTTTTTACCTAGAAATCGGGATTTGGCAGGTTCTTAGCAGCGTTGGCAACGTCTGGCAATAATGGATTAATATCACGAATAATTAGTAGAAAGAAATGTTATAAACAGAAGTCATGTTAAAATGACGTAATTTTGAAGTTTTATCACTTGTATCACCCTTACTTCTACAGGTAAACGCAACGTCTCCCGCTAGCCAGACTGTTCGCATACGTCCTACACCATAAAACGGAAGGTCATATAGAAAATTGAGCCTTGCTGAAATCACGTGTTATTTGACGTTGCTATATCTTAGACTATTACGAAACGATACCATTATTGATATTGGTGATTATTCCATCTACCCTCTGCAGTGTAAAAGTACCCTTTCTTCCTACACACAGTTTGCGTTTATCTGATTTTCAACCTTTGTCTTCTTCTAGAACTTTCTTGACGAGATCGCAGTTAAAATGTCTGATATCTTCTTTGACGCATTTTCTTACTGTTTTACATAATAATGCGTATTCTACCCTTGATATAGTATAGTTTTTCTCCTTTTTAAATTTTCTGCGTTTCTTTATACACCTTCTTGTTTCTTCTGTTATTTTCTTTGTCTGTTTTACTTGTGCTTTGCCAACTATCTCCTTTGATATTTCTTGTGAAGTATTGGTTAGTTTATTTTTCCTACTTTAAGATTTTGCTCCTCTTTCAAAATAACTGTAGTACTTCGAAAATGTCTTTAAGTTCCAAATAAAATTCTTCTTTACGTTTCTGGAGTTTTATTGTAATCGACTGATATCTTGGAGTGTTGGATAAGCTTCCTTCTTTCCGCTTTAGTATTTAGCAAAATTTTGCATTCAAACAACCAACCGCTTCCTGTATTGAAGTTATTGAGAATGCTGTAATTCTGAATAACATACTTTCTGTTTATCATGATGTAGTCGATTAACCTTGTTGCTCTATTTTCACTTCTCCATGTCCATTTTCTTTGTGCCTTTTTCTTGAAAAATGAATTGATGATACATATCTGTTCACATTCTGCAAATTCAATCAATCTGTTTCTCCTTTCATTTCGCATCCCATATCCATGATTTCATACTGATAATTCGCCTTTCTTTTTTTTTCACAATTTCAGCATTCCAGTCTCGCATTATTTTGACGTAGAATATTCCCTTCTGATTAATTGAAGTTACTTCCTCGTAGAAATCTTGAACTTCTTCATCTGTTTAGTGTATTGTTGGTGCAACTATAGAAAATTTGTCTCTTGTATTTTTTTACACTTGTATAACTAACCTTGTAACTGTACCAGATACACTATCAGATTTAACGATGCGATTCTTCCGCCTATTATGAATCAGAAACATACCACTTATTTTTCCATCTTCTGTGCCCCTGCAACATAGTACATGTCTACTGGCAAGAACAATCTTCTCTTCACCTTTTCTTCTTGCTTCACATAATCCTAGGATCTACCAATTGATTATTTCTAATTCTTCTTCAAGTTCTTGTAAATGATTTTTTGAAGATAAGGATCGTCCGTTATACGTAGCCAAGGTCATTAACTAATTACAGCCTAGAACGAGTCCGGTGATTCTTAGCACCATCTCTCATCATGTTTTTCTGATTGCTGCCGTGTCCAGGGATGCGCAGACTATTGAGAATTGAGAACCTTGATTTGTTTTTGAATTCATGGTAAAATAAAAGGAAATTTGGTCATATTCTTCCACGGTGGCCAAGCGGGTTGGAGAAAGCCCATTCGCGTTTGTTCGCCATGTACTAGGCAAGGGTACTAACAGGCTGCACCGGTGGAAAGTGCGGATTGGACATTAAGTCTCTGCTCCCAGTCGACTCCTTTAAGTTCTCCTTAAACTCAATTAAAAGGTCCTCTTCCAGTTAACAAGCAGAACCTGGTTAACAGCCCTACTGAAGAATATATATACAAGGTAGCCGTAAACTTCTAGTACTCAGGTCTCAGAGTGCTCTGTAGCGCTATCTAATAGCAAAAATGGAGCCAAATTTTGTAGGACAAGACAAGATACAAAGGATTCCACGAAAAAAAAAAGTTCCAAAATTCATTGCTAAGGGATATGTGGCGTTGTGTAATAGAAAATAAAGTTTAAAAAATGCAGAGTTAATACTGAAATAAAATTATCTTTTATTTAACACATTTAACGATTTCATTCATTCTCAATATGGCAGCAGTTTTTAAAAAGCTGAAAATTCACATAAACACCAATAAAGTCTCAACAATTTGATTGAAAGATATGCGCAATATGTCTCCTTCCTTAGCCGAGCGTGCCTTACTTGTCAAATTATTTTACCTCAGTTAGTGCAACTGCAACGTATCAACCGCTCTTCGTGCTTCTAAAACGCACAAAAATGCATAAAGATAACGATCCTTTATCAGTTAAGGGCGTTCTCAAATCCAAAAGGGCAACTTTCTGACATAAGTTTTAATTTATTTTTGTTCGAAAATGCACGGAAATAGCTGGTATTGTTGTTCAGAAACTATGTCATTGAGCTGTTTTTTCCATTTTTTTTGCAAACGCAAGAGATCTTTCAGAAAATAGTGTCAAAATGGGCGTTTTGAACCGAATTTCCGCGTGAAGGAAGAAAGAGCACTCAAGAGCGGGCGAAAAACGGGTTCGTCACGTGATCAAATTCGCTTATAACTCAATCGGTAATTGATTGATCAAAAAACGAAAAAAACCAGTTCAATTCCAAATCGCTTCCATGGCCAGGCTTTCTAATTTTATACCTTTCCATTAAAAAATGAATTTGTAAATGTGTCAAAACGCTTTGCGCTTGTTGAGCAGAGCAATTACGAACAGCCTTAATGAAAAGCAATGCTTGAAAAGTTTGAGAAACAGGTTCTCTGAAAGTTCACTCAGGCAGAGGACGCAAACCTGTACCACAAGATAATCAAAGAAGTTAAAACGGCGATTGTCGACAGGGCACAGGACAATATTGCTGGAAATTCCAGCGCTCGAAGTCTGGAAATGGCTTATTGTGCGGTATCGAAAATCTTACGAAATACTATTCACTTCTATGCGTACAAGGTCAGGCGTGTCAAATTGTTACGTCACATCGATTTGCCATTAACTTTTCTCTCACGTTTCTTGATAAAATGCAGGTGGATGATGCTTCGCCGTCGAAAACCGTATACGAAGATGAGGCCCAATTTTTTCTTAAATGGATGTGTGAATATCCAGAACTGCAGAATTTGGGATTCTAATTCATCGAATACACTCAAAAAAATTTCCCTTACAATAACAAAAAATAACTGTTTGGTGTGTTTTAGCAGCAGGAATTATCGTGGGTCCATATTTCTATGAAAACATTATCTGAAAGAACCGGTAACCCGTTCTATAACGGAAAGAAATATTGCCTTATGTTAAACAACTTTGTCATTCCGTCACTTCATCATAGACAACGGCTGGATAAAATCATCGTCATGCAATATGGCGGACCATTGCTTTAAGAGTACAGCAGCTGCTACGACAGAAGTTCACAACAGAAAGAGTCATTAGTAGCTGCTTTCCATCTGCATAATCACCTCGGTCCGCTGATCTTACTCCACGCGACGTTTGGCTATGTGGTTACGTAAAGTCGAAGGTCTATCTTGGAGATGTCCCGTACCTGGAAACGTTGAAATATATCTATCACGGGTTGTACGAGATATTCCTGCAGACGTGTTACTTTCTACTATTATGAATGTTGTGCACCGAATGCAATACAGCCATGGAAAAATTATAAGGACAAGCGATTGGTTTGGTTTGTGTTTATGACGGCCAAATATGAACACGTGGGATAGAGGCCCAAGGAGAGGGTGCCCTTCGTGGGGGTCTTTCTAAGGGAACCTAACCCGTATTTACACTTGGGAATCCAAGGTTCGAAGAAAACCACGAAAACTCCGAACGATTAGGCCGACGGGCGTGATTGGGTTCGAACCCAGCACCTCCCGTCTATAAGGACAAGCGAAAAGTCGCCAAATGTGGGAGCCGCTTGGCTAGAAATTTATGCAAATATTTGTATGATAAAAATGCTTGAAACGGAACATTTCCAAACAAACTTTAAGTCGGAAATTTGGAAAATCATTAAAAGGCAGGATTTTAAAAGGTTTTAATAACTTGCTAATGGGAAAAAAATATAAGAACACGCATTTATTTTGAAATCGAAAACAAAATTTTGCATATTTGCTAATATCATAAGATTGTTTAAAGTAGCCTAAAACTGTTGTGCAGTAAGATTGTTCAGTTTCTCTCTCGTTCTTCATCATGCCAAAGAGCACACAACTATCTGAATTTGAAAAATGAAAAATTATTGCTTACAGAAAATGTGGAATGAGTGGACGTGAAATTGCAAGGAATATAAACATATCTAAAACAATAATTTATAATTTTTTGAAGACTCCGGAAGACTATGGCAAGCGGAAGCATACAGGTAGGCCTGTTTATTTGACTATGCACCAGAAACGTGGAATTGCACGTCGAGCTTGCTTAAAAAAGCAGAGTTCTACTCAAATTAAAACAGAAATGAATCTACCATGCACTAACCGAACAGTGCGTAAAGTTCTGCAAAAGAATCCCAATGTTAGATATGCTAAACTACGATTACGTACACCACTTACAAAACTACATAAGAAGCTTAGATTGTAATTTGCTAAGAAACACGTTTCTTTTGGATCTCGCTGGAAATATGTGGTATTTTCGAACGAATTTTTTTTTATTTGGACGGACCAGATGGTTTTTGCTATTGTTGGTATGACTTGCGAAAAGAGAAACCTGTTTTTCCAAACTCAAATTCGGAGGAGGTTCTGTGATGATGTGGCAGGTTTTGCGGCCAATGGACACCAATCGTGTCTATTCGTGGTCGCATGAATTCAGACTCATATGTGGATATGCTAGCTGAATAATTATTGCCTGAAGCACCCCTTATCACAGGTGGTGATTATTTGTTTCAACAAGACAATGCAAGTTGCCATGTGTCTCGTGCATCACGTTCATGAATCGAGGCCAATTCTGTCCATCTTTTGGATTGGCCGCCAAGAAGCCATGATTTAAACCACACAGAGAATCTGTGGGCCCTTTTAGCTAGAGAAGTATATAAGCATGACACACAGTATGCAAATACAGACGATTTGACATCATCCATCGTATTAGCGAGGAAAAACATTTCTAAACAAATTTTAACTGGGCTTTCTGAGTCAATGACTGCACGATTAATAAGGGTCATTTAAAAAAAAAAGGTGATTTTGTAGAATATTAATTTATTTCGAGACATATTTCATTATGTCCTTATAATTTTTTCTACTTTTCACGTCATATTAATATGTGATTTATAAATCTTATTGTAATTTAATTTCGTATTAATAGGATCCTAATGTTTCCTAATTAAGAGTAGTAAATTATGTTTGATTTTGTTTTCAGTTGATGATTACTTTAATACACATGACTCATTTTTCAACATGTCCTTAAAAATTTTTCCATGGCTGTATAGGGTCTCCCAAAACGGCGGCCATATTGAACATGAATTGAATGTGCTACATAAAAAGTAATTTTATTTCGGTATTGATTCTGCACTTTTTAAAATTCTTTTTTTTATTACACACTGCCACATATTTCCCTAGCGGTGATTTTTCGAATTAATTTTTTTTCACGGATTCCTTCGTCCTCCGTCTTGTTTAGCCATCTACAAAATTTGGCTCCATTATCGCAATTAGATTGCGCTACAGAATACGCTGCGTAATGTCAGTATAATTATGGACATCTTGTACATATACTCGTATATATACTAGCTGACGCGCCGGGCCCGTGGTAATAACCTTATATGAACACCAGATTTGCATAATTTTATATCTTCAACCCAATTTTGTATGAATTTACTTAAAAAAAAATTCGCTAAAAAATATTGATATTTAGTGGTAAAAGCACTCGTGAGAGAAACATTTCTTGTTTTTACACGTAGGGTCGTTTCATAGTAAGAAAAAAAATGAAAATAAAAATAGTTCTTATTGTCCGAGCTCTTTGAAATTCTATAGGTTATAAATATAATGGTTTTGCAGCCTGTGTAAATTTCATTAAAAATATATTGTTAACCTAGTTGTAAAAGAAATCTGTTTTCGTCTCGGTTTTTTGCCTTTGTTTCCGCGCCGGGTCCATAAACATAACAACAACAAAAAAAGTTTTTATCGTACAAACTCTCTGAAATTTTAATTGTTTATAGATGTAACTGTATCGAAGCTCCATTTAAAATTTCGTGGAAAAACATGTATATTTAGTAGTGAAAACATGAACCAAAACCGAGAGAAGCCGCACCGAAACATACCGCGTTTTAATGTTTCCATGGAAAATTTCTCAATTATTTAAAAAAAATTACCTCTACTCGTCCGCACATTTCAAAATTTGTGTAGGTGTTGTAAGTACGGTCTACCGATATGGTATAAAAAGACTGTGTCGAAATACCGACGACGCACGACATTTAATTATTTTTTGCGTAGAAAAAAGATGGTCTTTGGGAAGCAATAAATCACCTGCAGTCATGAATTTTTTCATAAGTGCTAAAATTCGTATTTTACAAAACCAATTGCAACGTATCAGAGAATAAGGTCTCAGATTTAAAAAAGGTACATTTGTGAATTGGTACCTCTGAAATCGGGCCCTAGCGGAGCGTTACTGTAAGGGAGAAAAAGTCTACCGCGAAAATGACCCTTTTTAATTTTTTTTAAAGGGTTAAGAACAACATTTTTTCGAACTGATTGCGGAGTTTAAGACATAACAGTACGGAAATAAAAATTTGTCTTCCTTGTTACCGTATCTTGAACGGTTCGGGCGTAGGGCGTTAAGGTAATGAGTCAAATAAATACAGAATTTAGCCCTTCTATTCTACGTGCTCGGAAAGCAGGAACTGACAAGGAAGGTCTCCATACGGGCATACTCACAAAAATCTGAAAAAAAAAAAATGTTCTTCTCCCATGGGTATATATGTTTATAAAAAAAATTTCGGCGGAACCTCGGTAGAACGTCCGTAAAAAATAATGAAAATTTCGTTTATTTGGCGACTTATCACCGTTTGGCGAAGAAATAAAATTTCAAAAAATACGCTTGTCAAATACTCTTTAAGGAAAAAACTTTTTATGTTGAATTTGTTTAAATAAGTTTAATTTAAATAACTTTAGCTTTGTCATTTTTAGTTTGTTTTAACTATAGTTTTGTCATATATATTTATATGTACTTATAACGATTTTTAACTATCATATTTTACGATTTAAAACAAAATCTAAATTGAATAAAATTGTTCCAAACTCAAAAATATGCCCCATTGAGCACTGTGGATTCAACTTTGTTGCTATGGAAACAACTTCTTCGGTATGGGAATGTATTACGGCTGCATTATTCATCTGGCATTAAAAGTTATTTTTATAACCGATAAAGCGGTTTAAATTTTAAAAAAAATTGTGGATTGGAGAATAAAACAATGGCAAAATTTCATTCAAATCGGCAACAAGCAACATGTATAATATAAAATGTAATAATAATAGTAATTTCTTTCATGGTTTACGTTTAAATTCATAAAAAAACCGCACATTCTCAAAATCAATTAACAAACAATTTTCAGATTCATTCAAATCGTTTGCTTTTGGCGAGGAAAAGTGCTGCTCGCCAAATTGCGTGCCGCTTTCGTCTTTTCACGCCAATTATTCGAAAGTATTTTATTTTTTTTTTACAGATTTTCTACTGTAATTCCGCCGCTAATTTTAACTGATCCTTTATTACATACATGAGTACTTTCACTAGCATTTTTTTCAACATATTCTGAGTATGCCCAGTATGGAGACCTTCCTTATGAGCATGCACCCGTGCGCCTCCGCCGGATTGTTAAAAAAAATCACTTTTTTGATGAGATTTTAATATCTTGGCTAATTATCAAAAAATTAAAAAATTGAGCCTCAAATGCATCACGACCTGCCTTGGACTATCTTCATACAAATTTTCAGACCTCTCTTCGCGCATTTGATTTCACTAGCCATCGCCGTCTCACAGACAGAGCGCAACTTTCTTTTATTAGGTTGAGCAAAAAGTTCTGGGAAATTTTTAATCTAAGGACAAGTTTGCACGGTTGGATGGCGTCGAAATTCTTCCACATCCCGCCTACAGTCCAGACGTGGCTCCATCCGATTATGGCCTCTTTCGATCAATGCAACACTTTTTCAAGGGCCGTCGATTTGAATCCTTTATTGAAGTTGAAGAAACATGTCAAGAGTTTTTCGATTCCAAGGAGCCGCCATTTTACTTCCAGCAAATACGGAATCTGACAGAACGATGGCAGAAAGTTGTGGACTATGATGGTCTGTACTTTGAAAAATAGTCCTTGTTGCTTTTGTTGTTAACTTGCGAATAACAACGCAACTTTTACAAATTTCCCAGAACTTTTTGCTCAACCTAGTATTTGTATAAAGCTCATCCGCCCAGCTTTGCCCGGACCCGTGGTAATAACCTTAGTACACCTCAAATTTGTATGATTTCATATCTTTAACCGGATTTTGTGTGAATTTATATTTTTAAATGAAATATTTGCGGAAAGATATTTAGTGCTAAAATCGCTCGCAAGAAGAAATTTTCTTCTTTTTTCACATAGGGAAGTTTCATAAAATAAAAGTAGTTATTGTCTGAAGTTTTCGAAATTTTTATAGGTTATAGATATAAGTTTTGCAGCCCGTGTAAAAAAATCGTGAAAAAATATTGATATCTAGTTGTGAAAGGAATCTGTTTTCGTCGAGATTTTTTTCTTTGTTTTCACCCCGTGTTCTTGAACATAATAACAACAAAAAAAGTTCTTATCGCCCTAACTCTCTGATTATTTCATTCGGTCATAAATTTAACTGTATCTAAGCTCTACTTCAAATTTCGTGGAAAAAAATATGTATATTTAGTAGTGAAAACATATGTCGAAGCTGTGCCGAAACAGACCACATTTTAGCATTTTCATCGAAATTTTTTCAGATTTTAATTTTAGGTAAATTTTAGGTTTCGTGGAAATCTCGGTCAAGTTCGTTAATGGGCAAAATCGGAACAAGGTTGTGGAAATGGGGAGGGGTTTTGTGGAAACAGAAAAAAACCCATAACTTCTTAATTATGATACATATTGAAACAGTTTAAAGTTATCATTACTTCTAGGAAAGGGGTAAAAAATTTATGCATGACAGGTTTTTGATATCATTAAAAATGGTCTCAAGGTATGAAAAAATAGAGATTTAAGAAGAAAAAAAATTCACAACTTCGTCAATTCACACACACACACAAAAAAGAAATAGAAGAAAAAAAAACACATCTCCGTTAATCCGCAACTGAGGCAATAAAAAAGTATCATTGGCGTGATAAAAATTTTTGACAACCTCTGAGATGCTGTATATAGGGTTTCATTATTAAACGCGCGCGTGTCTCAATAAAAAGAACGTCAGAATTTAAAATATAGTGTGTGGTTATTTTAATGAAACAATCACCACACTGTTTAAATTTATTATATAAATCTTCTTAATATTATCTCTAACTTTTGTAGTTACAAGATTTTGATAGGATAACTCTTACAGCAAAAAATTTGGGTGGAGGAATTTATAAAAACATTAAAACCACCATAACTTCTCATTTATGAAACATATCGAATCTATTTAAACATGTTATTAGTTCTCAGAAAAGGACCAATCTAAGTATCTAAGTTTATCTCTAATCTTGATTTAGTTTTTGTTGATGAAATTAGTACTTAACTTTGAAATCTACCTGTACCTGTAGACGAGCCGGCAGGGATTTTTTTAGATACTCCTATCAATCCGAAGGTTTCGAAATTTTTGTAGATAATCTAAACACAGTCTGACAAAAAGTTCTAAAAAATAATCTCGAAATACCGACGTTTAGTTACTTTTAGCGTAGAAAAAATATTGTCTGCGGGAGGCCCGAAGTGACACTGCAATCGCGAATTTTTTCGAAAGGGTTAAAGATTCGTATTTTTCAAAACCGATTGCACCGATCAAGAGAAGAACGTCTCAGCTTTAAATAGGTATTTTCTGTGAAAAACCTCTAAAATTGAACCCTAGGGGAGCGTCGCCTAAAGGGAGGAAAAGTCATTTGGAAAACGCCCATTTTGAAATTTGTTTTAAGGGATTAACAATAACATTTTTTCGAACTGATTGCGGCGTTTAAGGTACAAAAGTGCGAAATTTAAGAATAGGTCTTCTTGTTTTTCGTATCCCAAACGGTTCGGTCGATGGGTGTTAAAATATTCTGAAAAAAATTAAGGCATTCGGTTGTTCCCTTCTACACGCTCAGAAAGCAGGGACTGCTTTGGAATTTTAAGAAAAAGAATGTGTTTTCGATGAATTTTAATTAATATTTCAGGTAATTAGAAAACAATTAAAAATATGAGCCTCAGGTGCACAGGACCTGCCTTGGACTAGTGTCACCCAAATTCTCAGACTTTATTTGTGGTATATTTCCCTAGCCATCGCCTACATACACACACAGACAGAGCGGAACTTTCCTTTATTAGTATGTATAAATTTGTTGGATGATGATATAGGAAAAGTTTATTTATTGGACAATTCGAATAACTAGACGTTGAAATAACAACAAATGAACTTTAATTCTATAATGATAATTTTACAATGCTTCGTTGGTAGTTTCTTCAAATATATTATATTTCTCACTTAAACATATAACACACTTTCCTTCGAATAATCAAATTAGATCTAACAATGCCTTCCTTGGCATTTTATAACTCTTTTCTAATTTTGAAATCCTTCAGACCTTGTGTTCGTGAATTTTTATAGCTCATGCTTTCAAATCATGGATAATAAAAATACCAGAGGGTCAGTTATTTTAATGATCACGCACGTCATGAGGCAAATAAATGACTTTTAAATTGAAATCCTACAAATCGGTCATCCTGACATGATGACGTCTCGACATCAACATCTTGACTTATTATTTTTTCATGCTTAAACAGCTAAATTTTGAGACTTATATATTTTTCTCTTTCACAGAGAATTTCGATTACATGTGCAACACACATACAGGGTGGTTATAATTAAACTTCCCCTATAAACAGCATCCTACAGCGCAAACGGGTGAACGGAATACAACGAAATTTGGTATATAGACTATACACGAGATGCGCTCATGGAATTTCGAAAAAAAAAAAACTCTAAAATGTCCACCAGAGGGCGCCTTTTCCGGGAAAACATTGGATTTAACACAATAAACGGCCAAAACAGAATCCAGAAACAATATTAACATTTATTGACTATTTTCTGATCACCTTGTCATCGAACCACATTAAGTAGAGGTAAGGAAAAAATAACAGTACGCTGTTTGAGGGAAAAAAAGTTCAGTTTTCAGAAACAAGAACAGATTAGGACGAAATTGTACAAGAGGAGCAGTTGTTAATCGTGTCCAGGACGATGTAGGGAAAGATGCTAAATGTGACCACCCTCATTCACCTGCAAAATTTCAAGAGTATGGACAATATGTTCAACAGCAGATTGTAAATGATCAGTTGTGATGCTTCGCACATGAATTGTTATGGAGTTCTTTAAGTCATTTAACGACGCAACTCCTCCACGGTGCACCGGACTTTTTAAGTGATTTTTGACCCCATAAGCAGAAATCGCACGGATTTAGATCCAGCAAACGTGGTGGCCATGGATTACAAAAGAAACGACTAATAACACCTTCGTCTGTGAAGTGTTGGAGCAATAGTGCCTTCACGGACTCGTGGAAGGCGCATCTTGCATGAAAATGGTCGATGTAAGGACGCCTTTGCTGTGGTTGCGCCACAATAAACGTCTACAGCATGTCATGGTACCGACGGCCTGTAATGGAACATGTGACAGGACCACGTGCAGTTATTTCCTCAAAGAAGAATGGCAAAAGGATGAATGTCGCCGTGAATCCACACCAGACAGTCCCCTTTGGAGAATGTAGGGGAATTTCAGTGTGCATCCGTGGATTTTCCTGCGCTCAAATGCGGTAATTGTGTGTGTTGACTGTCCCAGTGAGGTAGAAATGAGCCTCGTCGCTCCACAGAATATTCCAAGGCCATGACAGATCAACAGTCATTCTGTTGAGAAAACTGACTGCGAATGAGAGACGTTGTGGCTTGTCCCTATCCAAAAGCTCTTGGGTATGAAGGATCTTGTATGGGAAGTAGTTTCTGAGCACTTTTTGGACGGTGCTGTAAGAATAGCCTGTCTGTCGAGAAACTGCACGTGCGCTACTATCCCCTATCTCTGATATCCGTTACTGTGTGGCAACAGCTGTCTTGACGGCATCAACAAGTACCGGTGTGACAGGTTTACGGCCTCTTCCAGGTTGAACTCCTAATTTGCCCGTCTCTTCAAGTGTCTTAATCATGCCATGGATACCTTTAGTAAACATTGGTCCACGCCGTAGGTTCTTTATACGGCGAAATTCACGAACTGCAGCAGAAGCCTTCCCCTTGTTTTCGTGAAACAACTTCACCAATAACGCACATTCAATTAAAGATACCGTCATAATTACAGCCGGAAATATCGACATAAAACACGACAACGTCTGCAAACGTTTTATACCCTAACCTGTTTTGCATAAAGCTTTCTCTCGTTCGCAAGTATGCAAATCTCGACATTTTTTCCCTAAAACTGACAGCTTTTCCCAGTTTTACGTTTTATTACTCATAATTCTTGTTCTGGATTGTTAATATTGTTTCTGTATTCCGTTTTGGTCGTTTATTGTGTTAAATTTAATGTTTTTTCCAGAAAAAGCGCCCTCTGGTGGACATTCTGGAACTAATTTTTTTTTCGAAATTCCATGAGCGCATCTCGTGTATAGTATATATACCAAATTTTATTGCATTCCGTTCACCGTTTGAGCTGTAGGATGCTGTTTATAGGGGAAGTTTAATTATAACCACCCTGTACTTAATCTACTTAACTTATCCTGGAGTTTCACCCATAGACCACGGCTTCATGTATTCGGCCCCAGTTGACGTCTTTCCTGGATCTTCATGATCTCCTACTTTTTCTACTTCATACCGATCATGATTCTTGGCTGCAGTTATCTCACATGGGCCCAAATATTTTTCTTTAAATTTGACAGCATTGTCAAATTGCGTCCTCTTTATAGTTACGATATCTTCTACTTTGTATTTTCGTGACTGTTTTCTTTCCTTATCAAACTGCACCTTGTTGTCTTTTTGTATTTTCAGTATATTTTTCTTTGCTTCTTCTCTCATGGCTTCGTGTTCTTCCATAATACATTCGGTATATTCTTCTTCCAAAATCGTCTTGATGTCTTGCATGTAACTGTCCTTCATTTTAACTCCTATCATTCATTCAAAGGGACATACTTGGTGCTTCACGTTATTGTGCTATAGATAATTCTTTGTAATTTTGGCACATACTTATACCACTTGGATTCATCCTCGTTGAATAATTTTGACAAAACGGATATAATCACTCTGTGTGTTCTTTCAACCTGTCGATTTCCTCTTGGCATCCCAGTTGTTATCTTTAGATGCTCAATTCCTTGTTTTGTACAATATTCCTTGAACTCGCTTTCAGTAAAAGCTTTTCCCTTATCGGTTATAATTCTAGTTGGGTTCCCGAAAGTTGTTAGTTGTAGTTCCAGTTTGTCTATTACTTCCTTGGCCGACTTTGATTTCACTGGATAAAACCATGCGAACTTCGTAAATGCGTCTACTACGGTGAAAATATATTGATATTTTTTATTTGCAAGAGATAATGGACCTATGTGATCGATGTGATAGGTTTCTAATGGTTTGTCTCCTTTTGGTATAGGGTTTAGAAAACCTTGAGTTTTTCCCTGCTTCCTATTATACAAAATACAATCAACGCAGTTTTCGATAACTGTTTCTACTTTCTTCCTTAATCCAGCTATGTAAAATTCTTGTTTCACTAGACCTCCCATCTTTGATACAGCAAAGTATCCTCTTTCATGAATTTTTCGTATAATTTCTCTTTGCATCTCTTCCGGCACCACCAACAATTCTTTTCTATTCTCGAATCTGTACAATACGTCATCTTTGTTAATTATCCAGTATAACAGATAATAAAATAGATATTTAAAAGAAAAACTTGGAGCTCAAGAAATCAACGCCAAACTGTTTACATCCTGTTTATTAGAGAGCGGGAACAAGTTGTTGCCATTCTGCGATTACAAACTTATGTTACTGAGAAGTTGAGAGATATTGCAGCACTGCTTTGGCATAAATGCAACTGCATGAAAATTACTTTTAACACTCCTCCTTGCCAAAGCATGGCTAATAAAAACATGTACATTAACTTAGCGATACAAAACACAGATTACTTACTTCACTAATACAAAAAAACACCACATAAAAACACAGATTATCTAAATAAAAATTATGCATTACAAATCACATCTATTATAAATATCAACAATTAAAGCCTAGTTGTTTTCTTAAGTTAACTAAGATTTTCTTTGAGATATTTTTGGTGAGAAGGTCAGCAACATTATTCGTCGAAGGTATATACACTAAGCAAATAACATTTTGTTCAATATAGTCCCTAAAAAAAGATGCCTTATATCAATATATGTTTACTGTGCTCAGATGTTGTCTGATTTTTTGCAATAAACATAACTGTTTGACTCTCAATTTTTACTGACACAGGTGTAGGGATAAATTTCTCTACACCAAGTTCCTGCATTAGACTTCTCAGCCATAACACTTCCTTTGTGGTATGGGCTAAAGCCAAATACTCAGATTCAGCAGAAGATAACGCAGTACAACACTGCTTTTTGCTTGACCAGGAAACTGCAGCACCACCAAAAATAACCACATATCCACTGAAGGACTTCCTGTCCACATGATCTGCACCCCAATCTGCATCAGAGAAAATCTCCATTTCTCTTCCAGTTTTTCTGAAGGTGAGAGAGAGGTGCTTTGTCTCCTTGAAGTACCGAAAGAGATGCTTAATGCTTCTCCAATGCAGATCAGAAGGCCTCTCGTTAAATTGGCTCATGTAGGTGGAACTAAATGCAATGTCAGGACGTGTTCCACAGGCAATATACAGCAGACTTTCAATGGCTTGCCTGTACGGGATTTTCTCATTCTTCTCCTTTATGTCATTCCATTCTGCATCACTTACTTTGTAGTGTTTTGCACTGGGGTCTAAAGGGGTTGATGCTCCTTTAACTGAACTTGTCCCAAATGTTTCCAGAATTTCTTCAATGTATGCTGTTTGATCCAGTGTCAGTGAACCATCAGCATGCCTCTGGATTCTCATGGATAAAATTTCATTTGTTTCTCCTAAGTCTTTTGCTTGGAATTTCTGCATAACTTCATGCTTAAAAATGCTTATGGCTTCTGAGGTTCTAACAATAAGCATATCATCAACATAGAGACCAAGATATAGTGTTTTCTTTGGATGATAATAGATGCATGGATCACATTTTGAACTCAACAATCCAAATTCTTTCAGGAAGTTGTCGAAGCATTCTCTTCCAGCTTGCTTTAAGCCATACAGGGTTCTTTTGAGGTGACAGACAAAATGGTCTTTGCCTTGTTTTTTCATCCCTTCAGGCTGCAACATGTAAATATCTTCTTTTAATGTTCCATTCAGGTAAGCTGCGGAGATGTCCATTTGATGGATTTTCAGGTCCAGCCTCCATGCCAAGGGCTAAAAGAATTCGTATGGGCTTTATTTTTATAACAGGGGAGAAAGTCGCAGAAAAATCTCTACCAGGGACCTGCGAATAGCCTTTTGCAACCAAACGAGCTTTAAATTTAGCCACTTCTCCTTCTGCATTTAATTTTCTTTTGAATACCCACTTGCATCCAATAGGTTTGATATTTTCTGGTTTTGGAACCAATTCCCATGTTTGGTTTCTGTGAAGGTTGCTAAATTCTTCCCTCTTAGCTTCTCTCCCCATTTCTGCATGAGGCGACTTCATAGCTTCTTCCAAGGTAATTGGATCATCAATATTTTGAGTGGAAGCTTGTTCTTCATAGACTACTTTATATAATATTGGATCCCCAAAGTAAGATTTAGGTTTTCTTGCCCTATTGCTTCGTCTGACTTCAGGAGATTCTTCTATGCTTGCTATTGGCTGTTCAGGACCAGAATCTTCTAAGCTTTGCTCGGCATATTCGACATCAGTTGTTATATTATCTGCTAGAGTTTCAAAGGGGATTATATCGATTTCAGGAACATTATCATTGGAGCTAGTAATTAATGCATCTTTATTTTCTGACTGACTCCTCCTGAATGGGAAAATGATTTCATCAAACTTCACATTTCTACTAATAGAAAACTTGTTTTCTTCTACATTCTATAACTTGTATCCTTTTATGCCTTCGGGATAACCAATAAAAACACACTCTCGTGCACGTTTTCCCAATTTTCCTTTTACCTGTGTTTTGTCAATTTGTGCATAAACTTTACAGCCAAAAATTCTTAGGTTATCAATTTCAACAGGCTTTTTGGTTCAAAGTTCTTCTGGTATTCTTCCCTGGTTGCTTGTGATGGACATTTGTTACGTAAATAACAAGCAGTAGCCATAGCATCAGTCCACAGTTCACTTGGCATGTTCGAGTCAAACAAGAGGCATCTAGTCATATCAAATAATGTATGATTCATCTTCTCCGCAACTCCATTTTATTGTGGAGTTCTAGGAACAGTAAGTTCTCTTGAAATTCCATTTTTGACTAGGAAATCATCAAATTCCTTACTTGAATATTCACCACCATTATCACTTCGTAATGCGGTAATCTTAAGACCATGTAGATTCTCAACTTTATTTTTGAATTCGATAAATTTCTCAAGGGTTTGTCTTTTGACTTCATTGGTTTCACCACAACATACCTGGAATAATCGTCAACAAAGGTGATGACATATTTGGAACCTCCTTTTGATGTAGGTGTTATAGGTCCTGTGACATCACTGTGAATTAGTTCTAGTAACCTTGTGGAATGTTTAGTTTCACCAGCTGGAAATGGCTTCATTTTCATCTTTCCCAGAATGCATGCTGAGCAAATGTCATTTTCTTTTGAGATTCCTTTAGAATTGTCGTTCGAACCATCTCTTTTGACAAGCTTCTTCACAGCATTTTTGTGAAAGCATCCTAAACGTCTATGCATGAGTTCCTCATGTTTGGAGATATGTGCTTTATATACCTGTAGTTCTTCAACTTTATACAGTCTTCCACTTTTATAGGCAGTAAGAATGATTTTGCTCTGTTGTTTAGGATCTCTAATAATAGCCTTGCCATTTTGAAAGGAAATCGTCATGCCCATGTCTTCAATTCTTCCGACTGAGAGGAGGTTACTGTCAAGATTAGGTACATACACCACATTTGCTAAGAAAAGAGGTTATGTTCCGCATTCTTCCGAGGGCCTTAAAATGATGTTGCCAGTCCCTCTAGCTTCAATCTTTTTAGAGTTTGCTATTTCAACTTTTGATTTTATAGGTAACATATCAACAAATTTTTCTTTTTGTGAGCCCATATGTTCAGTGGCACCGCTATCAAGATACCAATCACAGACAGGTTTGTTTCCACAGGTATCGGTAAGTAGCGCTTGATATACATCACTTGAAACTTTCTGGATATGGAATACATTCTTAGGAGCAGGACATTTTCGGGCAATATGCCCCCACTGGCCGCAAGAAAAACACTGAGTTATTCTTTCATTTTCTCTGAAATATTTCTTGGATGCTCCATGTCCTCGTATTTTTCCACTGTCTTTCGTTTTTAGTGCTCTTTCACCAACAGCTTCTTGATCATTTTCGGCACTGTAACGGAGCAGTTTTTTCTCTTCCAGTATTAAGCGTGATTTGACAGTTTTTGTGGATAAAGTATCTTCATCTCGTTCCAGATTCATTATCAAACCTTCGTACTCTTTAGGTAGACCCATAAGCATGATAAGGGCTACGTCTCTGTCTGTGAATCCGTGTCCGCAAGAGGACACCTTGCGATGCAACTCCATTATTCTTCCTAAATAGGAGCTCATACTCTCACCAGAATTCATTTGTACATTGAAAAATTCTCTAAGTAGCTGAAGAGTATGCAACAATCCAAACTTCGCTTGAATGTCCTTTAGAGAAGTCCACGCATTTTTCGCCCTCGTGCAATCGGCGATATCGTCTAGAAAATTATCCTCTACCACGAGGAACAGAAACGTAAGAGCCTTTTCGTTAATTTTCTTTTCGTCTTCTTTTAATTCTGCGTCGTAACCAGGGTCAATCGTCTCCCAACAGCTTCTTTGCACTAGAGAAGCACGCGTACGGATAGTCCATATCGTATAATTATCCCCGTTTAGCTTTGGGATCTTCAATTCATCTATTGTTGGTTATGGTGAAAAATGCATGGCGAGTTTTTCACTTCGTCTATTTTTGAAATTATCTGTCAAACATTAACTAACGTATAAAAAACTTCTTCTTCAGAGCATTGTGCTGATGACGTGTTAATTATCCAGTATAACAGATAATAAAATAGATATTTAGAAGAAAAACTTGGAGCTCAAGAAATCAACGCCAAACTGTTTGCATCCTGTTTATTAGAGAGCGGGAACAAGTTGTTGCCATTCGGAGATTACAAACTTAGGTTACTATGAAGTTGAGAGATATTGCAGCACTGCTTTGGCATAAATGCAACTGCATAAAAATTACTTTTAACAATATTTCACCAAGTAATTCTCGGATGATCCACTTTTAACTAGCGACTTGATGCACTGTATGGATTCATCTAGCCTTTGAGCTATTGCGATTCTCTTCGTTATTTCTCCTTGTGATCTAGCTATAATTAATACTGATTGTGTCATTGGCACGTTTCGGCTTAATGCATCTACATGTTTCATTCTTGTTGGTGCTCTATGTTATATCTCGTAGTCATACTCTTCGATGAGTAATACTCATCTTGCTACTTTAGGTGCTAAATCTTTTTTATTTAATGTTTTTTGGAAGGCAGCGCAGTCCGTTACAATCTTGAATTTATTCCCCATTAGGTAATTTCTGAATTTTTTTAGAGCTCCTATTATGGCTAATACTTCAAGTTCATAATTTGAATATTTCTCCTGTTGTGGCGAAGTTTTCTTGCTATGTATTGTAATGGGTGAAAATTTCCATCATCTCCTTTCTGTAGTAAAACTGCGCAAAATCCTTGGCTGCCTGCGTCAGTATGGAGTTCCAGTGGGATCCTTGTCTATAAAATTGAAGAACTGGTTTTGTTGATAATATTCGCTTTAACTCATTGAAAGCTTTGAGCTGCTCTCTTTCAAATTTGAAACAATTTGAAACAATTTACTTTCCTTAATAAATCACTTAGAGGCTTGGCGATTTTGGCATAGTTCGGGATAAACTTTCTGAAGAATCCTGTTAAACCTAAAAAGGATTGTAATTGTTTTGTTGTCGTTGGTTTAGGGAAATTTTGCACAGCCTTTGTTTTTACTTCGGATGGTTTTATTGTTCCATTTTCGATTATACAACACAAGAATTCTATTTTCTTTTTAAGAAATTGGCATTTTTTGAAGTTTATTTCTAAATCATGTGATGATGCTACTTCTAATACTCGTTGCAGCTTATTTATTCCATCTTCTTCATCATCTGAGGGAATCACAAAATCATCCACATATGTACTATATGGCCAAAGGTGACCGGTCACTTGCGATTTTAGACGTTTTCTTAAATATCTAGAAAAATACATAAGGATTATCTTAAAACTCCAGGTGTGGAAACAGAATAGTACAGGTCATATATTTCCGTGAAGATTTTTTCCGGAAACCCCACAGGGGACCGTCAACAAATTGAAAAAGAAAGAATATCCTTTGGATAACCCTGTAAAAACTAACGTTGCAAAAGCGTTCAACAGAGTAGATTATGATTAAGTGTCTTATTACAATAAACAGTGTTCATTTGTATGAGAATAGCATGGATATTCTTAGAGAAATTAAAGTTTTTATAAAAAGAGTCCCAAATTTTGCCAAGTTTTTTGCTTATAATTTATAGAGTTCTTAATATAATAAAAGTTCTTTTCAGAAAATATGACAAACAACTTTGTATATAATACCTCGCAATCACAATTAAAAAATAATAAAAATTGGACGAAAAATAAGCAGGTTTACTAAAAAATGTTTCACTGCGCATGCGCGAAAGCAATCAAAATATAATGAGCATAATGTATTAACTAAGTGTATAGAGCAACTTTTGTGAAAGTCTCGAAACATAACTTGAAAATCCTGAAAATATTCGTTGATAGAATAAGTTCGAAATCTGTTGTTCTCAAAATGAAGCAAAAAGATGAGGGGTTGTATCCATATATCCATTAATTAGTGCCAATATAGCATACACAATATTGCACGTACTATTGTATTCGGATACAGCCCCTCATATTTTTGCTTCATTTTGGGAACAACGGATTTCGAGCTTCTATCAACGAATATTTTCAGAATTTTCAAGCTATGTTTTTGAGACTTTTACAAAAGTTGCTCTATACATTTAGCTAACACATTATGCACATTACATTTAGATTGCATCCGCGCATGAGCAGTGAAACATTCTTTAGTAAACCTGCTCATTTTTTCTCCAATTTTTATTATTTTTTAATTCTGATTGTAGGGTATTGTGCACAATGTTGTTTGTCATATTTTCTGAAAAAAGCTTTTTTTATATTTTAGAGAACTCTACAAATTATAAGCAAAAAATTTGGCAAAATTTGGAACTCTTTTTATAAAAACTTTAATGTTATTCTCATGTTATTCTCATAAAAATGAACACAGCTTATTGCAATAAGGCACTTAATCATAATCTACTGTGTTGAACGCTTTTGCTATTGCTAGGTTAGTTCTTACAGGGTTATCCAAAAGATATTCGTTCTTTTTCAATTTGTTGTCGGTCCCCTATGGGGTTTCGGGAAAAAAAATTCACGAAAATATATGAACTGTACTATTCTGTTTACACGCCTGGAGTTTCAAGATAATTCCTCATGTATTTTTCTAGATATTTAAGAAAACGTCTAAATTCGCAAGTGACCGGTCACCTTTGACCATATAGTGTACAATGATAGTGCCTTCTCGCAGTAATTCTTGGAATACTGTGTTTACATAACTTTGAAATTGATTACCCGATATGCACAATCCGAACGGACAACGCAAAAATTCATATTCCCCTTCATGTGTTACAAATCTGTACATTTACGACTGCCTTCTTCAATTTCAATGAAAACAGCCGTTTTTTGATATCTAACGTCGTAAATACTTTTGTCTTCTGTAATTTATTAATCACATCCTCAATTAACGGCTTTTCTTCGAACCTTGGATTTCCAAGCGTTAATACGGGTTAGGTTCCCTTAGAAAACCCCCTAGAAGGGCACTCCCCCCCTGGGCCTATACCCCTCGTGCAGATAATTGGCCGTCATAAATACAACCAACCTCAATTAACGGCAGCGGTAACGATCTTTTATTATTTTTCGATTTATTTTCCGATAATCTATACATAACCGGTGCGACCTATCTCTTTTTTTACTCAGCACTACTGGAGTAACTTAAACTCTGAGTAACTTCGTCTAATGATTCCATCTTCTAACCACTGTTGTATTTGTTTACTGATGATTTCCTGCTCAACTAAAGGGAATCTCCTTGGCCGCTCACAGATAGGTTTTTCATCCGCCAATAATATTTTCATCTTTAACCCAGTATATTTTGTTTCATCCAATTTGTATGATTTTATTAATTCTCGTATTTTTTCTTTCTTGGCTAAATTCGTAATATGATTAAAATCCACCTCGGCATTTACGCAGTCGATATTAACCATATCTTCCCAGCCTCGATTATCGTTGTTTATACTCTATGTAGCTACTTCATTTGTTTTGGAAGGGACTTCATTAATTTTAACGTCTTCTATAATTTATCAATCACATCCTCAATTAACAGCAGTGGATATCGATCTTTTATTATTTTTCGATTTATTTTCCGACAATCTATACATAAACGGTGCGACCCATCTCTTTTCTTACTCAGCACTACTGGAGCCGAAAAATCTGAGTAACTTCGTCTAATGATTCCATCTTCTAACCACTGTTGTATTTGCTTACTGATGATTTCGTGCTCAACTAGAGGGAATCTCCTTGGCCGTTCACAGATAGGTTTTTCATTCGCCAATAATATTTTCATCTTTAACCCAGTATATTTTGTTTTATTCGGTTTGTATGATTTTATTAATTTTCGTATTTTTTCTTTCTTAGCTAAATTCGTAATATCATTAAAACCCACCTCGGCATTTACGCAGTCGATATTAACCATATCTTCCCAACCTAAATTATCGTTGTTTATACTCGATGTAGCTACTTCATTTGTTTTGGAAGGGACTTTATTAATTTTAATGTACCCTACTCGTACTGTGTTGGCGTCTATTATTCTAACAACATCTTCTTTTATTTTTAACGCCAAGCCTTCGACTGCTTTTCTACCTATATTGAATCAAGGTCAGTCTCCTGTACCACGTAAAATTTATCCTGTATTTCTATATCGTCTACATAGACTTTATGCAAGGAAAAAACCGCTGGCTTAATTTCTTTTCCACCTGTGTCCGATATAGCTATATTGTCGCTGGTTAGCTTTGGTGCGTTTATTGCAGTATGATATCTTGAATTGGCGATTGAAATGTCACTCCCTGTATCGATTATTACATTTGTTTTTATTTCTTGAATATCTAGGGTTCTTCCTTTTTTACCATTTAATGTACCCATATTAACTATTTTCCTTTGCGTGTTTTGTCTTCAATCTTTGTATTTTGTTTCTCGTCAATTTTGATTACGTTGCGGGTTAAAATTTCAATATTCGTGTTGTGTTTGAATCCCCATGGTACATTTCCCACTCACGTGACCAGGTTTGCCACATCCAAAACATATTATTTGCGACTCGTTTTTTCGTGATTCATACTGTGCCTCTTGTCAATTTGGCGTAGTCAGCCACTCTCGACAGTTCGTCCTCAAAACTGCTGTTTGTATTCCTTATGATTGTTTCGTACAAACCCTTCGAGCCGTTTCGTAAATATCTAATTTGTTAACTAAGTCATCCATCTTTTTTATTATTAGCAATTCATCTGCGAAATATGTCTTCGTTTCCGCAGTTAAATTATGTCTAATTTGTTTAACTACATTTAATTCCGATAATTACTCAAAGTTATCTATTTGAAGACCTTCAATCCATTGTTGGAAATACACCTTGATCTCATAAGCGAAATCGCGTCAATTAGCCGATGGCTCCTTTTTAAATGAGAAAAATTTCAGCCTGAACTCTTCCAGTGATAGCTTGTAGCGTTTCAAAAGAATATCTTTTATATAATCGGAATTGTGGATTTCAGGTTCGTTTTCTCTAGTTATGATATTAATCACATCTAATGGCATGTGATTAATTAAATAGTTCACCCATTCTTTTTATCAATGCCCGTTTGCGCCATTTGTCTTACGTACATAGCCAAATATAAACTAATATCATTCGAATTATCATATTTTGTTAATAATCTAAGCAATTCATATTGCTTACCTGGATTTTTCCTTGGATTCCCATTGATGCGCTCTCTTACATTTTCTTGTACCTCTATTTTCCTAATCTCCAACTCTCTTTTGAGATCTTTCTGATCCAATTCTAGTCTCCATTTTTTTTCTTCCATTTCCAGTTTCTTTTCTTCTATCTCTGCTTGTAATTTCTTTTCTTCTATCTCTGCTTGTAATTTCTTTTCTTCAATCTGCAATTTTGCTTGCAATTTCTTTTCTTCAAGTTTCGATTGCGCTTGTGCCTGTAGTTTCTTCTCTTCAAGTTATCTTTCTTCTTTTCTAGCTTTCATAATTACTTCTAAGCTATTCTTTATAAAATCTTCGAATTAATCCTCCCGGCTTTTAACCAGCTTTATTATTACAGGCATTGTCGGTTTTTCTGGTGGTTCAATTCCACATTCCTTGCAGAGATTTATTAGATCAATTCTCTCAGCCTTGTTTAGGCTTCCCATATCTATCTTTCAATGTTGAACTTAAAGAAATACGATCACAGTTTTTGCACTTGCCTTGTTAATTCATAAACCAAATTTTGATACTGGCGATTTACAACACTTTTACTTTGATTCATATTTGACTACTTATTCCGCTGTTAGTTACTTTTCCTTTTAATATTCCGGCAGCGAGCTCCCAAATTTGTCGGATGATGATATAGAAAAAGTTAATTTATTGGACAATTCGAATAACTAGACGTTGAAATAACAACACGTGAATTTTAATATAATTCTATAATGATAATTTTACAACGCTTCGTTGGTAACTTCATCAAATATATTACATTTCTCACTAAAACATATAATACACTTTCCTTCGAATAATCAAATTAAGCCTAACAGTGCCTTCCTTGGCATTTTATATGTCGATGCTTCATGAACCATATAATTTTAATAGACTGACTCTTTTCTAATTTTGAAATGCTTCAGACCTCGTGTTCGTGAATTTTCATCGCTCATGCTTTCAAATCATGGATAATAAAAATACCAGAGGGTCAGATATTTTAGTGATCACGCACGTCATAAGGCAAATAAATGATGTTTAAATTCAAATCCTACAAATATACAGGGCAATATGTTATCTATCGCCGACCTTTAATTTCTCAACCGTTGGTCGTAGACATATAGTTCCAATTACAAAAACGTTTCAAATGAGGTAAATATTCATGTTGAGGCATTATTTAAAGTAAAAAATCAATTTTATAAAAATTTAGAAATCTAACTTTTTATACAGTCCCCCAGTCCCTATAGTTATATTTACTAAAAGTTTACACATATAATAACATATATAACACAAAAAGTTTGACATCTGTACTACAAAAATTGACAGAGTTATTAAACTTCAAAGTTTGTGATTTTTTTCGCATGATTTTGTCTTTCAATGAGGGATCAGTTAAAATATTAATTAAAGTAATTCGAGATTAAAATCAGGATGCAATGTCCTTTTTACGGCGAAACCACCTTTAGCCGGTATCGTCAAATTGGGGTATCACCAAAGAGGGTTATTTCATTTAAAATTTTTAGCTGACTTTTAGGGGTCGTATACAAAGCGAAGAATGAAATATTGAAATTAAACTGAAAAATAAATATCAGTTTATTATCAAGTGCGTGTAAGAAATGCCAGACATGCTGACCATATGCCTCGCTTATTTCCGCCGTGCTCAGTTGTGGAATTAAATGGGCGAATCACAGCACCTTCCCCGGTGTCACTGGAACATTACACCTTGCCCGTCTACTTGTTCTGAGTCGTGGTGAAACAGAGCTGGTCACTCTAATATGGTGCAATGCATTATTTATAGTTTCATGCGTTGGATGTAGATCCTTAGGGAAACTTTCTGAATAAACACTCGCAGCCTCTCTGCATTCCTTTGACATTCACCATAAATATGTAGTATTTCGGCATATTGCATGCATGCGTGGCTTGCCATCACGATCTCAGCGCTCACTAGCATGTCCACTGCTAGATGGCTCGTGTTTTATCCTGAACGTGTGGCGATGCGGTACTATTGTAATTCGCATAATCCTAATTTTCATGCACGCTATAGCTCGGCTGGTCGTTTGCATTCCGCTGCCATTTATCTAGTCCTTAGTGAGTATGTTTTATCTTCCGGTTGTCGATTCTACCTACTTTGACGTTTGTAGGTTGTTCGACCCATAAAAGTGTTAAACAACACTTTGAGCAGTATCACTAGTAGATTCCGTCATTTGACATGTTCATTTTTTATAGTAGACCGTTTTCTGATATTATAATAAATTAATATTTATTTTTTAGTTTAATTTCAATATTTCATTCTTCGCTTTGTATACGACCCCTAAAATCAGCTAAATTTTTAAAGTGAAATAACCCTCTTTGGTGTTAACCCAATTTGACGATACCGGCTAAAGGTGGTTTCGCCGTAAAAAGGACATTGCATCCTGATTTTGATCTCGAATTACTTTAATTAATCTTTTAACTGATCCCTCATTGAAGGACAAAATCATGCGAAAAAATCTCAAACTTTGAAATTTAATAACTCTGTCAATTTTTATAGTACAGATGTCAAACTTTTTGTGTTATATATGTTATGATATGTGTAAACGTTTACTAAATATAACTATAGGGACTGGGGGACCGTATAAAAAGTTAGATTTCGTGATTTTTATAAAATTGATTTTTTACTTTAAATAATGCCTCAACACGAATATTTGCCTCATTTGAAACGTTTTTGTAATTGGAACTATATGTCTACGACCAACGGTTGAAAAATTAAAGGTCGGCGATAGATAACATATTGCACCCTGTATATAAAGTGAAATTACACGTACAAGCATAATTGGAAAATTAAATGAAAGAAAAATTAAGTAAATTAAGATTATAATAATAAACCATGTTATAACATGGTTTATTATTATAATCTGAATTTTACAATATGGGAGGGTAGTACACATTGAGACGAAAATTATTATTACTTAACGAATGGCGACGATTTTTATTCTTTTGAAAAAAATTTGCTACATCTTTAAGCTACACATTAATGTATAAATGATTTAAAAAAAGTTATTTATAAAAGCACATAAGAAGCATAACGGAGTATCGAAAATTGTCTCAATGTGTACCACTTGTGGTACACAGTGAGACAATATATATATTTTCATAAATCATACTTTTTTACACTTTATCAATAATTTTCTGCAGTTTAAGATTTCTAATTAATATTTCTAGATTTTCAAAATTTTAAAAATATGAGCCTCGGGTGGACAATGGCAAACTTTGGTCTACCTTCATGCAAATTTTCAGCCTCTTACGTTTAGTAGATTTCTCTAGCCATCGCACGCCCTCCCCTCCCCCCACACACAGAAAGAGAGATAGAAACCTTCTTTTATTAATAAATAACTTTTTTTTACATCAGAACCACATAATAGGTATACAATCAATGAGGCATGTCCCACTGTGTACCACAACTGTGTGTCTCACTGTGTACTTCCGTTTACGTTGTAACAAAATGGATGCCACATCTGTTACATCAATTTCATTGCTTTAAAAAGTTTATGTCGTTTTGTTGAAATAATCTATTATTAGATATAGCTAGGTTTGGTTAAGTAAATATATGTCATATTGAAGGAAATTAACTTTAAAATAGACGTTTATGTAACTTTAACCACTATAAAATAAAGAATTATTTACTGTTTTGTCGGACGAGTAGCTGAAGTGACGAAACTACATCCACGTGTTGCATAAGATGAGGTCTTATGTGTGTGTGCCAGTTTCGAGAAAAAGTTACAATTATATGTTAAAGTGGCGCTGTCTCACTGTGTACGATGTCTCACTGTATACTACTCTCCCCTAATAAAGCAACTATGAATCAGTGTTGCCAGATTGGGGACTTTTTTGTCGCCAGATTTTTGATTGTCACGCTTTTTTGAAATAGAAATATTCGGTCTATTTAAAAATAGATTAAAAATTCCGAAAAATAAGGCGAATTATATTATTTTTAAAAAGTGGTGACAGTCCAATAATCTGAATTAAAAAAGTCCCCAATCTGGCAATACTGCTATGAATATGAATGTGCCATAGCTACAGAATTGTCAGGGAGCTTTACAACACGATTCATTATTTTATCTTATAACTAGTATATAACTCCCGTCAAAAATGACGGAATGTGAATGATAAATCTTCAAAACAATATTTTAAAAAATATTTTTCTGACTTAAAAAAAATTATGCCACATGCATTTTGTTAATCAAAAAGATTTATCCTTTGATTTTTGATGATTAGAACAAAGAAATTATGTGAACTACAGTCTAGTCACCAGCGCTTAACCCTTTCACCCCCAGTGAGTCTAAATGGAATCATGACGTTCCTTATATATATTTATATATATCCGGATGCTTCTATATTATTTCAAATAGTGGAAATAAAAGCTATGTATAATCCCCAAAAAATTTTTGTTTATCTTCAATAGAGGACAGCACTATGCAAAGAAATGATTTTAATATTTCTGATATGAGATTCAGTTCATTTCGCAAAAAGAGTTATGAATAACATTCTTTTATGCAGACTTTATAGCTAATAAATGTTTTTATTTTTTTATATTGTATTAAAATATGCTTCAATAATTTATTTTTTCTAGTTTATATAAATATTTTATTAAATTTTATTTATTATTTAATTTATAATTTATTATTTCTATTATTATTTAAATTTTAATTAAAAAATGAAATTTTTTTTTGTTTATTTTATTATTTCTTATATTGAGCATAAAATCAACCTATTTTAAGAATTTCAGAATTTTAGCATAAACAGGTAACGTATGTAACTGAAAGGGTTTAACGCGCCATTTCCAGCTACACATTCTAGGACGAACATGCTTGATTAGGTTCCCTCTACATTAAAAATTTGCTGTTTAGCGTGAATTTTTTTTTCGCTACAAACTATGTTAAAATTCATAATTTTATCTTCAAGATAATTAAAATATGTTGTAAGAATAAGAAATATTCATTTTATTTGCAATGTCTTCAAATCTGATAAAATGCATAAAAAAAAAAAAAACGATTACAACAGAAAGATTCTTTGTTTATATTAATTGCTGATAGATGACGCCAAAAGAATTAGCAAGAAACTTAAGCTTCTGATTTATTGGGAATTGAAACAGCCTACAGAGGCGCTGCTCGCAGGTTTCGGTACAGAAAAAATTGTCCCTTTAATTTCTCTTTAACTAATGCTAAAGTGACATTGAAATAATTCTTTGCTGTAAATGCATTTGAAAGTTTTAGATAATCAAATTCGGATAATTTTTACTTTGCCATATAATACAGAACACAAATGTCTCAGGAAATCTGAAATTGTGTAAAAGAATAATCATTCCGAACAAATTAAAAAGTCCTTCCGGCCAGTGCCGGGAGTAAGAGGTTGCTTTCATATTCCTTATTTTTAAAAAGCTAGCTTATATTATTCAAACACACGAAGCTCAATTTAGTAGAAACCGATTATAGAAGATTCAGTACTAATTTTTATCAATACTAAATCATTATGAATGAGAATATCGCGAAATCAGTCAGCTTTATCCAAGCTGCTTTTATTTAAAGTAACTTGTATTTGGTTTCCAAATTCGGCGATATCTTGAAGTGCCTGCTCTTTTAAGACAACATGGTGGATGAGGCTAACCAGCGAACATGGTCGAGACCTTAGTAATTCCTGTGCACATGCTCACTCATATCGGAATCGGTTTTTATATACGAGTGCTGTCGCAGGCAAAAATTCAGATTTTTCAAAATGTCACCCACATAAAGAAATTCAAACTGCTATATCTGAGCCATTTTTTAAAATAAAGACAAAACAAAAAATGCTCCGGAAACCTTATATCAAAGTCAAATGCTTAAGAAAGAAACCTTTTTCAATTTCTTACTTTTTCACACCACACTTTAAATAAAATTTTTTTAATTTAATGGCCGCCATTTTGAAACAAGATGTCGGATGAAGCTGGCCAGTGAACTTGGTCGAGACATTGCTAAATACTATCCACATGCCTTCTTACATCCAAATAGGTTAATAAATACGTGTGTTATCGCGTGACAAATATCAGATCGTTTCAAAATGTCAGCCACGCTAGAAATTCAAAGTGCTATAACTCAACCATTTTTTAAGATATAGACGAAACAAAAACTGCCTCGGATCTTTGTATCAAGGTCAAACACATAAAAAAACCCTTTTGCATTTTCCAATTTTTTGATACCTCATTTTAAATTTTAAATTTTTAAAAAATATTTAAATGGCCGCCATTTTTAAATAAGATGGCGGATGAAGCTGGCCAACGAACTCGGTCGAGACATTGGTATTACTTTGTACACACCAAGGTACATCCATATCGGTTCATGAATACGCCTGTTATGGCGTGACAAAAATCAGGACGTTTCAAAATATCAGCCACGGTAGAAATTCAAAGTGCTATAACTCAGCCATTTTTTAAGATATAGACGAAACAAAAACTGATCCGGAATCTTTGTATCAAGGTCAAACACATAAGAAAAAAAATATTTTTCAATTTTAAATTTTTTGGTGCCACATTTCAAATTTTAAATTAAATTTTTTTTAAATGGCCGCCATTTTGAAACAGGATGGCGGATGAAGCTGGCCCACGAACTCGATCGAGACACCGGTATGCACTATGTACACACCAAGTTTCATCCAAATCGGTTCATAAATACGAGGGTTACAGTGTGACAAAGATTATATATATATATATATATATATATATCAACATTTGAACGGAGGGTGGTTTCAGGGTCTGGGGGTCATGATCGATGAAAATAAATCAAAATTTTTTGAAATTGCTTTCCTCCGAACGGCTGCAATAGGTAGCTTTTTGTAATGAAAGCTACCTAAAATACACATAATGCAATGTGCTTGCACGGTACTTTCCTGAAGCGAAAGTTATATCTTTTCTCCACCGGATGGCGATAGTTATCCGTTATTTTTAATTTAGAACTTGTTGTTGATTTGGCCCTTGAATTTAGAACTTATGGATAGTTTTTGAAAGTTTTAAACAAAGTTAAATTATTCAAAGGTAATATACATAATATAAATAAATATAAAGGTAATATAAGTTTAATATACTTTTACAAATATTTTAAGAGCAGCATCGATGTTAACATGTATTTTTTTTAATGAAGCGTTCAAAGAGTCATTTGTTTGTAGATTTGCTGGAATTTGATTCTGAATGGCAACAATATCGTTTGTTTAGATCTGATTTCTCTGTTTATAATAGCTTAATTTTAATTCAGAACTTAATACATTATAAATGGATATGATACACATGTTTTATGTGAAAGTATACTGAACAGACATGATTTCAAGTAGAAGAAATTATCATTTAGCTGTCATTTGTTAGCATATGTTTTTCATTAAGCCTAACATGGCGTTTATCTACGGTCGATTCACAGACCAGATTGGTTCGCACCGGCACGGTTACCTACACTTTCCTGCACTCGGATTTTATTATAAGTAGATTTCAGCTATTAAACCTAAACACTGACAATAATACAAGGCTCTATATCATATGGATAAATATACAAATTGGATAAAATGTAAAAAGATGATCAAGGAATCGAATGAGAAATAAAGAGAAAATACTTAAAAATTTACATAGAATAGAATAAATAATTAAGACGATTCACCAGCATGAAATTCTGTGATGAATCAGGCAGCAAGTAGTCTGTGAAAATTATGTGGTCAAGGTCCACCTCTCCGTCTAGTGATTAGTAAGATGGCTACTAGACAAAAAGCATCGTCTTCGAATCCGACTTAGGCATAAATATTTGAAGTGGGTCGGATTCCACTTTAAATGGATGCCCCAGTCTGTTTAGTCCTCGTGTAGAAAAGATAACCTTAGCGCTCGCAACCAACCACAACCACAAACATGTGGTTAAGATAACTAGAAATAGTATCCTTAAAAATCAAGATAGTAGACGTTTTCCTTCTATTGGAGAATTACAGAAAAACATACTATAATGATGTTTTATAGGCGAGGGAAACACTGGAAAAGAGATAAATTAAATGAAGTTACATTGCTAAAAATCCTGATAGAAATAAGTTGAATTTAGAATTAAATTAAAGAAAAAAAGGCGCTAGAACAAATATCTTTTTAGTTCGGTGTTATGAGATCTTTCGAGCGATACCCCACAGGATATATATATATATATATATATATACAGGGTGATTCTGAATTCATCATCAATATTTGGTGGGCAGGTAGGGAATAGGAAAAGAACACTATTTCACATAGGAAAGCATAGGCACAAACGAACGCATGACGGTGTAGAGGGCGCTTTGTGTCCGCATCTCCCATGAACGCTCATAGCTGTCTGCCGTGTGCAGCCAGTCGTCATTCGACAAGGTGACTTCGCAGAAGTAACATGAACCGGTATACGTTTCAAGAACTTGCAGATATGCATCTAACTTACGGTGCCGCAGGAGAAAGCTGTCTTAGAGCTAGGCAAATGTATGCAGAGCGCTACCCCAACCGGCGCGTGCCACAGCATCAAATGTTTTCACGTGTTCATCGACAACTGTGCGAAACTGGATCATTTGCTGGTATTAATGTTGATCGAGGCAGCCGCCGATCAACACGGACAGTTTCAGTCGAGGAAGATGTCCTACAGTCTATCGAAGAACAGCCAAGTTCTAGCACACGAGGTATTGCTCGCCAGTTTGGAGTTTCACAATCAACAGTGTGGCGGATACTAAACGAGGAACGTTTACATCCTTTTCATTTGCAAAGAGTGCAGTTACTGGAAGCAGAGGACTATCCCAAGCGTGTTACTTTTTGTCAGTGGTTCATGCAGAGAACAGCCGTTGATCCCAGTTTCCCAACGTATGTTCTTTTCACAGATGAAGCGTCCTTCACTCGTGAAGGTGTCTTCAACATACACAATTCGCATGTGTGGGCTAATCAGAATCCACATGGTACGAGAGTTAGAGCTGCGCAACAACGCTTTGCCGTCAATGTGTGGACTGGGATCGTCGGCGACTGTTTGCTGGGACCGTATTTACTACCATCCCGTTTAGATTGCGCAAACTACCTCATATTTCTTCAGACTGTGTTACCGGGTCTTATGAACGAGGTTCCTGCTGTTATTCTCCCGCGAATGTGGTTCCAGCATGACGGCGCTCCAGCACATTTCGCAAATGATGTGCGTTGTTACCTGACCAGAAAATTTGGAGCTCAATGGATTGGTCGCGGTGGACCGGTTTGTTGGTCACCACGGTCACCGGATTTATCTCCAATAGACTTCTTTGTATGGGGTGCCATGAAAAACATGGTGTACGAGACCCCTGTTGCCAGTGCTATGGACCTTGTAGCACGCATATCGGTTGCCGCCGCAAACATCCGGGAAACGCCAGGCATATTCCAGAAAGTTCGGTTGTCCATGCAACGTCGTTGTGAGGCATGTACTCTAGCAAATGGTCAGAATTTCGAGCACCTCTTGTAAGTCTGTACAAAAGATGCACAAATAAATGTTTTTTTCTCTTACCACTTTCTTGTTATGTTTTCTTTCCATCATTTAACCGGATTCATATTGCCCTACTACATGACGTCTGCGTCCATACTTTCCTATGTGAAATAGTGTTCTTTTCCTATTCCCTACCTGCCCACCAAATATTGATGATGAATTCAGAATCACCCTGTATATATATATATATATAAATCAAGTAATTTAATTAGCCCCTAAATTTTTCCTAAATATATTTGTGAATGGCTAATAATCTATAAATATGTGGGTCAATAGACTTTATAACTCTGGCAAGTTTCAATTTCCACGTTCCATATTTTTCGAGAAAAACGGTTGGTTGGTTGGTTGTATTTATGACGGCCAATTATCAGCACGAGGGATATAGGCCCTCGAGAAAAACGGCTGTAGCCGACGGAAAGACATAGACACACGAGTGATCTTATAATGGTTCCGTTTTTACTTTTTATGTACGGAACCCTAAAAATAACTGAAATGCAGCTCACTACATCTCCATCTACATAATTTTTATGAATTCTAAGCTGTGAGTTACATAGAAATGGTCATTGAAGAATCTACTTAATTATTATCCACGTAATGTGCAACAGTGAAAGAACTTTCAAGTGATTATCGTTGCAACCAGTGTTGCCACTTTAGCAGATTTCTTTATTTAGCGATTCAGACACTACAAATTAATATCAGAAATTACGAATAGGAATTTTTGTATTGTTTAATGACAGATATTATCTGATTAAATAAACCGAAAATTATTATTTTGAATTTGTGGTATGAATTCGGAATTTTTGGGAAAAAACCCCGCTAAATTGACAACACTGGTGACTAGGTAAATATAAATAAAACAAAACACTGAAATATAGATATACATTTGTTCAGCACTTGGAATGTGGATGTATGCAATTTTTTTCCGGCAATTCCGTTAATGCCGGTAATGCTATATTTGTTTTCGATTGAGATACATTATAATTCCACAATGTGATTTTATATTGCTATAACATTTTATATATTTTCAGTCAAAAATGCATACAATAAAGAGGCATAATTTCATTTCAATATTGTTTTGTTTATGGATGCATTAAAATCTATTGTGTGGTCGTTTCTGGAGTTCTCGAGTATTTACAGCGATTTGATAGCTGTTTCACGGACTATATGATTTTTGAGTTTGGGTACCATTATTTTCAAATGCTTTGCTTTATTTAATCACATAATTTCTGTCTAAAAAACGAAGCTTTCTATTCGAAAACTTTTTTTTTAAATCAGTGTACGATCTCACGTTTAAATCTTTCAAGCTATCGAAGTTTTGCTTTTTGAAAGTTGAGCTAGGCTCTTTTAGTTGGAGCGTGAACTTTGAAAAAATTAAAATTTATAATAATTTCGATTTTTAAAATAGTTTTAAAACTGAAAAATTAGTGACAAAAATTGACCTCAAATTCAAACAGCCACCATTTTGTGAAATTTTGACTTATCAATTTGATATTCGGAATTCATTTAATTTAATATATCTTAAGAATCCGCATAAATTGTTTGTTGCAGATATAATTATTGCAAGCTCAATCCCGTACACCGATTTACTGTACATACCCCGAGCCTGGTGAACTTTTGAGGAATTTATATCGATTAAAACATCAACATTTTTACATGACAAGTGTCCCACACTTAATCGAAACTGCAATAAATTCAATGCAAAAACCATTTTTTCTTTGTGCATTAATTGTAAAAAAAGTCTTCCCCAAAATGCCCTACAAAAATCAAGCTGTATCGGCAGAACCTCCCCTTAACTCTTTCAGGGCCATTCATAGTGTTTCTGTAACTTTGAATTCATCCTAGAATTGTCGAAAGTTTTTATTTGGAAATAAGGTAATACAATTTTACAGCTATTTTTTTTCCCACCAAAGCTATAATAGTAATTTAAAAAAAATCCAGCAGAAATCTGGATTAAAAGTAAATGATTTAAAAAAATCTATCTTCCTTCAATGTTTTACGCATTCACAATTCGAATTGTCAGTATATGTATAACTAATTTCTGATAAATAATAAGTGACTTTATATTTACAGCTTTACCCATATGATTTCTCTAAATACCCTTACCATTTAGCTGCTTTTAGAGAGCAACTAAAAATCAGCTCACTCTATCGCAGATATTTTTCTGAATTTTCACGATATTTCACTGGATTTTTTTTATAAGCTGTTCCATAGAGTTGACTATTAATTTATGTAAAAAGATCTTTGTTACCGTTCGCGCATGCGCAGATAAAAATTATTTCATACAACTGCTCGTATTTCATAAAATATTTAATATATTTATATTCCAATTGCACTATATTGTTTCTACTACACTTTGCTAATTTTTCCGAAAATTTCAAATTTGGTTGAAAACCCTGCATGCTATAAGCTAAAAACATGCATTAATTTTTTGAAATTAAAAAAAAAAAAAAACCCAGCTATATCTCCTATATATGTGCTGAATATATGTGCTGAATATATGTGCTATTCTTAGTAAAAATGTTGTACAGTATCCACAGATTTGTATTCTGCAGCGATTGATCATTTCGTGCATTTTAATTTATAGGGTGATCCCAAATATTATTATTTTTCTTTGATTTTTTTTCCCACCAAAATTTCCCCCGGCAACCCCCCCCCAAATTTTAGTAAAATGCCCCCCAACAAGGTTTTTATTTTTAAAAAAAATCAATTTTTTTTATTGTTTTAGGGAAAAAGTATCTAGAAATTCAAAAAGTAGACAAATTTTGCAACAAATAAGAGATATGACATTATGACGTAGGATGAATGGGGAGGGGGGGGGGGACCTGCCCCGAAACATGCGCCGCGGTGTTGCGTGGACTAAAAGTTGTGCAATTCCACTTAACCACTCACATTGTTTATGTTCGCTCTTTCATCTCCCCTCCCAACTTTTCCTATAAGGTTTACTTTAAGTTTTTTGGGTTGCTGAATCCAAATTTTTAACTTGCCACTAAAATCCTCCCCCCCACCTCCCGCAAACTCCCCAAAATAGTTGTTTTTGAATTCAATTTTTTATTGTTTTAGGTGAAAAGTATCTAGAAAATCAGAAAGTAGACAAAATTTGCAACAAATAGGATATATGACATTATGAGGTAGGACGAATGGGGACGGAGGGTACCGCCTCGGAACATGCACCGCGGCGCTGTTCTCAAAAAACAAACTTTTTCAAAAAATCTATTTTTTGGGGAATTTATCAAAATTTGGGGGTTGCCGGGGGAAATTTAGGTGGGAAGTTACAAATTCGGATTCAGCGACTCAAAAAACATAAAGTGAATCGATTTTCAGGACTACCATTAATTTTGCCAGGTAAAATTCTCTATTGCCTGGACTATTAAGCGGAATTGCCTAACTTAGTGCACGCAGCGCCGCGATACATATTCCGAGGCAACCCCACCCCCTCCCCGTTCATCCTACGTTATAATGTCATACAACCTATTTGTTGCAAATTTTGTCTACTTTCTGAATTTCTAGATACTTTCCCCCTAAAACAATAAAAAATTGAATTTAAAAACAATTTTTTTTTTTTGGGGGGGGGGGGGGATTTTGGTGGGAAGTTAAAAGTTCGGATTCAGCGACCCAAAAACTTAAAGTAAACCTTATAGGAAAAGTTCGGAGAGGAGACGGGAGAGTGAACACAAACGAAGTGAGTGGTTAAGTGGAATTGCGCAACTTAGTTCACCCAGCACCGCGGCACATGTTCCGTTGGAAGGTCCCCCCCCCCCCTCCATTCATCCTACGTCATAATGTCTTTTTTCTTATTTGTTGCAAATGTTGTCTACTTTCTGAATTGCTAGATACCTTTTCTCTAAAACAATAAAAAAAATTGATTTTTTTTTTAATAAAAACCTTTTTTGGGGGCATTTTACCAAAATTTGGGGGGAGGGTGGCCGGGGGAAATTTTGGTGCGAAGTTAAAAATTCGGATTCAGCGACCCGAAAAACATATAGTAAGCCATTTCCAGAACTACCATGAATTTTGCTTGGTAGAGCACCTATACGGTCTCTATTGCCTGGACTATTAAGGTTGTGCTCAAATCCATACTCTTTATTTTCTGACTCATTTTTAAATTCATTTTTGCTCTCAAATGAATCCAATTGGCAGGTTCTCTTATTCAGAAACTATATAATGTGCAGTATTGGTCAATATTTTGATAAAGACAGAATATATTTTTAAAAATGCTGTCAAATTTAGCATTTTGAACCGAATTTCTTGAAGCGATAGTGCTGAAAACGCAAAAAATGGTCATACTGAAAAAATAATTGTTTGTAAATCAAGTTCTAATTAATTTAACGAAAAATAAAACACAGGTCGCTTATAAATCTCTTCAAAAAATCACGTCAGCAAGTTTCACGTTTTTACTTTTAAAAATGAGTCTAAAAATGTGTCAGAAAATTTCGAGTTGTGAAGCTTGGAAAAATATTTTTTTGAATACAAAGCCTTAACATGATTCTGATAAAACCAGCTCTTACAGAAAAATGAAATTAAAAACTCGTCAAAAGCGGCCAGATAAAATTTTTAAATTGGTAAAATTTGAATTTAAGCAATGAATGATGAAAGATGAACTAATTTTGTAGGTAAATAGATAATGAAGTTCACATACTTTAAATACAAATTTAAATATCTTAAACATGTATAGATGAATTAATGTACTTCATGAGCATAAATTAAACTGATGCAAACAGAGAGACTTTTAAACGAGTGCGAATGTTGCTTCAGAATTAAATAAATGAGAAAGATGTATCGCTATGTAAGTGTTAATTTTTTTTTTTATAATTTTGGTGTGAAAAGGTATAAAAAAATTTCCCCTTTCAGTTTCACATCCCAATCCGGTGAGTTACACTCACACGATAGGTTTGTGGCAGTCAGTGATTGAATCATATGATTGATAAAAACGAATTTAAAAAGTTTATTAACTGTATGACTTATATGCATTTGTATGTTTAAAGCAATCATATAAAATAATTATTAAGATGCTACTTGGCGCAGAATGATATAAATTTAAAAAGCAACGTTAAAAACGTCAGAATAAGAAAACATTCAGCAGACTAGTTTCGGTAGCGTTTAGCGTACCGTCCTCAGTACAAAGAATAACGGAAACTTGCTCATTTATATAGAGGAGAAGCGGATTCAACTGAGAAGTTCATTAACCAACGGGGAAACAGGAAAATGCGGGTACCAGCCAATGGGAGAATAGTATAGGTAATGCCACCAGAAATGTGAAAAAAATGGTAGTAATTAAGCAAAAGTGGATTTTATGAAATATTTCCAGCAATTTGATAAAGGGGGAATAACAAATTCACTATTAACAATATTTTCATAATTTTTGTAGATATGAAATGCTTCAAGAAAGTTAAGTTCGTGTATAGAAGTGGGTTTAGAGGTGATTTTGGCTGAATTAAAATCAAAAGAGTGGTTCATCTCCCAGCAATGTTTAGCAATTGAATATTTATTGGTTTCCTGTTTTTGAATATATTGTTGGTGTTCTTTAATACAAAATACCACCAAACGGGGTTTTTAATTTCGTATTAAAGAACACCAACAATATATTCAAAAACAGGAAACCAATAAATCTTCAATTGCTAAACATTGCTGGGAGACGAACCACTCTTTTGATTTTAATTCAGCCAAAATTATCTCTAAACCCACTTCTATACACAAACTTAACTTTCTTGAAGCATTTCATATCTACAAAAATTATGACAATATTGTTAATAGAGAATTTGCTATTCCCCCTTTATCAGTTTGCTGGAAATATTTCATAAAATCCTCTTTTGCTTAATTACTACCTTTTTTTTCACTTTCCTGGTGACATTACCTATACTATTCTCCCATTGGCTGGTACCCGCATTTTCCTGTTTCCCCATTGGTTAATGAACTTCTCAGTTGAATTCGCTTCTCCTCTATATAAATGAGCAAGTTTCCGTCATACTTTGCACTGAGGACGGTACGCTAAACGCTACCGAAACTAGTCTGCTGAATGTTTGCTTATTCTGGCGTTTTTAACGTTGCTTTTTAAATTTATATACAATCATGGAATAGAAAATATTTAGGCAAAAACAACAGGACATGTAGGAATAAAAGGTAAAATTTTTCGTTTCGAAAAAAATATATATATTGCTCTTTGAAGGAGCTGTATGTGGTGATTTTTTAATGAAAATGGGGGTGGGTGAATCTTATAAAACATGACAATTACATGTCTATGCTCCTATTTTTCGCTATTTGATACTATAAATGCCATTTTTTGCATAAATATATGACAAGATATGAATATGACAAGAAACACATATTCATACAGTATTAATTTTATTTACAGAAAACACACGAAATTATCATTTAAAAAAGTAAAATGTATTTTTCTGGAAATTGACACGTCAAGTTTGGTACTATAAAAACTTTTAAAATGCCCCAAATTACATATTTTTCTTTAAGGTAGTGTTATTCAAAAGTAAGATTTTTATTCTCTATATTTATGCATTAGAAATTGGAATGGAACTTTCATGTTTTCGTTTTTATTCTTATTTTTATTTATTTTTTGTAAACTAAACATTTGTCATAGGCGTCCATGTCATTCTTTCGGCTTGAAGAATTTAGCTTTCTGTTATGGCAACAGTCGGGGCTAATGAAAAACAAAGAATCCTTTTTAGAATAGTTTATAACAGAATTATTGGAAAAAATGTTTCTAAATCAGTCTTTTGAATTTATTAAAATTCCTATTGCTAATTACATTAATTGAAACTTAAAGAAAAGTAGACTTTTATTATTTCCTTTTCCAGCCTTTATTGCTCTATGAACTAAATAAATTCTAATTCAATAACATGTTGTAACACACAGGAAAAGTGTTCTTTTACACAGTGTCAAACATGCTAAGCCTAAAACTTAACAAAATATGAAACTTAATTTAATGCCATTTTCCTGGCTGATATTGTCTTGGCATATGTGTACCAGGATGTATGTTCCATATGTTTATCAAATGCCAGGGTAAAGATATTTTAAAATGATAATTTTTATTTTGATAATAAAGATTCATCAAACAGTTATAAATAAATTAAAGGAAACATAAAAAAAGGCTAACTTAAATATTTTAGGGCATTTTCAATTTTAAAAGTATTGATAATGTCATTTTTCACAAGAATCACTGAATTCAGAATGTATAAATAGTATATAAGCAAAAGAAATAAATAAACGAGCTGAATGTATCCTTTGCCCCCTTTTTCGCTGGATTGGACTTGTGCATTTCCTTTTTGCAGATTTCTAAAAATTATAATAAAGATGCCTTTCAGTTGTCTTACCTGTAAATAAAAGAGAGCAATTATTACTAATTAAAATGGTTTACACAAAAATAGGTAAAAACAGCTTGGGAAAAAGACGACCTTTTGAAATGACATTCAGGTGACAAGCATAATCTTTTGCAGATTTGCATTTTTCTTTTTTTAAACTTCTTTATTTAGTAAAAAAGACTGGTTAATATTTTTAATTATGTACATTCCTTAAACAAGAATATTGTTTCGTGCGATCTCTGAAATGTTTCATACAGGGAGATTTTTATAAAATTAAAATTTAAACTACACTTTCTTTTATTCGGATCTTTTTAGAATCTTACTGCTAGTTGCTTCTAAACGTCTTTAGCAATTTTGTAATTTTTCCTGGTCTTTTTTTCCTTACACCTTTTCCTTACTTATTTTAAATATCTTTTAGATTTCGAATAGTCTTTTTTTACTTTGTTATGATTTAGAAAGTAAAGTTAGTTCATTATAAATACTACTACAAATTTTCCATTTTATAGATTTTAGTCTGTATTATTTTCGTTCTTTAAATTTAAAAATATGTTGGTAACAATTCTTTTTCGGACACGTTCTTGTTTTTGTTTAACTGTTTGAAATTGTTCGTTCATTAAAAAAAAAATATATATATCCGAAGTGATTCCATTCGACTTTCCGAACATTTTACAGAATACAGTGGATTCAGATAACTTTCTGACTCAAAGGAATCAGCCGGATTCGAACACTGGAACTTCAACTTCGAAACTGGAGATCACTAAGGATCTCTGAGTCACTAAAGTAAACGCTCCAGTAGCTGGCCACTTGAGGACATTTATCTAATGATTATTAAAGTATTAGTGAATGCCAAAAGATATGTATTTTTTTTAACCTAGTCCTGCCTTTATGTATCAGAATAAACATTCATAGTTTCAAAATATATTATCCTGAAAAAATGAAAAATAAAAAATGTTACCTTCTTCTATGCTCCAGTAGTGGGTCTAGTAAATTTCTGATGCCTGAATCTTTAAATTTTTGGCTTATCCAACAAATTATTTACAATGTAATATAGTGTATAAACAGAAGTTTAATTTAAAATAAAACATAATATTAAATAAACAATGTTTTAAATAAAAACTTATCTCTTAATGAAAATAAACAAATATACCGGCAGAAAAAAATCGGCTATTCCAAACAGCTTATGGGAAGTTACCATTTATGTAAGTCAATCAGATTTCTTTCAGTCGTTTTTCAGAAATGCATTTTGGGCTTGTTTTTAAACTTTAAAAATTAGTAGCCCACTATATGTGTATTTGCATGGAGGAAAGAGATAGATGGAGTTGCAGTATACCGCAAAAAAGGTTTGCAATATGAAACCATTTATCGCTCAAATTTAAACGTCCACAGAAAGCCCAAACAAAACAAGCACGTGGAAGGGATTTTATACTAATAAGACGAATTTAAAGAGATGAATTACAGCTGAAGTATATTTTAAGAAAAAATGGTACATTTAAAGGGTCTTTGTTGTGTTGTTATTTATTAAAATAAATGTTTGCTTTTAAAATAATTGGAAATTGGAAAATTAGCCATAAATAAATGTCAAAATAAGATTAAATAAAATATTGAAAACATCTGATATGAACTAAAAATTGTATTATTAAAAGTTTTCTTTCTTTAACACTTTCCAACATAGATGAAAAATGTTTGTCTTCGGCTTGTCTGGCCTTCTGGCCGAGCTCTAACTCTTGTAAATACACTGGGATCACCCTGCATTTGTGTGATCGCTATTGAAAATAAAACAAGTGGGTAAGTGTGATCACAGATCGCACAGAGGGTTTCGTTTAATATTCCTTTCAAAACACTTTATCCTTTTGAAAAATCTGTTAGTTAAACATTTTGCAACCAGGGGCGCACTCTATTCTAAACAAACCTCGATCCGAACGAGACTACGTTTTACATACTATCCGTATATATATTAGTTGAAGGGATTGGGCCCATAGCACCCGGGATAAGTAGGTGCCCCTGGCGGTAAAAAGTGGAACAAAAATATGTAAGGTTACGGTGCATAATATGAAAGAATGATCAAAGGGGTGTCGGCAAAAGTTGGAAAAGTGCTCCCCGGGTGAAAAGGGCGGAGGTTAGAAAAAATGCTTAAAATATACAAGTTAGAGCCCGGAGGAGTAAATAATATAAGACTTTTTAAAAATTTTATGATTTGACGTGTGGTCTGAGGTATTCAGCTATACGTATGCAAAAATTCATGTATCCAACTTAATTAGGGGCTCTCTTAGAAAGAATTGCTTAAAATACATATGAGGTAGCTCAAAGGGTTAAACGTAACACTTTTTCAAGATTTTATGATTTGTCGCATGGCCTCAGGTGTTCTGCTATAAGTATGCAAAATTTCAAATCTCCAATTCAATAAGGGTCTCAGTTAGAAAGAATTGCTTAAAATACACACGTGGGAGCCCAAAGGGTTAAATGTACGACATTTTCAAATTTTTATGATTTGTCGCATAATGGTGTTCAGCTATCAGTATGCAAAATTTCACGCCTCCAACCTAAATAGTGTATCACTATGAAAGAATTGTTTAAAATACACATGTAGGAGCCCAAAAGGTTAAATGTACGACTTTTTCAAAATTTTATGATTTACAGTTTGATGTGAGGTGCTCAGCTATAAGTATGCATAATTTCACGCCTCCAACCTAATTAGGGGCTCACTTAGAAAGAATTGTTTAAAATACACATGTGAGAGACCAAAGGGTTAAATGTACGACTTTTTCAAAATTTTATGGTTTGTCATTCAGCTATAAGCATGCAAAATTTCACGCCTCCAACCTAATTAGGGTTCACTTAGAAAGAATTGTTTAAAATACACATGTGGGAGCCAAAAGGGTTAAATGTACGACTTTTTCAAAATTTTATGATTTGCAGTTTGATGTGAGGTGCTCAGCTATAAGTATGCATAATTTCACGCCTCCAACCTAATTAGGGGCTCACTTAGAAAGAATTGTTTAAAATACACATGTGGGATCCCAAAGGGTTAAATGTACGACTTTTTGAAAATTTTATGATTTGTCGTTTGATGTGAGGTATTCAGCTATAAGTATGCAAAATTTCACTCCTCCAACCTAATTAGGGGCACACTTAGAAAGAATTGTTTAAAATACACATGTGGGAACCCAAAGGGTTAAATGTACGACTTTTTCAAAATTTTATGATTTGCAGTTTGATGTGAGGTGCTCAGCTATAAGTATGCATAATTTCACGCCTCCAACCTAATTAGGGGCTCACTTAGAAAGAATTGTTTTAAATACACAAGTAGGAGCCCAAAGGGTTAAATGTACGACCTTTTTCAAAATTTTATGATTTGTCGCTTGATCTGAGGTGTTCAGCTATAAGTATGCAAAATTTCACGCCTGCAACCTAATTAGGGGCTCAGTTAGAAAGAATTGTTTAAAATACACATGTGGGAGCCCAAAGGGTTAAATGTACGACCTTTTCAAATTTTATAATTTGTCGCATGATGGTGTTCAGCTATAAGTATGCAAAATTTCACACCTCCAACCTAAATAGGGTGTCACTTAGAAAGAATTGTTTAAAATACACATGTGGGATCCCAAAGGGTTAAATGTACGACTTTTTGAAAATTTTATGATTTGTCGTTTTATGTGAGGTATTCAGCTGTAAGTATGCAAAATTTCACTCCTCCAACGTAATTAGGAGCTCACTTAGAAAGAATTGCTTAAAATACACATGTGGGAGCCCAAAGGGTTAAATGTACGACTTTTTCAAAATTTTATAGTTTGTCGTTTGATGTGAGGTGTTCAGGTATAAGTATGTAAAATTTCACGCCTCCAACCTAATTAGAGATTCACATAGAAAGAATTGTTTAAAATACACCTGTCGGAGCCCAAAGGGTTAAATGTACAACTTTTTCAAAATTTTAGGATTTGTCGTTTGATCTGAGGTATCCATCTATAAGTACGCAAAATTTCACGCCTGCAACCTAATTAGGGACTCACTTAGAAAGAATTGTTTAAAATACACATGTGGGAGCCCAAAGGGTTAAATGTACGACTTTTCCAAAATTTTATGATTTGTCGTATGATGTGTGGTGTTCATCTATAAGTATGCAAAATTTCAAGTCTCCAACATGTATAGTTTCTGAGAACGGGCTCTGTGACGGACAGACAGACAGACAGAGGAGCGAGACGAATAGGGTTTCGTCAGATGAACGAAACCCTAAAAAAAAATGTGTAGCACTTATAGTTCATTTGCATGGGCGGTAAAAAGTATTCTGTTACATTACGGTCAATGGGAAAAATCGCTTAAAGTGCATTTTAATGATGCTAGACAATTTAAAACATAAAGAAATTGATATACATTTATAAAGTGCAGTAAAACGTGCATTTTGTAGAATATGGGGTTTGCAAAGCATTTATTATTCATTTACAGGGCCACACAAAAGAATTTCGTTATATAACGATATATGGGGGGGGGGGGGGGGTACTGTTTACAGCGAAATTATGTTACTGAAATAAAATGAAATAGACATCTCAGATTTACTACAATGTACTTGCTGTGAAATGTGATGTGCATAGCATTTATTGTTCATTTACAAGGACACACAAAAGATTCGGATACAGTACTATATCTAAAGTACTTGTCAGTATGTGACACAAATTTTGTGTACGCTCTATCACAAGAACTAATGAACGGAATTTGATAAAAATTTATATTCATGTAGTCCTTAATATAAATTGGTGCTGGTTTGTTTTTTGGTCTAAATCGCCCAACAGGTAGCGCTGCTATGCTGCCTTTTTCGCGATTTCAGCAATAGCTGTATCTCAAGAACTAATACACGGATTTTCATCAAACTTTAGGTTCACTTGGTCCTTAATATGAGTTGGTGCTGATTACGTTTTGGTGTAAATCGCCCAACAGGTGGCGCTGCTATGCTGCGATTTGTAGGATTTACACGATTTCCGCAATAGCTCTATTTCAAGAACTGATGCACGGATTTTCATCAAACTTCAGATACAGTAAGTCCTTGATATGATATCATGCTGATTGCGTGTTGGTGTAAATCGCCCATCAGGTGGCGCTGCTGTGCTATATTTTTCACGATTCCTGCACTAGCTCTACCTCAAGAACTAATGCACGAATTTTCATCTAATTTCAGAGTTAGATGTTAACACAAGTTGTTGCCGATTAGGTTTTGGTGTTAATCGCACAATAGATGGCGCTGCTACGCTAGAATTTTTAAGATTTTCGCAATAGCTCTATCTCAAAAACTAATGCACGGATTCTCCCCAAACTTCAGATTCTGTTAGACGTTGACATAAGTTTTTTTTTGGTGATTTTGGTGTATCATAGGTTTTGGTGTAAAGCACGAAATATGTGGTGCTGCTAGGCTGCTGTTTGCTGGATTTACACGATTTCAGCGATATTCATATTTCAGGAACTAATGCACGGAATTTCATATCTTTAGAATCCTCATGATGGATATAGATTGCCATTTAATTTTGGTAGTGTGATAACGAATTTTGAAGTATTAACATGTATGAGATAGAAGAAAGTTTTGGAATTGGTACATCCGACTAGTTTATTATTATTATTACTGTAAGGGATAGATGGAAATTTTATTTTTGTTTTGATGTCAATTTTCTGAAAAGAAAAAGTTATTCTTGTGAAATGCATAACAATTTTGTGAAAAATAAAACTTTGTACCAAAAGGTCAAGTCCAATTACTCAAATGAGAACTAATCATTTATTGATAATAATTTCATTCTTACAGCTAAAGTTTTCCTATCAGGTGAATTTATTTTTTTGCAAATAATGTGTTTCAAAACTCAAGTAATTCAAACTAATTAATGGAGTTTCTTTGATGGAATGAAATTTTGTGATTGCGCTTCAAATAGGCCCCCATTTTTGACTGAATCAATCGCTGCTAATTTAGTTCAACGTCTTTATTTGTTTTTAACAACATATTAATAATTGCATGTAAATAGATAAAATATAATGATGAAAGCATTCTTTCAAAATTATGTATGAAAACTTAAATTACAAATATTAATCGAAAATCTAGATTTTCGAATGCAAACGATTTTAGGACAATAACGAAAGAATGTTACCCTTTCAAGTAAAATCTTAAAAGGCGCTTCTGATATTTATACTTAAAATACATATGATAAAATAATCAAATAATTCTGTGAAGTGATATATTAGTATCTTTGATACATTCTGATCTAGTACTACATCCTATAACAGCGCATAAGTCATTTTTTATCGAAATTTTAATCATATCTTGAATAAAAATTTCCGACGGTAAAAAATGAAAGCAAAGAAACACAAGTTTAAACCGGTTTGAACTGATAGGCGTGTCAAATCACGTGGTTTTGTTTGGGCTTTCTGTAGTGGATTTTAGGGTTACTTTTTTGGCGTCACCCCCAGCCACCTTACTGCACCTCCATCTATCTCATTCCTCCATGGTGTATTTGCCTTAATGCTTGATTATATCGCCGCAATATTTATCACTTATAGTCTGTCACTTTTCCTTGGTGATTTCCCTTATAGAATTAGTCGCAAATTGTTTTGCAAATGATTTTAAATTGGCTTAAATATGTTTTAAATATCTAATTCGTCGGTCGATTTGTCTACAGTTCTTGGGACATTGGTCTAAAACCTATTCGCCAAATGCGAGCTCAATCGGAAGTACCGTTTAGAAGCTATGTTGTTTACATAAACACACACATATTCATCGTGATTACAATACTTTCCTTATACTCTGTGTTCGGAAAGTGAAAATACTCATTTATATTCTTGGTTTTCAAGATTAGATGCCTCCTACTCCTTTTGTACTTCCTGATTAGTTTTACTTTTTTTCCTTTTATTGGAAAATGTCTTTGAATCTTCGTACAGTTAAAATTAATTTCTTCTTTCATAAAGTAAAGCTTGAATGGATAATAATCGCGACTGAGATCATTCGACTGAGAATTGTGTCTTCTTTCCGAATATGAGTGCAGTTTTTGAAAGAGAGGTCATCTACATATTAAAAGTTGCATCATCTTTGATTGTTTTTTTTTCAATGATAACACCCGCTTTTGACACCATGTTCGAGTTCTCCGAACAAAGGCACAGGCAGCCGTCTTCCTAAAAAGTGGCCGTGAGTGACAAAAAATCTAGGCTCGCTCGCCTGAACGATAAAATAAGGAGACCGGAAAAAGGTATAAATTACATATTTTTTCTTAAATCGTCATAAATTTTGGAAAACGAAATGTGTTAGGGGTTTATCCACAAATTTTAGGAAATACAATTATGATCTTACAAGGAAAAATACTGAAAACATTCAAATAGATACCAGAAAAAAATATACGACAATTCGAAATATTAAATAAACTCACATTAAGTAGGAAAATAATTCTATTTTTTTTTAGTTTTTAAGATTTTCTTTTTTGCGGTTCCATGGATAATAGAAGACGGTCCCTTTAGGACTATGGCTGCCCAAGATTTTACCTGAAAGCCGTTTGTCGGTACAATTTTAGAATAGTAATTTTCACCTTTTTTAATTGTAAGGTTTCTGTCGTTAAATACGGTAAAATATTCTATTCTAAATTAGGTTAGTTCTGTGGCCTTCGGGCCAGAAATTGGCATCCCTACTTCAGTCCGTTGAAAAGTAAAATGTCTTTATATCTAGAAAACTAATGATAGGAATGACTTCTGGAACCGTATAGTCTGGTTTTGGACGGCATTCATTCTTTTTACGGAAAAAAAATGTAGGTCATAATTCATAATTTTTAATATGAGTTTATTTATAATTTTTATAATTAAAAATATGTTTTCGAAAAAGAAGAGTCTGAAATATATTTGGGTCTATTCGTGGTATCTCAGTAAAAGGGAAACATTTAAGTTTGATGACTTTTTTTTAGAAGATGTATATTAAAATTCGTCATGCGCATTTAACATTAACCTCACCCAAACTATGATACCTTGTAGCTCTATGAATATTTAAGAGAAGCATACATAAATTATGCTTTTTCGTTTCGTTTCCATCCAAGGAACTGAAAGTCAAAAGCGGGTGTTATCATTTAAAAGAAAGTTGGTATACAATTTTTAACATACAAACCTATTTCAAAAATTACACTCATATTCTGATAGTAGACACAATTACCTGTCGAATGGTACCCCTCCCATCTCTCTGCATCAATTTGGTGGTAAAATCGTATGGAGGATTCATTCTCTTTTTGACTGACTGCATAGGCTTACAGTTCTATTTCGTATCTACTGAAGAATGTTAAATATGCATCCCCCACCTTTTTTTTTTTTTTTTTTTTTTTTTGACCGGCAGCACGCTTTTCGCTATAATTGATATTCTGTATTTCTAATACAGAAATAACTGTTAGCTGACAAGATACAGAATGCTGTGAACATTTGTGTATCGGTAGAGTATAGTTAGTATATAAATATATGAAATCCATAAAGCGCAATATCAAGGGGGTCTTGAGAAAATAAGTCTAAAATTTTACATTACAATTTATAATTGGATAAATTTCTTCCTTGGCAAGTGGCTCAGCAGCATGGTTGGCAGCATGCTGGATTTGAGATTTTTCTTTGTGAGTTCCAACCCCAGTGAGACTTGTTTTTCACAACAAAATTTTTATCAATTATGTAGCATATAAATACATTTTTAACTATGAAATTTTGCATGTTTTAATATTTAACAAAAAGTAAAAGAAAGAAAGGAGTCAATTTAAATTTCTATAGACCAGAACTTTTTGCCGTTTTTTAAAATTATTTACAGATATTTAAATAAATATACTATTAGTGACGAGAAATAAATTAAAATACGCGATATAAATACGTTATTTTAGTTTTTTTATTATGATAATATTTCGAATATTTGATGATTTTTCTAAAATATTCTTATAAATTTTTAACATGATTTTTTTTAGAAGTTTGATTTTGTAAGTATTGCCTACTTAATAACTATATTTAGCAAGTTAATCGGTAATTGGTATTTTTATAGACCACAAAATTTTGCTGGTTTTAAAATGCATATTATTAGTTACATAATTAAGATATTATTTTTCACAATGAAAAATAAATTAAAATACGTGATATAAGATTATAACACGCTTCTTTAATTATTTTTTAAATTATAATTTTTCTATATCATGATATAATATTTCAAAATGTATCTTTTTTAACAGCTAGCTTTTTAACTTTTGAATTTCTTAACATCTTGGATTTTTACGTTTATATTTAGTATAACTGTCAAAGATATTGAATTGCAAAAAATAGCTATTATGTCAGCAATAACAACACAACCAAAAGTTCGAAAAAAAAACCACATTAAGAATTTAAAAGAATATTTTTTTTTAAATCACCAAATATTCGAAATATTTTCATAATGAAATAAAATTAAAATAATATATTTATTCACGTATTTATATCACATATTTTAATTTATTTCTTGTTAATAATAGGTAGATCATTCATTGAAATAACCGTAAATAATTTTAATAACAGCAAAAAGTTCTGATCTATAGAAATATAAACTGATAACTTTCTCCTTTTACTTTTCGTTAAATATTAAAACATGCAAAATTTCATAGTTAAAAATGTACTTATATGCGGCAAAATATATATTTAATTTATATTTTTCGTAAATTTCGATTGTTATACATTTTGTTTTCAATTCAGTGCGAAAAAAATTATAAAGAATTTTTCGAAAAATAAGTCGCACTGGAGTTCAAACTCAGAAAGAAATATCTCAAATCCAGCATGCTGCCAACCATACTGCTGAGCCACTTGACAAGGAGGAAATTTATCAAATTATAAATCGTACGTAAACTTTGAGACTTATTTTCTCAAGACCCCCTGTGTATTGCACTTTATGTAATCCATATATTTATATACTAACTATACTCTATCGATACACAAACATTCGCCGCATTCTGTGTCACCGACCTCGGAACCACCCCTAGTCAGAGTGAATGCTAATAATTTTACTTTCGTGTCAGTTGAGATACAAGAGTAAACGCTACATGCACAGCTCAAAGATTATTGAAGTACTGTTATCACTTAGTTACCGTGACTTCATTTAGATGAGAAGTTTTAGGTAGACTCTTAAGAGGCCACTGCAGTCACAGGCAAAATGGAAACAAGATGGCCCCTCGCATTTTAGCTAAATTGGAAGGATGGTCTAAATTCAAATGATTGACAAGGGAACTCTTCCAATCAGCAAATGGCCAATTATCTGTCTCGATTCCACCCCCCACCCCCTTTCGGCTGAGCGCTACATTTGATCATTTCCAGTGGGTTTCAGGTCTAAAGAATTTTTTTTTCAACCGTCTTCGCTTTTAGCGTAGATCAAAGCCGCTGCTTTGTGGAGACCCTCGATAACATTAAAAGCCGTAAAAAGAATTTTAATCTGTTTATGATAAGAGTGCAAAAACTAAAACGATTTCAGAAAATAAATGAATATTTTATTTAGATATATTTCTTTTTTTTTTATATTCAGATTCATTTTACAGTTTTTACAAACATAAAATTGAAATTATTGCCGTATAAACACTATTTTGTTTCACATAACGCAATTACATTTAAAATCAAGGAAGAGATATTGAATGAGGGGGGAAATATCAGGTACAAATATTCTAAAATAACTATCTTTTGTGGGGATTCTTTTTAAAACATGAAATTTATCAAGAAATTTATATGAACTATTTATAAGTGTGTGTGTGTGTGTGGGGGGGGGATTTCTGAACACTAAATATTTTTTAAATGATGCAGTCAGATAAGAATGTTTTTGTAGCGGTTCGTAATCAAAATAACACTAAAATACTTTTATTTTCATTACATTTTTTTAACACTCTCCAAGAAAGTTTAAAAGTGTTTATGAATTGGGTTTGTCCGTCCGTCTGTCTGTCTGTCCGTGCTCTAAATAGCGTAAATGTAGTCGAATTGCCATGTAATTGATATACGATATTCAAAATCATCATGGTATGTTCGGTATTCAAAATGAATATCGAATGAATTACCATTCATGGTTCATTTACAGACGCACTCAAACGTATTCTCTTACATTATGGTCTATGGGGGGGGGGGGGTCATTTAGGGTGCATTTTAATAGTGTTACACAATCTTAAACATAGTTAATTTTATATACTTTGAGATACACTTTAAAATGGTTACTATAGACTAAGTTATGTGTAACGCTTAAAGTATGAGTATAGGGGACTCAAAAGTATTCCGTTATGTTATAGCTCATGACGAAATATCGTTTGCGGAGTATTTGATTGATGTTACTCTGTCACAATGATAATGAAATTGATATGAATTTCTGAGGTGTCCTAAGCCTACTTTCTGTACAACATGAGCATTTAACAATTATTTACGGGGTCAGACAAAAGAGCTTGGTTATATATGGTCTACGAGGAAAAACTGTTTGTAGTGTATTTCGATTACGTTACATTATTTCAAACATGACGAAATAGATACACATTACTTCAATTTGTTACAAGATGCTTGCATTCGAATATGGTTTGCATTTCATTTAGCGTTCATTTACAGGGACACATAAAATATTTTGATACAATACTGTATCCGACGTGTTAGCTATTAAAAATTAATGCTGAAAGTGCATTTTCAATTACAGAATGCGTTTTTAATTTTAACTAAATTTTTGAGTACTACATGGTGTGCTTAAATTTTACAGACCAGGACTACACAAAAGAATTCGTAAACATTACTGAGAATGAGTATGAATGGCTTAAAGATGCTTGGTTTTTTAGTTATAAATGTACAAGCTCAACTACATTTATTATGCTAAGAGATGTTTGTATCATACAAATAAAATCCTATACAGGATATTAAAATAACTGGATACATTGCCGCCTATGGAAAATAATTCCTAGAAGTGTGATTTCAGTAATTTTAAGCATGTTTTTGCTTGAATTAGATTTCAGCTTAATATTTGACGTGTATAAAAATCTGTATGCTATATACAGGGCTACACAAAATAATTCAAGTATGTTTCCGTTTATTGGTAGAAGTTGCCGAAGGTGAATTTTCAACTGTTTTATGTATTTTCTTACAAAATTAAATTTTAACATAGTATGTAGAATCTCTACAAATATATGCAGTACAAATATATCATATACAGAGGTGCACAAAAGAATTGGAATATCTTCCGGGTTATGGGCGCAATTGTTGAAATCTGCTTTTCAAATGTGTCATACGTTTTATAAATGTTTAGTTAGATATCTTCTTCACTTTATTAAACGGCGAAGTTTTGTTAGAGTGTTCTGGAAGTGTTGGAAAGTGTCGACGCTGACGCATGATTTTTCTTTTTTTGTTTATGGATGTACTCGGCTTAGTTGATAACACCTTTCGTATCTAAGTTTGGTGGTTATTTCTGAGCTAGTCGGAATGAAATGATTTCGGAAGGTTTTGACAATTTACTTGCACATTGACGAGAAACCACAATATTTTCCTTAGAAATATCTCTCTAAAGACATTTTGCTTTGAAAAATACAGTTAAATTTTTTTTAATGCACAGTTAAATGTATACCTATCGCTTTACTGTTAACACTTTCATAACAGTTGAAAAGATTTTAGTTAATATTATAGATAGTAAAGATTTATAATTAGGACCAAAAAAAGTATAAATTAAAAAGTTTTAAAGACTTTAACTTGGATTTTTTTAACTTCATGAGTTGAGGGTAAAACAAGGTAAGAAACAGATTTTTCTTTTTAGTTTTTTTTTTTTGGGAGGGGGGGGGGGGTGGAGGGGAGTTTAAAAGATGACTGATTATGTAACTTATTAAAAGATTTACAAATAGGACAAAAACATTGAAATTAAGAGTTTTAGAGAATTTAAATTTTGTGTGCATGGAAATAATGGGGGGAAGAAGGAAAACATCAATTTTATATGGGGGTGGAAGAAATTATATAATCGATTATTTATTGTTCAATATGAAACAGATAAAGCTGAAAATGTATTACGTCGATTTTGGTGGGGGAGGAGAATAGTCATATGATTGATTATTTATGGTTACAATAAATTAACAGATAGAGTACAAGATGTTTTAGAAAAAGTAATGACTTTTAAGGTTTAAATTTTGTGACCTGAGGGGAAAAAATATGCAGAATTATTCTTTTTTTGGGGGGGGGGGGGCGGAAGTTTATTGGATGACTTATTATTTATTTACCTTAGAAAATATTTACAAATAGGTTAAAAAAATAATAAACGAAAAAGTTTTAAGGACTTTAAAATTTAGATGCTTGGTAAGAGGGAGAGGCGAAGGAGAAATGCCAATTTCAGTTGGGGGGGCGGAGAGAAATTTTTATGATCGTTTGTTTATTGTTAAAATAAAGTGGCAAATTGAGCAAAAAAATTAAAAAAACATTAAAAAGTTTTAAAGAGTTTTTATTTTTAAATATGGGTATTGGGGGGGAGGGAGCAAAAGGGAGAAATGACATTTTCGGAAGGGGCAATTTCCAAAAACTTTTAATGAAATGAATGCGGTGAAATAAATTGATAGTGAAATTTATCACTGATTATTTATTGTTACTTTGAAGTAACATATAAAACAGAAAATTAAAGAAAAAATTAAGGAATTTTAAAGATTTTAAACCTTGAGACTCTAAGGGGAGCAAAAGCGGAAGCGAAATTTCGGAAGAAGGGGAGGCAAAGGGTGATTTACATCATTATTTCTTTAAATCAAGATTTTAAAAAATTGGGAAGAGTTTCACTTTCGATTACGAAACATTACACGAGCAAAATTAAGAACTTTTAAGGCACTTTTTGCAGATTTTGCATAAAAATATGTACTTTCATGAACCAAAAATTACTTTTGAAAAATTTAAACATCTTTAAGGACTAACAAGAACCCATTGCATGGTCACTCAAAAGTATTTTGTTTCATTATGGTCTATGTGGAAAAACCATTTGGTGGTGTGCTTTAATAGCGTTATGCAAATTTATACATAATGAAATTCATTTACATTATTAAGTTTCACTGGAAGATTGTTATTACACAAAAGAGTCATACAAAAGAGTTCGATTTTATAAAGTTCTTCGTAGAAAAGCTGTTCGCAGCATATTCGAATTATGTTGCACTACTTCAAACATAATGAAATTTCTGATCGTTTTACTGCAAGATGTTTGGATAAGAATATGGTGTGCATCGCATTTATTGTTCATTTACATGGAAACATTAGGGATGATTGCTGAAAGTGAGTTTTAAATTATGATATATTTGATTTATGATAAGTTATGGTATAAGTTAAGTTAAACTAGTTTTTTTGCACGGGCACATAGGTGGTGTATATGAATTGCATAGACACTACACAAAAGATTTCATCAGTAGTACCGAGAATGACCATGAATTACTTGAAGGTGTTTTTTAATTTGATTTATACTTTTTAAGCTCAACTACTTTTAGTATAGATGTTTGACCCGTAGCCGGTCGCAGACATTTAGCCGACAACCAAATAGCCGTCAAGACATTTAGCAGATAGCAGTTAGCTGACACATGCATTTAGCCGATGCGTACATATAGCCGACAACAAAATTAGCTGAAATTTACATACAGCATACAGGACAATTGACCGAAACGGACATATAGCAATAATTTTAGCAATACAGACCGACAGGCAACCGGTCGAACGTGGCAATTAGTCGGGAGGACATTTAGCCGAAAAGGCGATTAGCCGACAGGACATTTAGCTGATAGGATAATTAGCCGGCACTTTTGTAACTTTTTTCGACACCTTTCATGAGATATATCGCATTGGAGCTCTTTGATCACTCTTTCATATTATGTACCTCCCGTCCCCCCTCCCCTAATTCGTATGATCGGAAGCATTTTTCTGACTTTTCCGACATCCCTCAAGTGATATATCATTGGACTGGGCAGCCCTTTGATCACTCTTTCATATTATGCACCTCCCGTTAGGTTACAGTTAATTTGCAGTTTGGTTACAGTTGCGATTAGTTACTCTTAGATTACGATTAGGTAACTGTTAGGTTATAATTATGTTACGTTTAGGTGATAATTAGATTACACTTAGGTTACATCTTGGTCATGGTAAAGTTATGTTACAGTTACATTACAGTTAGCATATGATTAGGTTATAATTAGGTAAACGTTAGTTACAGTTAGATTACGGTTACGTGCCAGTTAGGTTACATTTAGGCTACAATTAGGTTACTGTTAGGTTTTAGTTATGTTACGGTTACTTTATAATTAGGTTACACTTAGGTTACATTTAGATTATGGCTAGGTAACTGTTAGGTTATAATTAGGTTACGTTTAGGTGATAATTAGGTTATAATTACGCTTCGGTTACAGCTTGGTCATGGTAAAGTTGTGTTATACTTACATTACAGCTAGCGTACGATTAGGTTATAATTAGGTAAACGTTAGTTACAGTTAGATTACGGTTACATCCCAGTTAGGTTACATTTAGGCTACAATTAGGTTACTGTTATGTTTCAGTTAGGTTACGGTTACTTTATAATTAGGTTACACTTAGGTTACGATTACGTTACACTTAGGTTACGTTTAGATTACGGTTAGGTAACTGTTAAGTTATAATTAGGTTACGGTTAGGTGATAATTAGAATACGCTTAGGTTACAGCTTCGTCAGGGTAAAGTTATGTTACAGTTACATTACAGTTAGCATAGAATTAGGTTATAACTAGGTAAACGTTAGTTACAGTTAGGTTACGGTTACGTCGCAGTTAGGTTACATTTAGGCTACAATTAGGTTACTGTTAGGTTTCAGTTAGGTTACGTTTACTTTACAATTAGGTTACACTTAGGTTACGGTTACGTTACGCTTAGGTTACGTGTAAGTTACAGATAAGTTATAGTTACGTTACAGTTTGGTTATGGTTAGGTTACAGTTACGCTAGAGTTAGTTTTATGCTTAGGTTATAATTAGTTTAAGATTAGGTTAGAGTTAAGTTATAGTTAAGTCGGATGAATGTCCTGTCGGATGAATGTCCATGTCGAATAATTGTCCTCTGTTGGCTAACTGTCTTTTCGGCTAATTGTCGCTGTCGAATAATTGTCATGTCGGCTAAACATCCTGTCGTCTAATTGCTTTCTGCTAAATGTCTTGTCGGCTAAATGACATTGTAGCATATAAATAAATACGGCCATGGCAAAAAACTGGATACATGGCCGTCCATGGATAGCAATTCTTAGGCTAATGTTAGCCTTAGAAGTGTGATTTCAGTAATTTTCAGCGTATTTATTTCTGAATTAAATTTCAGCTCAGTATGTGGCGTGTATAAAAATTTATAAGGAGCATACAGGGCTTCACAAAACAATTGAAGTACATTTCCGTCTATTGTTAGGAATTAATAAATGTGTATTTTCAAATGTGCTATGTTTTTCTAACTAAACTAAAAATGTAGGAAAGGGTTCATAACCCATACTTGGCACATGTTTTTCCTTTCTTGTTTTATTTATTGTCCATAATTCATCTTCTTATATTTTTGTATTTCTCAGTTGCAATAATCATGATTTTTAGGGTTCCGTACTTAAAAAGTAAAAACGGAATCATTATAAGATCACTCCTGTGTCTGTCTGTCTCAGCCATTTTACTCGTAAACTACGGAACGTGGAAAGTTCAAATTGGAGGATGTAATAAAGACTATTGACCCACATATTTACAAATTATTAAACATTCACAAATATATGTGGGGAAAACGTAGAGTTGCTAATTATGTTATTTGAAAAAAATATATATATTCTTTGTATATCGTGTAGAGTATCGGTTAAAAGATTACGTAAACGCCGAACTCAAAAATACATTTCTATTAATTTTAGGTATTATATTTTCAGAGATATCGTCGAAAATGTAGTGCAAAAATATGTCCCCCCCCCCCTCTATTTTCAAATCTACTCAAACTAAAATTATGAAAAAAATTAGAGGTAGTAGAGGTTAATTTTAGACTTGCAGGAAAATTATAGAGATTGCCCTAGGTGGCATAGTTTTTCATAAAAGCGCATTTTTCTGTTACATATAGATCTGTGTTCTATTTGCGGGCATTCAGCAAAGGTATCAAGGAGTGCTAAAGGTACCTATCGTATCAAAAGTATAAAAGCATTGCTTATAATGATTTTCGAAAAAAAAATCGTCGGTAATTCGCCGAGATATTAAGACTCCTGTCCCTGCCGGCGAAGACACTAACGAGCTAATGCTAATCCTATGGGGGGGATTTTTCTAATATTGCGTTTGCATTTTGACATTTTTATTCATTTATTTATTTATTTATTTGCATTGGACAGCCGAGGTCCGTCTCTACATCGCACCTTTTTTAATTTTTCGATTTGGGTCGCAGATATTTTTCATAAAATTACTTTCACTTTCAAAACCGGTTCTTAAAATGAAAGTGTCATTTAAAAAAATATCTGCAGCCAAAATCGAAAATATAAAGATAGGTGCGATGTAGAGACGGATCTCGGCTATCCAATGCAAAACAAAAACAAAAACAAAAAAATAAATAATAATAATAATAATAAAAATATCGAAATGCAAAAGAGATATTAGAAAAATCCTTCCCCATACGATTAGCCTTAGCTCGTGAATGCCTTCGCCGGCAGGGGCAGGAGCCTTAACCCTTAAAGACATGGGTGGTTTGGACATACATAATGGCAGAGGCGGCGTACTCTATATACCATTGGTTTTTAAATACTAGATAACAACTTTTAATGATACATTTGTGTAATGCAATACTCAGTAGCAGCATAAAAGCAGTAAACGTCAAATTGTTAAAAACAGACCAATTTAATTATAATTAATCGCATAAAGACTATGGGATTCGCGACTAGTTTGCGTTGAGTGGATCTCTGAATACCACTCCCGTGTCTTTAAAAGTTAATTAAAGACCTATTTGGAAAAATGCGGCACGGACAAAGTCGAGTTGCATGTTTGCGACCTCCTTTCGAAGCGCGCTTAGTACAACGCCAAGTTTAACCCTTTATCTACTGACGGTACATATAAGTACCATTAAAATAAATTGTTATAAAATTCATTTAATACATTGATTTGTAGCAATACTGTTTAGAATGAGTTATAGATGCATTGCTTTATCTTGTTCCAAAAGCATTATTGGTTACACAAAACAAAAATATTTTTAAAATTTCTTTTATTAAATATTTCTAAAATTTTTAAGATTTCTTTTGCCTTTGCGTCTTTTCACGTTTCTAGCGCTGAGGGGGAGGGGGGATGAATTTTTCAATACGGAAGTATTTCTATATTTATATATTGAGAACATTATATTTGTACATTTCCTAATTCCACAAAATACTAAGAAAAATATTTAAAATAAAATATTTGAGTACGGTTATAAATATTGCACAAAATCCCTATAAATTAAAATTTAATAATTCATTCTAAATCCATCAATACTTCTAAAATCCTTCTAAAATTTATTATATGATTATGTAAATCTTCCAATTTTGTTTAAACAATTCACGAAAAATACTTTAGAAGATAAAATTTACACGAATTCATAATTCAGTAGATAAAGGGTTAAACTTTGAACAAGGATTTTGTTTCAGCTACACTGTAAAAAGGAAAATATTACTATGTTGAATTTAGTTTTATGAAATGCCAAATGAAATTTAAATATGCAGTACTTTTATTGTCAGTACCGAATTAAGTTCATCATATATGATCACGATAAGATTAAAAAAAGAGTTATACAAAATAGCAATATTTAATTTTATTTGGGCTTCATATCTCTTTGAACTTTTGTGGTATACTCATTCATACTTTTCTAATATATACAGCTATACCCAACTCTACGTTGTATAGGTTTTTACAAAGTTTTATTATTCTTTTAAATAATACAGTTAATAATTCATATATTTATTGTACGGAACCCTCTGAGCGCGAGTAATACTCGTACTTGACCATTTATTTTATATACGAGTTATATGCATTGGTCTGCCAAGTCTTATCTTGGTGGAAACCATCTGCAGAACCTCAATTTAGCGGATGATCTGCAGGTTTACCATTGTGTTTTCATGCACCCAAACTTGAATGTTTCCATACATTTGGGTGCAGGAAAATACAATGATAAACCAATCGATCAAGTACTAAACTCCGGTCTGCAGGTGTTTTCTTTCAAGATATGACTTGGCAAACCATTTGCATTTTAATATGCTAATTGAGTTCTATCTAATCCTAAAATTTCAGTCTTCAACATGATGAGCTGATGGTCTGTGCAATTGCCACCCGTTGAACAAATCCCTTCCTGTGGAATCTTGCATCACTCTTTAGGAATTTGTGGACATGCACAAAAACATCCTATCTGTGTTTTTATACCTAGATTGTGTATAAAAACATTTTTTAATTCATCAGTCTCAATTTGGAGTTTTTTGTAACAAATACAGCTGTAATTTTTTTTTTTTTTTACAATTGTTTGAGAAAGACTTTGTTTTTATTTTCTCTGAAAACTGCATGGAATTTTCGTTACACTGATATGCAATTCTGATAATGAATTTCTTAGAATTCCATTTCAAAGCAATATTTCGAATTTCTTCCAATTTTACCAAAGCATTCTTTTTTTTTATCAGAAGTCAGAGAAAATAAATTTATTTTGCTCTCCATCTTTATCTTTAGATTTAGTTAAAATTTTATTTTCCCCACATTGCTGATAGAGATATATTTTTACCTTGTCAGTTGGAAGCTCACTGTCAAATATCTCCAGAGATTCTCCATCTTCTTCCTCTACTTCCAAGTTAATAATCAAGAGGAGTTGCCGTAAATATCCTTTACCAATTTGTGTCCTATATATGGGAATTTGGTAAATTAGCAGAGCTTTTACTTTATAGTCTTTACTTGAACTTGCCGATCAAGACATTGTTAAACTATCATTCGTTGTTGCTCAGAAACTGTTTTTATTAGTTTATAAATTAGTTTGGTAAATTAGCAGTGGTTTTACCTTACAATGTTAAGCTATCATTCATTGGTGCCCATAAAATGTTTTTATCAGTTTGTTAAAAATGTCCTACTGACATTTTCAACGTAAATAACGCAGTCTTTCACAGTGATAGACTTGTTGATGATGGTATTATCCTTCTCCTATAATTCTTGAAAATCCAATGACAAATGTACTAACTGTTGCTTTATGAGCCTTAATTTCCTCTCTACTCATTTTATTAAACTGTGTCATTGAATAAGGAATTGTAGTAAACGAAAGTACAGTGGCGGTCAAAAGTTTCCGGCCAGTTAGTTTCTTTGACTTGTTTGACAGAACGTTTCAGCGAAGAAGAAGCACAATTGCTCCAAAATTTAGGAATAAGCAAATTACCTCTGACCACGTGATCATTTTGATTGGATACTTAAGATACTTGATGCAAAGGAGAAGAATTCGAAATTCGCGCGTGCAAAAGTTTCCGGCCATTCGTCATCCATTAGTTTTTGTTATCGATAAAGCGTTTTCTTGACCATGTTTGTCAATTAATCAACATAAATAACGTATTTGAAATTCAAAAATGAAAAGTTTAACAATTTATTGTTCCTAAACGAGTGATTTGTTTGTCGCTAAAGGACAATCCTCTCGTGAGATTGCGGCAAAGTTGTCGATCGGAAAATTTGTTGTAAACAATATTTTTAAAAAATATAAAGATTATCATGGCCTTCAGAACTTGCCACGGTCCGGGGGACCCCGGAAAACGACTATTTTTGTGGACAGAATTATCAGAAGAAAAGTAGTTGATGACCCGCGTAAAAATGCCGCTGTAATTCCACGCGATTTACGATGTTAAAATATTTATTGAAATAAATCTGTCTACACTGTAAAGTCGCTTATGTGACGTAGAACTTTATGGAAGAGTCGGTGTTAAAAAATCTTTCATAAGTAAAAAAATTCAGAGGGTCCGATTGGCTTTTGCCAAGTAATACAAAGACTGGTCAAGTGAAAACTGGAAAAAAGTACTATTTTCCGATGAATCGACGTTCAATCTTTTTGGGAGTGATAAAAGACATTACAACCGACGACCTAAAAACAAAAGATAAGATTCAAGATATATTATTCCTACAATGAAGCATGGCGGAAGACACGTTATGCTGTGGAGAGCATTTTCTGGAAAATGTGCCTGTCCGTTATTTGAAATCCGCGGAAGGATGAATAGTGCAATGCATAAGGATATCTTGCAAGATCATTTGTTGCCTTATTGGAGGAAAAATTGTAGTCGCAACTATTTGTTTTATCATGATAACGACCAAAAGCATACATGCAAGCTCTTCAAGCAGTGGCTTTCGCACAAAAAAAATCCGCTTTTGAGATGAACAGCCCAATCATCCGATCTGAATCCAATAGAAAATCTTTTAAACTAACTTGAAAATGTGTGTGGAATTATAAATATTCCAATTCAGCAGCATTTTCACAAAAATTGCAAGAACCGTGGACAAAACTTAACAGTGATGATCTACAACCGTTCATTGAATCGATGCCACGTTGCTGCGCCGTAGTACTTTTTGCTGAATATATGAATATAAAATACTAATTGTAAATGTTATTGATCACTGTTATTTTCTATTATAACACCATTTTTTTTTCCAAACTTGCCAAGGTGGCCGGAAACTTTTGAGAACATGCGTTTTCTTTTAAAATTAATTTTATCAATTAAATTTATTAATATTAATTTTTATTCCATAAATAAATTCTTAACTGTTATGTCAATAAAGTGTATAAGTATCACTTTGAGATTCCTCTTCATATGGGTATACTTAGAAATTTACCAAAAATTTTATGCTGGCCGGAAACTTTTGACCGCCACTGTATGTGCCATTACAAATGCAACATGAAACAAAAATGTTAACTAAGACAATCTTTAACCAGGATACCAATGTAAATTGAAAGTAAAGATGGAGTGTTATTAAAATTCATAGAAAAAGACCAGCGAAGAATCCATAACCAAATTCAGATTTTTGGGACTGATGCAAAAGTTTGTAGCATATTGTTGATGGAAATTAAAGTAAATGTATTTCGTGAAAATTTCATTTCCTAGCAGTTACATAATTAGCGATCATCTGGCTATAGAATAGGTGTTTTCAAATCTTCCAAAACATTAAATAACTTGCCCTCAAAATGTTTTGGGATGATCTAAATAAACTGTCATTCGACGATGTAAATTTTGGAGAATGGTACTTGGATTGAAACTTTTCATCTCAATTATAATAATTTGTGTCTGCAGTGGGCAAAGATACATGTGGTCAAGCAGTCCTGTTGGAAAACAATGCTTAATTGTTGATTAATTGAAGCTGCTTCTAGCGAATTACTTGATTTAATTCACTTAGTTATAAACAGTATTTCTGCAAACTGATGCTGTATTTTCTAAGTAACAGCTATTAATAAACAATTTTCTTGTGTCACTGAATGCGAAGAAAAATCTTCTGAGGGTAGGAACTGATTTTTGCTTTGATTAAAAGGCCTCTTCGATGTAGTCATGAATGTAGTCTAAATAGTCATTAATATTGTTATTATTTTTTATATTCCATGAATTACGAATATAATCTGAAAATAAAAACTATGCGTAAATCTGATTTTTGAATAATGTAGAATAATGTTGTTTTAAAAAATATCGACATGTTTTGTAGAAATTGAGTCGGGCTAAAGTTTTAGCTTTATAAAACATATATTTTTTTTTGTACTGCTAATTCTACTGTTCTGTTCCAAGAGCAAGAAATTTCCGAACAACAAAGGCTTAGAAACTGATACAATCAATTATGACTCGTACTCAATCATAGAGCCTTGCTTACAGAAAAAGTTTCAGGCCGAAATGTGCTGGACAAACCGTAGGTTCCGACTTCACGAGGATAAAGTCGGCATACTTTTATTACATTTTTTAAAATTTTTTTATCCTATTTAATAACTTCAGTTAATTAAGACAATAATAACAATTTAAAATAGGTGGTAGAAATTCGCCTGATTAGCCTCCGTTCGAACATTGCTTATACATCGAATTTGGCAAGCTCAAAAGCAGAGATTCTATTATGATTTTATCAGATGCATACTTTGCAATGAAATGCTGATTTGGGTGGACTTCCTGCTAAAAATTGCTTCATGAAAACATTTCATTTTTTAACATAATCAAATTAAATCTCGTGAAATTGGTCTCCTTCTAAAAACCCCCCTCCTTTCTTTATCTTTTTATGAGTTTCTACATCTTCACTGTTCGTTTTTTTTTTGTCAAAAGAATGTAGTGCAGATAGATCACTGCCTTAATAATGTGTGCTATGTTGATTTCAAGTTAAGTTAGACAACTTAACTTAATGATGAAATCTGAGACAAGATTTCATTATTTGTTGCGAGTAATGCGGTAGTTACCACCAGCCTCTGCCGACATTTAGAAAGCCAAAGTGTGATCCCAGAGAAAAAACTCAAGATGATGAATACCAGGATACCAAAAACTGCTACGACTAGCGGAAGGGTCTTAAAAATTTACTATGCTGTATTGAATTATCGACGATTAAAGATACGCGAAATAGCTGATATTGTAAACATCTCAGTAGACCGTGTGCGTTATACTTTACACGATTTTTGGGTATGTAAAATCTTTCTGCTCGATGGATGCCACATATGTCGAATGTTGACCAAACTGCAGATTTTCTTCAACGTCTTGTAACGGTAGATGAAACATGAATTCGCCATTATCCACCAGAGATGAAACAGCAATCTAAACAATGCGAAGAGCAGCTGAAATTACACCAAAGGAATTGAAAACAGTTTCATCTGCTGAAAAAGTCATGGATACGGTTTTCTGGAATTCACAAGGTGTGGTGATCATAGACCACCGACTAAAAGGCAGAATCGTCACCGGACAGTGTTATGAATCTCTACGGGACCAATTGAAGAGTGCAGTTCCGACAAAACGTCCATACCTGATCATAAAGAAGGTGTTCTTTTACCACAGCAGTGCTCTTGCACACATGCCTGTAGTTGTCGCTACGAAAGTCAATTACCTACATTCTGTAGTGTTTCCACATGCACCGGATTTTGCTCCCAGCGATTATTTCCTCTTCCCAAGCCTAAAAATGGCTCGGTAGTTGAAAATTCACTTCAAAATATGGGTTAAAGCAGAGACCACCACTTAATTTCCAAAGATAGATAAGACTTATTATACTGAAGATAATAAAATTTGGAAACTCGTTGGTTTAAATTTTATAAGTTGTAAGGAACTACGTTAAAAAAGTGAAATATTGTCAGAATTTTTCTATTTTTTTGTCGGGCTGAAACACACTCGTATCGACATCAAATTTTATTTTAACTCCAAAAAAAGGCGGAGTTCATGAAAAATGCGGGACCTAGGTGTAATTAAAATTCGAAACCCTCGTGCTAAAACATTACACTATAAAACCTGGTAAGACGGAAACTTAAACAATAGATGCGAAATACCGTTTTAAATGGGTTGTTTCCGTCTTTGCTGATACAATTGACAGGTATTTTTAGGGGAATAATGAAAAAATTCCATTTAAACCAGGATTCCGTTACAGCTACGTATCAGAAAATAATTTTGTTAGCTAGCAGACATTTATAAAATGTAATATTTTACCTTACAGTCTCATTATTTTCAGTTTTACATTATTATAGTTAAAGATAAATTTTTGCGTTTCCTTACCGTTACAAAAAGTACCTTTACGTTACCTTTGAGAACCCACACTAGTAACGGGAAAAAAATGTAAGCGCTAATGTTAAGTTTCTGGGAGCGCTATTTTCAAATATCTCGCTTCCTTTTTATTATTTTAAAATTAATTTTTTTTTGCATAGGATAACTGAGAACGATCTACAACCGGGCTATTTTTTACTTTTTCGATTTTTTGTTTCAGATATTTTTTTAAAAATTACGTTTACTTTCGGAACCGGTGGAATCGGTTCTGAAATTGAAACTATCCCAAAAAAACTATAAACCAAAATCGAAAAAGTAAAACCTAGCCTAGTTGTCGATCGTCCTCGGCTATCCTATGCAAAAAAAAAAAAAAAAAAAAAATCATTCAAAAATATTAAAATCAAAGCGAGAAATTTGAAAATAACGCCCCCATAGACTTAAAATTAGCATTTTAATTTTTTTCCGGTGTCTGAAGTGGAATCTTAAAAAAATATGTTACATAGGACAAATTTCGCATTTTCTGCGACTGTTAAAGATGTACTGTCCTCTTAAAAATAACAAATATTAAAATTAATAAATATTAAAAATATTTCTTTAAAGTTTCAAACAAATTGTTAAACACTTTTAAAGTTAACAATCTTTAAAACTTACTAATTTTAAGTTCTTGTTAAATCTTAGTAAATTTAAATTGTTCAAATTATTAAAAAATTAAAATGATAAAGTCATCAATGAATATGCTTAGGCATGTTTTAACGGCATGAAAATATGCTAAAAATTAATATAATAAGAAAATGAATAATGCAGATGAAAAGCAACTTTCAGCAATTTTTACCAATCAACGGTAGTGTATTTGCATTCTTTTATACAGCTCTTACATTAGCAACAAGTTTTTATACACACCACATGTTAAGATCAAATTCATTCCAATATAAACATGCTTAAAACTACTCAAATCGCACTTCCAGAAATTATCATCCATAGGCGTGCATGCATACAATTCCTTGAATAGCCTTGTATGTTATTATATTTATATATTCCAAACATATCTTTCTAAATATAGTTGAACTTGAAAATGTAGGATTTAATTTTTTGAAAAAATAAGCAATTCACTCTCATTCTCAGCAATTCTTCCTGGTTCTTTTGCGTATCCCTGTATATGATCTATAGAATTTATATATATAATCTAGTATGCAGAATTAATTAAAAACGTATATCATAGCTGATAACTTACTTTCAACAATCATCCATAATAGACAATAAATCATATACAGTATTGTATCAACATCTTTTATGTGCCCTGTGAATGAAATAAAATGTGATGCACATATTCTAATGTACGCATCTTGCAATAAACCTCAGTAACGCATATGAATTCCATCTTGCTTAAAATAGTGAAACATAACTAAAATACGCGACAAGCACTTTTTCTGTAATGAAACTGAACTTTTTTCTATGACCCTGTAAATGAACGATAAATTCTTTGCAACACCTTCAAAAAGTATGTTTTACTGCACCTCATAAATTCATATCAATTGCATTATTTTTCTAACAGAAAAACATTATTAAAATACGCCGAAACGTTTTTTCTTCATAGTTCATAATATAACGAAATGTACTTTTAAATTTCCCTGTATACGTACCTGAGCACTTAAATAAGGTGCATAAATTTTATGTTTAAATTGTTTTATATCATTAAAATACACCACAAATGATTTTTCCTACATAGGCCATGATACAAAAGAACACTTTTGAATGTCCATGTAAGTGAAGAATAAATTATTACACGCTTCATTATCAATGTCATGTATGCCATGATAAACTTCAACAACGTATTTCAATTATATCACAATCGGAGTATATGTACGCTAGTTAGAGCACGGAAAGAAGAGCAGTGGAGTCCAATTCATAAAATTTTTTCAACTATGTTGCAAAGTGCTAAACATTTGAGTAGGGGAGACCGGGGCTAGTTGGCGCAGTTTTTAGTTATCGATTTTTATTTATTTTTTGTTTAAGTTTTTTATGAATATTTAACTGTACTTTTAAAGAACAGGTATTGAGCTATAAATACCCAGAGTTTTGAGTTTGTAGCTTTTGTAGGTTATGTTTAGCTGAAGACTAAAGTAAAAGGAAAATTATGCGCCAACCTACCCCTTCACGGGGCAAGTTGCCTATACCTATGGGGTAAGTTGGCGCACGCTTTATAAAAATTTAAATGAAGCTCAAATAAGACATGCAGTTAAGCGAAATTAATTTCATTATTACCAGTAAGTTTAAACAAAGGCGTTATAGCCGTATAATGTAAAATCTAAATTATACAGACATAAAAATAATGAATAAAACATTAACATTGAGTAACTTCTATCCTACTTTATATCATCATCAGAGTTACAGTTGTCACAAATAAAAAATCGAGTGTCTCCGTTTGGGCAAGCCTCGTGTGCCCAAAATCTTTCATTGCAACCACTTTTCTCGTTGTTTGCTGCTTTTCAAGCTACCAGCATACACCAAACACCGAGCCAACTTGCCCCGTGTTCAATGCGCCTACTAGCCCCATAATAAATTTCTTCACAAAAGGGACACGTAATCCTCTAAGTATAAATAATCCAAGGAAATCACATATGGGGTAGGTACAGTTAATCATACACTAAGAAAATCTGCACAAGTTAAATCGCAATTATTAAGACAAGTATTAGAAATTAGAAAAAGAATGAAGCAACAAAAAATTACTTATGAGTGCAAAAAACAGAAAAATCGTAATAAATGTCCACTGCACGTAGGTAACGCTGCAAAACTACAATGGACATTGTAAAAAGCAATAAGAAAGGTACTCTGTGAGTGGTTGCGTAATCTATCCACAAACAGGCGATTTATGAGGACTGCGCCTACTTATCCCTGTAGCCAACTAGCCCCGGTCTCCCCTACCCGTCCAAAAGTTTCGTGTTGGATATACCTTATAGAAACTATAGAGGGCGTAGAGAAAAACGCGGGACCACTTAGTAATTAAAATTCGACCCAATCATGCTAAAAACATGACACTATAAAACCTGCTAAGACGGAAACAAAAAACAAGTGCGAAATACCGTTTTAGGTGGGTTGTTTCCCCTCTTTGCAGATGCAATTGTAAGATATTTTTAGGGGAATTATGAAAATATTCCGTTTAAACCAGGATTCCGTTACAGTTACGAATTGCAAAATAAATTTGCTAGCTCCAGACTATTATAAAATGCTATATTTTACCTTACAGTGTCATTATTTTTAGTTTTACATTATTGTAGTTAATGATAAATTTTCGCATTTCCTATCTGTCACAAATAATACATTTACGTTGCGTTTGAGAACCACACTAGTAACGGGGCAAAAAATAAAAGCACTAATGTTAAGTGTATGGGAGCATTATTTTCAAATATCTCGCTTCCTTTTTATTATTTTAAAATGAATTTTTTTGGATAGCATAGCTGAGGACCCTCTATAACCGGGCTAGTTATTACTTTTCCGATTTTGGTTTCAGATATATTTTTTTAAAAATACTTTTACTTTCATAACCGGTTGGAATTCGCTCTGAAATTTAAACTATCCTAATAAAATTAAAAAAAAACTATAACCAAAATCGAAAAAGTAAAAACTAGCCTGATTGTCGATAGTCCTCAGCTATCCTATGCAAAAAAAAAAAAAAAAAAAAAAAAAAAAAAAAAAAAAAAAAATCATTCAAAAATAATAAAATCAAAGCGAGAAATTTGAAAATGACGCCCCCATAGACTTAAAATTAGCGTTTTCATTTCTTCCCGTGTCTGAAATAGGCGTGCATGCATCCAATTCTTTGAATAGCTTTGTATATTATTATATTTGTATTTTCGAAACATATCTTTCTAAATATAGTTGAACTTGAAAATAAAATTAATCAATTTCTCAACAATTCTTCCTAGTTCTTTTGCGTAGCCCTATACATAATATCTATAGGATTTATATACATAATCTAGTATCCAGAAATTTAGTTAAAAGCGTATATCATAGCTGAAAACTCACTTTCAGCAATCATCCCTAATAGACAATACTTCATATACAATACTGTATCCAACATCTTTTATGTGCCCCTGTACATGAAATAAAATGTGATGCACATCATATTCTAATGTAAGCATCTTGTAGTAAACCTCGGTAACGTATATGAATTCCATCTTGTTTGAAATCGTGAAACATAACTAAAATACAATTTGCAAGCAGTTTTTCCTGTAATAAAATTAAACTCTTTTCTGTGGCCCTGTAAAAGAATGATAAATGCTTTGCAACCACATCAGAAAGCATGTTTTACTGCGCCTAATAAATTCATATCAGTTTCATTACGTTGTAACAGAAAAACGTTATTAAAATACGCCGCAAACGTTTTTTCTTAATAGGCCACAATATAGCGAAATATACTTATGAATTTCCCTGTACCCGTACCTGTGCATTTGAATAAGGTGCATAAATTTTATATTAAAATTGTTTTACATCATTAAAATACACCGCAAATGATTTTCACACATAGGCCATAATATAAAATAATACGCGGGACCTCGTAGTAATTAAAATTCGACCCCCTCAAGCTAAAAACATGACACTAAAAAACCTGGTAAGACGGAAACATAAACAATGAGTTCGAAATACCGTTTTAGGTGGGTTGTTTCCGTCCTTGCAGATACAATTGTAAGATATTTTTAGGGAAATCATGAAAATATTACGTTTAAACCAGGATTCTGTTATAGTTACGTATTGCAAAATAAATTTGCTAGCTGACAGACTGTTATAAAATGCTATATTTTACCTTACAGTCTCATTATTTTTAGTTTTAAATTATTATAGTTAATGATAAATTTTCGCGTTTCCTAACCGTTACAAATAATAGCTTTACGTTACATTTGAGAACACACCCTAGTAACAGGAACAAGATGAAATCGCTAATGCTAAGTCTATAAGAGCGTCATTTTCAAATATCTCGCTTCCTTTTTAACATTTTAAAATGAATTTTTTTGCATAGGATAGCTAAGGACTCTGTATAACCGGGCTAGTTATTACTTTTTCAATTTTGGTGCCAGATATTTTTTTAAAAATTACTTTTCTTTCATAACCGGTTGGAATCCGTTCTGAAATTTAAACTACCCTAATATAAAAAAAAACTATAACCAAAATTGAAAAAGTAAAAACTAGCCTGATTGTCGGTTGTCCTCAGCTATCCTATGCAAAAAAAAAAAAAAAGAAATCAAAGCGAGAAATTTGAAAATGACGCCCCCATAGACTTAAAATCAGCGCTTTCATTTCTTCCCGTGTCTGAAATAGGCGTGCATGCATCCAATTTTTTGAACAGCCTTGTATATTATTATATTTGTATTTTCGAAACATATCTTTCTAAATATAGTTGAACTTGAAAATAAAATTAATCAATTTTTCAACAAGTCTTACTAGTTCTTTTGCGTAGCCCTATGCATAGTATCTATAGAATTTATATATATAATCTAGTATGCAGAAATTTAGTTAAAAACGTATATCATAGCTGAAAACTCACTTTCAGCAATTATCCCTAATAGACAATATTTCATATACAATACTGTATCCAACATCTTTTATGTGCCCCTATAAATGAAATAAAATGTGATGCACATCATATTCTAATGTAAGCATCTTGTAGTAAACCTCGGTAACGTATATGAATTCCATCTTGTTTGAAATCGTGAAACATAACTAAAATACACTTTGCAAGCAGTTTTTCCTGTAATAAAACTAAACTCTTTTCTGTGGCCCTGTAAATGAATGATAGATGCTTTGCAACCCCTTCAAAAAGCCTGTTTTACTGCGCCTCATAAATTCATATCAATTTCATTATGTTGTAACAGAGAAATGTTATTAAAATACGCTGCAAACGTTTTTTCTTCATAGTCCATAATATAACGAAATGTACTTTTAAATTTCCCTGTACACGTACCTGTGCACTTCAATAAGGTGCATAAATTGTATGTTTAAAATTGTAATACACTGCAAATGATTTTTCTCACATAAGCCATTAATATCAAATACTTTTGAATGTCCATGCAAGTGAAGTATAAATTATTAGAAGATAATACGTATTAGAAAATAAATTTGCTAGCTAGCATATTTTTATAAATTGCTATATTTTACCTTAAAGTTTCATAATTTTTAGTTTTACATTATTAATGTTAATGATACATTTTTGCGTTTCCTTACCGTTGCAAAAAATATCTTTACGTTACCTTTGAGAATCCACGCTAGTTACGGGAAAAAATGTTAACGCTAACGTTAAGTATATGGGAGCGTTATTTTCAAATATCTCACTTCCTTTTTAATATTTTAAAATGATTTTTTTGCATAGGATAGCTACAAGACGATCTACAACCGGGCTATTTTTTACCCTTTCGATTTTGGTTTCAGATATTTAAAAAAAATACCTTTACTTTCGGAACCGGGGTAAAGCGGTTCTATATATATATATATATATATATATATATATAAACTATAGCCAAAATCTTAACAGTAAAAACTAACCTAGTTGTAGATCGGTCTCAGCTATCCTATGCAAAAAACATCATTGAATAATATTAAAATCCAAGCGAGAAATTTTAAAATAACGCGCCATAGACTTAACATTAACGTTTTCCTTTCTTCCCGTACCTGAAGTGGGCTCTTAAAAAAAGATGTGTTACACAGGACAAATTTCGTTCTGCGACTGTTAAAGGTGTCCACTTAAAAATAATAAATATTAAATTAATGAATATTAAAAACATTTCTTTAAAATTTTGAACAAGTTGATCTACAATTTTAAAGTTAACAATCTTTAAAACTTACTAACTTTAAAATCTGCTGATTTTTAGTTAAAAAACTGTTTTTCGAACGTAAAATGTTAAATTGTCGAATATTTTATACGTATACAAGAATAGGAGACTTGAAAACAAGTCTCCTGGCCAGGCCACAAATATGTTCTAACAAATTATGACTTCGTAATTTTATTATTTGGCAACTATTTTAACTTAACAAATATTTTAAAAAATACGCGTCTATTTTTTTACCGTTTTACTTAATAAACTAGGACTGAAATTTGATCCCTTTGTAACTTGCATAAGTTGGAAGTCCCTCTGTATGGTTTTAAAATTGTATATATACAAACGAAATGCGCAATTTCCATCGTTGTTCTAGAAATATAGAATTTGAAATATTTCATTCTTTCAAGAGTAATTTGTTGAAATTAAACAATAATCGTAGAAAAAATAAATGCAAGGTTTGAAATAGGAGTGATCTATTTTAACACGTTACAATAATCCAATCACAATTAAATCGTTTCCATTTGCTAAAATGCTTGGATATTAGCCAATCAGATTTTTAATAGGCGGGGTTTTCATCGTCTTTGTAGAGGAGGGCAACATAACATTACGAGGCCGTTTTTGACACATTTTCCATCAAAATCTTTACAAATTTTGCTCAGCCTAATTGTAGTAGAACTATTGAAAGCATATTATTGGAAAGCTTAAACTCTATATTTTCGTTGTGCTTTTTTAAATTTTTCTGAATTTTGCTGACATGGTTTTTATAAGGCTAAAAAGGACACAACACCTCGAATTTCACTGGATCCTAAATTGACAGGATCCTGAGAATTTAACTACAACGAAAATCGGAAAAGTAAAAAATAGCCCGGAAACAGATAGTCCTCAGCTATCCTGTGCAAAAAAAATCAGTTAAAAATATTAAAAATCAAGCAAGATATTTGAAAATAACGCTCCCATAGACTTAGCATTAGCGTTCGAACTTCAAGGCGTGACTAGTGTGGCCTCTTAAGGCAGCTGATAAATATCAATAAACCAGTGAACCCGCACAAGGCTTCCACACTGCAATCTTTGAGATCATTTTCTGATACTTTTTTTTTCATTCTTTTATAATTACCAGCAATATTTAATCAGGCAACGTAATTTAACAAAATTTGAGTGTACTATCTCAATTGCCTGTTCAAAAACGTTTCGTATGATATATCATACATCATTATGCGCTTGTTTCTACATAGAAAAATGGACATTGACATCAGATAGACAACTGAGTTTTACTAATGCTTATTATTAACTTTTATATTTATAAAAATTTGCTAACTAATTATGAGACTAATACATACAGTTGTGGTCAAAATTGTGGAAACCTTTTTAAAAAGGTTTATTTTTGAGTTTTGATGACTCATAACACCACTTTCTGTTTAAGTAATATCATAAAATTATATATCAGAGAAAGGATAATTCAATCAAGAATTGATGAAATAAATTTTGTTCAATGAATAGTAATTAATCAAAAGTTATCGAAAAAAAGCAACACAACTCGCTTAGGTTAACATGAAGTAGATTTCCTTTGTTTGAATGCAGGCAGTGAGCACAGAGAGCTGATCAGATGTCATCCTGTTTTGGAAGTGAGTCAGTCAAGCAATAGTTGGATTCAACTGTTGCTGTCATGTTTTGGAGGACATTGAGGAGGATATTTTTCAGTGCTTTATGTGATTGATGTTAGAATTGGGTGTAAAGCAAAATAAAAATTAACGAAATGGCACAAAGAGTTGACTGGTCACATAGAAGCGATCTAAAATAGTATACAAGATGAAATGGCACAAGTCAAATGATGTTGAGTGCAAGGACTGTTCGGCGCAGACTGCGAGGATTTGATTTAAATGCTAAAGTTTCACGAAAAAAAGCTAATTTTATCTTTCCAACAAATCTTAAAAGATTAAATTGGGCCAAAACTCATGTTAACTGGACGGTGGAACAATAGGACAGTATTATTTGATCTGACGAGACCAAAATATCTCTGTTTGTTAGTGATGGCATAAAATACGTAAGGAGAAGAATCGGAGAAGATTTGTATTCCATACACCATAAAGCATCCAGTCAGTGTCATGATACGGGGTTGTATGACATCAAAAGCTGCGGGCAGAATTTGTGTGATTTATGGGCATATGAATGAAAAAAACACATAAATGAAATATTTCAATCGAAACTGAAGCTTTCCACACGTGGTCTTTTCCAAGATAATAAAGCATTTATATTTCAACTGGATTCAACTCCATGTCATGTTGCTAAAGTATGCAAAAAGTGGTTTCAAGATAATCACATTCCAGTGTTGGAATGACCCGGGAATAGCCCATACCTTAATATAATTGAAAATCTATGGTGTCAACTAAAGAAACATGTTGTATAGAAGCAACCCATCAATAAAATTCAATTAATAGAAGGAATTATTAAATTTTGGTATCCTATTATAACAGCTGAAAAACTAAAACTTGGATCACTCCATGGGAAAACGTTGTAAGGCCGTAATTAAGAGTAAAGATTACCCACCCAACTAAGTATTAATTGACATTGTGATAATTCTTGTATATCCCATTTTTTCGATGTGTTTTACTTTCCTTCTTTATAACCGATGTTCTAATAAAGATTCCTTCATGAAATTTATTGCATTACATTTTTTATTAAATTATCTTTCTACTGGTATATGGTATTACTTAAAGAGAAAGAGGTATTATGAAATATCAAACTTCAAAAATACAACTTTTTTAAAAGGCTTCCACAATTTTGGCCATTAGTGTAATATTTACTTTAAATGATAATATTTACAATTTATCTTGTTCCCCAAATTTAAATTCTATTGAAACTCGAACAGTTCTGTTCTTATTGCCATAGAAAAAAAAATGCTTTGAGAGGATGACTTATATGTGAAAAGAGAGAAGAAAAGAATGAGCTAAACTCTTGCTGAACACAAGGAAAATAGTAAAAATATTGCTTGTCTGGAAAGATCAGGATCGTATTCGTGAATATTCGCTACAATGCATTTCATGCTTGTGGAAGCAGAAAGACGTTGGACTCGATACCACTGCGGTCTGAACAATTCGTAAGTTTTGGAGAATTTCTCTTGTACGAAAAAGGAAGCTCACTAACTTTTGGATTCCTCTTTTGAAACCTTTTATTTATAGCAGTATGGAAAAAACTGGCCCATACCCAATAAAAATGCATTTTAAGCTCTTATTTTAGAATATTTCATTTTTTCCTGCTTTTGGAAGTTATCATATCTATTCCAAATAAAACTTAGTTTTTTTTTCTTCTATATCTTTATGAGGGGAGGGGATTATCCAATAGGATAATCTGTTTGGTGCTTTACTAAGTGTGAAATCAATACACTTATTATATGTAAAGAGTAGAAGCCAAATATATTTTTTTTTACTATTTGTCTTGAAAGTAAGATCAGTTTAATTTAAGACAAAATCGAGAAACTAAGACATTAAGTATGAATTTCCTTTCGCAGTCAAATCTCGGTTTCATATGCTTGTTTTCCTCATATTATTTAATCAGTTGGAAAATCTTCAGTAAATGCAAAACCGCAGTCAGTAATTTTGCAACAACATACAGTGAGCAAAATAGTATTTGCACGCAGACGATTTTTTTGCTTAAGTAACCATAGAAAGCAAATTTGATACTATTCTCTTAATTATTCATTTATTTAAATAAGACGAAAATAAAAATAACTACCAATTTTGCTTAAACAGTAATACTACACATTTAAAAAAATAAATTAATATTTTCCCATACCTAAAAAGTATTTGCACAAAAAGCATTGCCTGTTAAAAAAGGCATTAAATGTGAACATTATGCAAATGTTTAGCATATCAGTCCCGCAGTACATTAGCCACGCACTTTAAAGTCGCGTAATATATTAACCGGGGCAGGGATCCTGGGGAGTTTTTGTTCTAATGGCGCCAAAAACGTGTGAACTGTCTGTTGCTATCCGTGAGAAGATTATATTTCTTCACAATTCTGGATTAATTTACCGAGGAATTGGTAAAAAATTAAATCTAAACTTTTCTAGTGTTCGTTATGTAATTAAGAAGAAAAAAGAAACTGGTTCGACAATAAATAAGCCGCGAACTGGGCGTCCAAGAAAGCTAAATACCAGGCAAAGGAGAGCCATCATAAAAGAATCTTCAAAAAACCCTTTTCTAAGTGCTCGAGAATTGGCTGTTGATGTCGCTTCAACGTCGGGAACAATAGTTACACCACAATCAATTAGAAATATTCTTCATGATGCAAATATTCGAGGAAGAGCCCCTCAAAAAAACCCCCACTTATTAGTGAAACAAATAGGGTGAAAAGATTTGAATTTGCAAAAGCTTATGTCAGCAAACCACTAGAGTTTTGGAAAACTGTTATTTTTTCCGATGAAAGCAAGTTCAATATTTTTGGCTCAGATGGTGAGAAAACTGTATGGCGAAAGCCAAATACTTCTCTTCAAATTAAAAACTAGAAACCAACTGTAAAACATGGCGGTGGTCATGTAATGATTTGGGGATGCATGTCTTTTAACGGAGTTGGCGAAATGACCTTTATTGAAGGCAATATGAATGCTAACCAATATATTAATATATTGCAAGATCATTTATCTAATAGTGCTCTGAAATTAGGAATTCCTAATTCATATTATTTCCAACGGGATAACGATCCGAAACACGCTGCATATATTACGAGGTTATGGTTGCTTTATAATGTAAAAAATCAATTGAAAACGCCACCACAATCACCAGATCTCAATCCGATTGAAAATTTATGGGATATTTTGGATGTGAAAATAAGGAAAAGGAAAATTTCTAACAAATCAGAACTTAAGCAAGCTCTTAGGGAAGAATGGCTACAAATCAGCAGTGAAACATGTCACAAATTAATAGAATCAATGCCCAGACGATTACAAGCTGTAATTGAAGCAAAGGGCATGCATACTAAGTATTAGCACTGTTTTAAACTTATAAATAATTCCTCTAGTTCTATTTTTATTGCTAGTGTGCAAATATTTTTTTGGCAGTACAAATGCTACATTTTTATGTTTTCATATTTTAAATATAATTATTAAGTCAGATATAAAATATGTTTATTTGTTTTGTAAAAGTGTTGGTATTTTTAATTCTTAGTTGCTTTTTATTTATTTATACATATGCTACAACAAATTTACCTGGTGTGCAAATACTTTTTTTGCTCACTATATCTCAAAACAGGAAAACTGCACTTACTAGATCTTGAAAATAGTCATGGAAATAGTCACTTACAAAAGAAATCACACCCTCACCTTTATTGGCTAATTGTGGTCATTTTTGGTTATAAAATATGGTATAAAAAGGAAGAGAATGTAGTGTGTCTCAAGATAAAAATGATATTTGTCATAGTACAACAACCATGGTTTTAAAAATAATTTTTGAAGATTTTTATGGTAACATAGAACAGTATAATGTTTCAGTTTAAGTTCATAAAAATATACAGATATTGGAATTAGTATAATCTCATTGAACAAATATTTAAGTTTTCATCTGGCGCGCTTTAAGTTTTTGTATGAGTGTGCGTTGTATTTTCTATGCAGATAGTAGTTACGCTATTACAAATGCAAGATATAGCATAACAGTAATAAGATACATGTTAGACATACACATCATTAGTAAAAATTGAATTTTAATGTACATGTAATTTGTGAGAACGAAATGCAAGAAAAATCACATTTGTCATGAAATTTAAGACCGCACACTCGCTGAAAGGTTAATACCGCATCGCTAACGAATGCAGCATAATTTTAGTTTCTGGAGAAATTGAGAAATCAGTTAACGACATAGAAAGCACAGATTCTGATTAACAGACCAGTTGTTATCTGATATAAGATAAAATTAATGATCAGTAAAATCAAATGAATATCTTCAATATAAAATAGAATTTGTCAACAAGAAGATGACCTAGAAAAATTACTCAGTTTTCAAGTTATTTTTAGTTACTTCAGTGATATTAATATCCATGGTTTCCGTGAATAGATTTTTTAAAAATATATAAAGGGAAAATACGTTGAAAGTGGTAATGCAGCTTAAAAAGTTCCAGTTTTTAAAAATGCTTCTGAACAAACCTAAGATTTCCTAGACGTTCCTCCAGTCCCTACAGTTGTCTTCGGCGTCAGCCTGTCGACTGAACATAGACAGAGGATGCTGAAAACTGTGACAGATAGTAAGAGGAGAATCTCCAGACATTTTCTGGCAAAAAACCAGGAGAGGGGTATTTCCCTGAGCCCAAGAGATTGTATTTATTTATTCATTGAATTTTTAATGGGATTTTAAAAGTTTACTTTATGCTCAAGTTGTATGTCTTTGTATTCGTTTTTAATCTTTAAAACAGTACTGTAGTCGTAAAAAACTCAGAAGCTATAAGCTGTAGGCAGAGGTTATACGCTAGAGAGGGTATATAATGTAGTTTTACTTGAGGAACAGAGTTTATACGGTATCTTTAAAAAATCCAGAGGGTTATATGGCGTATATCTAAGTATGCACTCCACCTCTGCTACAAGCTTAAGTTGGTGGATTTACATGTTTTTAATACATTAGATGTTATAAATGGTACCATCACGATGGATTTGATATAATCAGATTATAATATTGACCTTTCATTTTTGGAAGAAAATAAAAAGTCAAAATATACAGATTTACTTGTTCAAAATAACGGTGCTTATGTTTTTGTTGTTTTGAGGGTAGGGGGGTGGGGGGATTCAATTGATTTCAGTTAAAAGAAAAATCTGTAATTTGATGATGCATCAGTAACTGTTAAGTGCTGTAAAGAAGATACGATTAAAACGGCAAAGATTAAAAAAAGTATTAAGTAACTATTAGATTTTATGCAATTTTAAAGTAGATTTTCTTATATTATTTCAGAATATGTAGTCCAAATAAAGAATAAGAATAAGATAAAACATTCTCATGGCGCTTTTATATTCCCAGGCATGACACTGATAAATCGTACACACTTCTCGTGAACATAGGCTCACAAAAAGTGCATTCATATACACTATACCCAATACGAATTTTCACCAACCGATTTGATGACAATCATAAAGTACGATTTTGGTGAAAATTGTCCGTAGTGTATATGAATGCATTCTCATGTTAATCGTGTACGATTTGTTCGTGTCATGAGTTGTAATTTTCCAACTGAGCGAAAGAATATCCAGGCCAGGATTTGAACTAAGGACCTTGAATGTTAAGGTGCCAATGTTATACCAACTGAGCTATCCTGAGCAAATCTGGTGGGTACAATTCACTCAGACAACTCGTTGATCAGGGTATCTGTATTAATCAAGTATCGGTGTCATGTCGAGGAAGGAAGAGCCACTCTTACAATAAGCAAAAATCTTACAGAGCTGCATCATCGATGCAAATACCTATACCCTCACTTCCAATGCATCTTTTTTAATTTTACAAAATCATATTTAAATTAACATGAATAATTGTTTTTATTCACCATACTTTGACCGTTACTGTTTAAAAAAATTAATTAACTGACTAATTCATCATCGATGCAAATACCTATACCCTCACTTCCAATGCATCTTTTTTAATTTTACAAAATCATATTTAAATTAGAAGCCCAGTGGTGTAGTGGTCAGCACGCCTGTCTGCCGCACCGCAGTTCGAGAGTTCGACTCCCGACTGGGCAAGGTTCACTCAGCCTTTCATCCCTTTGGGGTCGATAAAATGAGTACCAAGCTTGCTTGGGAACTAAACACCGAGGGTCTCGCGTTAGGTTGACCACCTGGCCGGGACGCATGCTGCATAGCACCTCGGGGCCCAGGGTCAAGAAAACAGAGATGGGCACTGTCGGCTCAGATCCTTCTTGGATTGTATAGCCACCGAGTTTAGTTTAGTTTAGTTTATATTTAAATTAACATGAATAAATTGTTTTTATTCATCATACTTTGACCGTTACTGTTTAAAAAATTTAATTAACTGATTAATTAAACTGACTAATTAACTAATTTAAAAATTTAACTGACTTTTGATATAAAAAATGTTTAATGTCAAAAATTTATTTTTCGTTTAAGAATAGAATTTAATTTTAATTATTATTGGTAGCATTTAAATTGTAGTTGGAACACAAAATGATAGCTATTTTTAAAATGTATAATGTTTTAAACTAGCAAAAGCCGTGCTTTGTTTGGATTCGCGAAGCATTATTTAATAAGATAAATATTTGAAAGTAACAATATATTTTTTAATATTATTCATGCATCTTTATTAAGCAAAAACGTTATTTTATGTTTTGGCGCATTTTAATTTTATAAATGTAAATTTAGCCAAATAACTAAGAATTTTCTCGGAATTTTTTATTTATGATATAAGACTGGTATAAATAAAAATATTTTCGAAGCAAAATTTTACAAAATATTTATATAACGAATTTAACAATTAATTTTATTTGTTTACAATTCTTTTGTTGCCAAAATATAATCATAATATAGCAAAAATAATCATAATATAATTCTTTTAAAATACGCAAGTATCGTCTGCGTAAATGATTTACCTAACAATAATAATAACATAATAAGAATAAATTGTGTATTTGAATTCTTACCACTGAAAAATACTTTTATAATTGAATGTAAATAGTTGAATTTTCACAAATTTTAATTCATTAAAAGTATGCTATAATATTCATAAAAAAAGGTATTTTAAAAGTTTCATAAAAGAAATCGTAACTTCATGTTTTAATTTTTCTTTTTAAAATACATCGTGCCCGTCGGCCTAATCGTTCGGAGTTTTCGTGGTTTTCTTCAAACCATGGATTTCCATGCGTAAATACGGGTTAGGTTCCCTTAGAAAGACCCCCACGAAGGGCACTTCTTCCCTCTGGGACTATATCTATCGGGTAGATAATTGGCCGTCAAAAATCAGCCAAATCCAACTCTTTTGAAAACATAGGTGTTTCAATTTTTATTTGCAGAAATGCGTCCGTAATGGAAAAACATGTAAAATAAATTAATTAAAATAATAATTTTTTTAACGTTATTCAGTAAAAAAAAAAAAAAAAAAAAATAATAATAATATTGTGCAAATCTAGAGATCATAATTTATTTTTATGTTTAATTTCAAGTCAAAATACTGAGCAAATTTTTTGTAACGTATACGATAAAATGTAATTTGTGTAGCATAGTAGAGGATTCGCTTCGCTCATCCTAATAATAAATTTGAGGGTATTCTTACAGGCAATTTTATTTTACCTTAGATTTAAAGGAAAATTTTCTTATTCCTAAAATACAAATTTCTTAAATTATAAATAACCTGTGTCCCTTCTTATATTTGACCAACAACTAATTCAAAGCCGTTAGCTTTAGGAATTTCAACTTGCAAATATGTTTCAAATATAGCTATTCATCATATGGGAATTGATTTACATAAAAATAGTTATTTTTGAAAAATTACGAAATTATAAATTTCATACGGACCCTGAGTTTTCTAAATTATATTTAGTGTTCGAAAAACTTTCTCCATGAACTTATAGTAAACCAATAAAAATTCCATTTCTTCTACCATCAAAAGTTACTCTAGTTATGATACTTTGAACTTTATAAATTTTCGGTATTTTGTGACACTAAAAAGGAAAAAACTCGCATATTTACTACCGGAAAATGCTGAAAATTAATAAAACGCCAAGTATCATAACTCGGTAAGTTTTGGATGTACAAAAATGAGTTTTTTACTGTTTTCTCTTGTTAGAGCATGCAGAAAGTTTATATTAATATAAGACCTAGGGACCATATTCTACTGACTAAGTTCCGTAACATTCTAAAAAATAACTATTTTTAAGTAAATGGATTTTCATATGATGAGGAACAACATTTGAAACATTTTTGTTATTGGAATTATATCTCTAAAACTGACAGATTAGGAATTATCAACAATAAGAAGAGATACCCTGTATATAAATAACACAAATACAAATTTTTATCTCGTTACATTTTCTGTAATTGTAAATATTGTTTCTTTTTGTAGCGTTGAAAAGATGGATGCGTGAATTTTGAGGTTGAAAAACAAAGTTTAAATTACTGCACTAGTTAAGAAGGAATCCAAAAAATAGCGGCAGATAGCCAAATTGATGAAGGGAAGATCCTCTACCCTTTTTTCTACATACAAGCAAAATTAGCTGTTGTTTCGTTTTTAGATTTATTAGGAATTTTCGCACATTAGTTAAGTCTAGGTAAAACTAAAACGAAGTGCTTCGCTGATGGTTTTTCGCAGAATTTCATTACGCATTAAATTATTTTATTTTCTAGAATTCCCCCATCGGAAGTTGAAATACATCCAAAAAAATTTTGTAAGCCCTTTTTAATGTTTTTTGTTTGTATGTTTACAGTGTGTACATTAAAAATGTGGATATCATAGAGAGATGTTTCTAAATAGTGTTAGAAGTGTTTATACTTGCACAAAGCAATTTGAAATTGTACATTGTAATTATCCATTGTATTTAACGTATAAGCACAGCAGTTACCATGAATAAATTGAGCAAAGTCTTTGGTAATCTTTAGCTTTACTTTGCCTGCTGTTGTTGTTGACCGGTGATGAATTCATGGGGAAGACGGTAAAGGACTGCCTTCCGGAGTATCAAAATATTCCCCTGCCGGAAGATTTGAGATTTTGTGCATATGAATGGTGTAAAAGTGATTCCCCCTCCCGGAACTGGATAATGCCGCCCCCGGGGCAAATGACTGAATTCAACACTGTTGTTGACTTCAGGCATTTATAAAAAATAAGCTAATAGCTAATGACTCAACTTCTTTTCTGAGTAGATTAAGTTTCACTTTGTAGGTGCAAAGTTACCTCAGTTCTGCTCAAAATATTTCTTCTAAACTACTATTAATCAGATAATAAGTAATCTGCTAATAACGAGTTTACGTACATAATTAAAGTGAAAGTTTTTACTACGCATAAATAAACGACTTTTCCTTGTAATTACTTTAGTTTTTAATAGAAAAATTGCACATTTTTCCTGGGAAAACTTTCGAAAAAAAATCATTAACAGGCAGTACAAAAAATGGCGATTGCGTAAATGACTCAAATACATAAGTTCACAATGAGTTTCACTCATCGATGAAAAGTCGAAACTGTTTGAAAATATCTATTGGAATAGCGCTGAAATTTTTTTTCAAGCATGATGCAAACCAGTATGATGAAAAGTCGCCCGGAGTTACCGTACTTAATTTTATGATTTCCAATTTCAATTTCAACTAATTTAAAAATGAGGATTAAATATCATAGAACAGAAGAATAAGTAAAGCTAAATATATCCCTTAACAGCCTGAAACATTTTACGCAAGGAAACGTTTAAATATTATACATATTTATGTTTAAATTTTCTGTCGAAATATACAGGGTGCAATATGTTATCTATCGCCGACCTTTAATTTCTCAATCGTTGGCCGTAGACATATAGTTCCAATTACAAAAAAATTTCAAATGAGGTACATATTCATGCTGTGGTATTATTTAAAGTAAAAAAATCATTTTTATAAAAATTACGAAATCTAACTTTTTATACGGTTCCCCAGTCCCTATAGTTATATTAGTAAAGGTTTACACATATCATAACACATATAACAGAAAAAGTTTGACATCTGTACTGCAAAAATTGACACAGTTATTAAATTTCAAAGTTTTAGATTTTTGCACATGATTTTGTCTTTCATTGAGGGATCAGTTAAAAGATGAATTAAATTAATTCGAGACCAAAATCAGGGTACAATGTCCTTTTTACGGCGAAATCACCTTCAGCTAGTATCGCCAAAGAAGGTTATTTCAACTAAAATTTTGAGCCGACTTTTAGGCGTAGTATACAAAGTGAAGAATGAAACATTTAAATTAAACAAAAATAAATATAAATTTATTATAATATCAGAAAATGGTCTACAATAAAAAATTAATACATCAAACGCTATAATCTACTAGAGATACTGCTCAAAGTTTTCTCCATTGGTGGCAATGCACAATTGAATGCGTGACAGTACTTTGTCCTGAACAGGTTAGAGTTCAGGACAAGTGTAGTAGCAAGTGTGCAAACTGTGCGACAATCAAGGATGTTGCGCTGCTTCAGATAAACCAGAGAAGGGGTCTCAGTCACATCTACCTATGCCTTGATGTAACCTCAGAGGTCCATGGGAGTCAAGTCCGGCGAACTCGGTGACCACTCTACCGGATCACCATATCCAAGGATTATTAACCGAATTCGGTGGCCAGACACGCCCGGACGTTTGATGTTTTAAGTGGGGAGGTTCCCATCATATTGAAACCACACCCGACATGCATGTCGGAGAGGCAGCTCTTCACACCAGTCACGTACCGTATTTTGTAGCAGATGCAGGTAACGATCGCTCGTTAAGGCCCCATCTTAGAAGATGGGTCCAACAATCTGGGTTCCCCATACACAGCATCACACGTGTCGTACTGAGCGGGCAATGGGTTTTCCAGAGACCACTAATGTACATTGTGCACGTTCACAATGCCACCCCGTGTAAACATTGACTCATCTGTCCACAGAATATCACAAAGGAAATACGGATTTTCCTCTAAGGTGTTGAGCGTGAAATTACAATAATCAAATCGCCATGCGTGGTCACCCATCATCAATGCTTGCACCAGCGTCGGATGGTATGGATGCGCATCATGTGCATGTAACAAATGCCAGACATGCTGACCACATGCCACGCTTATTTCTGCCGTGCTCAGTTGTGGAATTAAAAGGGCAAATGTCAGCACCTCCTCCGGTGTCACTCGAACATTACACATTACCCGTCTTCTTGTTCTGGGTCGTGGTGAAACAGAGCCGGTCTCTCTAAGATGGTGCAATGCATCAGTTATAGTTTCATACGTTGCATGTAGATCCTTAGGGAATCCTCGCGGCCTCTCTGACATTCCTTTGACATTCATCATAAACAAGTATCATTTCGGCATATTGTAAGTATACGTAGCTTGCCATCACGAACTCAGCGATGACTAGCATGTGCACTGCTAGATGGCTCGTGTTTTATCCCGAACGTATGGCGCTGCGATACTATTGTAATTTACATAATCCCAAATTTCATGCTCTTTATAGCTCGGCTGGTCGTTTGCATTTCGCTGCGATTTATCTAGTCCTTAGTGAATATATTTTATTTTTCGGTTGCTAAATCGACATTGCTAAATATGAGGTCATACCTGATCTTTCTAATCCTGAAATTCCAGAAGAATCTGTCAAGTATATTTCTAAATATTTGACAAAATGTCAAAAATTGATGTGGACGGTCATTAATGGCCATATAGTGTATGCTGAGAAGCCACTTTTCCGCTGATTCTCATATTTCCTCTTTTCTTGTTTATATAAAAAAAATCAAACTGAGATTTCCATGAAATCGCCAGAAAAAAAATATCGCATTGGGCTATTTCCATGCGAACTTGTCATGTCTGTCACATAGCTGAAAATCGCTATGCTTGTTGGCCACCGTTATTTTCGAAAACTTTGCTTCGCCTTATTCAATTGATGAGATATATCTGATAAAATGAAACACATTTTTCCGTTCTAAAATACTGGTAGCCAAAAATTGTAGTATGTGACAGACAAGTTCGCATGAAAATAGCCATTGATGTGCGCCGCGAATAAAATCAACTGCGGCGTCGAGACAAAATTAGTCGGTCGTGCAGATAAATTCATGTCAGGAACAGAATAATTTTGGGTCTCCCACTCATGCTCTTACAGTCAGATACTACTTATGTACATGTGATTCTTCCACTAGTAACGGAATTTCGCGAATTATTTATTTGTTGCCGAATTCTCTAAAATAAATTCGTCAATCGGTCACAAAAAATCGTGAATTTTTCTCAATAGTTTGAAAAAAATCCTGAATTTCACCTATTGCTCGTGAAATAAGACCACGAATTTCTTCAAACAATCGCGGGAAAAAAATCTCACATTTCGTCGGACTGATGATCGCAAAAAAAATCACCAATTAAGTCAAGAGGTCGCGGTATTTTCGCAGAAATTTTCCATTTTTTTTCTCCATAAGGATAAAAACATAATAATTGATCTTTTTCTGGTAAAAACCATGATCATGCATGCAGGACATATATGTAATTGAATCACAAAGATTTTCGAAAATTTATGTCTTCATACTATGTACAAAAGTCAGAGAATTGAGACATCCCGAACACCATTCTATGTGCAGTTAATGCTTGAAATACAAAAGTTTCATTAGGTTATTATAGGCAGTTTTATTTTTCTACATAATTATAAAATATGTTAATGTATTTGTCATAATGTTTATCGAGGTTTAAAAACCCAGGTGAAAAAAAAATAATGCATGTTCTAGAGATGGAAGAACTTTTTCCCGTCTGTCTTCGCTTCTTTATTGTTGCCAAAGTAACTTCGTCTGAGAACCTTCCTTAACACCGAGAAAAGGTGGAAATCGCTTTGCGCCAGGTAGAACTTAGGACGGATAGGCAAGGCACTCACAAACGGGGATGACAATGACACATAGACCATACGGACCATACACTTCCACAAGCCTTTTACGAATGTCAAATCTTTCGTTACGCAGCCCGCAGCCCCATTCATTTCTTCAACAGTTCTCATTCCCACTTTTGTTTAAGATTGGAAAAAGGATCTATTCTTCATATCTGCCGGACACAGACCGGACCACTTATCCGAAATTTCTTCTAGCATTACGTCAGCGTCATATGCAGGATCCCGGTCGTACGTCACCAAATGATGTATTGATGACTCTCATATTAAGCCGATTTTCTGCTTGACTCATCGCTTTACAATTTCCCTGGCGGAAAAATAGGGGACACTTATTTTTCGACTTCCACTCCTATTTTTGAGCTATTTGTTATGCGTTTTCAAAGAAAATTTTATTATGGATACAAAATGCCAAAAATGACTTCCTCTTACTAACATTACTGTTGCTGTAAAGACAGTTTCACAGGCATTCGTGATTTATTTATTTATTTATTTATTGAAATGCACACTACAGACGAATCCATTTACAGTGTTGCAAGAACATCATAAAACACACACACATATATAAACACATAGATATAAGTCACATACAACACAAAATAAGAGATTAAAAGTTTAGAAAATTTATCTTTAAAAGCAGTAAAGGACATATAAAAAACATCCAGATGCGCAGAGAATTCATTAAATATTTTGTAAAATTTATATATAGATAAATTACTAACATAATTATATTTAAGAAATGGTAATATAAAAAATTGAGTACACCTGAGGGATCTGTTCGGTACATTAAAATTAACAGAATTAAGTATATCACTGAAATCAATCATATTATTAATCTTGCAAAAAAATAAAATGATACTAAAATAATGATGAGTATAATATATTGTCTATAGTATGTGGCACAGCGATATCTACCAAAGCGCTATAAGTAAGCGTACAAAGTTAATGCTGGAATCTGCCGTAAATTGACACAGCTGCGCCATCTTGTTGATGGAGTGAATAACGCAAATACGCGGGTTTTTTGTATGACGTCATACATGACAGAATATCTACCATCTGCGCATCTCGTGCGCAGGTCTATTTGAAGATATTTACAATTTAAGAGTTATAGGCGGAAAAGCAGACAAAACTATTTTAGAGAATACCTGTTAAAATTTTAAACATGAATTTCAAATATTTATTCACGCATGGAAGATGAACCTTGTTTACCAGATTTATTGCAAAATATTTTTGTTACAGTTCGTTTTGATGAAAATATGTGTATTTTAAAAAAAAAATCGCAATGTCATTTTAATTTCGGGAGAAAAAGCACTAATGCTACGTAAACAGTATTGCCTTTTGCCCCGAAACTAAACTGACATTGCAACTATTTTTTAAATACATATATTTTTATCAAAACAAGCTGTAACAAAAATATTTTGCAATAAATCTGGTAAACAAGATTCTTCTTCCATGAGTGAGTAAATATTTGAAATTCACGATTAAAATTTTAACAGGTATTCTCTAAAATGGCTTTGTCTGCTTTTCCGCCTATAACTCTTAAATTGTAAATATCTTCAAGTAGACCTGAATTTTATGCAAGTTATTCAGGCTAAAAGAAAACCGTTTTTGTTAATAAAAGTTATAGGCGTAACTTTTAATTCCATGGTTTTTTCCAATTTTTTTTCCACATTGGAAGAAACTTGCCCACCTTGGGTTTATGTTATTATTTATTAGAAAAAAAATGTATTTTAAATATAATGAGCAAAAAGCATGTGTTTAAATTGATGTAATATACCAGTATGTATGTATTTTAAATAAAGTTATGTTTTTCAAATGACGAGTATATTTTTTAAATGATGATTTTATATTTTGAATGAAGTGAATGCAACATAAACGCTGGTGAAGGGGAAAATATTTGACGGTTTATGAACTGCGGCCGGCTAAAATAAAAGTGCTTTTGTACACTGTTTATTTAATCTAACCCTGTTCATGTATATGAAAAGATAAAAAAATGTAATATATTTTTCCTTCCCAGATATGCTAGAAAAATAAAAATTATGTACATGGATGTGTTTCTAGTAACAATACAACATTTTAGTATTTTTACAACTTGATTATAAATTAGCAAATTAATTTTACGTTATCTAAACGTAGCTGATAAATCCTTAAACATTCTTTATGGTTGTTACAACTGTATGTACAAGTACAACAATTGAGTAAGTTATGTAACAAACTACGATTTCTAAAATATACCAGCTGGTTGGGAAATTGCAAAAGAGAAATATTTAAAACCTTTAATCATCTTAAACGTGATTTTCAGCCCTATAATTTTTATAAAAAAAATTAAAATATTATTTAATATATATTATTAAATGTCAGTGATTTTAATACGTTCAATTGGCCGCCCATCTCCGTCCGCAGCCCTTTTTTCTAGTACTTATTCCGACTCTTTTGCGGAAGCCAGATTGAAAAAAAAAAATTCAAAAATTGAAACCGGACAAAATTAAAAGGGAAATTTGAAATTATTGGCTACCGACCAACAACTGCTACGTCGAGCTTATTATTAGTCTATAGTTTTCAGTTATTGGCAATTGTTGTGTGTTTCATAAGCCTTTTTCAAATTTGGAGAATGTTCCGCAATTGGGTTATTTCGATAAAAGTTACTTTCATTTTCTAACCATTATTTAACTTTTATGCAGTTACAATTGTATACTGTTTTCTCATTTGACGCCAATCATGGCTATCGGCCCGATTATCGAAAGTTATCCATTTTACCCTTGCGAAGAACCGGTGTAAGATAATAAATGTTTAATTGAGCATACCACGTACTATTTGTAAATATTTTATATTTTATTCCAATTTTTGAAGTTTCTTCTATACTTTGTATGCTTTCTGCAATGTTATTCACCTGTGCGAAGTGCAGGTATCCCATGAAAACTATTTTTCCCTGATATGACACAATGACCGACATATTTCTAGATTAAAAAAAAAAAAAAAAAGTAATTTGTCGATTTTAGGAATTTTTTTAAAGCTGTTGTCTAAAATTCTCAAAATATTTAAAACTATAAATAATCAATTATTGCTGGTTCAATAGTACAAGAATTACTGCTTGCATTTTAAATTAAAGTGGATCCTAATGTAAAATTAAATGAGTTTTAAATGGAATGAATGAAATGCTTCTATTTTAAATATTATAAATACAATTCGATCAAGAGAATATTTGGCAATTTATCGCCTGCGCCCGGTAAATAAAAAATATGCCTTAAAATTAATTAAATAATTTATACTTAAACTCTAAGCGTAATAAAACGTTTAATTCTCATTGGAAATACACATGTTTATGTAATTTTTATAACTTTATCTTATCAGGAATTGAATTAAAAATGCTGCTGTAAAATTCTATCTTAACATACATTAACTAATTTTTATATGTCCTTGTTCAATGCATTACAAAAACTTAATTCAAATAGAACGTATTAAAATCACTGACATTTAATAATATATATTAAATAATATTTTAACTTTTTTATAAATTATAATAAAACACAAAACTAACCTGTTTTTCTCTTTTGGGAAGCGAAAAAAATGAGTTCCCTCAGATAGAGAGTCATTTTTGCAGTTTTGAAAACTACAATAATTAGAACGCCAACGTGGCATTTTCCCAAATAATATAAGTTCTTAAAAGAACTGATTTTGTTTAAATAACTAACTTCAATTAATAAATTAAATAATGGCGAATATATAAATCGAATTATATCTATACTTCCAACAATTAAGTACTGCAGACGACAAACGAATAAAATCCCGGCTGCGTGTGCACATAGTTATTTCATAGATATCGAACTTATAGATCATCCACAAAGGGGAAAGAAGTTAATAATCCTCTTGTAGTTCACGCCGTCTGCTGGGTGGCGTATGACCTTGATTGACGTGACCTCGCCTTTAATCTTGCGGTTACCTCTCCCATTTAAGATAGGACGCTTACTTATATCGCTTTGATATCTACCCTCGTGAGAAACGTACCAACAAACTTAATAAATTTGGGGATTTTAACGATAAAATTTAATTCTAAAAGCTTATTTGGAAATTCCCAGATATCAAGCCTCTAAGATCCATATTAGCTGAAAAATCAATAATGTTTCAGATTACCTGTGATATGAAGTCATAAGACTTTGTGCCAAATTCAACTTTTTTATATACGCAATTCCCTTCACGGTATTTATTTTCTTTTTTGAAATTTCATTTACAAATTATAAATTTGTTATTTCATTTACAAGAAAAATTATTATAGAAATATATTTTGGATGATATTCCGAAAACAAAGATCGAGTATTTTATACTTTTAATTACATGAATAATAAGTACAGTGAAAAAATGTACTCCTATTTGAAATGCATATAGATATATATGTACAGTTTGACTTCAAAAATCCGGCAACTTCAAACATCCGGCATCACAGTCATTTTTCCTTCCCTCCTTTTGACAATTCGAACTTAGAGGAGAAAGAAAAATAGCAATTGTTTACAAATTAAAAACTTCGAGTTCGAAAGTAAAAGTGCAGAAAATAAATAATTGACTAAGGTGAATGCGCGTTTTCTTCATAAGTCTGATCCGATAGTTCCTTGAACAAAAGAAAGTCCAAGAAAACTCGGAGCTGGGAATATATGACCGCAATAGAATCGCCAATATCGCTAGAAGCAGCTGAGCGGACGAGATCGATGAACCGAAAGAAGAAAATATATCACCGGAAAATGCATAAATTTGACATGAGGATTAATATCCCCTTTAGAGAAACAAGACTGTAATAAAATGTTCCAAAATAGGTATTCTGTAGTTGTATAAAATACAAGAAAAACTTGTTAGAGAAAGGCCAAAAAATTAGAGCAAATAACATTAATGATTATACGAGACAGAAATGATTTTACTGTTTATTAGATTTTTCTTTCAAATTGTTATTTGTAACATAGAAAAATAATGATCAATTAAAGTAAGATTTTTAAAAATATTTTTTTCTCTCTCTCTTTTTTTTTTTTTTTTTTTGTCACATAATTATAACTTGGTTATGAATTATATTACGAAAAGAGGCGCCATTAGTAATATCGGAAGTACTTTTGATATTCCTTCAGAAATCCGGAACTTTCAAAAATCTGGCTTAGTCTGGGTACCGACGATGCCGGATTTTTGAGGTTATACTGTATATATATATTGCATATTTCACTATATGCTAAATGAACCTGGAAAGATGTCTTCTGCCATGTTAAGTTAAAAGACATGTGATGTTGCGATTTAAATATGATAAAAAATTATATTGCCGTAGTCATTTTAACTTACTTTAAATAAGACTGAAGCAAGTCAGCTGCTTCTCTTTTCTACAAATAGAAAATTATCAAGCAAAAAATTAAGATAAAAACACCCTATAGCCAAATTCCATTGATTAAAATAGCTACAAATAAGAGTTAATATTTCTTCATTAAGTAATTTAATTGGATATTGCTACTTTTTAGATGTTCGAAAATGACTAAGGGCTAAGAAAGAAAAGGGATTCTTTTGGTGCTTTATATTCTATCATTCGATTTTTTGTAGCTGTTTATTTATCGCACCTTTTTCTACTGAAATCACCATTTCATTTTTCTTATAGTGTATCACATGGATTTGTATTGGCGTTCCTTCATTAAACTTGTTGTTAATATCTGTAAAATTATTTACGCTATATAGTGTGTTCACTCTTATCGTTGTCCAGTAGCTAATGCCTAAACTCTCAGCATTAGAGGTATAGTTCCATTTGAAAAATGTTTCAAATGATGTTCTTCATCACATTGAAAGCCATTTGTGTCAGAATAGTTTTTATCCGCAAAAGATACCGAATTTAAATTTTTATACGGTCCCTGGATCCGATGAATTATGTAAAAAAAATTTTCCCGTGCTACATGTTATCCTATATCAAAACTTGGTAAGTTTGTTCTCTCAAAAATGTAACTTATACTGCTTTACTTGTTAAAGTAAGAAAATTTTCCTAAACAGGACCCATAGGACACCAAGGACCGTATAAAAATTTTAATTTCGGAACTTTGACAAAAACAACTATTTTGGCATAAATGGATTTCAATATTGATGAAGAACAGCATTTGAAACATTTTTGCAATTAGTACTATACCTCTAAAACCAACACTTTAGGAATTAGCTATTGGACAACGGTAAGAGTGGTCATTCTGTATAGTGTAAAATATTTCAGAGATAGATATTTTGCTATTAATTAGCAACATTTTTAATGAAGAAACACCAATGAAAAGTCATGTGACACATTATAACAAAAGCGGGAAGTTGCTTTCAGTGATAAAAGGTACGGCGTACGTATAAAGACCGTGAAATGCCGACAAATTCAATTACCTTTTTTTTTTTCGTTTATGCATATTCACACGCGATTCTTTATACTAGGTAGGACACTCAAACCACCAACGATGAAAAGAAAATGGAATGTAACACTTACCTAACTTCCACATTTAGTATGTATTGATAGTGGTAATTAAAGAAATTGCTGCTGAAAGGAAGCTGTTCTAGTTTTACCAAATTTCTGAAATAACTAAACAAAGTTTAAAAAATTTTATATATTTCATTTGAGACTAAGCATCTTCTATCTAGTGATAACACATTATATATCATCAGTGTTGCCAATGGGCTACTTTTTTTAAATTCAGATTTCTTGATTGCCACCAGTGTTTTAAAATAGCAAAATTCACCGTATTTAATGACAGATTAAATAAGACGAAAATATGGCGGGTTATACAATTTAAAAAAAGTAGTGTCAATCAAAAATTTGAATTAAAAAAACGTAGCTCACTGGCAACGCTGTATATCATTGGAAGCTGCTTATTTTTTCTGTGAATAATGAAATCTGGAAACTGAATATGATTATAGTTTTTGCAGAAAGCCCTTCAATTTTAATCATATGATTTGATTTATCCTCTAATAACAGAATTTTTATGCCACACTGTAAAAAGAATAAAAAAATTCAAGAAACTTTTCTTGGAATAAATGGGCTGCTGGTTGTTTAAAACAATTTCCTGTACAATTCTAATTTTCTATTCTGAAAAATTTACAACGATAGTGATGGAGACAAATCAAGGACATGGAGACAACAAATGCGAATGGATCTTCTTAAAAGTTTGACATTTTCAAGAAACGTTCCTTGTAAATGTTTGGACAACTGGTTGCTCATTATTTCCCTTGAACGTTGCTGGATTTTTCGTACAGTGTGATTTTTTTAAAAAAATTCTGAAATCGACTATTTCTGATTTTTATGAATATTTTCCATGTACGATAATTATAACGATATTAATTAAATGATGAATTATTAATTAAAAAATGACTCATTATTTTCACGAATTCATAATTCAGTACATAAACGGTTAAAATAGAAGTCGCCAACATTTTCACTATATTTACTATACATGAATGGAGAATATGTATTTATACATATAAATTTATAGATGCTCCGTGACCACAAGAAGTGGGTCGATGGGCGTAAGTGCAACTCCGGCCGCGTGGTTGGGGATCCGTGTCTTAAACATCAAATATGTACAGTATAGTATAAACGACCAAAACGGAATACAAAAATAATATTAACAATCCAGAACAAGAATTACGAGTAATAAATATAAAATCGGCTGTTTTGGCCGTTTATTGTGTTAAATTTGATGTTTTTCCCGGAAAAAGCGCCATCTGGTGAACATTTTGGAACTATATATATATATTTTTTAATTCCTTGAGCGCATCTCTTGTATAGTCTATATACCAAATTTCATTGCATCCCGTTCACCCGTTTGCGCTGTAGGATGCTGTTTATAGGGGAAGTTCAATTATAACTACCCTGTACTATGAGTCAATATATTTCCAAGTAATTTTTGCTATTCAGGTTTAAGAATTACAATAAAATGTTGTTATATGTATTAACCCTTCATCTACTGACGGTACTTATAAGTACCATTAAAATAACTTGTTATAAAATTCATTTAATGCATCGATTAGTAGTAATACAGTTTAGAATGGGTTACAGATGCATTACTTTATCCTGTTACAAAAGCATTATTGGTTGCACAAAACAAAATTATTTTTAAAAGGATGACTTCTTTTGCCTTTGCATCTTTTCAGATTTCTTGGTATGGGGGGGGGGGGGATTTTTCAATTCGGAAATATTTCTATATTTCTCTTGTAAGAACATTATATTTGTACATTTCCTAATTCTACAAAATACTAAGAAAAATACTTAAAATAAAAGATTTGAGTGGGGTTATAAATAATGCTCAAAATCCCTATAAATTCAAATTTAATTAATCCTTCTAAATCTTTTAATCCTTCTAAAATCCTTCTAAAATTTATTAAATGACTATGTAAACTTTCTAATGAAGTTTCAAAAATTAACGAAAAATGCTTTAAAAGATAAAATTTTCCCGAATTCATAATTCAGTACATAAACGGTTAAAATAGAAAGTCGCCAACATTTTCACTATCATGGGTGCTTTTGGATTTAAAAATAATCTTAGTGGTTGCACACATACATTTATTTAGTTAGATGTGAGTTTTGGGGGTGAATTTTGTATAAAGATAAACAATATCATGCATATAGATACTGGATGGGTATTTATGTATATTTATGAAAAATATCTTGGGAGTAAAAAAGCTTTTCGAGAACCTTTAAGAACGAAAATAGTGAATTCTATGCCCACAAATGATGCCTTTTTCAGTACAAGTGAATCTTTCAGTATTTGTTCACAGTAGACTTTATTTTAAGGTAAACTGCACATATAAGACCTTCGATATCTTCCCATTAAACTAGTATATATTTACTATACATGAATGGAGAGTATGTATTTATACATATAAATTTATAGATGCTCCGTGACCACAAGAAGTGGGTTGATGGGCGTAAGTGCAACTCCGGCCGCGTGGTTGGGGAACCGTGTCTTAAACATCAAATATTTAAGGACATAAAATAGTTCTAAGTCATGTATTATGATAGTGATGATGATGACATCATGATGATTCTTGATAAATTAAAATAGACTAAATGGTACTTTAAGAAGATGTGACAGCCTTAGCAATATGTACAATCAAATATATTCCCATAATACAGGGTGTCTCTGAACTCATGGTCCAAACTATAAGGGTTAATAGAAGACACTGTAATAATCATTTATTGTATAGGAATATATGGGCGCAAATGACCCGTTGAGGCACAAATGCAGAAAAGGGAAATGTAAGGAATGTTTTTTGACAGTCATTGACAAGTGTTGTGTTTGCAATAAGTGTTCAAAATTACGTCAAATAACAGTAATACATGCCTCGCAGCGTCGATGAAGTGATTGGTCTACAGCTTCAACGATTCCGATTATTTCAGGCACACGTGCTGCAGCAATAGATATTCAAGCCACGAGAACGTCAACTGGAGTCACATAAACAAGACTCATCAGATGTCCCCATAAGAAGTAATCGAGGGCCGATAAATCCGGAGATAAGATCGGGATAACCAAGGGACTGGTCCAGCACGCCAAGACAGGCATTTGTTATCGTATTTCTTTTCTGGAAGAAGTTTTATCAGAACTACTTCAAGATGTTCTGATCGCCATTCGCAAATGACTGTGGAGTCAGCATGATGGGGTGCCAGCCAATTACCTGACACTTTTGAGGCGCGATGTGGTGCGCGTTTATGCGACTTCAGGAGGATCTCGTCGCTCGAATATCCATTTCTACTGCACGTATGAGTGAAATGCCTGGCATCTTTGAATCTGTACGGCAATTGCTCCATAGACACTACCAGGCATGTATTATTACTAGGTGGGGCAATTTTGAACCCTTATTGTAAACATAGCACTTGCACGCTGTCAACAAACATTCATTTCATTGTCTCTTTCCTATGCTTGTGCCTCAACGCGTCACTTGCGCCCATATATTCCTATACAATAAATCATTATTACAGTGTCCTCTATCGACCCTTAAAGTTCGGTCCATGAGTTCAGAGACACCCTATATAATTAAATATATCATTTTATCGTTTTCCCGTTTAGAACAGTTGGAACAGCCGCCTTAGGCATATCCGCTAAGATTTCTGTACATTCAAAGATGTCTGCTGGTATACTTCTGTGTCAGGGCAGTTATTCGAATATCTGCATGTTTTTCTGCCCCCCCCCCTTTTTATTTCCTTGTGTTGGCCAGTTCTTAGGCTGGTCTTTGAGCCTGAATTTCGCCACAGTATTTGCATTTGAAATAATAACGAAGTTGTTGTTGTCATTATTTAGATGTTGAACTTCTTTGGCTAATTTGTCTGCAGTTTCATTGCCTTTTATGTTAATATGTGAAGGAAGCCATTCAAGGGTGCAGATTTTGTTTAAAATTTTTATTTCGTTAAGGCGAGAATGGATTCTTTTGGGTAATCATTGAGCACTTGTGTTTGATTGCCAAGATATCTGCTTGAAAGTCGCGGAACACCACTAGCTTTTTGCCTGTTCAAAAGTAGGGAAGGATAAATATATACCTACTGTCTCAAAGAGGTCATGTTGCAATATACGTATGAAAATATTGCTTTTGTGTATACGGGGTATCTCACATCTTTTGACTTTCATGTCCCTGAATAATAATTTTTTAAGTAATACACTTTTTTCTGTTTTTTTTTTAAATTTCATATACTTGGGAACATCCCATTGCATGATTGCACAACAATATTAACGAGATAAATAAGTTTTGGAGTGTCCCTGGTGCTGATTTTTAAGTTTGGAGCTGTCTGGATAAAATTGCTTCAATAAAAATAATTCGATGTAATTTTTTTCTGAAACTGGAACTATTGTTTTATATAAATATGTAGCTAAAAATTAACCTGCACACATTTTTAGGGTTGATATTATTTTTTGAACTCTGTCCCTGGGTTTTACATTCCTTACCACCCCTCTTCTAAAATTATACAGAAAATCACTTCAAATGCAGGGACAGAATTTTTTTCAAGCTTTTGCTCATGCAGAAGTATGCTAGAGAAAGAATATCTAAAATTCTTTGACAGTAAAAATTTACTGCAGAATAAAAATCAGCATTTAAATATCAATTTCAAGCACCGTGGCTTTATTCGTAATCTTACCGTCCCCAAGGTTTATTTCTGCACTTTTCGAGGTAAATTAGAAAAAAAAATTAATTTAATCCAATGTTAACAACTGTTTCTAAAAATCAATGAACATTGTGGCTATCACTTAGTCTTAACATGATTTTCCTAAAAATAGGTGGTAATTTTCCTTACCGTTCCATCCTTACCGTCTCTTTTTTTACCATTTCGTCCCTTTTTTTACCTTACCGTCCCTTCTTTAACACCCCTTTAAGACAATGTTATACACAAATTCTGTATTAAAAGTACTACATTTGTATTATTTCTTATTTGAATGTCCTGTGGGTACTATGCAAATTCATTATAAGTAAAACTTTAGAAGAAAATAAAAAGTTATAGGTGTAAAATGGTAAGGAAAATTAAACTCGCAAGTTTAACTTAAACCTCAGTTAAATAAAAAAAATTTCGCTGCTGACGATTTTTTCTTTATTTTGAATCATTAAGGCATTCGTCTATCAGAATAAAATGTGATTTTAGCAAGTTAAATTTCGCCAGATTTTTTCCCAAAAGTCAAAAGGTTGTGAGAATGCCCCATATGCAGTTTTTCTAGATTTTCCAATTATTTAAAATATCCAATTAAAAAGAAAGTGATTTACAGTCTGTAACATTTTACAGAATAAATGTCATATTGATCCCTTTATATTGTTTCACCAGATTTTAATTTGGAGATAATTCCTTAGATTGTCTAATTTTAAGATAATAAATGCGAAACTAATCATGAATACATCATAAAAATGTGTATTTAGCTAATCCAAATATGTACACTGTAAAGAAAGACAAATATTTCTTAATCTACAAAAATATAATATAATAAAAACTTAAATATTCAATAACCTCTTCCGAAAAACGTACTTTTTCACTAAAAACATCAGAAGAGAATGTATTTTTGAGATTTAAAGAATCATTTACAAAAATAAAGTTTCTTTTGCAGCCACTGATTTTCGAAAATGTTTCAGAGTTGTTTTTATAGGGTATTGATTAGTATTCTCAAATCGGAATATCGGTTTTACGATGATTTCACATTAAACATTTTCTAGCCAGTACTGTATTTTAAAAGCTATATTTCTTGCAATATTATGTTATTAAAAAAATATATTATGTTTCCCTTTTTAGAAAAAGAAATATCAATAAATGCTTTAAAAAGCTCTTAACTTTTTTTGAGTTTTCATTATTTTAAGAGCAAGTGTTCTACGTAGCAGTAAGTAATAATAATAAGTAATACGTAATAGTTGATTAAATATGCTTAAATTTTTGAGAAATACTGCAAAACTAATGGCATAAGATTTCGTCGTATCAAACGATTTGACTTTAGCTTTTCTTTATTGAAGATTCTATTATTGTTTATTTAATCTGTTGTTACTTTAACTTTAGTTTATTTAGAATCTTTATATTACGAAATCATTTATCTCGAATAAGGATTTCTCTTACGAATGCCTGATGTTACAAAAATTACGAATTAATGATTTTTTTCGTTTCTTTTAGGTTGCTGTGAAAACCATAAAAAAAGCCAAAATAGAAAATGAAGAAGACATGCTAAGGATACGTCGTGAAATTCATATCATGTCTTCCCTTCAACATTCTCATATCATTCATATCCACGAAGGTAAGTGCAAATTAATACCTATTATATTAAAATCTGACTTTGCGTTTGTACTCGTATTTTACATCTACTCCTTCATGTATTGGATAAATTTTGGATTCTTAAAAACTCTAGTTATCTGTAAGGATTTAAGGATGCCATAATGACTCTCGAAATTTTAAAGTTTAAATTAGTTTCAGAAATATTAATACATTTTTTAAAATATTTAATAACATTTCTGCAATATCGGCAACTAAATTTGTCTATTAGAGTGGATAAAAAGCAGAAAAAGAAAACTGAAAAATAAAATTAACTTCAATTTCAATAGATGATGAAAATAAAAATCATGATTATATTTTTCAAGAAAATTAGAAGAAACGAAACATATTTCCACGTAATCAAGTTTTATTAATCAGTTTATTCTAGAAAACGAAAATTAATCTGTCAACAAATTAGCATCGACAAATAATTTTATCGTAGCTTTTTTACAGTTTTATCTCTAACCGAAGTGGTTAAACAAGTTTAAGTTCTTTGCATTCAAATGAACAATTATTTCTCCCTATTCACAAAAATTGAACTTAAAGAAAATTCATAGATTTTCAATTAATTTATTGATGAAAGACGAATCACAGGACCACTAAAAATAAAACTTCTCAGCGAGCAAAAATAACATTTTTAAGCATTCATTTTAATTCATAAAAACTGAAATATCTTTATAAGTTAGTTAAAAAGACGTCATTTTCAACAAGCTCCGAAATTAGAGGCCAAATGGTGAAAGAACAAAATGCTTTTGACAGATGACGTTATAGAAAATGCGCATTTTCATCCATAAAACTTTTAACCTACATTGCAAATACAATTTCTTACTTGAAATTTAATATTTAATAAAACTGATGTCATAAATATTTTCTAAATTTACAATAAAATTCGATCCCCCCCCCCTCCCCAAATAATCGGTAGATCTACTGCGATTTATGTGCAACATATCGGGTTGCCACGCAGTTAGCATGTATTGAAATCTGCCTTCCTCACTATCCTTATATTTTATTTATGTGCAATTACTAATGAAGAACATTATCAAATTTAAATATACTAAGTGATCTAACCCTGGATTCCCGGGCTAAAGAATATAAGAGAATAACGTTTTTTAAAACTGAAAAATCTAATAGATTTTTTATATTTAATATAATTTAATATTGCTTACTAACATCACCAACAAAATATTTTTATATGGAAAATATCAATTGTGCCTTAAAAAAGATTTGAAATTTAGTAAAATTGATACTTTCGTATTATCAGCATAGCAGGAGTTAATAATCAAATAAAATCACAAAAAGATTTCGCGAATTAGAGCAGCCTTTTAGACCGGGAGCCTATAGCACAGATAACCACCTTATCGAGTTGGAGGCTGAAATTCCAGAATTAGCTAAAACTCGATTCCCATATTAAAACGCAATCGGTGTGCCAAGTCATATCTTGGTGGAAAATACCTAAAAACCCGATTTTAGCGGTCGACTCGTAGGTTCACCATTGCGTTTTCCTGCACCCAAATGTATGAAAACATGGCGGACTGGGAGCAGGAAAACACAATGGTAAACATAAGAGTCAACCGGTAAAATCGGGTTTTTAGGTGTTTTCCTCTAAGATATGACTTGGCAGAACGATTGCGTTTTAATATAGGAATCGAGTTTTAGTTAATTCTGGAATTTCAGCTTCCAACTCGATGAGCTGGTTGTCTCATGGTTCGTACGCCTCCTTGAATTTTGCTGACCAAAAAATTTTCGGCACCAGTATTATCTTATAGAAAATCTCTTCTTAAAAGAAGGCGAAATTTTAACCTAGATTTCTTTTTCTATAAAAAGATACTGGTAGTTTTCCTAGAGAAATCCGTACGAACCATATGTCTGTGTTGCCGGCTCCCGGTCTATTTTGATTCCGTCATTTTCAGTGGCTTAAACGCGTAGTTTTATTATATTTCTGTTAAATTTGTGTTTTATTTATCTTATTTTATTTATTTATTGATGAAGTTTTCATTTCGTCACAGAATATTAAACGGAAACGAATGCTGAACTGCTTATATTATTTTGAATGTAAAAGGGTTAATCTTATATTTAACACCTTCGAGACGAGCGCATAAGGTGATCCGAATCCTTGATTATTGCTCCCAAAAATTTTTAATTGTAAATTTTGCCTTATTTAATTAGAGCATTTTTGCGAATAAATTGGTCAAAAGTTTCTCTTTTGAAAAACCGGTCATAAAATTCTTTAAAAGTAGCTCATCATGAAAGGGTTAATAGGACTGCATGCGTGAGAGATAGATTTTTACAAAAATTTATGCTTGAAAAATTTAAAAAACCATTAAAAAGTAATAAATTGAGAAACAGTTTAGAAAAATTGCATTTCAAAGAACTTTTTTCCCTATTCGACAGCGTAAAAATTTTAATTGAGCAATGTTTAGAAGTTAAAATTGCAGTAAAAGAAAACTTTATTTGTCAGGTGTTTCCAGCGTCAATATGACGCCAGCGTTACTCACGTACAGGCTTTTGCTTTATAATATAGATAGATACAATAAAGATAGAGAAGATAAATCAGATAGCATGTACATGACAGGTGACAGAAAATTGATAAAAATATCAACTATAACTAAATTAAAATCTAATGGGAAAAATTTGACTTTAAAATTATGATATTATTCTGAAGTTAACAAAAATGAGAGAGAGAGTTTTTTTTTTATTTCAAAATTACGTTTGTTCTTTTTTTACCCGACTGAAAAGAAGGGTTATGTTTTTCACGCGTATCTGCGTATATGGATTTCTTTATACCCCCGAAACATCCCAACGGCTGGATGGATTTTAATGAATGAGGTCTCTTTCAATTCGTTTTAACGGTCCCATGGTCATAGGCTAGGTTTTGTTTTTATAAATTCAAAATGGCGGCTGTTAAATACAAAATGGCGGTAGAGGCAAAAAAAAAACAAAACCGCACACTATTGAATGGTATATCATTCGACAGGTCTTTCAAAATGAAGACGATGTTTCATTGACTATTTTACAGTCAGAAGCTCCGTTAAAGCCAGACAATATACAAACTGGAAGCTTAGCTCGGTCATTCCTGCTAGTAATTAATTAGTTCGCTTTTTACGCAGTCGGGTTTTTTGATTTTTTTTAATTTAATTGTTTATTTATGTTGCATTTGCGATACATTTAAATACTATAAATTATTTTTTTCTTAAAAGGAGTATTAATTTCTGAAGTAATAATCCTACAAGAAATATCAATACCATTAATTTGACACTTTAAGCTTTCAGGATTATTTATTTGTTCTCATCCTTACAATAAAAATTTCGATGGCAGGGATATATTTTTTAAATATCTGCAGTTCTTTTCCCTTGTAAGTGTAATACAAATATTCAAAAGAAAGTTATGGGATACGGGAAACAGATCCGCAATGACCAAGTGGTTATAGCATCAAGCTCTCAGCCAGAGAACGTAGTTTGGTACTGGATTTTTGAAACACTGTCATGTACCGTACATGCACTTTAAATCCGTAGCATAGAAAGTCCTCTCGCTTTGTAATTGTTGATGAGATAAAAAGTGGGAAATTTCCCTCCTTCTAGTTAGGACAAAATTGAGGGGAACATGGCTCTTGATTAAGGGTTTAGCTATATAAACCTTAAGGTGAGCCTTGAAAGTGGAAGATAGATAAGGGTACGTAAATCAGGCAAAATACATTTATTGCCCCACCTACGAAGTTTTACTTATTGCTGTATTATTAATATAAACTGTTCGGATTTTCTTCTTTTGTAATTATTATTGTATTTATTGAAAAGAGCATTAGAGGGATAATTGATCTCCAACAGGATCATGAAAGTACTTTACAAAACTTACAAAAACTTTACAGCACACAGTATTTGTGTTTGCTAGAAACACTGGCTTATGGCTTTAAATAGAATAAAACTATTAATTCGGAACTACTGGGTTATGGACCTTTGATGAATGATCTGCCAGGAATCAAGATAAAAAAACTGCAAACAAGACTTGTCAACGTCTTTTTATTTGATCTTCAAGAAAATTAGAAAAGGAAGTGTTCGACCTCATAAACGTTTGCCTTCTTTAAATTTCATTCCAAAATATCTGGCCAACCTCCAAATAACGCCAAAATAAAAGTAGTGAAATGCTTATCTTTGAAATGAGTTTTAAAGACTCTGCAGCTAAATGGATTTCTGTAGTGTCATCATTTTTTCAGTTTGTTATTATTTCAAAACTTTGACTTTTTTTTTTTTTTTTTTTTTTTTTTTTTTTTTAGAAATGCTCAGAAAAAGAAAAAAAAAAGGATAAAAAACAAAAAATAACAGGATTTAATCACAAAATAACTCCAACTTTGCTCAGAAACATTAAATTTTTTTTTATAAAATGAATGAGCCATAAATTCGAAAACGTGTGTTTAGTTTCGTGTTTTAGAGGTCAAAAACACTAGAAGCCAAACCAAGAATAGAAATTCATCGTGACTAGATTTCGCTTTTCTTAGACGCTTTTTTTTTGTCCTTTTTTAAATCAAGCATTTGTAATAACATAAAACAAAACTTTTCTGGTAAGATGAATGCGTAATATATGAAAATCAGCGTAAAATAAAACATAAATAACTAGAAAATTCTTTAAAAATTTCATAAGTGGTTGATTTTTTTTCTGAAAGATGAGCTCGAAACAGCAGCAGTAGCACGCGTGTTAAGCGCACTCACTCTCTCTTTTTCCTATCTTGAGCCGATGAAAGAGCTCCTTCAGGAAACCTTGAATCATCTATATGTTAAACTTTTGGGTTGTTTCTTTTACGCATCACATATGTTTTTGCTTTTTGAAGCTCTTAAAAATATTCTGTTGTTTATATCCCTATATAAATAACAGACTGTTAATATTCTATGGGTCAATCCATTTCAAGTGGTCCAGAAAATCATTAATTCGTTGCTCGACCATTTTTAAAAAATCTGAAATTTTTTGTACAACAACCCTAACATGACGGAAGTCCAAAATGACTATTATTTTAATTTTATTAATTTTTGTTTGTGCATGGCGGCCATCTTTGTTTCATCGTCTGCAGCAATTTTCTCAGAAGAAGGGTTTACGGAATTGTAAATAATTCACCGTTTATTTATCCAATTCAAGTGCGGATTGAAGCAATTTGTACAGAATATATTGGGCTAAAAATCTGGTAATAAAGTAGTTTCCGAAAATAAATCCTTATTAGTAAAATTTAAGCATAAAGTTTCAGTTTTTTTCAAAAATTTGTCCGTTTACAAAAGAAAATTTTTCTATCAAGGAAAACTGTGAACATGACATAATTTTTTTTACAAATAGGCCGAAAGTACTTGTACTCACACGCCAAGTTCCAGACCTGGGACTTCGTTTCTCTTCGCTAAAAAAAATCCCAATTTTTTCAAAAATGTCAAAAATCGCACTTTTTAGGCTTCTCTGGTGGGGCACGACATAAAAATCTGAAGTTCTGGTTTCTGAGAGTATTGTATGGTAGTGCTATGCACAAGAAATTTCAGGATGGAGATTTGACTACAAGCTGAGATATGGCAAGGGCAACATGTCAAAAGAGTACTGCCAAACTATTGTTTTGTTGTAGTCACAGATAAGTATTTATCTCAGAGTGTCACTTAAATTTATGTTTTTGATTATCTTTAAATAATAGTAACAGAAAATAAAGCCCTTTGCAAAGCTTAGCAATTACTTAAAAAAAATAATTATGCCTAAGGCCATACATTTTGTATGGTTTCAGTAATTTTTGTTGTAAGTAATTTTAGTAACTAAAAGAAACCTCAGCACCTGAAACAAAAACAGAACAGGGAAAAAGAAAAGTTTTAATGTTGTCATAATTGTTGAGACATGATCAAACGTGTTAAAACACATTCTTACTTGTTGGTTTAAAAACCACAATTTTGATCTTTCTCAAAATTTTATTTGTAGGAACCAAGTCTTGTCATTTCTTGATAACTTGATTGAAGATCTTGGCCCTGTTGGCTCATAGAAATAAACTTTGAAATCACTATGTGCAAGTTCATTAATAATTCCTAGCTTACTTCTTATGCAAAAATGTCATTTTCTGCAGTATAAATTTTGAAAGGGCTTTGGATATCTTTACATTCTAAAAGTTACTTGTGGCTGATCCATGGTAACATCGTATAAGGTTTCATTTACAGGAATATACTTATGGTAGAAACAAGTTTCAGGGATTGCCAAGCAGCATTAAAATTGTAGTTTTTAAACCAACAAGCAGGAATGTGTTTTGAAACATTTGATCATGTCTCAACAAGTATGCCAACATTAAAAACTTTTCTCTTTTCCTATTCTGTTTTTGTCCCAGGTCTTGTATAAAAATATTTTTTTTCTTTATATAAAAGTGCTGAGGTTTCTTTTGGTTACTAAAATTAAAAAAAAAAAAATACTGAAACCATACAAAATGTAGACCTTATGCATAATTATTTTTAAAATTAATTGCTAAGCTTTGCAAAAGGCTTTATTTTCTGTTACTATTATTTAAAGATAATAAAAAAAAAATTAAATGACACTCTGAGATAAATACTTACCTGTGACTACAGAAAAACAATAGTTTGGCAGTATTCTTTTGACATGTTGCCCTTGCCATATCTCAGCTTGTAGTCAAATCTCCATCCTGAAATTTCTTGTGCATAGCACTACCATACAATACTCTCAGAATCCAGAACTTCAGATTATTATCTCGTGCCCCACCAGAGATATCTAAGCCTAAAAAGTGCTATTTTTGACAATTTTTAAAAATTTGGCATTTTCTTAGCGAAGAGAAACCAAGTCCCAGACCTGGAACTTGGCGTGTGAGTACAAATACTTTCGGCCTATTTGTAAAAAAAAAATATGTCATGTTGACAGTTTTCCTTGCTAGAAAAATTTCGTCTTGTAAACGGACAAATTTTGGAAAAAAACTGAAACTTTATGCTTAAATTTCACCAATAAGCAGTTAGTTTCTTAAACTACTCTATTACCATATTTTTAGCCCAATGTATTATGTACAAATTGCTTCAATCCGCACTTAAATTGGAGAAATACACGATGAATTATTTACAATTCCGTAAACCCTTTTTGTGAGAAAATTGCCGCAGACGATTAAACAAAGATGGCCGCCATGCACAAACAAAAAATAATAAAATTAAAATAATAGTCATTTTGAACTTCCATCATATTAGGGTTGTTGTACAAAAAATTTCAGATTTTTTAAAAATGGTCGAGCAACCAGTGCTGGACCACTTGAAATGGATTGACCCCTATATGTTTTGTACATAAGAGAAACGTGAACTCGTAAATCTCGAGAAACATATTTTATAAAATATATTTACGTTATATAAAGCGCTTTTGATTTCAAAATAAAAATTGAACATATTATAGTCTAACCGATATAAATAGACTATTTTGATGAAAATGCATTATCTAAATGACATAAATGCCATATTTCCTAAGCAGGGAAAGTCTATCTATGTCACATGATTTATTTTGTTTTTGTATGCATGGTATTACAAAAAGAGTGAAACCCGCTTCAATTTTTTACCCGCTGGAGATTAATAGGTGATGTAAATTGCAAAAATATATGTTTTTAAATGTCGGCAATAAGATTATAATGAAATGGCAATTTACTGTGTGCCATTATTTTTCAAAAGTTACACTTTTAAATTTGTGGAAATCTTCTCTAGATAAAATTGGTCGAATAGAACTTTTTGCTTTTGCTATAACAAAATCACAATAAAAAGAAAACAATGCTGCTCATCTGTATTTTTAAAACTGAATGAGCTATGCTTAATTAAAAAATCACATTGAAGGGTGGCCATATATAAAATTATATATGTAAATCTGTGTACTACTGTCAGAAAAATAAAACACTGAAGATAATACATATGACATTACCTTAAATAAAAGTTAATAGATGCATGCTTGCAACAATATAAGAGCAAAAGAAATCCAAAATATTTACCATAGCATTATTAAAAGAGCTATTTAATGTGTTGGTGATGAGAGAAAACACTTTAGAATGATTGTTTTGAATTGTTTGTGTTTTTATTTTTAAATATATTTCTAGAACTTAAAACTACATTTGTCTTTTTATATTATTTTTGTCCGTGTTATTTAGATATGCTCTGTTATTTAGATACTATTAAGATAATTTGACCTTATTTATAACTATTGGTTGGTGATGCAAGTTTTTCATATTTTTTAACTAATTTTTTATCTAAAAAAAGGCCATCATCAATTTTTTAATGGTTCCTATTTTTACGGATGAGATAGCATTTTAATAGCACGAAAAAGTGATATAACTAAGCCAACTGTTTTCCCTTTGGAGAGGCATGCGGGGCCTGAACACATTTGAGCTAGCGAGAAAACATTCATTTGATGTCATAAAGCACACATTGATAACGTCTAATTTTGAAATGAACATTAACATATTGTTCATTTCAAATAATAATATACCTGAAATAGCTCTGGTAAAGTTCTTGGCTGTTAGAAACTATGACAAACAATAGGTAAAGCGAAATCTTTCATTGTTATTAAAATTTGTATTGTTTGTTTAAATCCATCGGTGTAATTTGTTTATAATTTCTTTGTGAAGATAGTGTCTTTTGTTTAACAACAAACCATTTTCATGAGAAATCGTGTTAATCCTGGAGTCCTTCAGAGTAAAATAAATGAAAATGCAATATCCTAACAATATGGCCATCACATTAACGAAGCCCTGTGCATTCGCGCCCATGAATCGTTAAAAAGACAAGAATCGTTAAAAATACAATCAGAAATAATGGCGTTACTTTGACGTAATCATAGTAAAATCCCCAGATTTATAAATGAAATTTTGTGTTTTCTTTGGCCAGTGTAACGGAAAAATGTACGATTTCTTTGACAATGCTAAAAAAAAAAAAAAAAAAGCAAAATTTGTTATTCAAGGTGTTGTTACCGTCAGTTACTCATGGACATGGTTTTGCTTTATAATATAGACATTGTCCATACGCAGTTTCTTTTTGTGGCAACAGAAAAGGAAAAATGGATTTCAAAATGAAAAAAAGATAGCCAGTTTTATGATTTTTTGGCATTTATGATCTATAATTATTCCTGAAAAACACGATTTATGTCGGATTTTTTTCCCGTCGTCTATCACTGTGCTGAATTAAATGGCCATCGGCCGAATGGTTTAGGAGGAGTAGAGTAACAAAGAAACCATAGGAGTTGCCGCATAGGAGCCTCACTTCGCACATCTCAATAATTCAGTTAATTTGCAAGATATATTTATGTATTTTTTGTACACATTTTTAAACATGATATTTTTTTTCAAATTGATCAATTTTGTCTAGGGTGATTGGTGTCAGTGATGTAAAATACCCGGATATTTATTTTTAAGGGTAAATACCCATTTTGGGTATTTACTTGGGTATTTATTCTTCAATTAAATGTAGCTGTGAAAAAAGCACATTGCTGTTAGTTATAATGGATTACTCAAAAAGAAAGAAAATTTTAGAACTTTAGACAACGTAAAAGTCCTCATTTTTATAGAAACTCTACACTTTACATTTGAAAATTGAATTTAAATGTCTGTTTTTTGTTATAATAAAAATTGTAAAAAAAGCTAATGTATTTATTCAGTAATTTTTTATTAAAAAGTTAATTTAAATTACATTAGAGTAATAACAGGTGCACTTAAAACGCACAATACTACTTCAGCTAATGTGTAGCTACGTAGGTTACTCCAATAAAGGAGACATATTCCTATTCCTTAATACTTCTCACAAGACTTTTCTTTTCCGGTATTTTGAGTGCTATCTGATTTCATATGATGGCCAGTTCATAAATAAATATCATGTATACCTGTCTGTTTTAAGGTGCAGTCTGTCTAAAGAGAAAATGAATACTCCGTGCATTTTAATCACTAAATTTTCCCAGGAAACAACTAAAATAGCCATTTAAATGGAAATTATGTATTAATTTATTTTACATAAAGAAAAAAACCACGCTTAAGGCTGAATATTGATATCGAATACTGAAATTGTACCAAATTCTGAAATTTTCAATAAAAACACCTAATTTCGACTTTGTCGACTTTGACACCTAATTCAGGCTTTGTCGTTAAATATTTCAGGACATCAAATGGGAAGTTATTCAGTCAAGTGGTGCAGAAATTCTGAAGATTTATAATTTGGAACTCCTAATGTTAAATTCATTTTAATCATTTCAAAATAGATTGCAATGCAGGTAGTTTCTTAAGCATAATTCCAGAACTACTTTGCAGAATAAGCTATATATTTTTTTATTTACATATTAGTCTTCAGAAATCTATTTTTGTTACAAAAGATTCATAAACTACAATTCATAATATTTTCGAAAACATATATTTTCTAATTCATTTTCGAAAACAAAAAAAGGAAATGAAACTTATGAATTTTTTAACAGAAATCTCTTTCTAAAAGTTTCATTTATGATAATATAAAATTGCAGCTAATTTCGCCAACTTGTTCTTGAGCTGTGCTTAAAAAAAAACTACCTGCAGAGTTTCCCCTTGGTTTAAAAAAGGGCAGGGTGCTGCCGGCGTGAAAAGGGCACTTTTTTTTATTTTTAAGGGCATGTTTTGGATTCTTGAGCACTTTTTTGATTTTTAAAGTCACTTTTAATATTTAAAACTTAGATATCTGTTTTCAAAACAACATTCAGTTAGATTCTACTATGTAAGCAAATTTTTTAATGCAAAAAAGAAAAAAAGGCACTTTTTTAATGGAAAGACAAGAAGGGTGCTAATTCTTTGGATGAGGGGCAAGAGGGTTGTTATTTTGTAAACCAAAGGGCAGGCGGGGCACAGCGCCCTCCTGAAACTGCCTGGGGGAAACTCTGCTACCTGCATTGTAATCTATTTTGCAACAATTTCAAATGAATTCAATTCTAGGAGGTTCCAAATTAAAAAACTTAATAATTCCTAAACTATTAGACAGAAGGATTTCTTATTTGGTTCTAAGGTTAAAGTAAAGTTCACAGATAAAGCCAAATTTGATGTCAAAATTAGGTTCTCGTGTTAAAAATTTCAAAGTTTGATAGAGTTTCAATATAAAAATGTTCCTTAACCATATTTTTTGTGAACATAAATTGAGAAACACGCAATTTTTAGCCGTATTTAGCCCCACTCCCCTTTTCTGTAAATTTGGAATTTTTTTGTGTTTTGGCTAACTGTACCTCCTTGGATCACTAGATTTAAAATATCTGTTGCAAGATGGAGAGAACTAATGATAGATTTTCTTCCTTTTTTTGCAAATCTGTCCAGAATATTTTTTTTTTCAATAAAGATACAGGAAGTAGTTATATAGGCAATATATTAGGGTGTTAAGTTTTTCATATACTTAATGAATGTGGTGTTCACTTGATTGAAAGGAGTAAATTAATTGTACAGCTGGTTTAAAAATGTACACTGATTTTATTTATTTATTTTCAAAACGAATCCAAAACTTATCATCTAAAAGTTTTCAATTTTAGCTGATAAGCTTCTTCCCTAACTGCCATAATTTATAATAAAAACGTATCTTTTATCCTTTTAACCCTTTATAGTTCTTTGAAATAATAGTTTCCCGCCATAGTCTAATTTTTTCATTGTTGCTCTCTAAAGGGTTAATGCGTCTTATTAGTACTTTTGTGCATTTTAATGTATCATCCTACTCATTTCTTCTTACGGCTGAGTACTGGTATAGTCTAGTTTTTCCGTCACATTTTTCTGTTTTCGGAGAAAATTGCTGTTTAACTTTACAGAGTGCTACAATTCATACGATGCACATTCTACTTGTATTGCATTCGTCCACTACATGAAAAAAAAAAAACTTTCTTTTGCCCTCGTACTGGTTTGTATGACGGGATTATCTTCTTTTTTTATTGTGTATTTAAGAAATCTTTTTTGGTATTATGAGACAAAACTTTAGAAGGCTTTATTTTTTTAATATTAAAAACATATTTAGAAAAAAAAATCTCGATTTAAAAACAAAATTCAGAATAGCTTGATCGAGGTTTAATACGATGCAAATAAATTTGCAATTTAGTTTTTCCTGGCGATTTCAAGGAATCAATTTTATTTTATTTTATTTTATTTTATTTTATTATTATTATTATTTTTTTTTTTACCTTCGCGAATTTGACTGAACATTACATGTAAATGGTTACTTAGTTTGATGGTCCTCACTATACCAATAACATTTTTTAAAATAAATAAATATATAAAAAATGCTTAATTGACTCGTATCTTAAAATATCAGAACATAATAAGTGGAAAATTATTGCAAGGCCACTCAATTGGACACCATGCAGGTATTTTTCTTTAATTAAACTGAAAGCTACTATCATATTTGAAACATTCAAACCTATGTTTTCACGAATTTTTTCAAGATTATCATATTTTACAGCGAAATATGAAAATACCCAATTTTTGGGTATTTACCCGAGGGTTGGGTAAATACCCAGGTATATACCCAATAAACAATTAAATTTAAAAAATAAAAAAACCCGACTGCGTAAAAAGCGAACTAATTAATTATTTCTCATAAATGTCAAACCATTTTTTTAAATTCTTACTATTAGCTCACACTCTCGCTATATATATCTTGTTCAAATTTCCAATCGTTAATAAAATACTTATTATTCATCCAATCAAGCTCAAATAATTTTTTTTAAACTTGTAGTGGATAACACTTGATGTTAATCCAGTTTTTTCAAATATTAATTCATTAATTAAATTAAATTTTCAATAATCGAAAGAGCCCTCTTCTTGATCAATGTAATTTAAGACCGAGAGAGCCCTCTTCTTGATCAGGGCATTTTAAGCGCCACTCAAGTGGAAAGAAGAATGGGAGAAAAAAAATTCTCTTATTGACCTAAGTAGGTATTGACTTAAAATGTTTTTTTCATATTACTTGTTTATATTACTTACCTATTTTTTTTATTTATTTACTTGTACTGATGACTTTTAAGTTGTGTTACCCATCACACATGAAAATCAGAGAATACAGTGAGGCACAAAAGAAAGTAACCTATATTTATAACATTTTGAAAGGATTCTAGGAAGGCCAATAGGGCCCTTTAATAAGACAGCCAATAGAAATTGCTAATAAGAGAACCAATCAGTTTTATTTAAGTTAATGACGTGATAGAACCGAAACCAAATGATTTCATGAAATGTAATGTGCGATTACATCACTCTAACACCCGCCCTTAATCGCACATCAAATCTTAAATTCTAAAATTTAAATTTTGAAACTACATAATTTTAAAAGTTCATAAAATTTTGTTTTAGAAAGTGCTTTTGTAAGCATGTCAGCAATTTGATCTTCAGTAGAAATGTATTCTACTTTAATATCATTTCTACTGACAACATCGCGAATAAATTTCAACTTAATATCGATGTGTTTCATTCGTCCAAAATTATTTTCATTTGAAATACACTTAATACATGATTGGTTATCTTCATATACTGTAAGATTTTTAACACCCACAATTTTATTGGCGATACCTTTGATCCATAAAAGATCTTGAATTCCTTTGCTCAGGGCATTTATTTCTGACTCTGTACTTGACAGTGCATTACTCTTTTGTTTATTTACACACCATAACACAGGACAATTACAGAACATAATAATATAACCAGAGACAGATTTTCTGTCGTTTGAATTTGAACCCCAATCAGCATCAACATAAAGAGAAAGGTCCAAATCACTTAAATTTCCTTTCTTATAATTAATTTTAAATTTAGCATTACCTTTCGAATATCTCAAGATTTTCTTTAAAGCACACCAGGCAACATCAGTAGGTTGTTCCTGAAGTTGACTTAAGCAGTTAACTGAAAATAAAATATCAGGTCTAGATACGTATGCTAAACAGAGTAAAGAACCAACCAATTCCCTATATGGCCCATTAAAGCGATTACCTTTTGCAAAATTAGCAGCAGTCGCTTTAGTTTCAATGAGAATGGAACTGGGATTACAGTCCAGCATTTTGAATCTTTTCAATAACCTTAAAATATAGGACTCTTGATCTAAATATAAACCGTACGATGTAAATTCCATTCGGATACCTAAAAACTCGGATGCTTTTTCTGATTTTGACATCTGAAATTCTTTAGATAACATATCAATAATAACATTAATTTCTCGAACTTCTGAACCTGCAATCAACAGATCGTCGAAGTAAAGAGCCATAAATATTCTGTTTGAATTTACATGTCTTATAAAAATGCAAAATTCAGAATTAAGTTGTTTGAAACCTAACTTAATCACAAAATTGAGAAATTTTTGATACCACTGACGTGGGGCTTGCTTCAAACCATATAAACTTTTCTTTAGTTTACATTTTCTACCAGTACTATCATCATACCCCTTATGTTGGTCCATATAAATATTCTCATTTAATTCCCCATTTAGAAAAGCAGTTTTAACATCCAAAACAAAAACATTGAAATTTTCATTTAACATAATAATTAACACTAAACGCTAAGCAGGCATGCTTATAACAGGTAAAAATGTCTCAGTATAGTCCACTCCTTCTTTCTGCATGAACCCGCGAGCTACAAGCCTTGCTTTGTACTTAGCGTCTCTCTTTTTCCGCAGCACCCACTTGCAGGAGATGACATTTCTGTCTACTGGCAGCTCTTCTAAATTCTACACTTCATTTTCTCTTATGGACTCCATTTCTTCGTCCATAGCTTCTTTCCACTTTTGTTGTTCGTTGTGAGGGAGAGTATAAATGTCGTCAAAATTTAAGGTTTCTTCTTGAGTAAGCATTGCTTCGTAAATTACAGGTTCTGGAAACCTAACGGGATGTTTCTTATCTCTGGATGATTTTCTCACACTTTCTTCGGCCGGATTTTCAGTTTTTTCTCTAGATGGCAGGTAACTATCGATTACACTTTCTTGAAATTGGCTTTCGTCATCAGTCTCATTTTCATTGATGTTCCGGTATACATGTTCAAAATCATTGGAAGTTTTCTTCTCTTCGTTAAATTTAACATTTTTTGATATAATGACGCGTTTTGTTATGGGATCTACTAAGCGATAACCCATTGATGAATAGCCTATAAAAATCATTTTCTTGCATTTTTCATCTAATTTCTTCATTTGATTATTAGGTATCAGTGTATAGGCATCCCAGCCAAATACTCTAAGATTCTTCAAATCAGGATTATTTTTGTACTTTAAATAATATGGAGTGTAATTCTTAATGGATGCATTAGGCAGACTGTTGTTTATGTAGGCGACAGTAAGAACTGCAAAACCCCAAAAGCTTTTAGGCAAATTAGCTTCAAATAACATCGCCCGCCCTTTTTCTAAGAGACTTCTATTAGCGCGTTCTGATACACCATTCAAACATGGAGTATACGGTGGTGAAGGATCAATAAGAATACCCGCTTCATTTGCAAAAAGTCCTTCCGGCCAGTGCCGGGAGGAAGAGGTAGCTTTCATATTTCTTATTTTAAAAAAGCTAACTTATATCATTCAAACACACGAAGCTCAATTTAGTGGAAACCGAATATAGGAGATTCAATACTAATTTTTATCAATATAATGAATGAGAATTTTGCGAAATTTGTCAGCTTTATCCAAGCTGACACAAGCTTGACAAGCTCACTCACATCGGAATCGGTTGATATATCCGAGTACTGTCAAATGCAAAAAATCAGATTTTTCAAAATGTTTTTTCGAAAGATTTTTCGAAATTGAAATTGCTATATCCGAGCCATTTTTTAAGGTAAAGACAAACAAAAAATGCTCCTGAATCCTTATATCAAGGTCAAATACTTAAAAAGAAACCTTTTTCAATTTCTAATTTTTTTGCACCTCACTTTAAATATATATATATATTTTAATTTAATGGCCGCCATTTTAAAACAAGATGGCTGATGAATCTGGCCAGCGAATTTGGTCGAGGTATTGATGTTAACCATCCACATGCTTTCTTACATCGAAATAGGCGAATACGTGTGTTATCGCGTGACAAATACAAGATCGTTTCAAAATGTTAGCCATGCTAGAAATTCAAAGTGCTATAATTCAACCATTTTTTAAGATATAAACAAAAGAACAAATTTTCAGAAACAAAAACTGCTCCGGAATCTTTTTATCAAGGCCAAACACATAAAAAAAAATCTTTTTCATTTTCCAATTTTTTAATATCTCATTTTAAATTTTAAATTAATTTTTTTTTAAATGGCAACCCTTTTGAAACAAGATGGCGAATGAAGCTGGCCAACAATCTCGGTCGAGACATTGGTATGTACAATGTACAGACCAAGTTACATCCAAATCGGTTCATAAATACGCCTGTTATCGCGTGACAAAAATCAGGTCGTTTTAAAATGTCAGCCACAATAGAAATTCAAAATGCTATTACACAGCCATTTTTTTAGATATAGACGAAACAAAAACAGTTCCGGAATCTTTGTATTAAGGTCAAACATATAAAAAAAATCTTTTTCATTTTTCAATTTTTTGGCATCTCATTTTAATTTTTTTATTTTTAAATTTTTTTAAATGGCCGCCATTTTGAAACAAGATGGCGGATGAAGCTGGCCAACGAACTCGGTCGAGATATTTGTATGTACTATGTACACAACAAGGTACATCCAAATCGGTTCATAAATACGCCTGTTATTACGTGACAAAATCAGGACGTTTCAAAATGTCAGCCACGCAAGAAATTCAAAATGCTATAACTCAGCCATTTCTTAAGATATAGACGAAAGAAAAACTGCTCCCGAATCTTTTTATCAAGGTCAAACACATAAGAAGAAAATATTTTTTTTCAATTTTCAATTTTTTGGTACCACATTTCAAATTTAAATTTTTCTTAAAAATTTAAATGGCCGCCATTTTTAAACAAGGATGCGGAGGAAGCTGGCCAACGAACTCGGTCGAGACATTTGTATGTACTATGTATAAACGAAGTTATATCCAAATCGGTTCATAAATACGCCTTTTATCGCGTGACAAAATTCAGGACGTTTCAAAATGTCAGCCACTTTAGAAATTCAAAATGCTATAACTCAGCCATTTTTTAAGATATAGACGAAACAAAAACTGCTGCGGAATCTTTGTATAAAGGTCAAATACATAAGAAAAAAATATTTTTCCATTTTTAATTTTTTGGTACCACATTTCAAATTTTAAATTTTCTTTTAAAATTTTAAATGGCAGCCATTTTGAAACAAAACGGCGGATGAAGCTGGCCAACGAACTCGGTCGAGACATTGGTATGTACTATGTACACACCGAATTACATCGAAATCGGTTCATAATTACGATAGTTACAGTGTGACATAGGTCATATATATATATATATATATATATATCAATTTTGAACGGAGGGTAGTTTCGGGGTCTGGGGGTCATGATCGATGAAAATATACCAAAATTTTTTGAAATCGCTTTCCTTCGAACGGCTGCAATAGGTAGCTTTTTGTAATGAAAGCTACCTAATTTTAAAAGTTCACCATCAACATATTCTTTCGCGTTGTCACACCGAATTTTTCTTACTGTAGGATGAAGTTTACAGAAACCTTTAAGTTCACTTGCTGCATCACTCTTTAGTTTAAGCAAGCGAACTTTTTCAAAACGCGAATAGTCATCTATTAAAGTCATGAAATATTGCTCACCTGCAAAAGTCTCTCGTTCCACATATGTCCGTGTGAATCATCACTATTGGTTCGGATTCTCTTTTTCTGGGGCCTTTTCCAGTAGGTGTTGCACATAACTTTGAGCGCGTACATATTTCACAAAAATTTGTTGAAGTCGGCAATTCTAACAGTTGCACGAGTGCCCACATCTTCTATGCCACAAATCGCTAACACCAATATTTGAGTTGACAGCAGTTTTACTTTGTGGTAAAAAATTACTCACTTATTGATCGCAATTTTTCCGACGGCCAAACAATAAACTTTTGTTTTCTTTTTCAATGAAAACTTCTTCATTTTTGAAGATAATACAAAATCCAGCTGTCTCTATATTTTTCAGTGATATTAACTGTCCGTGTAAATTTGGAACAAAAAGTACACCTTTTAAAATAATGTGTACGTTATTAGATATTTCACCGCAAATGTCACCAATACCTTAAATTTCTAGAACTGCAGATATTGAAGCACATTTAATAGTTCCTGTTGCTGGTTTCAATGAGCTGAACCATTCCTTTCGCACATATGGGAAGTAGCACCGGAATCAATGATGAATTTATCGATATCTAAAATTCCAGCTGCGAAAGATATTTCGTAAGCTGAATGTTTTTCGTCCGAATTTGTTGTAGGACTAAATTTCGAATGTCTGCAGTCGCGCTTATAGTGACCGCTTTTGCCGCACTTATAGCATTTAGAAGTCTTCATTCTGCAAAATTTTGACGTATGGCCTCTCTTTTTAAAAAAATTCACAAATCATCTTCTTATGTGTAGCTGTAAAGCTAATGTTATCCAGCGAAGATTTAACGCAATAATTTTTATCGCTATTCTTTGAGTCATTCATCAATGCCTCAGCGTCTATTAATCTTTGAGTTACGAATTCTAAAGTTAAATTGATACTGGGTTGATTTTCTAACGCAACTTTAACCGCTTCGTAATCTTTCGGTAATGACATCAGAATGTACATAATAGAATCTGTATCCCCTACCTCAGCACCAGATATCTGTAAGTCCGTAATTAATTTTATAACTTCATCGATATGTTGTCTCATTGGAGTGTCTTTATTCTTTCTCATTGTGGCTAGTCTTTTTCGAGTTAGTATTTGATTAACAGCTCCTTTAGCTTCATACGTACTTTGAAGAGTTTTCCATACTTTGCACGCCGTATCCTGTTTTTGAAGCGAAGCTAAAATTCGATCATCTAGAAGCGTTAGCAATAGCGCATAAGCCTTTTTTGATTTACTTATTTCTTCAGTTTTTGATAAATCTGCTTCTCTTTCTAAATAATCGTCCAATTCTTTTGCAGAAAATATTGCATTTACCCTTCTGCTCCATATTGGAAAGTTATTCCCTTCAAATGCCGTGACTGCAATTTCTTTTCCGTTTAAAGCCATTACTCGTATTTTCTCACTGAACAGAGATAAACCCTGAGCAATAAATCCTAGTGTGATTGACCTACTTTTGCGATCAACGCATTGAAATCTCAGAAAAGAAGTAGAGAGAGAATTTTCTCGTAAACCACGATCTGCTGTTAAAAATTCTTGTTGAAATGTTGCAGCGTTGAAAGATAAGGCCGTTTGATCGTTTTATTTACAGAAGTTTTATTTACAGAGCCAATCACACATGAAAATCAGAGAATACAGTGAGGCACAAAAGAAAGTAATCTATATTTATAACATTTTAAAAGGATTCTAGGAAGGCCAATAGGGCCCTTTAATAAGACAGCCAATAGAAATTGCTAATAAGAGAACCAACCAGTTTTATTTAAGTTAATGACGTGATAGAACCGAAACCAAATGATTTCATGAAATGTAATGTGCGATTACATCACTCTAACAGTATTTTATGGCCGCCATTTTGAATTTATAAAAACAAAACCTAGCCTACAACCATCGGTCCGTTAAGACAAATTGATAGAGACCTCATTCATTAAAATCCATCCAGCCGTTGGGGTCTTTCGGAGGTATAAAGAAATCCACATACACAGATACGCGTGAAACACATAACCCTTCTTTTCAGTCGGGTAAAAAACAAATACCTACCCGCTGGGTTTTTATCCTTCTCACATCACCGATTGGCGTACTACAAAAATTGAAAAGTGTAACTTTTTGCAAATGAATAGGAGGATTATTTTATTAGCAGAAACTTGCTCTGGCCCCACTTTGAACATTTTTGAAATACTACTATCTTTTTATCTCTAACAGGCAAACAATAAAAGCGTGTTTCAACATTTTTGATGTTCGGAGGAATTGTTTTACTTTTTAAACAAATGTAAATGATTTATAACGTACTTTAAAATCTACTGCTTTTTAAATTAAAGAAATATATTTTGAACCAGAATTTTTTAATGAATGAAATGAAGTAGATTTCAAATGACTGCCACATAATGGGAAAACACATTTTATTAAATCATTTTTCATGTTCAAAGTATGCTTTATTATTTTAAAATGGTGGGAGGTTAAAAAATATGCTTATAACTTTAATTTCGTGATTCATTTTCACGATATATGCACGATATTGTCACGATAAATGTATATCAAATACGTTAAAAGTAATAGTAAAGAATAACATATTAAGATAAAAACTATTTGAGCCATTATAATAATTATAAACGCAATCTATTTATTACTTTACCTTTATCAATTTTCTAAATCAAATAAACATCACTATGTCAGCATGAAGAAAGTTCTAAAATGCATGAATTTTGAGACAACTGTTACAGTGTTGTAATCGTAAAAAAACCAGTGAGTATACACTGTAAAAAAAATAATGCCAGTTTTCCGGTAGGAATCGGAAAAATAGTTGCCCTTATCGTACCGGAGTAGTTTCTAGCCCAGCATGGAATAAAATCCGTAAAATCGAAATAAAATTTGTAAAATACCATTTTACTGACTGTTTCCTTATGTTTACGGATTTTATTCCGAGCCGGGTCGGAAATTATTCCGGTACGATAAGGTCAACTATTTTTCCGATTCCTACCGGAAAACTGGCAGTATTTTTTTTTACAGTGTACGCTATAGGCAGAGAGTATAATCTAAAGTCATCAACGTCATACCTACAGTATACTCTATAGCTTTATTTGAGAAACAGGGGGTATACGGCGCTTCTTAAAAAATTCCAGAAGGTATACGGCGTATACCTCCGTATACCCTCCACTACACCCCTGTACTGTTATCTATAAAGAATAACAAACTTATATCTAAAAAAGCCTTCCTTCTTTCAGTAGTTAGTAACACTACAAATAATATTTAATTTCCAAGAACGTTATATGAGGGGCTCACAGCCATAGTAGACCACTGGCTGTTAAAAGCTAACACCGTCCAACCAATAAGGAATCTCTCTGCCTACTGTGAACCCCATCAGAGTAAGATCGGCAAGCTCAGAGGTCAGAATAAGATGACCAAACTACGCAGGAAGCCAAATGCTTGTTTGACTCGTTTTCCAATGTTTTGTGATCAACTCATAAAACTGCTACAGAAAGCAGTGGAGTGGCATATCTAGGCTTATCAGTTCAATGAAAGGGGGCGGCGGGATGATATAAAGAAAAACTTACTAAAACAAAATTGAAAAAGACCGGGTAATTTTCCTTTTTTAGCAGGTTTTTATCAGGTAACGCAAATCTAATACAATTACATCTGCTAAGACGAAATCACATGGGACCAAACGAATTCCGTTTTAGACAGATTCCGGTCTTACAATAAATGTGCAGATTCCCAAAATATCGAAGGACCCAGCGGCTTCTAAACCCAAAAAATCCAGTGGCCACAGTGGTGCATCCAGGATTACACTTTGGAGGGGGCTAGCATATTTTAGAGACATATGTGCCCAGATCTGGCCTGGCCCGCTGCCGAGCTCTCTTTCTTTCATTTGATGAGACGTGCCGGATCAGGTCCTGACTTAAATTTTTTCTGCTGACTTGAGCAGAGTCGTAACCAGCCAGATAAAGCTCTGGAAAGTTTTGGTGGGGCTAATTCTGAATGTTTTTAACATGTTAAATAATGAAATAGTGTACTTACATATCTTAGTTTTTGCGATTTTTTGGTGTGTTTCTACATTTGAATAGTTTTACAGTGCGTTTGCAATCAAATGATTTAAAGTTTTATTATTAATTACCAAAATATTATGAAGGTTAAAGAGAGTAAGAAGTTGCACGGGATATTAAATGTAAGTAAATTTTAAACATGCTAATATTTTGAATTTCTTATTAAAAGAGAAAAAAAAAACGGTTTTTTAAGGACCTATTAAAAATAGTAACACTCTTCCATAATATTAAAAAAAAAATGTCTAGTCTGGGAGGGGCTTCAGCCCCCTTAGCTCCCCCCGTGGATGCGCCAATGAGTGGCCACATTGTGAAACAAATGCATAAAAACAATAGTGTTTATATGGGGGAAAAATAATATAAAAAAAACCCCTCAGGAATTCAAAGTGAAAATTTTGAAATTGGATGTATGACATGTATGTACATGGGTAATGATATTAAATGAGACGAATGATTTCTAGTTTTTGAATATATTGCAACATGTAATGAGCACCTGAGAAAAAAAAATGTAGAGTAATTTTTCTTTTTTTACTGATTTCAGTTTATATATGTTTTTGCCCTAAACATGTAACAATTTGTTCGCGCGACCTTAATTGATTTATGTACTTGAAACTGTAGCATATAATTTAATTAATATTTCAACATTAAAAAAAATCAGTATTTTCATTTTTAATATTTGATATAAAAAGTTTAATTCTAAATTAAAATCTAAAGTGTGAAATATGACTCAATGAATTTATTATTGCTGTTGCGATTCATTGCTATGAATTTTCATATTAATAAACAATAGTGCCAATTTTGAATAGTATTTCAAATGAAAATATGACTATTTCGATAAGTGCAAAAGCTATTTAAAAAAAAAAAAATCTATCAAAATTGGTGTTTTGAAACAATTTTTCAGCACAGACAAAGCGAAAATAAGGTCCCCATGAGACATGAATCATACATGACAGTGGCGTCAACTTTTCAAAAATATTGAGTGGGCTCAAAACCATTTTAGTAAAAAAATGGCACGGCCAGTTTGTTTTTCTTTGACGGGTGGACAAATTGTGAAAGATGTCAACTCAAAGTCAAGTTATCATGTTTTAATAAAGTTGTAATTTTATCAAATTATATTCTCGCGCATTTTTCTAGATAAAGACACTAATATTTATAATTTCATCATACTATGAATATAACTACAAATTGAAAAGGCAAAAAGTTAAACATGGAGCAAAACATTTCAGTCATTTGGGATTTATAGGTGTCAGTCAGAGAATGAAAACAGATGGTCATTGGTAAAGTAAATTTTGTTCCAGGCTGAAAAATAAATAATGAAATAATAATGAAAAATGTAATGAAATAGAAAAAATAGAAATTGGACACGCTAGGAGGGAAAATTATTGGGTGGGCTTGAGCCCCACGGGCCCATATAAGTTGGCGCCCCTGCACATAAACCAAGATGCAATTGCAATGCATTTATTGAACAATAAAACACGACATTCGATTCGAAAGTACAATCTGCTAATTTCATACTTTTATGTTTAAGAATGAGTTTGCAAATGTCAGAAAATTTATCACCACTGTTAACCTTTAGTCTAGAATTGCAAAAGTTTTAACAATTCTTACGAGTATTTAATATACAAAAATATTTTTAAATGTAATTCGCATTTTTAGGTAAACGCATACTCTAATGGGTATATTTTCACATATTCTGTAATACAAAAAAAGGAACACCCGCAAAGGGGCTGTGGCAGCTGTAACGCAGCTGGGCTTCGCACTTATATAGGGCCATCCAATGAGACTAAAGCCACACCAGTGGCCAAGAGGTTCTGCTCTCGAAGCTGATAGACGGGAGGTGCTGGGTTCGAACACAATCGCGCCCGTCGGCCTAATCGTTCAGAGTTTTCCGTGGCTTTCTTCGAATCTTGGATTTCCTTGCGGTAATACGGGTTAGTTTCCCTTGGAAAGACCCTCACGGTGAGCACCCCCCCCCCCCCCTTGGGCCTATATCCCTCGTGTTGATAATTGGCCATCATAAACATAACCATAGAGAATAAAGAACATTTTTTTCTACATGAAAAACATAATAAAGAATTAAATAAACAATTGAGGTCTTAAATAGGTTTGCACTATGCCCTGCACCTAATGAGATCTAAATTCTTTTTTATTTTACCTTTAAGGCGAAGGCAAGTCCTGTACAACTGTATACTTAAATGCAGATTATACTTAATCTCCCCCCTCCCTCCCCACCCTCCCTAAAAAAAAACACATTTAACAGTGACAGATTTTCTGACATTTGCAAACTCATACTTAAACTTAAAAATATGAAATTAGCAGATTGCAATTTGGAATCGAATGTCGTTTTCTATTGTTCGATAAATGTATTGCAATTACATCTTGGGTTATTTGTGATTCATGTCTCATGGGGGCCTTTTTTTTCGTTTCGTCTGTGTTGAAAAATGTCATGTGTGATTCATGTCTCATGGGGACTTTATTTTCACTTTTTCTGTGCTGAAAAATTGCTTCAAAACACCAATTTTGATATATATTTTTTTTAAAATAGCTTTTGCACTTATCGAAATAGCCATATTTTCATTTGAAATATTACTCAAAATTGGCACTATTGTTTATTAATATGAAAATTCTTAGTAATGAATCGCAACAGCAATAATAAATTCATTGAGTCATATTACACACTTTAGATTTTAATTTAGAATTAACCTTTTTATATCAAATATTAAAAATTAAAATATCGAATTTTTGTTTTAATGTTGAAATATTAATTAAATTATATACTATAGTTTTAAGTACATAAATCAATTAAGGTCACGCGAGCAAATTTTTACATGTTTAGTGCAGAAACATATATAAACTAAAGTAAGACAAAATAAAAAAAAAAAAGAAAAAAGAAAAAAGAAAAGAAAAAATTACTGTACATTTCTTTTTTTTCTCAGGCGCTCATTACATGTTGCTAAATATTCAAAAACTAGAAATCATTCGTCTCATTTAACATCATTACCCATGTACATACATGTCACACATCCAATTTAAAATTTTTCACTTTGAATTCCTGAGCGTTTTTTTTTTATTATTATTAGTTTTCCCCCCATATAAACACTATTGTTTTTATGCATTTGTTTCACAATGTGGCTACTGGATGTTTTGGGTTTAGAAGCGACTGGGTCCTTCGAGATTTTGGGAATCTGTACATTTATTGTAAAACTGGAATCTGTCTAAAACAGAATTCGTTTGGTCCCATGTGATTCCGTCTTAGCAGATGTAATTCTACTATTGGAATTGCGCTACCTGTTATGACAAAAACCTGCTTAAAGCGGAAAATTCCCCTGTTTTTTTTCAACTATTTCTTAGTAAGTTTTTCTTCATATCACCCCCCCCCCCCTCTTTCATTGAACTGATAGGCCTAGATATGCCACTACACTGCTTTCTGTAGCAGTTTTATGAGTTGATCACAAAGTCCACTTTGAAAAAAAGAGATAGTCCCTTTAGAAGGTACATAAAATCAGTTTTATTCACTCCCACAGTGAACCAAGTCTGTACATAGATGACATATATGATAAAGTATGTGAAAACACGTTCGGTTCACTGTGGTAGTGGATAAAATAGATTTTATACACTTTCCAAATGGACTATCTCATTTTTCTTCAAAATGGGCTTGGTCTACAATGGTTGTGAAGCCCTCATATGTCACATTACTTTCGTACAAGAAATTGTCATTGCTAAATTTAGGTCAAGAGATTTTGATAAGTTTTAGGTCATAATTTTTCATTTTTTCCTCCCAGAAAGAAGTTAATTACTTTCATAAATATTCAAAAATAAAACATTAGGACTTTTTAAGAAAACAGCCATCTGATATTCTAATTTCAAAATGTTAACAAAATTTAAAAATTTAAAAAGTACTTGGTTTCAAATTTACAGTTTTGAAAATCAGGCACAGTTTGATATGATAATACTTTGCAGTTTGCATTATTGAGACATATTTATATCCAAACTAAACAGCAGATTTGAAAGAGTTCACAGAAAGAAAAAAAAAGTTAAAGTGCATATTTTTAAGAAAATAAACCCAAATCCTGACTATTTACTTCTAAAATTGTAAAATACTACTGGGTGTTAAATTTGTTCCGTTACGAAATGTTTGGGATATATTTAGATGTAAAAGACAGTTAAGACAGTTGACAGACAGATTCCAGTAGTAGAAAGCAATGCTCTTCTTAAAGTTTTGTATTTCAAAGCAATTTATGAGAACCGCTGAAATCCAGTAGACTTCACAGACATAAAGGAAATAAATCAAAACTGAATATTTTGAAAGCTGTTCATTCACACATTGAGAAATAGATGGTTAATTTTAGAGCTGAAAAAATATGGATCTCAAATCTTTCATCAGTAACACCATATTTTTTTTATTTCTATCCTTTGACAGATTTATTTATGCTAACTACTTCTTGCTTATATGTCAAACTGAAAGAAAGCTGTTCCGCACTTCAAATTTCATAATACTTTTACGCAACTATATATGGACAGCTAGCAATTTTGCATATATTTAAGATTTCTTTAAGCAAGCAATAGATTTCTTTAAGAGACTTTTCTTCATCGTTTTCGCTGACTCTTTACAGTCTGTGTAGTAGCGACATGTTTTAATTAACCAATTTATACAAATTAACCTTCAAATATGTAATTCATCTTACGTTAACAATCCTGAAATAAACAATTAAATTAAAACAATAAAAAAACCTGACTGCGTAAAAAGCGAACTAATTAATTATTTCTCATCAATGTGAAACTATTTTTTTTTCAATTCCTGCTATTAGCTGATACTCTCGCTATATATATCTTCTTCAAATTTTCAATCGTTAATAAAATACTTATTATTCATCCAATCAAGCTCAAATAATTTTTTTTTAACTTGTAGTGGGTGACACTTGATGTTAATCCAGTTTTTTCAAATATCAATTCATTAATTAAATTAAATTAATTAATTTTCAATAATCGAGAGAGCCCTCTTCTTGACCAAGGTATTTTAAGACCGAGAGACCCTCTTCTTGATCAAGGCATTTTAAGCGCCACTCAAGAAGAAAGAAGAATGGGAGAAAAAAAAATTCTCTTATTGGCCTAAGTAGGAATTGACTTAAAATATTTTTTTTTTATATTACTTACCTATTTTTTTTATTTACTTGTATTGATGAATTTAAGTTGTGTTTAATTGTTAGTTCCTATCTATAAACACTGTTTTGATGAGGTCTATAGATGTCTATGATGGTTAGAGTTGCAGTAAAGCAAGAGATCCTACATACACAACTTCCAGGTTGTATAATATTTTAACGGAGCTTCTGACTGCAAAATAGTCAATGAAACATCGTCTTCATTTTAAAAGACCTATCCAATGATATGCCACTCAATAGGGTGCGTAAAAAATATTTTTCGTCTCTACCGCCATTTTGTATTTTACGGCCGCCATTTTGAATGTATAAAAACAAAACCTAGCCTATAACCATCGGGCCGTTAAGACAAATTGATAGAGACCTCATTCATTAAAATCCATCCAGCCGTTGGGATGTTTCAATGGTATAAAGAAATCCACATACACAGATACGCCTGAAACACATAATCCTTCTTTTCAGTCGGGTAAAAAGCCGTCAGCAGTCCTGATAGCAGTGGATGCCGCCTCGGAAGCTGCAGTCTCCCGGGCAAACATAAATGAACAGGAGCTCGATCATGAATGATAGACACCAGTACACCCTTAATCAAGCTGCAGTTCATTTCTCTTTGACCGGGGGATGCTTCGGCCGCAAAGGCTGCATACACCTCTAAAAGGGCAATTTCCGACTGCTTTTGTGATTTATAAAGTAAGATCAATTGCATATTTGAAAGTGATCTTGTATAAAATGGTTAACTAAAAAATGTCACTGCTCCCCGGACTGTTATATTCCTTGATCGCAATCCAATTTCGGCGCAATACTAGCTTAATATATGAGTAATATTAGGCCCAGTATTGGAATATTTGCATTTCGATAAGCGATAAGACATAGTCAACATTTACCCAATATTGGTTAAATGTTGATTGGCGATTTTTGCTTTATATTCTAAAAATTTTCATGGGTACCAATGGTTACGGATTGTGAAAACCATTATTTCCAAATAGTAATATTCACTTTATTTAGTCACAACATTCTGAGGTTAAATAAGGAGAAGATTGCTGTTCGGAAACAGTAGTATTCAAAATCTGTAATATTTGGCCCATATGAGTTTCCGACGCAAATTAATAAATGCAATTTGGGTGCAATATCGCTTCATAGATTGTTTATGAAGTTATTTTGAAAATTTTTATTGAAATCTAGGTTCCTTATTTGTTTGTTGACACAGGAAAATTTTTTGAGAGTTTTCAAGTAAAAAATACATAAAAAATTTTTAAAATAAAACATTTGCAGTATCAAAACAGGCATGCTATTTATGATGTGTATTTATTTATCCATTTATTTTTTGTATTTTTAATATTTTATAACTGTTAGAAACGTATTATTCCAATTTTCTCCGAATATATGCATTGTGTGCAATCTAAAACGCTATTGAATCATCAAAACGACAACAAAGGGGTAATAAAACGGAACAGGAAAAAAATCATATCAGTTAATATCCAACAAAACAATCTTAGTTCCATTTTTAAAAAACTGATCTGTAAAGTTGGTTTATTAATAAATATCACTTAATAAGAAATGCAACATGAGGATTTATACTGCTACGATACGCATTGTACCTCTGAAATGTATTCACTAAATATATCAATAAAAATAAAATGAATTGAAAGAAATAATATTAATTTTTGCGTTAAAAACATCATAAGCTCAGCACAATAGTTTTCCAATTTGTAGCTGAAGATTGACTGTCATTGTATGCAAAAACACCTAATCCTTTTTTTTCTGGTTAATAAATTTTAAATTTTTTTAGAAACAAATGCCAAAAGTGTCAAAAGAATCATGTAACCCTACAGAAATAATCTTATTTGCAGATTCACTGACATACAAATAAATTGGTATTTTATTTTTAAAGAAATATTCTGTTGTTTGTCTGTATGCTGGTATATTTTATAAAACAATAATATATATATATATTTTAAAATAAAAAGAAATAGATAGTACAAGGCAAAACATAGCAGCATGAATTCACGATAGAAATATTCTTACGATGCCTGAGTAAATGTTTATTACGCCACTTGCTTATAGATAAAGTGATATATTAAAAAAAAAAAAAAAAAAACATTCTGTTATTTACTTGGACATTGAGAGATAGAGAAAAATTATAAAATAAGCACACATATTAGAAATACAGGTTAGCGAACTCCACAAGTGCACGTATTCAAATAGGCGCATTTTTATAAACATTGTTCACATATTATTATCGAACAAATAATTAAAAGAAATGAGGAAATGAAAATATCCAATCGTACTGTTAACTGAAATAAGTCGTTATGTGTCTGTTTACGGAAAGTGGTGAAAATCACGAGGGCCGGTTTTGCGCGAACCACCCTCAAGTTTTCAAGAAGAGTATGCACAAAAAGGGAAATTAAAATTTCAATTTTCTAATAAGAAATTAAAATATATATACTATAAAAACAAATACATTCCATTTCCCCCAGGTTAACATTAGAGATCAAGATGGTTTGAGGTCTGAATAATCTGCAGCCTCAGATGTTAACCAAGCTCTGAAATGCAAAAATGTGATAAAACAGGGATATATGGAGCCTATTTACTGCAAAATTATTAAGCAAATTTACATAAATACTTCCTTCAGACGGTCCAATCTTATGGCCATGAAATTATTAATATTTTGGCTGTTTCACTTCCGGCAAGGAACTGAAATTTATGGGAAATAAATCTTGAAATTATCTTCCCTATGTAAGGAGTACTGTTTACTGAGACAAATCTTATCTAGGTATTTTTAGATTTTGAATCAGTCATTCCCCTTTTTATCCCTCGTGTGTTTTCTTACGTGAATCGAGTGATATGACGTAATTAGGAAGTTATTTAAATGGAGGTAAGCCAGAGCAAAACTAACCCCGTAGCCGCTTTGGCCGTCATCGCCTGCTGATTGCATCTTGATTACAGACACAGGCATTACCAGAGAATGGTTTGTTAATCTTGCTCCGTTTTTGACATTTTTTTCTAATGCAGAATCTTTCCTCGAGCTACAAAATTCACTTGTCGAGTAAATATTCTACAGTGTGTTAATGTTTACACAAGCTTTTTACTAATGTTCTTTCATATTCTAACTGCTGGAAAGTTGTATTTCCTCGAGAAATAATTTTGCGTATTGTTGAAATTATTTACAGGAAACTTTCTTAAATTAATATATCTTTCCCATAATTGATTATCATGAATAATTTCCATTTTCATTTGGAAAGAACTTAAACTATGGAAAAATAGGGAAGGGGCTCAGTCAGCTTTTGCATACGATGGTAAAATAGACACCAGGACTTCAAACCTGCCGGAACCTCGAGCTTAAAGTATAGGATAGTTATAAAGAAATTTTGCCGCTATATGAAACCCTATACGGCGCTCCGCTCAACGAACCGAAATTGAATGCAATATATAGTTATTTGAAGGTATGAGCTCGATATTGTGGTGAACAAGAACAATAGAGCTTTGCACGGTTACTGTTACAGGGAAAATTTTCGAAATGTTCGAAAGGAAATTCCCACTTTTTTCCATTCCAAAATGATCAGCGTATTTAAAAACTATAAATGGCGTCGGAACTATACATGAGGATCTCCTCTGTGGAAAACCTTTAAAAGTTAGCGTGAAAACTTGTAAACTCAGTAAATTTATTTCTTTACTCTCATCTCTGTTGATATTGGTTGTTTACAATGTTTTTCTTTGCATGTGTCCTACATCGCCGTTTTTTGTGCTACATCTACCGTTCAAAAGCCATTTTTGGTTTTTAAATACACTGATTATTTTGAAATGGGAAAAAGAGTCTGTAGACAAAGTTTCTTTATGATCTCCCTGTATAGTTCAAGCTATTATAATAATTCAAGCTTGAGTCAGGATACGAACTCTGAATTTCTTGACTAGCAGCAAGCCATATCACCGCTAGACAAGAAGGCGAGAAAATTACATTACATAAATCTGTACAGCAAAATTCAGTTTATAAGTGTATGTTTAATATAATTTCTGTAGAACTGTAAAACTTATGAGCATCTACTTTTAGTAAAAACTCATATGTTTGTTTAACTATTTTGTAAATATACGAAGGTAGGCTTATAATAAATGCACACATACTTGAAGAGCGTGAACGACCTTCAGAAGCGTGCCTGGTGGCATGTGGAAGTAACATTCCCCCTCTATATGAATGCGCATATTTCAGGTCGTTGAATTCATCCAGTGTTTTTTGAGAAGCAGAAGTATGGAGACGTGTTCTAGTGCTTTGACAACGCGAGTTAAACATCGTTCTGTTATCGAATTTTTATCGGCTGAAAAAGTGACTCCTACTGAAATTCATCGTCGTTTAAAAGCTGTTTATGGTGACGATGGTCTACTGTAAATCGATGGGCAATAAAATTTCGTGATTGCGATCCTGGAAAAGTTGATGAAAAACGAAGCTGACGTCCGATCACTGCCACAGAGATAAACATCGCAAACTGGTTTACGATTTGATTCAAAATGACCAGCGAATCCCACAAAAGCATATCGCAAACCATATTGGAATATCCAAGGAACGTGCTAGCTTCATTATTGAACAATTGGTACACACCTCGCGCTCAACTGTAGAGGCTCTGCGAAAACCGCAGTTTGAACCGATTCCACACCCTCCTTACTCCCCTGGTCATACTTCTTGTGATTTTTTTTCTTCTACTCAAGAGAGACCTCAAATGGTAATCAGTCCATCTAGGAGTATGAGGGGAAGTCGTGACTCACTATTCGCAGCTGTCGCAGTCGCAGCTGTCGCACAGTCGCAGCTGTCAAGTCCTGTATTCGATAAATGTCGGAAGAATTTTTTTCATTGACGGAATAAAAAAAACTTGTTACAGGTTGGGAGAAATGTGTTAGCCTTAACGATGACTATGTGGGAAAAAATATATGATTTTAAAGCTTAAGAATTGTACTTTAATGTATTTTTTGCCCGATCTTGCTATTTGTTTTATTCGTGCTCTACAAGCATGTGTGCATTTTTTTTCAGCCTACCCTCGTATATAGCTTCTGAATTGTTTATATTCTTAAGTGTTTTTTCATCAACAATTCTTGTTCAGTCACAGTGATGATATGATTATATCAATTCACATCTCACACTCGTTCGTAAAAGGACACAATTCCAAAAATGTTGCTTTTCAGAAAAGGCGTTGTTAAACCTGAAAACAAATACTTTTCTGAGCAAAATGGCTTACAAAATAATAATCTTTGAATCCAGGGTCAAAAGTCCGTTATTTATATGAGACAGGTTACAAAATGTTTATTTGATGATTTGTTCACAATAGTGTGCTTGACATTGTCAGGCGTGAAACTAATATATCGGTCGGTCGTATTTAAAGGTGAATAAATGTTTTTCATAAGAGATTGGAATATAACATTGTTACTCAGGTACATTACTACTTTAAAACTCACGAGTTTTCAATTGTTACACTTTACATACAAAGGTGTGATACAAAAACGTTTTAAGTATTTTTAATTAGATTCACAATAAATTTTCTCGATATTTTTTTCTTTTCAAAGACGTAACGAAAACAACCGTATAAATAAGATTTTTTAGCCACTAAAAATAAAAAAATAAAATCAGTAGTAATTACTTGTAGGTTTTGTTTTGTTACTTTAACAGTCAAACAAAAAAAAATCCCTTATTTCGAATTAAAATACCTATCTATGGTTAAATCTCATTATTTCGTGGCTGGCATTTCAAAATAAAGCAAAATCATATATGAATTTATTATATTTGCATACCATATGTATATGTTTATTTTCCTAAATAAAATCAACGTATTAACCGCAGTCTGCGACATACTAAGCTAGATATATTTGAGTAAGGCACGAGAAATACTAATTTCAGTTACTAGAGTTGTCAGTTTTATCCTGCTAGAAAGATTTGCACCTGTTCTGTATCTGAGACAAATCTAAAGAGCCCATGCACTGTAAAGATATGTTATTGTTGAGCAGTCTATTCTTATTTGAAGTAGTTCTTCAAAGAAGCATATTAGACTAGAAAAAAAAAAGATCTCGGAAATATCCTTTTATAAAACTCACAACTCTATGACTAGGGTTCAGTGATATATATATATATATATATACATGACGCTGGCTAAGGAATGGGGATAGGGGAAGACTCTCTCTTTCAAAACTGATAAATTTATTTAGACTTAGCAAATATATAAGGGTGCTCAATTGAAAAGTGGACAACTCACGTAGCGACGTTATCAAAGTTGCCGAACTGGTTTTTCATTTGATTTTCACTTCGCGCAGGGTTAGTGGCGCATTAGACAAAGTTGCGTCGTTTCGACAGAGGTTGTGTGTGTGTAACTGATGGCTAAAACATAGGGTGAATAGGATGGAAGCGTCCAGAGTTGAGCAGAGAGGCGTAGTGCTTTTCTTGGTTGCTGAAGGGGCAACGAACGCAGACATTTTTCGCCGAATGAAGCATGTTTATGGTGAACACTTTTTAGGCCGTACAGCTGTGAACAACTGATGCAAGAGTTTTAGGCAAAGCAGACAGACAGTCAAAGATACACCGAGACCAGACCTGGTCCGCGCTGCCATCACCAATGCATCAGTCTCCGCTGTCGATGAAATGGTTAGAAATAACAGGCGAGTGACGACCCGTAAAATTTTGGAACAAACGAGGTTAAGATGGCACTCCGAGGACAACGGTTTATCTCGGACGACGAAGTGAAGCATAGGGCACGAACATTCTTCCGAGATCAGCTCCAAGAGTTTTACGCCAGGGTTATCAACCTACTGTTGACACGATGGGACAAGTGCCTAAACAAATACGGTGATTATTTTTAGAATTGTAATAAAATACGTACTTCTACACTCTGTGTCAACTTTTCATTTGTGAACTCCTTATACAAACTTATTTGGCAATTTTTTTTTAACATTTACCTTTAAAATAACATTTATACTGTAAAACATCTGAAAACAAGAAAAAAAATCCAGTTTTACGCCACTTTTCATCTTAGCACATACACTATATGACCAAAAGTGACCGGTCACTTGCGATTTTAGACGTTTTGTTAAATATCTAGAAAAATACATGAAAAATTAAAATGAAACTTCAGATGTGTAAACAGTATATTATACGTTATATATTTCCGCAAAAATTTTCCCCCAAAACCCCATACGGGACCGTCAACAAACTGAAAAAGAACAACTATCTTTTGGATAACCCTGTAAAAACTAATGTAGCAAAAGCGTTCAATTTCGAGATTATTCATAAGTGGCTTATTGTAATATACTATGTTCATTTTTATGAGGATAGCATGTATACTCGTAGAGAAATTAAGGTTTTTATAAAAACAGTCCCAAATTTCGCCAAGTTTTTTGCTTATAATTTGCAGAGTTCTTAATATACAAAAAAGTTCTTTTTAGAAAATATGACGAACAACATTTTACACAATACCCTGCAATCAGAATTAAAAAATAATAAAAATTGTATGAAAAATGAGCAGGTTTACTGAAAAATGTTTCACTGCGCATGCGCGAATGCAATAAAAATCAGTTTCGAGCCCCATGTAAATACTAATTCTGCATCTTGCAATTTTTTAAATACATGAAATGAAAGAACATACTTGTATCTTTCGTCCCAATAAAAACTGTGTTTTAAAATCGTATACATTTTAAGACATTAAATTTTGAAAATAGTCTTTTTTCTTCTTTTTTTTTTCAATTTATCATCCCGAGAACCTTTAAATTAGTTTGTTTTTAACAATTTGAGGTTTATTCCTCTTATACTGCTACTGGACATTGCATTACACATATATATGATTTAAAGTTCTTAACTAGGCTTTAAAAGACGATGGTACGTAGAGTACGCCACCCCTGTCATTATGTATGTCCAAACCGTCCGTATCTTTAAGGGTTAATATATCCACTAATTACTGACGATTTTTTTCGAAAGTCATTGTCAAAAATGCTTTTATACATATGTTACGATAGATACCTCCAGTGCTGCTCGACACATTTGCTGAATGCCCGTAAATCGAAATTTCTGTGTAACGGAAAAATCGATTTTCTAAAAAACTATGTGACCTAGAGTAATCGCTATAATTTCCCTTCAAGGTTTAAATTAACGTCTACTACCTCTAATTTTTTCATAATTTTAGTTTCAGTAGATTCAGAATTAGATGGGGGGGGGGGGGGGCATATTTTTGCGCTACATTTTCGGCAACATCTTTGAAAATATAATGCCTAATATTAAAAGGAATGTATTTTTGAGTTCAGCGTTACTAAAGCTTTCACACGATACCCAACACGATATACAAAGAAAAGATTTTTTCTTTCAAGTAGATTAATTAGCCCCTCTACATTTTTACTAAATATATTTATAAATTTTTAATAATCTGAAAATATGTGGGTCAATAGTCTTTATTACTTCCCCCAATTTGAATTTTCCACGTTCCATAGCTTCCAAGTAAAATGGCTGTGACAGACAGACAGACACAGGAGTGATCTTATAATGGTTTCGTTTTTACCGGAATGCCAAGAAGGGTTATGTGTTTCACGCGTATCTGGGTATGTGGATTTCTTTATACCCTCGAAACATCCTAACGTCTGGATGGATTTTAATGAATGAGGTCTCTATCGATTCGTCTTAACTGTCCGATGGTTATAGGCTAAGTTTTATTTTTATAAATTTAAAATGGCGGTCGTAAAATACAAATTGGCGGTAGAGACAAAAAAAAAACATTTTACACACCATATTGAGTGGCATATCATTGGATAGGTCTTTCAAAATGAAGACGATGTTTCATTGACTATTTTACAGTCAGAAGCTCCGTTTAAATGTTACACAACCTGGAAGTTGTGTAGATAGGATCTCTAGCTTTACTGCAACTCCAATCTTCATAGACATCTATAGGCCTCATCAAAACAGTGTTTATAGATAGGAACTAACAATTACCACAACTTAAAAGTCATCAAATCAAGTAAATAAAAAAAAAGGTTAGTAATATAAAAAACAGTTTAACATTGCTGAGAAATAATTAATTAGTTCGCTTTTTATGCAGTCGGGTTTTTTGATTTTTTTAAATTAAATTTTTACTTGTTACTTTTTAAGTACGGAACCCTAAAAATCTTGAAAACACATGGCAATAGTTGTAACAAGTTCTAATTAACTTATCTTATCATTTAGATAATTAAATAAGTACACTATACAGCAAAAATATTGTATAAAGCAACTTTAATTTTTTGGGGTGAAAGTGTTAAATTCCACTTTATTTATTTCATTATCATCACAAATGGTTGAAAAAAAGTGTTATAATAATCTTCCATTTTGGGCTTTTCAGCAAAAAAAATTTCTTAACTAAAATAAAGGCATTGGGTCAAACCTCACGTATGGCCAAACATTTCCAGTATTTTCCCTATATCATGATATATACGAGTATCTGGTATTTATTTTCCAAATATCATGTTATTTGATATTTTTGTACAAGAATCTAAGGTAAGCTACACTTTCTACAGAACTGCAACTATGTGTTTAGATGACTAGAATAATATTTATACTCATTTTTAGCTAAAAAGAATACATTTAATGAAAATGTTCGTGGCACTGCTACTAATAATATTGAGAATATAAAAGGAAAAAAAAAATAAAGTGAGAGAAGAACGTGCCAAAAATTGAAGAGTTTGGTTATTATTTTTCCTGTTCTTTCATACTTTCAATATTTTAGCCAAAGATATGGAATCCTCTATTGTAGATAAAAATGCAACCAAAATTATTTGAAAAAATTACCAAACGCCTCGTACAAAAAATTGTCAGATTCCTCAAGCTGTGAGATGGTGTACATTTTTTGATGCAGTGGCATAACATGCAGGGGTCTATCGGCGAAATTATCCTGGGCGCTAATTTTTTTGAGGGGCGTCATAAAATTGCATAAACAACTATAGCATAAAATTATATTAATCATTAAGGAAAGGGTGGAATATTATGAATTGTCCGGGTGCTCAAAGACCGAGCTACACCACTGGTTTGATACATTAAAGTCTTTCTTCACAAAAAGGGAAACTTGTAACAATTATTTACTGCTTCTCCTGCAGTGGTTTCATTAGAGAGAATTTTTTACAGTTTTCAATTAATCTAGCCCACAATCGACTAGAGTCAAAACCAATAAGCTTTTATTTTTAAATATTAAAAGCAATAAAATGGGAATTTGTGTTTTTAAATTTCGTTAGTTTGCTTTGATATTTAAAATCTAATCCTGTATTTTGCGATTGAGTAGAAAGAGAAAAATATTTATTTGTTTTTAAATATTTCTGTCTTGCGTTTGTTATTTTCGCTATTGAATACAAAAACTGGTTTAAAATATTGTGTTTTTCAGCAATTTGAAAAGGAAGTTTTACATTTAATATAAGATGTTCTAAATTAAATTTATAACAAACCTGAAAATTTTTACTGTTAACAATACATTGACTGTTCTATAGAGAATATAAAAAATGTAGGTTATTTTTTATACCTTCAAAAATATCATGATATTTACGAATCATGTACACGACAGACTGCACCAAGAAATAAATGCAGTAATCTGTTTTCAAATAATATAAAATATGATCAATATCTACCCCCTGGTTATTTTAAACGTCATACTACAATATTATGCCAACTGATTTCTGTTACTCTCCTGCATTTTTTGTATTTTTCATTCTCAACAAATGCTATAAGACAGAAGTGCGAGTCTTCACTTGTCTTAAGTATGCTTAATTTGTATAAAAAAAATTCAAATTGAACCGAGAATTCATTGTTACATCATAATGTATTTTCCTGAATGTCATTTACAAACATTAACTTTTTAAGATTTCTTGAAGAAACTGCAATATTAAAAAGTCCTTTCGGCCAGTGCCGGGAGGAAGAGGTAGCTTTCATATTTCTTATTTTAAAAAAGCCAACTTATATTATTCAAACACACGAAGCTCAATTTAGTGGAAACCGAATATAGGAGATTCAATACTAATTTTTATCAATACTAAATCATTATGAATGAGAATTTCGCGAAATTAGTCAGCTTTATCCAAGCTGCTTTTATTTAAAGTAACTTATATTTGGCTGCCAAATTCGGCGATTTCTTAAATTGCCTGCCATTTTAAGACAACATGGTGGATGAGGCTAACCAGTGAACTTTGTCGAGACCTTAGTAATTGCTGTGCACATGCTCACTCACATCGGAATCGGTTCATATATAAGAGTGCTGTCGCAGGCAAAAAATGAGTTTTTTCAAAATGTCACCCACATTAGAAATTGAAACTGCTACATCTGAGCCATTTTTTAAGATAAAGACAAACAAAAAAGGCTCCTGAATCCTTATATCAAGATCAAATACTTAAGAAAAAAACATTTTTCAATTTTTTTTGCACCTCACATTCAATAATTTTTTTTTTTAATTTGATGGCCGCCATTTTGAAACAAGATGGCTGATGAAGCTGGCCAGCGAACTTGGTCGAGGTATTGACGTATACTATCCACATGCCTTCTTACATCGAAATAGGCGAATATGTGTGTTATCGCGTGACAAATACAAGATCGTTTCAAAGTGTTAGCCATGCTAGAAATTCAAAGTGCTATAATTCAACCATTTTTTAAGATATAAACAAAAGAACAAATTTTCAGAAACAAAAACTGCTCCAGAATTTTTGTATCAAGGCCAAACACATAAAAAAATCTTTTTCATTTTCCAATTTTTTAATACCTTAAATTAAATTTTTTTAAAATGGCAACCCTTTTGAAACAAGATGGCGAATGAAGCTGGCCAACGAACTCGGTCGAGACATTGGTATGTACTATGTACAAAGACAAACCAAGTTACATCCAAATCGATTCATAAATACGCCTGTTATCGAGTGACGAAAATCAGGTCGTTTTAAAATGTCAGCCACAATAGAAATTCAAAATGCAATAACTCAGCCATTTTTTTAGATATAGACAAAACAAAACCTGTTCCTAGATCTTTGTATTAAGGCAAAACACATACGAAAAAAATCTTTTTCATTTTCAAATTTTTTGGTATCTTATTTTAAATTAAAAATGTTTTTAAATGGCCGCCATTTTGAAACTAGATGGCGGATGAAGCTGGCCAACGAACTCGGTCGAGATATTTGTATGTACTATGTACACGCCAAGGTACATCCAAATCGGTTCATAAATACGCCTGTTACCACCTGACAAAAATCAGGACGTTTCAAAATGTCAGCCACGCTAGAAATTCAAAATGCTATAATTCAGCCATTTTTTAAGATATAGACGAAACAAAAACTGCTCCCGAATCTTTTTATCAAGGTCAAACACATAAGAAAAAAATATTTTTTCAATTTTCAGTTTTTTGGTACAACATTTCAAATTTAAATTTTTCTTAAAAATTTAAATGGCCGCCATTTTTAAACAAGATGGCGGATGAAGCTGGCCAACAAGCTCGGTCGAGACATTGGTAAATACTATGTATAAACGAAGTTACATCCAAATCGGTTCATAAATATGCCTTTTATCGCGTAACAAAATTCAGGACGTTTCAAAATGTCAGCCATGCTAGAAATTCAAAATGCTATAACTCAGCCATTGTTTAAGATATAGACGAAACAAAAACTGCTCCGGAGTCTTTGTATAATGGTCAAATACATAAGAAAAAAATATTTTTCCATTTTCAATATTTTGGTACCACATTTCAAATTTTAAATTTAAAAAAAACATTTAAATGGCCGCCATTTTGAAACAAAATGGCGGATGAAGCTGGCCAACGAACTCGGTCGAGACATTGGTATGTACTATGTACACACCGAATTACATCCAAATCGGTTCATAAATACGAGAGTTACAGTATGACAAATGTTAGATATATATATATATATATATATATATATATATATATATATATATATTGATATATATATATATATATCAATTTTGAACGGAGGGTGGTTTCGGTGTCTGGGGGTCATGATCGATGAAAATATACCAAAATTTTTTGAAGTCGCTTTCGTCCGAAAGGCTGCAATAGGTAGCTTTTTGTAATGAAAGCTACCTAAAAGTACACAGTGGCATAGTTATACATTTTTAAAATAAAACAAAATTGATTTTATATTTGCTTCTATTAAAATTAATACTACTTCAAATCATTACAGAAATTTCATTTTAAACGCTTGTAGAGTAACAGTGAAACAAATAAAAGCATTAACATTACTTCCTGTGTTTAAAATTTGTTAAATTTCTTATGTTGCAAGGTTAACAGAAAACTTCTTTATCTATTTGAGTTAAATGCAATGTGCGTTTTGGCAGTCTTTCGTGCTAATACACTATTGTTTCTTTATCTAAACACATCAGGGACATCAAATAAGAAAATAAAAGGTGCATTATAAGATACAGTACTGAAGTGGAACCCGGTAATATTAATTGTTAATGTAGTGAGACTCTACTGAACGATCTGGATGCAGATATTTTGCACAAAATCTTCGAACGCCTGAAAGCCTAGAGCACTTAAGTTCCATGTCCAAAGCAGTACGGAGTGGAGAAATTTAAACATTGCTCCTGTTTAACCTTTCAGTGAATGTGCTTAAATATTTTATACGAGCGCATAATTTGGCGAAATCATGAAGAAGTGCTTACAAATCAATATTAAAAAATATTAATTGTGCAATCAATAGTACATATGTATTAAACAATAGCTAAGGTTATCCTAACTCGAGTTTCAGAGCATTAAGTCCACTAGAAGGCTGACAAGATTAGTTAAAATATAAAAGAATACAAAAAATTGCAAAAAAAAAAAAAAAAAAAAAAATGCTTTAACAAAACTGTTAATTTCGTATATATGTTATTTATGGTGAATTTGATATGATAATATTGGAAGAAAGAGAAGCATTTTTTTCAAAAATTTAGAACGAAAATTCAATACTCAGTATCAAAGAATTAAGGATTTTATCTGTATTAGGTTTTCAAATCACTGTGCAGTTTTTGCGCCTCTTTGAGTCTCTGAAATTCATATAAAGTTAGTCGGGGTAACTGGACCCACGAGGTAACTGGGCCATAGGCTGTTTTATAAAAAAAACCGTTGATGTATTTTAAGTTTTAGCTTTTGTGAAGAATGCCCCTTAACCTCTACTTCCTAAAACAACGTGTGTCAACTCAATCATAAGTCTCTCTTTGCTGTGATAGGTTGTCGAAAATTTGCGTTTCTTTTTTAAAAAACAACGTCAATTTGGTTGAACTTCCTCGGCTTTTTATTAAAATACTGTAAGTACTTTTATTAAACAATCTTTTTTTTTTTTGAGTTTAGACATATAACTACGTTAATATTATTAGGTATCTATACACATTTACTTCATGTTTCAAATGTAAGCCCGGTGTCCCAGTTACCCCATAAATTTTTCAAGAATGGGGTAACTGGGATACGTATCCGGGGTACTCAATAGTTATAAATAATTTTTTGAGTTTCTCTTACAACGGGAAGTAAATTTCTCCATTGTTTTTTGCTCACAATAAAGAAAACTGTAGAATGCCTTATTAAAATTACGTAATAAAATTTAAAAAAAAAGCATATTGGGTGGTATCAAACCGAATTTCTTGACCCCTTGAGAGGCGGTGATGCCGTTATGGCATTACATAATTTTAATTCGTAATTGTCACATTGGTGCCGGAATTTCGTAATGAAAATTTCACCTTTATTAAGTATGTGAAAATATAATTTTACTTGTTTTCAAATAAATTCTCTTGTAAATACTGGTGTCATTGAATTATTTCCACATTTTACGAATGCAAGTACCTTGCCCCTGAAAACGAGATAGCCAAACCTTGAAATTGTACGATACGATACAAATAAAGTACTTAAGTACTTACGTAGCCGTTTGTTCATAGATCTACCTTGCTAGTTTTTTCCTTAAAATACTCATGTGACTTTTATGCGTATTACCTATATACTAAAGTACATTAGTACTTACTTAATTTTTTTGCTTTTGGTATAAATAAATCTAATATTTTCACTTTTAGTGCTGTTTTTAGACACATTGACAGCAAAGGTTTCCCTTACAACGCTCTTTATTGACATATAATTTGCATGATCTGCCTGGTTTAATTTTTTTAAAGTTGTTTACACTTTTTCAAACAGGACCTGATATCCCATATGAAAAAAAAAATAAACGCGTGTGGAACATAGACCCTCCTGGTCCACTTACCCCATTTTTATGGGGCAACTGGACCCATGAGGAAAGAAAGATGAAATACGCATATTTTTATATTTTTAAATACTAAAATGTAATGTTGAGCATTTCTGTCTGATAGAGAGAACCTAACTGAACACATTTACAGAAGTTCAGACTTTAAATCAAATGAACATTAGCTTTTTGAAGCTGAATTGTCAGAAGCTCCAGAGTCACATTGTAAAATCATGACCCAGTTGCCCCAACAAACCTTAATGTATTCCCCAATAGTCTAAAATACTAGCCTGTTGAATAAACTACTGGGGTGACTTCCGGAACAAATGACTTGAAGTCGAAACGATTTCAGCAGTACCTCTGCAGTTGATTCAATTACACTCGCCGGTCTAATTGTTCGGAGTTTTCCGTGGTTTTCTTCGAACCGAGCGCAAATACAGGTTAGGTTCCCTTAAAAAGACCCCAAGGGCCTATATCACCAGTGTAGATAATCGGTCGTTATAAACAACACCAACACACCCCTGCGATTGTCTGGGGCATCAGCAAATCAAAATAACAATTTCTGAATGAATCTACGTTCTTCTTCGACGATGTGTCGTACTATTAATTTCGACTTCGCCAGAGAAACTAATATTCAATTTTTGAAGAAGTTGATAGTGTTACGAACAAACTCAAAAAACTCATTCCCTCTAACAGTCAACGACAGCCATAGCTAACGAACACTTAGTCATTACGAACTTGGGTTTGGTCTCATTCGATTCAGTACCCAAAATTACACAGATTTTGATACTCCAGCCGACTTTTTTTTGAAATTTTTTATTTTATTTATTTTGAAGCCTTAATAAGGCCTGATCAAGCTAATAAACAAAACCATTCAATTCTTTGGTTAGATATATTTGTGGTCAAAATTTGAAGTCTCCAGACCCCACCCGTTCAAAAGCTATTAATTTTTGCGAAGAGTATTTATACGCTATTACAAATGAAAGAATTTTCACAGAAGTTATAAACGACATGTTAGAAGAGCAATTAAATATGTAACACTAGTAAAAATTAATTTTTAATATCGGTGACAATTGTTTCTGACAAAGTTTATAAAGAAATGAAGCTTTTCATAAAATTTGCGACAGCGCACCCTCTGGAAGGTTAAAAACCTAGGTCTGACAAAAATGTGAATAAATATGTGGTGTATCCATCCATTAGGGAGAAATTATACGGAAAAACAGCAGGGGAAGAAAGGGTAAAATGGCCACTGTGAAGTTTGATGAATTTTTATGATACCTTTTCAATCAGCAAATTTCTAAAAACAAATATCAATAGTGACTATAATAACTTTAGTTTCAATTGCTACTTTACTTTTTTTTAAAAACCTTTATTTTAAAATGCATACGTTAATTTAAAAGAAAAACTACAAAATAGTCAATTTGCCGGAATAGATTGGGTAGAGTGGCCAACATAGGTAAATGAACAAATCAGATTGATTCAGAATGTATATTTAATCAACAGAAGCTAAAGTAACACACATTAAGGATACATATTATGTTTTGTCATATTTTAAGTGTTAATCGTTACAAGATAAAGTAAATAGTAATGAGTATCAATATGACAAATGGAGGAATACAAGGGTGCCCCAGCAGACGTGTAGACTGCAAATGCCGAGAGTAAACCTTTCTTTATAGAAGTTATTGCCCCGACCTGTCTTCTTCCTTTCAAAGGAGGAAGTACACTGGTTATCAAAAATTAAGGAAAAGTCACAAAATGCCAATTTTTAAATACGGGAATACTCAAAAGGAAGTAATATAATTCGAATAATTACTATTCCTGCAGAACAGCTAGTCTATATAACATCGCATTCAGGTCACACAATGTCACAAGAGTCACAGTCACTACGGTGAAACAAAAAGTAGGAAATTCCATACGTCTCTTTTATGAGTCTCAAATGACTACTATATGTGACTCCACTGACAGGTCACTGTGACTGCTGCTTTGTGGCGAGTCACCAGGTGACTTTACAATGTCATTTCATTGAGATTCTCGTGTGACTCTCATCTGGAGACTCAATTTCAAAGTCATTGTGAACGTTGCATTATGATAAATCACAAAATAATGTCAAATTAAAGTCACATGGTGACTTTTCACCACTTTTCACAGTGGTGACTTTACAGTAGGGACTCTGTCACCATTTGACAAAGTCATGTGACAGAAAGTCACCATGTGACTTTAATGTGACATTATTTGGTGATTTATCATAATGCAACGTGCACAATGACTTTGAAATTGAATCTCCAGATGAGAGTCACACGAGAGTCTCAATGAAACGGCATTGCAAAGTCACCTGGTGACTAGTCACAAAGCAGCAGTCACAGTGACCTGTCAGTGGGGTCACATATAGTAGTCATTTGAGACTCATAAAAGAGACGTATGGAATTTCTTATTTTTTGTTTCGCCGTAGTGACTGTGACTCTTGTGACCATGTGTGACCTGAATGAGATGTTATATGGACTAGCTGTTCTGCAGAGATAGTAATTATTTAAATTATACTACTTCCTTTTGAGAATTCGCGTATTTAAAAATTAGCATTTTGTGACTTTTCCTTAATTTTTGATAACCAGTGTACTTTTGAGTAGTATTTTGTTACGAACAACGAATAAATAATCGTTTCCGGGCAATGTAGCTATCTGGCTACTTTGCCCGATCTTTTTGTGGCCACTTTGCCTGGAATGACGCCATTACAAAAACTGTGGCCCAACATCTAATCTACATGACTTAGCGGTTCCAAAGACATATCATTTAAAAGGTTATTTCCCACTGATAAAACAGCATAAAACCAAATAATTAGAATACTATATATTATGCAGCTATAATCAAGATATTTTACCACTTGCCTAAAATCAAAAATGCGAAAAAACAATAAATTGAGTTCATAACTAGAAAAACGTAGCTTTCCGTTTCAAAGTCATAGACAATAAATACTACGACTACGAGTATCCGTGACGACTGTTTCACCCAGTTCCTGCGTGGCGGGGGCACTATACAGCGAAAAAACCTCCCTACATTCCTAATAAATTAACGGTAAATATTGAGAATTAGAATATATAGTTAAAAATAAATTTTTAATTAGTGCAATACATAAAATTAATTTAAAAAGTTAATATTAAGTGGAAATGCATAGTTGAATACATGCAATCAACAGATGAAAAATGTAAAAAAAAAAAATAGTATATGGAAAAAATAGATATCTGTAATACAAAGTTTGCCATAAAAATTGTATATACAAAATTCTAAAAAGCTAATTCTTATCACGCTTTTTATACAAAAACGAGAAAAACTGATTTGTAATGAAGGGTTCCGGAATCCGTACAATGCTAAGAAGATACGATGCTTTTAACTGAAGTGTCCAATAATTGCCGGAAATGTTGTTATATAGTACGAGTGGTATTCAAACTAGAATATCCAAATTACATTGAGATATTTTTTTTAAATGAACATATTTTAACACACACACAAAAAAATATTTTCTAGTATGGGAAAAAAGCTCATTTCCAAATCAGCCGTCTGCTTAAAGTTTGGTGCAAGAGTTTTGAAATGTCCAGTCCATTACAAGGGAAAATACTAAATTGAATAAAAGAGTTTTAAATCACATCTAGATGCACCCCACAGTCAAAATTATGAGTTTCTAACATGTACAACACTGGCATTTTCCGTTCTTCTAGCGTCACAAATAATCCAGAACGAGGGCTTTCCTTGCGTAGGAATAAATAAATCTTGAATCATCAGCTTTGTCTGTGTCAATTTAGGTTTACAATGAAAGAGCAAACTGATACCTGTTGAAATGAGAATGGAGACAGAAAGCTTTGGGGGAAAGCACAAAATTAGAGTAAACATTTTTACTGTGTTACACACACACACACACACACACACACACACACACACACACAAAAAATGATTCGCTAGCTGTTTAGAAATTAAAAGAAGATAATGTAATGATAATTTGGGAAAATATAACTGATGAGGAAGAGTGGGCCAAATAAGGTGATAAAGAAGCATAAAATAATAAAATATAAGAAATTCAAATATTTCGTAGAATCAAAATTCACATTTTTCTGAAATATGCATATTCAGTTGCTATGGTTCTTCTCTTCGAATCTACTTCTTGGAATTTTTCTCTCAAACAACAAATTGAAGTAACTTTTTAAATGAATTTCCCTTAGAAACTGAAGTTTATTTCTGTAGACGTCAGGCTTTTATGTAGCTCAAGGAGATCGATGATTCGTTAGCCTCTTTTATCTTTCATTAAAGTTGCCAAGGACTTGATGAACGAGTCGCCAGCTAAATGAATAAAAAAAGGAGATGGGGAGATTGAGGGCTGATGGAACAAGTGGATTTTCTAAAACAATAATTCAGTCAACATGCTTTTGTCAATAGATAGCAGTAACAGTATTATACAAGCACAAGTATTGAAAGACAATTTTAAGTAGCGTGCTGCAAAGTCAGAAGCAAAAAGGGAAATTTTAATGTCTAATAAGTACTTATTTTGATAAAGTATTAACTCTGTTTTTAAAAATATTGCATGCGATTATGAAGCTTTTAATCAGTGCTATATATTTGCAATCTTCGATTTGCGTTAATGATAAATAGTTAATTTACTATAAACCTAAATGCAGTTCAAAGTCGTATGGGGACAAATGGGTCATGTCAGACTGGAAGGTAATCCAAAGTGATTTTATATAAACATTGCATCTAAAAATTTTTAATGATACATTTTGTGCATGAAAAATTTAATGTACCTTTTTTTATATCAGTTAAAATTAATACCATTTTACAAAATTAACTCACAATTAAAGTATGATAAGATAATAAACAATTAAATTTAAAAAATCAAAAAACCCGACTGCGTAAAAAGCGAACTAATTAATTATTTATCATCAATGTGAAACTATTTTTTTTTCAATTCCTACTATTAACTCACACTTTCGCTATATATATCTTGTTCAAATTTTCAATCGTTAATAAAATACTTATTATTCATCCAATCAAGCTCAAATAAATTTTTTGAACTTGTAGTGGATGACACTTGTTGTTAATCCAGTTTTTTTCAAATATTAATTAATTAATTAAATTAAATTAATTAATTTTCAATAATCGAGAGAGCCCTCTTCTTGATCAAGGTATTTTTAGACCGAGAGAGCCCTCTTCTTGATCAAGGCATTTTAAGCCCTACTCAACAGGAAAGAAGAATGGGAGAAAACAAAACAAAAAAAAAAATCTCTTATTGACCTAAGTAGGAATTGACTTAAAATATATTTTTTATATTACTTGTTTATATTACTTACCTATTTTTGTTATTTACTTGTATTGATGACTTTTAAGTTGCGTTTAACTGTTATTTTCTATCTATAAACACTGTTTTGATGAGGTCTATAGATGTCTATGATGGTTAGAGTTGCAGTAAAGCTAGAGATCCACAATACATACAAAACTTCCAGGTTGTATAATATTTTAACGGAGCTTCTGACTGTAAAATAGTCAATGAAACATCGTCTTCATTTTGAAAGACCTATCCAATGATATGCCACTCAATAGGGCCCGTAAATTGTTTTTTTCGTCACTACCATTCGTCACCACCATTTTGTATTTTACGGCCGCCATTTTGAATTTATAAAAACAAAATCAAGCCTATAACCATTGGGCCGTTAAGACGAATTGATAGAGACCTCATTCATTAAAATCCATCCAGCCGTTGGGATATTTCGAGGGTATAAAGAAATCCACATACACAGATACGCGTGAAACACATAAACCTTCTTTTCAGTCGGGTAATAAGGATCTCCATCATTTTTTTTAGTAAGTTTTACAAAATTTGAAAGAAAGTTTAGTTTTTAAAGTAAAAGTTTTTCCAGTGAATTTATAACAGTGCTAATATAACTCTTGAATTCGCCTATTTAGAATACATTTCTGCTTAAATAATGTGTCCCATTTGATTATGGAGTCGGGGTGTAATGGGTTAAAATTTCAAATTAAGGCTTCTCTTTCAATACTTAAACTAGGATTAACATTTCTTATCGATTAATAAAACACTGTTTAACGTAATTTTATGTAAACAAAATGTTTAGATTTTATAAATTACACTTTCGACAGCATAAAACGTAAAACACATCCCACTAGTCCCTAGTCTCCCCTATTAGATAAAGGCTGAGTTGCTTAAATTGTTTTATAAAATTATGAAGGAAATATCACTAGTTTCTTTAAAGTTAAAGGGTTTCAAGTGATAATGTCAAATTTGCTCATTAGCTGATAGTTGCCATTCAATTGGTTTCGTCAATCTTAATCTCTTAATTAAAAATAAATAAGTAACAACCATAGTTGTAAATAAACAATTTATTGGTTTTAAAGTGATAAGCTCTATTTTTAAAAACATCGCTGGTCGCTGCGACATAGTGGCAAAGGAAATAAACTTTTAAATGAAAATAATCTTAAACAATAATATACACATGGGTGGCTCGTGACTGGCTTTTAGAGGCTCTGCATGTTATTTCAGAAGAGTTTCCACAGGCTTTACTTTTGTGAACATTTTATTACTGTTATATCGAATACTAATCTTCAACTCATATAATCGTAGAATATTCTACGATTTAAAAAGGCGAAGAGTAGTATTAGAAATAGTGGTAATAAAGTGCTTTCAAAAGTAAAGACTGCGAGAAATTTTTTGAAAACAACATGTAGCGTCCCAAAAAGCCAATCGCGAACTTCTACTGAAAACATAGAAGCAATTATGTTGATTTCTTAGCACTATTTCTACCGGTGAGAAACGACACCTTCTAAAATTTTGATTTATGGTTATTTTATACATTTTTTAAATAAAAATAATTACAAACAATTTTTAATACGTTGAATGCTTGAGTTATGATTGTCTTAGTTTCAGAATTACAAATAATACAACCACAAATCTTAAAATCCCAAAAGGTGTCATTTGACACCGGTAGAAATAGTGTAAAAGCCATGGGCTGATAGAAACTTTTAGGAACTACTAAAAAGATTCTGTTAGACGATACGACTACAAGCTTTATTTTTTGCTATTTATCTTGGTTTCTGTGTTTTTACCTTTTCATCTTCACTTGACTACCTTCTTTTAGCATTATTGCGCGTAAATTGGTAGACAAGACAAAGTTTCTTTTATTTTAATTTTTTTTGTCCAAATGATGCCAATTGCAATAATTATGAACATATGTGGGTTTAGTATTCAACGATCAAACCTCAACTTTATACTGGCAGTACCATTGGAAATTAGGTGCACACTTTGCAGACACTTGAATCCAGATACTGTTTTTCGAGCTAATTCCATGTTATCAAAGCTGTACTCTAAACACAGATTCGTCGTTACGTACATATGGCTTGTACTGCAAGTGATTTTTAGACATGTGGTGCACACAGTTTCATTTTTTAATTATTTAATTAATAGCTTAAAAATCAGCAATTAATGAATCTATAAATTAAAGTGGTATCTTAAAAGAAGATGAAAAATAAAAATAATCATGTTTACATTTGGAAACTTTTAAAATGCCCACCCCATACGTTTTTAAGATTTTAATTAATTTTTTTCTCTTTTATTTTAAAGTTTTCATACTTTTGCCGATATTGAATATGTAGCAGTTATTTTCGTTCTGTATTTTATTTGTTTATTTCTGTACTGGTTACTTTTCCAGAATTTAAATGACTAATAAAAAAAATATGTGTACAAAGTATATAACTTTACGTATTTAACGAAGTTACATTTGGCGTTGTGCAGTTATTGTAAAAAAAAAAATGTAATTAGGTGTGTCAAACTGTGGGAAAAATTCTTTACTTCTGGGCTTCTTTTACTGGGCTTACCCTTTTTAAAATCATCCTTGACTTTTCCGGTAACAAATTTTAAATGTCATTAAAAACCGATAAATAAATTTCGATAATTTTAATAATGCAGCGAATAAAAATATAGAATCTTATTATAAAAGCGGAAAAACAACACAATTTTTATAAACATTGGATTATAGATTAAGTATCGATAAAAGTCTTCCTTTTGGATATTTTATATATTTTTATCCATTAAGTACTCTGTTAAAAATTCGCAGCATTCTGGCAGGTCATTTGACCGTTTTTTCCGAAAACGGTTACACAACCGTACTTTTAACACTATTCTGACCATATTATTGGCCATTTTATGGTCAGAATATAGTTAAATTAAGGTTATGAAACCGTTTTTTTCAAAAAACGGTCGAATGACCTGCCAGAATGCTGCAAAATTTTTAACAGTGTATCTAAACTCGCAGCATATGACATTCGGAGTTAATGTTAAACACTGAAAGTATTTTATACTGATTTCTCGTTTGCATTTAAGAAAATTTAAGCTATCCTTTTTGCATAGGATATTTGAGCTAACATGAGATCTTTGTACTGGGTGAGCCAAAAGTTCGTTAAAACTTTAAAAAGTCCTTCCGGCCAGTGCCGGGAGGAAGAGGTAGCTTTCATATTCCTTATTTTAATAAAGCCAACATATATTATTCAAACACACGAAACTCAATTTAGTGGAAACCGAATATAGGAGATTCAATACTAATTTTTATCAATACTAAATCATTATGAATGAGAATTTCGCGAAATAAGTCAGCTTTATCCAAGCTGCTTTTATTTAAAGTAACTTATATTTGGCTGCCAAATTCGGCAATTTCTTAAAGTGCCTGCCATTTTAAGACAACATGGTGGATGAGGCTAACCAGTGAACTTGGTCGAGACCTTAGTAATTGCTGAGCACATGCTCACTCACATCGGAATCGGTAGATATATACGAGTGCTGTCGCAGGCAAAAAATTAGATTATCCAAAATGTCACCCACAATAGAAATTGAAACTGCTATATCTGAGCCATTTTTTAAGATAAAGACAAACAAAAAATGCTCCTGAATCGTTACATCAAGGTCAAATACTTAAGAAAGAAACCTTTTTCAATTTCTAATTTATTTGCACCTTACTTTAAATATATATTTTTTTAATTTAATGGCCGCCATTTTGAAACAAGATGGCCGATGAAGCTGGCCAGAGAACTTGGACGAGATACAGGGCCGTAACCAGCGAGTAATGTCAGGAGGGGCCCTGAAATATTTTTGTGGGGCTAACATCTTTTAACAATCCATATCTCTTGTGCAAACAAAATACAGTAAAATCAGCTAAAATGGAACTGTCTATAAAGGAACCATTTATAATGTAACTTGTTGATAACGGAATTTTTTATAGCGAAATTTTTAAACAGAAAAAAATCGTTATCCGGTGAAAAGAATACAAAACAAATTAGGAGCACTGTACCTGCTGAGACGAAAACCTATCTAAAATAGAATTTTTCTGCATCTTGTAAGGGTTTGTCTTAGCAGGTTTTACTGTATATAGTGCGAAAACATAGATTGCATACGATACCTCATTAAAAAAAAATCATTAAAATTTCAATAAAGAAAAAAATCTTGCATTTCACACTGGTTTCGTGAATTTCCAATTCTCAAAACCTATTACCTTCTTGACTTTATTGAGCATGTAGTATGCAAAAATATTTCCGATTACATTCACAATTGATATAATAAGAAGAAATTATTTACTGGTGTTAAAATAAGATTTAAACAATTGGTTACTTAACAAAAGTAGAATGGAAAAAAATCGAGCATTGAGCACTGATTTGGGTTGTAGTTTATAATTTATTATATTACAGTAATTCAAACCATTCAAAAGTAATCTATATTATTAAAAGAAAGATGGTTTGTGTGCCGGGGATGGCTAGTAATACCTACCACACGTAGAGGCCTGAAAATGTAGGTGAGGATAGTCCAAAGCAAGTTCTGATGCACCTGAGGCTATAATTTTTCATTTTTTGTTAATTAGCCGATATATTATTTTAAAACTATGACAAACATCCCAAAATGGCATGGAACATTGCAGTGTGATAGCGGAAATGCCGTTCCACAGTTTTAAAAGTTGGGAAGAACAGATTAATCATACTTTTTTCCGTATTTCGGCTGAACAAATCGAGATACGAAAAAGATAAAATATACACTCTGTATTATCGCAATTTTATCTTTCTAAAGGTGCAATTCATTTAAAAAATATTAATATTAACGCTTTCAAAAACATTCTTTTGAAACGTCGTTTTTTGCGCCTCTCTACCCCACCCAGACAACGCAATGTTTCGTTTTTTTTTTTTTTTTTTTTTTTTTTTTTTTTTAATGTTTAAAATCTGCATCCGCGCTTTGGATCAAAATACGAAAAAAACAAATACTGCTTATTTAGCATTCATTTTTCTTACTAATAGTTCATTCCTTTTGAAAATATAATAATATTAATCTTTCAAAATAATTCTTTTCCGAAAGTCACTTCAGCGATTTTTGCTTTTTCTGCATACTTTAAAACTCTGCAAGTGCAAGGGCTTCGAAAAACAAAATACAAACATACCCATTTTTTTCTTAAGCATACATTTAGTTTTAAAAAGACATCTCCGGTAATTGCTTTGAAATTTTAATATACAATATCCACCATCATTTAAGCTAATGATAAATGAGGTATTATGAGATTTAGGGGGGGGGGGGGGAATCACTTTGAAAAGAAAATACCATAGGTTTAACATTGCACACTCTTATTAGGTAAACTTATTTATGCGCTAATCCTCTAAAATTTTAATACCGAAAACCAAGTTTTTAGCTGTTGTTCAAGTAAAATTGCGATTTAGAAATATTGAGATTTAAAGGTAAAATAGTTAGTTTGAAAATAAATTCAGTTTAAAATTTTTAGCCCTAATATAATACATTTTCTGTTCGACGATTTTTGAAGTTTTTTGCAATTTTTAGCAATTTTTTTGCCTTCCGCGAAAATTTTTTGACACAAGGGAATTTGGTTTCAAACATTTAGCCTAATATAGTGTATTTTGTCTTCCGCGATTTTTAATGTTTTTTCGCGTTTCGCGCCAATTTCTTAACATTCGGGAAAGATTTCCAGTTAGAATGTTTTGTTCATTGAACTAAATTTTGTAATGTGCTATTCTTGAATTTTTGGTGATTTTTTGTGGGTATTTTTTATTATTATTTGCGGAGATTTTTCCATATTAGTAAAAGAAATCCAGTTTTAATCTTTTAGCTAAATATAGTAAATTATGTCCTTTTTTCTATAAAGTTTATTTGGAATCATTACAGCAATTTTACAATTTTTCGTGATTTTTGGAGTTTTTAAAGTTTTGCGGCGATTTTTTTGGCATTCGTAAAAGAAATCCGGTTTTCATTTTTAACCCAATAAAGTAAATTTTTTCCTCTGCAATTATTGAAATTTTAGAGATTTTTACTCCAACTTTTAGCGATTTTTCCACATTAATGAGAAAAATCCGGTATAGAGAGAGAAAAAAAAGAAAAGAAAAAAAATGAGAATGCTTACATGTATTTCCTGACTTAAAAAAAAAGGCACCTATCATAATTTTCGGTGAAAGCCGCCCTTTTTCGAAACTAGTGAACAGTTTTCATTAAATGTAGGTGAATATTATTCGCGTTTCCTCCAGTTATAAGGTTCTCAAAAAATATTTTTCTCTCATGTGGCAACGAGAATGTTCTTGACACATTCAAGAACTAACTTTCTTTCCCACTTGTCTAAAAATTCATAAGTTCTCACATTAATGCACCTAAGAATCGAATAGCGTTCTCCATTTTCCTATACATTTCGTACATCTTGAGTTACAGCCAATTGCTACAGGATGACTACCATTATGTCGTTATCATGACATGAAAACTAGCCTAAAGCGTTGTTAAAATATGCCATTATTTTCTTATAGCGTAAAACACTATTCGATTCCTTAAAGGCTGATTACCTACAAATTTTATACTTTTAGCAATAAATAATTTTCGCGAATATGTCAGAAAATAGCTGTTTAGATTTCAAAATAACTTTATAAAATGTGAAACGCAGTTCAATTCTTTGAGCGTGGATAACCATATCTGTAAATTTCATACTTTTATCGGTAACGAAAATGTATCAGAAATTAGCTGATTTAAACTTGAAAACAGATTTAAATTTAATACCCATTACTTAAATGAGGAGATTTTTGTCAAATCATACTGTTTCGCTTAATGTTTAATTGTTATTAGAAAAATAAAAAATAAAAGTTTCCAAAGTCATGAACAAAAGAAAAAAAATAGTTAAGTTAAAAAACAAACAACCAGGAATAAGACTCCTCAGATTTCCTAATTTACCCCAGCCGCACATGCTCTGCCAAAACCCATGACAAGAATCAATTAATGGCATCCATACTATGTTTTTTCTTATTCCATTTGTATAAATTGACAGTCTTATATTTTTATCTCAGCGATATCTCATCGTTAACTAAATCTACTGTCAACTAAACACATAGTCAAGATGCAAACGACTATGAGAGCACGTTTTTAGCACAATTCATTAATTACCGATGAGCTCGAATAACACATGTCTATTTCCGTTCTTGCGGACGAGAACGAGAGCCATCATTAACAAGATTCAAAAGATTGTTTACTATACACCAAAACATGTGGTGGGTGACTGGTCTAATTGGTGGTGATCTGGACTCTAATTTTTCAGAAGGCCTATTTAGCTTGCATTTCGAGAATTTTATCGCAAGATAACAAAACAAAACTAACACGCTTCTGAATAAAAAAAAAATTGCCATATTCGATTCAAGGCAGTTTAAAGATAAAAATGTTTTCCTTGCAAATATTTTTTTTCAGTTTAGTTGAAATATATATGTGGTTGAAAAAAATTAAAAAATAGTGAAATTATTAGAGGGAGCTTGAGAGGAAGCTAGAGGGGGCTCGAGAGGAAGCTAGGGGGGGGGCTCAGCCCACCTCGCCCCCATCTGGTTACGGGCCTGACGAGATATTGATGTATACTATCCACATGCCTTCTTACATCGAAATAGGCGAATACGTGTGTTATCGCGTGACAAATACAAGATCGTTTCAAAACGTTAGCTATGCTAGAAATTCAAAATGCTATAATACAACCATTTTTTTTTAAATATATAAACAAAAGAACAAGTTTTCAGAAACAAAAACTGCTCCGGAATCTTTGTATCAAGGCCAAACACATAAAAAAAATCTTTTTCATTTTCCCATTTTTTAATACCTCATTTTAAATTTTAAATTTAATTTTTTTTAAATGGCAACCCTTTTGAAACAACATGGCGAATGAAGCTGGCCAACGAACACGGTCGAGACACTGGTATGTACTATGTACAGACTAAGTTACATCCAAATCGGTTCATAAATACGCCTGTTATCGCGTGACAAAAATCAGGTCGTTTTAAAATGTCAGCCACAACAGAAATTCAAAATGCTATAACTCAGCCAATTTTTAGATATAGACGAAACAAAAACTGTTCCGGAATCTTTGTATTAAGGTCAAACACATACGAAAAAAGTCTTTTTCATTTTCCAAATTTTTGGTATCTCATTTTAAATTTTAAATTTCTAAAATTTTTTTTAAATTGTCGCCATTTTGAAACAAGATGGCGGATGAAGCTGGCCAACGAACTCGGTCGAGATATTTGTATGTACTATGTACAAACCAAGGTACATCCAAATCGGTTCATAAATACGCCTGTTATCACGTGACAAAAATCAGGACGTTTCAAAATGTCAGCCACGTTAGAAATTCAAAAGTCCTTCCGGCCAGTGCCGGGAGGAAGAGGTAGCTTTCATAATCCTTATCTAAAAAAAGCCAACTTATATCATGCAAACACACGAAGCTCAATTTAGTGGAAACCGAATATAGGAGATTCAATACTAATTTTTATCAATATAATGAATGAGAATTTCGCGAAATTAGTCAGCTTTATCCAAGCTGTTTTTCTTTAAAGTAACTTATATTTGGCTGCCAAATTCGGCAATTTCTTAAAGTGCCTGTCATTTTAAGACAACATGGTGGATGAGGCTATGCAGTGAACTTGGTCGAGACCTTGGTAATTGCTGTGCACATGCTCACTCACATCGGAATCGGTTAATACATAGGAGTGCTGTCGCATGCAAAAAATCAGATTTTTCAAAATGTCACCCACAATAGAAATTGAAACTGCTATATCTGAGCCATTTTTTAAGGTACAGACAAACAAAAAATGCTCCTGAATCCTTATATCAAGATCAAATACTTAAGAAAGAAACCTTTTTCAATTTCTAATTTTTTTGCACCTCACTTTAAATATATATATATATTTTAATTTAATGGCCGCCATTTTGAAACAAGATGGCTGATGAATCTGGCCAGCGAACTTGGTCGAGGTGTTGATGTATATTATCCACATGCCTTCTTACATCGAAATAGGCGAATACGTGTGTTATCGCGTGACAAATACAAGATCGTTTCAAAATGTTAGCCATGCTAGAAATTCAAAGTGCTATAAATCAACCATTTTTAAGATATCAACAAAAGAACAAATTTTCAGAAACAAAAACTGCTCCGGAATCTTTGTATCAAGGCCAAAGACATAAAAAAATCTTTTTCATTTTCCAATTTTTTAATACCTCATTTTGAATTTTAAATTTAATTTTTTTTTAAATGGCAACCCTTTTGAAACAAGATGGCGAATGAAGCTGGCCAACGAACTCGGTCGAGACATTGGTATGTACTATGTACAGACCAAGTTACATCCAAATAGGTTCATAAATACGCCTGTTATCGCGTGACAAAAGTCAGGTCGTTTTAAAATGTCAGCCACAAGAGAAATTCAAAATGCTATTACTCAGCCATTTTTTTTTAGATATAGACGAAAGAAAAACTGTTCCGGAATCTTTGTATTAAGGTCAAACACATACAAAAAAAATCTTTTTCATTTTCCAATTTTTTGGTATCTCATTTAAATTTTTTTATTTTTTTATTTTTTTAAATGGCCGCCATTTTGAAACAAGATGGCGGATGAAGCTGGCCAACGAACTCGGTCGAGATATTTGTATGTACTATGTACACACCAAGGTACATCCAAGTCGGTTCATAAATACGCCTGTTATTACGTGAGAAAAATCAGGACGTTTCAAAATGTCAGCCACGCTAGAAATTCAAAATGCTATAACTCAGCCATTTCTTAAGATATAGACGAAACAAAAACTGCTCCCGAATCTTTTTATCAAGGTCAAACACATAAGAAGAAAATATTTTTTCAATTTTCAATTTTTGGTACCACATTTCAAATTTAAATTTTTCTTAAAAATTTAAATGGCCGCCATTTTTAAACAAGATGGCGGGTGAAGCTGGCCAACGAACCCGGTCGAGACATTGGTATGTACTATGTATAAACGAAGTTACATCCAAATCGGTTCATAAATACGCCTTTTATCGCGTGACAAAATTCAGGACGTTTTAAAATGTCAGCCACGCTAGAAATTCAAAATGCTATAACTCAGCCATTTTTTAAGATATAGACGAAACTAAAACTGCTCCGAAATGTTTGTATAAAGGTCAAATACATAAGAAAAAAATATTTTTCCATTTTCAATTTTTTGGTACCACATTTCAAATTAAAATTTTTTAAAAACATTTTATATGGCCGCCATTTTGAAACAAAATGGCGGATGAAGCTGGCCAACGAACTCGGTCGAGAGATTGGTATGTACTATGTACAAACCGAATTACATCCAAATCGGTTCATAAATACGCCTTTTATCGCGTGACAAAATTCAGGACGTTTCAAAATGTCAGCCACGCTTAAAATTCAAAATGCTATAACTCAGCCATTTCTTAAGATATAGACGAAACAAAAACTGCTCCGGAATCTTTGTATAAAGGTCAAATACATAAGATAAAAATATATTTCCATTTTTAATTTTTTGGTACCACATTTCAAGTTTTAAATTTTTTTAAAAATTTTAAATGGCCGCCATTTTGAAACTAAACGGCGGATGAAGCTGGCCAACAAACTCGGTCGAGACATTGGTATGTACTATGTACACACCGAATTACATCGAAATCGGTTCATAATTACGGGAGTTACAGTGTGACATAGGTCATATATATATATATATATATATATATATATATATATCATCATCATCATCATCAACCGTTTTCAATCCACTGCTGGATGTAGGTCTCCCCCAGATTGCTCCAATGTTTCCTGTCTAGTGCTTTAGTCATCCAATTTACACCGGCAACTTTTCTGATTTCATCACTCCATCTTACTTGAGGTCGTCTTCTTGGCCGTTTTACATCTCTGGAATACCACTGTAGGGTGTTTGTGCTCCATCTATTGTCTTGTCTTCTTGCGATGTGCCCAGCCCATTTCCATTTTAGCCGTTTAATTCTTTCAATGATGTCAAAAACTTTCGTCTGACTTCTTATCCAGGTTATTCTTTTTCTGTCTCTTCTATTTATACCTAGCATACATCTTTCCATACTTCTCTGTGTTGTTTGTAATCTTTGTACCATCCGTTTTGTTAGCGTCCATGTTTCTGCTCCATAAGTTAGGACAGGCAAAACACATTGGTTAAATACCTTTCTTTTCAAACACAGGGGCATGCTACTCTTCAGAATAATATTGTTCGTCCCAAAAGCACTCCATCCATTTCTTATTATTCTATTGATTTCATTCATGATACTATTATCAGATGATATTTCTTGCCCAAGGTACACATAACTTTGCACTTCTTTAATTTCAGTGTTGTTGTAGACGATTTTCTTTTTTGATGCAAATGAATTGAACATCACCTTAGTCTTTTCCAAGTTTATTTTTAATCCCACATTAATGCTAGCTTCTGCCAAATCTTTTAGCATATTTTCCAATTCTTCAGGACTGTTACTGAAAATTAAAATGTCGTCAGCGAATCGGAGATGACTTAAATATTCCCCCTTTATTCTAATCCCTTTGTTTTCCCAATCCAGCTTCTTGAAAATATTTTCTAAGACAGCAGTAAAAAGCTTAGGCGAAATGGTGTCTCCTTGTCTTACCCCTCTTCCAAGCTTGATCTTTGCTTTTCCTTTGTCCAAGCGGATGGTTGCTGTTGCTTTCTTGTAAATCTTCTTTATAATATTGATGTAAGGTTTGTCTATACCAATGTCCTCCAGAGATTCTACTACTGCTGATGTGTAGACCGAATCAAATGCTTTTTCATAATCAATAAAGGCAAGGCAAAGAGGTAAATTATATTCCTTATATTTTTCTATGAGTTCCCTTACCGGTTGGATATGATCCATTGTGCTGAATCCACTTCGGAATCCTGCTTGTTCTCTAGGTTGAGCTGAGTCCAGAGCTGATTCAAGTCTTGTCGTTAAAACTTTGGTGAAAATTTTATAAATCACTGACAGTAAGCTGATTGGACGGTAGTTTTTAATGTTTTCCTTCTCTCCTTTCTTGTAAAGTAGCACCATCTCAGCATTATTCCAATCTTCTGGTACATCTGACTTCTGGAGACATTTGGAAAACAGTAAGGATAACATTTTTGCAAATTCTTCTCCTGCTTCTTTGATAAGGTCGATTGTAATTCCATCTTCTCCGGGGCATTTACCTTTTTTCATAAATTTAATGGCTTGTTAAACTTCGTCTGTCGTCACTGGGATTATGGCATCGGCTTCTGTTAAGTTTTCTCGTGGATCACATAAGTTGATTTCCCTCTGATCTTCACATTAATATCAATGTTCTTCACATTAATATCAATAATCACTGTTTAATAGCCTCTGCTTATTAACCAGGAGAAGACCCTTTAATTGCCTTCGAGGAGGACTTAAAGGAATCGACTGGGAGCGGAGACTTAATGTCCAATCCGCACCTTCCACCGGTACAGCCTGTTAGTACCCTTGCCTAGTGCATGGGGAACGAGCGCGGATGGGCTTCCTCCATCCCGCTTGGCCAGCGTGGAGGAATTTGGCCACCTACCCCCCCTTATTTTACCATGAATTCACAAAATATATATATATATATATATAAATTTTGAACGGAGGTTGGTTTCGGTGTGCGGTGGGTCATGATCGACGAAAATATACCAAAATTTTTTGAAATCGCTTTCCTCCGAACGGCTGCAATAGGTAGCTTTTTTGTAAAGAAAGCTACCTAAAATGCTATAACTCAGCCATTTTTTAAGATATAGACGAAACAAAAACTGCTCCCGAATCTTTTTATCAAGGTCAAACACATAAGAAAAAAATATTTTTTCAATTTTCAATTTTTTGATACCACATTTCAAATTTAAATTTTTCTAAAAAATTTAAATGGCCGCTATTTTTAAACAAGATAGTGGATGAATCTGGCCAACGAACTCGGTCGAGACATTGGTATGTACTATGTATAAACGAAGTTACATCCAAATCGGTTCATAAATACGCCTTTTATCGCGTGACAAAATTCAGGACGTTTCAAAATGTCAGTCACGCTAGAAATTCAAAATGCTATAACTCAGCCATTTTTTAAGATATAGACGAAACAAAAACTCCTCCGGAATCTTTGTATAAAGGTCAAATACATAAGAAAAAAATATTTTTCCATTTTCAATTTTTTGGTACCACATTTCAAATTTTAATTTTTTTTAAAATTTTTAAATGGCCGCCATTTTGAAACAAAATGGCGGATGAAGCTGGCCAACGAACTCGGTCGAGACATTTGTATGTACTAAGTACACACCGAATTACATCCAAATCGGTTAATAAATACGAGAGTTACAGTGTGACATAGGTCAGATATATATATATATATATATATCAATTTTGAACGGAGGGTGGTTTCGGGGTCTGGGGGTCATGATCGATGAAAATATACCAAAATTTTTTGTAATCGCTTTCCTCCGAACGGCTGCAATAGGTAACTTTTTGTAATGAAAGCTACCTAAAATCACAAAAATGGAAGAAATTAGGATAAAGAAGTGTTGTTTGCAAGAAAGGTCTCACAAAGTAGTCGGATTTTCTTTAGCAGAAAGAAAAAAGCAATTTAACAAATTAAAACGACCATTTGGAAAATGATGTTTTCAAAGACTAAAACTTAAGACATAAAAAATCGCACAGGGTTGATCATACATTACGTACGCCATGAATTAAACATTAATAGTGTTATTACACGTAAAAATTGCAAGCGGCAAAAATCGCCTGCGACTCGTCAGATTTCCTGAAACTTACGTATTATCCACCCGAAACTTGCGTATTATCCAAGCATTTCATTGGCTGTTCGGGAAAAGTCTTTTCCATCGTAGAAATCTGACGACCCATTTTAAATGAAATTTCATTCTTAAACTTCTAAACATTCAACAATATTACTTTTTACACCGCCGTATAGAGAAAAAAATGTACTTTTGAACGCAATTTGTTTGAAAGCTGTATCAAATTTGTTTCTGAGTTATTATTTTTTTTTTTGTAGTTTTTATTACTTTTTTGTCCTAGTGGCAACAGCAGTATCCATCTCTGTTGAAAGTAAAGGGAAATACAGATTACTGTATAGACCAATCAGAAAACGAATAAAATGCAGATTCAACCAATAAAACGCCTCAGATATGTTTTTGATTTCCTACCCTGACAGAGAACAATAACCATTTTTCCAAATGGTTAAAAAAATATTTAAAAGAATCACATGTAGAGGGCGCTGATGACCCGACACACAATGAATAGGTCAACAATATGCTCCATTCATTTGTTCTTCCAATAACAAATGTTCAACATGTCCTCCAGAACATTCTACGACACAACCAGGTTGTGTCGTAGTACCTGTCCATCGTGTTTCGGGACGTCGACGCCCTCTATATGTGATTTTTTAACTAATTTTTTTCTGCTAAAAAATCCGGCTACTTTGTGAGCGCTTTCTTGCAAACCGCACTCCTTTATCATAATTTCTTCCTTTTTTATGAGTTTTAGGTAGCTTTCATTACAAAAAGCTACCTATTGCAGCCGTTCGGAGGAAAGCGATTTCAAAAAATTTTGGTATATTTTCATCAATCATGACCCCCAGACCCCGAATCCACCCTCCGTTCAAAATTGATATATATATATATATATATATCTGACCTTTGTCACACTGTAACTCTCGTATTTATGAACCGATTTGGATGTAATTCGGTGTGTACTTAGTACATACAAATGTCTCGACCGAGTTCGTTGGCCAGCTTCATCCGCCATTTTGTTTCAAAATGGCGGCCATTTAAAATTTAAAAAAAAATTAAAATTTGAAATGTGGTACCAAACAATTAAAAATTAAAAAATATTTTTTCTTTATGCATTTGACCTTTATACAAAGATTCCGGAGCAGTTTTTGTTTCGTCAATATCTTAAAAAATGGCTAAAATATAGCATTTTGAATTTCTAGCGTGGCTGATATTTTGAAACGCCCTGAATTTTGTCACGCGATAAAAGGCGTATTTATGAACCGATTTGGATGTAACTTCGTTTATACATAGTACATACAAATGTCTCGACCGAGTTCGTTGGCCAGCTTCCTCCGCATCCTTGTTTAAAAATGGCGGCCATTTAAATTTTTAAGAAAAATTTAAATTTGAAATGTGGTACCAAAAAATTAAAAATTGCAAAAATATTTTTTTCTTATGTATTTGACCTTGATACAAAGATTCGTGAGCAGTTTTTGTTTCGTCTATATCTTAAAAAATGGCTGAGTTATAGCATTTTGAATTTCTAGCGTGGCTGACATTTTGAAACGTCCTGATTTTTGTCACGTGATAACAGGCGTATTTATGAACCGATTTGGATGTACCTTGGTGTGTACATAGTACATACAAATATCTCGACCGAGTTCGTTGGCCAGCTTCATCCGCCATCTTGTTTCAAAATAGCGGCCATTTAAAAAAATTAAAAAAATTTAAAATTTAAAATGAGATACCAAAAAATTGGAAAATGAAAAAGATTTTTTTTGTATGTGTTTGACCTTAATACAAAGATTCCGGAACGGTTTTTGTTTCGTCTATATCTAAAAAAATGGATGAGTTATAGTATTTTGAATTTCTATTGTGGCTGACATTTTAAAACGACCTGATATTTGTCACGCGATAACAGGCGTATTTATGAACCGATTCGGATGTAACTTGGTCTGTACATAGTACATACCAATGTCTGGACCGAGTTCGTTGGCCAGCTTCATTCGGCCATCTTGTTTCAAAAGTGTTGTCATTTAAAAAAAATTAAATTTAAAATTTAAAATGAGGTATTAAAAAATTGGAAAATGAAAAAGATTTTTTTTATGTGTTTGGCCTTGATACAAAGATTCCGGAGCAGTTTTTGTTTCTGAAAATTTGTTATTTTGTTTATATCTTAAAAAATGGTTGAATTATAGCACTTTGAATTTCTAGCATGGCTAACATTTTGAAACGATCTTGTATTTGTCACGCTATAAGACACGTATTCGCCTATTTCGATTTAAAAAGGCATGTGGATAGTATACATCAATATCTCGACCAAGTTCGCTGGCCAGCTTCATCAGCTATCTTGTTTCAAAACGTCGGCCATTAAATTAAAAAATATATATTTAAAGTGAGGTGAAAAAAAAATTAGAAATTGAAAAAGGTTTCTTTCTTAAGTGTTTGACCTTGATATAAGGATTCAGGAGCATTTTTTGTTTGTTTTTATCTTAAAAAATGGCTCAGATATAGCAGTTTCAATTTCTAATATGGGTAACATTTTGAAAAATCTGTTTTTTGCCTGCGACAGCACTCGTATATATCAGCCGATTCCGATGTGAGTGAGCATGTGCACAGCAATTACTAAGGTCTCGACCAAGTTCACTGGTTAGCCTCATCCACCATGTTGTCTTAAAATGGCAGGCACTTTAAGAAATCGCCGAATTTGGCAGCCAAATATAAGTTACTTGAAATAAAAGCAGCTTGGATAAAGCTGACTAATTTCGCGAAATTCTCATTCATAATGATTTAGTATTTATAAAAAATTAGTACTGAATCTCCTATATTCAGTTTCCACTAAACTGAGCTTCGTGTGTTTGAATAATATAAGTTGGCTTTTTAAAAATAAGGAATATAAAAGCTACCTCTTCCTCCCGGCACTGGCCGGAAGGACTTTTTAAAGTTTTAACGAAGGTTTGGCTCACCCGGTACTTTTCGATTTCGGTTGCAATTTCGTTCTGAGAACCATTTCGATTTCAGAACTGGTAAGTATAGATATATTGTTTCCATTATAGTCTTGTAAAATTTACACCAAACAATTCGGTAATGTTTTATGATCTACAACAAGAACCTTCCTTTGACTTCTTGTATCTTATGCAAAACAATCATTTAAATATATTGAAATGAAAGCGAGAAATGTGGAGAGAAGGCTTCCATTGGTTTAAAATGAGAAGCTTGGGCCGCTGTTTGCGATTTTTATAGCGGCAGCGTGGCCTGAGTGGTGTGACTGTGCAAGGTTTTCAAGTTTTCTTTTAGTACGAGAATGATAATTCGAGTCACATTCCTTTCAAATGTTCTCCCCGAAGGCAAATCTCCTTTAGCAATATAACCAAAATTGGCCGAATTGTTTAAGAAGATTCGATTCATCTATTCAACGTTAGCTTGCAAATGTCGTACGCTGCGAGTGTGGGCTCAAGGATTTCATTTTCGTAAATCATTTATATTTTATCAAAATTTCATTTTGCTTATGATCCTTGTATCAAAATAACATTGGTCTGATATTCTAGTGATATTAATTAGTTGTACATTCCAAATATTAAACATACAATTTCAATATTAAGAAAAACTGACAGTGCATTTGGAATATTTTCAGTTATGTAATTTATTGAAATTTTTTCTAATTTAATCAAAAATCTCATCAATGTTGGGGATTCTCCGAAGAAGTTTTCATTGTAAGTACAAATCCCCAATATTAGAGAAATACTGGTTGGCAATATTGGCTATATGTTTCCATTATATCAGGGAACCCGCTGTTCTTTTTTTTTTCTTTTTTTTATATCTCTGTTTCTAAACAATAATCTTCGTGGTAGATTTTTACATTTGAAACATAAATCTACCACGAAGATTTTTGTTTAGAAATAGGCTATTTCCAATTTTCCACTATTTACAAACAAAACTCTTCGTCGCCAAGAAAAGTGACATGTGAGCTCTCTAATAACATGGAAACGCTACTGCTCGCACAATATTGTACAGAATTATCCCGATTTAGAATTCCTACTTCGTTATTATCAGTTCACGTTTGCGATTTCACGCACGATGAGAATTCCGAAAGAGTTAAAGAAAAAAACAATCTTCAAATGTCTTGTTACATTTTTGCTTATTTTTATTAATTTCGGATAACCCCTATTCCTAACACATATTCAAAAATAATTTGTCACACTACAAGAAACAGCTGAACTCTTAAAATGTTCGCTATTCAGGGACTCATTTTTCATTATCAATCTTTGTTTATCCTAGAAGTGTTCAACATTAGAGCTCTATTTTGAAGTCCTTACACTAGATAAAATAAATAGAAAGCAGAAAAAATTGTTTTATTTACTTAGTGTAAAACCCGTTAGTCTCGAAATTTGCTACGACAAACTGACCTAATCTCTTTCTTTGTATTACTGTTTGTTTTTTTCATTATATTTCGTGGTTTCTTGGCTAACCTCGATCTTGGCTAGCCAAATGCGATGACATGGAGTGCTGCCAATATTTTTGTTTGCAATTGCACGTGAGTAACCCTTTTCCATTCCAGTGACAAAAGGGTTCATTTAAAGAATGTACTATTTAATACAATGTATCAAACATATGTCGACGCTTTGAAGTTTGCAGGTGTAATCCGTTGAAAAATGTAACAAGAAAATTAGAGTTTAACACTTAATCCCATAGTTCCAGTTAAATACAGAAAAGTAATAATGTGTACTGTTATTAAAGTAAAAGAGGGTTATTAAAGTAGATTGACTTTGTTTTTAATTAATACTCAACCTTTTTTGTTGTTATATAAGTCTGACATTTTAACATGTTTAAGAAAATTTAAATAATCAGCTTTCAGGTAAAATACGTTCAAATGTTAGGCGACAAACACAAAAAGCTAATTGTCTATCACACAAATTAATTGTAAGTATAGAAAAGAAAATTATATACAAACGGCATGTGTTAAAAGGTACACCTAACACCCTGTCGATGTGATATGTTCTTGACCACACAACTGTCTCAGTGACTACAGCGAACTGAAATGAGATATCTTTCATTTGTCGCATTATTACTCTAAGGCGACCTTCATTTTATTAATCCACAGTGCCTTTACAATGCGATCATCCTGTGACACTTTTGTAACCATCATTTGGGGATTCCATTGTAAAATCATGATAATTGTTTTATGTCGAGTCCTCAAGTGTCAGCAAACTGAAGTCATCTGATGACTTGTCCCAAAGCAGCCGCTCATGATGACTTCACAGTAGAGTAAAAAAAATCCTTATAAAAATATAGATTTTGATATAGCGAAAGCTTATTATTTCTAAAATATTTATGATGCCAAAATTAGCGTTTATATTGTAGACATGCGACATGCATAAAAACAGAGAACACATTTGTAATTGACAATAGTAAAAAAATGAATGCGTTTCAGTAAAAAAATTGTGAAACTAATGCTTTTGAAGACATTGTGGCCGACACTTTCCGGTTTTAGCCTTTTTTTTACATGCTTTTATTTGATTTAACTTCGTTCACGTATGCAAAGATAGAATTTTGTAATCTATTTTTAACTCATTTTCTGATAGGCTTGAGTTATAAAACTTACGTACACAATATAATACGCACAATAAATACGCACATCGGTGTTACCGATGATATTTTAAAATTTTTTGTACTTCATTATAAATTAATTTTAAGGCATTTTCATGCGTTAGCTACGAGCAGATGATTAATAGCCTTTATGTTTACAACTTACTGACATTTGATTGGTTCTCAGAACAGTCATCGTGATTGGTTAGTAAGCTTTTATTAAAATACACTTCAGCATTCATGACTAATTTTGTTTGTATTTTAGACTAAAGTAAGTGTAACTTTTTTTGTAATGCAGATATTTTAATTCTGTTTTTTTTAATTAAATTCTACATTAAATGTTCTTGAATTTGGTATATAAACATTTGTATTTAAGTGAAAATTAATATATTCTATAAGCATACAAAGTTAAAAATATGAACATTTCAAAAAATGTCCGCAATTTTGGCCATCAGTGTATATATATGTTTCCGTGAAAGACCGAAATTGAAGAATGTCGACTTTCAACGGTTAATGTCAACACAAAGCAAATACGTCGGTGAAAAATCGAATATTTGATTATATTCTTGTGCATTCCGACCATCACCGGTGTATGTCGACAAGCACATATGTGCTCTGGTGGAGGTCGAAAAGAGAAGCCGAGGTCAATAGAGAGGCGACAATCCTTTGTTTTGATACGAGTCAATCAGCTTTGTCACTCTTATGCAAGGTTCGAAGGTGTGCGCAACGTTTTCTTAAATTTTATTTTTATATTCGATACCCTAATTTATATTGAATGGATACTGCAGTGAATCGTGAATCATTTTTCTGAAAAATTAAATGCATTACTTTCGTGTAAACTAGAAGGCAATTATTCTTATTTTTCTCAAGAAAAGTACTCTAAAATACTTTCTGAAGTGATTTCGGCTAAAACTAAGTGCAGCACACCTTTGGATTACAGACGATTAAAACGTTTTGATGTTTTAAAAATTAATGATGAAGAGAAGTTCATTGTACCATTAAAACCAGGAGAAACGAATATACAGTATTGTGTTACCGGTGATGAATTTTTCAGTATACTATTTGAAACTCACACCAGAATAGGCTACGGAGGAAGAACACGAATGCTTAAAGATTTGCAAATTAAATACAAAAATATTGCATATGAAGTTATAATGTTGCATTTAAATTTATGCAAACAATGTCAAACGAAGCATAGTGCAACTAAGAAAAGTATTGTTGTGAAACCAATGGTCAGTTCTGAGTTAAACTCAAGACGTCAAGTTGATCTGATAGACCTGCAGTCACACAGGGATGACGAATGTCAGTTCATAATGGTGTCTCAAGATCATTTAACTAAGTTTGTCCAGCTACGAACTTTGAAAACTAAGACAGCTGAAGAAGTAGCGTATAAAGTTCTTCCAATATTTTTAACATTTGGTGTCCAACTATATTGCAATCAGATAATGGTAGGGAATTCAGTAATCAAGTCATATCCGAAATATGCGCTTTGTGGAAAGATGTTAAGATAGTTCATGGAAAACCACGTCATAGCCAAATACAAGGCTCAGTTGAAAGGGCCAATCAGGATATAAAGAATATGTTAACTGTATGTATGAAATATAACGATACAAATAAATGGTCAGATGGTTTGCCCTTTGTTTAATTTACCAAGAACACTACATACCACGAAGGAATACGCCAAAGTCCTTATGAAGCCATGTTTGGCGTTAAACCACAAAGATTCACAGCATCGTCTTTTTTGTCTGGCGAAAAAATCGCAAATATTGAAACCGCAGAACAACTCGAAGAAATTGCCAATACTTTTAAAACCGAAAAACAGCTTGAAGAAACTGTTAATAGTTTTGAAGAAAATTTGAGCAGTAGCCATACCGAAAACCATATACCAAAGAAACATACTGAGGGGGACCCTCAACCAACCACGTCTTCTTATCAAGCACTGGCTGAATAAGACGAGTTTATTTCTATACAAAGAGCGGCCGCGAAAGAGAATCTTCTACTGCAAGCAACGAAAATAATACGAGCCTAAAAAAAATTCTCCTGCTCAAATTTGTGATACCGTACAAATACAAGTCACTGATGTCGACCGTAGTCGTACAGATGGCCGAAATGTGTTGGCAGTTGTTGGAATAGAAGACTCCGACTTTTATAAACTAGCAAATAAAAATGGTACCCTCAAGCAGCTCTATACCCGTAATCAGTTCGTAATTTGTATGGAAAAGTTACTTTACATAGATGAGATTTCTTTTCAAGAAATGTCACTGAGAGAAGCAGCTGCAGCTTATTCGAGAAGTGGAGAGCAAGGCTATACACGCTGTCATTTCAAAAGAAAGTATTTCACGAATAAATGCGGTTGTAAAAGCAAGGGACTCTTGTACAATTCAAAGTGTCATAAAAGTTTAAGTTGTTGCAATAAATAAGATTTCAATCACTTAATTAAATAAGTTTTTATTGGTATTATTTTCTTTTCTCATTTAGAATGTGCTGTTTGTTTTTAAGTTCAACAATTTATTTACATGTGCTGTTACTTAAGTTTTCTCCTATTTTGACATATATCATAATGTGTTTTAATATTAAAGTACGATTTATAGAAGAAAAGTCCACTACCGTATAAATGGCAAGTCCTTTATTGGCTGAACTTAAAAGTAAAATCTTAATGCTGAATATTTATCCAAGTACAACTGCTACCATTATTAAGAAAGCAAGTAATGTCGAACATCCCTTCTACTTCTCACGCTAGAATCTAAAGCTATGTTGTCCGATAAACCAATCCCAGACTGCCCTTTACATCTAACACGGCGTTTAAATCCCCCGGGGTTAGTCCCGCAGTGAAATTTCCTCTCTGTAATGACGAACACTCTCCTCACCGTGATTGGTCGTTCCTGTATGCAAGAGAGGCGAAAAAGTTACGCCATCCTTTTGACGTTTCATCGCGCCTGAAATACGGAGAAGAAAATGAAAATCTCCAACATATTCAACATCCACCATTAGTGCATGGTGAATGTCAACATTTGCCGGTGTAAGTGAGAAATAAGGATATTTAGCAAATATTTCGGACATACATCAAGCGACTATGTGAATGTTGACATTCTCCAGATTTCGGTCTTTCACGGTAACATATATAGGGATGACTAGGGACGGTTGACCATACGGGAGGCCTGACTCACCCATCAATTTTCACATTTAAAAGAATTTCAGAGTTTTAGCAATAGGAGTCAACCAAAGCTACACAGTAAAAAAAAACGACATTTTTACAGTACAAAGTACTGTTCATCTCGCGCACAAACTCGATCCCAGTGAATGCGCTGTATCTTTCTTTGGTTTCCTGACTATATAAACATGAAAAATACAGTAGTTGCGTAAAATTAACAGCACAATGTGCTGTTAATTTTACGCAACTACTGTATTTTTCATGTTTATATAGTCAGGAAACCAAAGAAAGATGTATCGAAATAGGTGCGGACAAAATCAATTGTGAGGCATTTTTAACCTAAAAGTTGTGTTTTTTAGAAATATTTTGTAAGCTTTTTTCAGATAAATTATAACATAGAAATTTAAGTAAGTAGATTTAAAGTAAGGTTTACAGGAATTAAACGTATTTACATATTTTATTCTCGAGAAAAAGGCAGGCTTTGTAGAAAAACTGGTATATTACCGTGCAAGCACTGGGCAAACATCTCCAAGCTATTTAGTACGCTTCGGGCTAGGCAAGAAGTCGTCCTTGCTGCCCACATCGGCATTCGAACTTGGAACCTCAGATACGGGCCAATGGGAACAGCCAGGAACAGGAGATCTGGAGCGGACGACTACAGTACGAGACTCAACCTGGACAATAGACTTGAAACTGCGCTCTTTGTGTACCGCCATCGCTTCCCACCTCCACCTTTTATGAAACAGTGATTAATAATGCAGGCATTTTGAAATAGTGTAACATCACTGATTTTTTGGATGCGACATCAGTTGATTCTGTATGTTAGAACATCAGTGGGGGTAATGTATGCAAGATCACAAGTTGATTATGCAAAACACTAGTTTTTGTATGGGGCGTCCAATTTTTGTTATGTGATTTCAGATTTATCATCAGCAGGCTGAGTATTGGTTCTGTGTACAATGCAGGCATTTTTTTAATTTAATTAATAAATTAGTTAATTTTAATAATTTAGTTTAATAATTTAGTTAAAATTTGTCAGAACCAATAATTAAATTTAATTGTAAATTTAAATTGTGATTTCTTAATAAATCGCAAAGATTATTAAAATTCCTTCCGTAATTTAAAAATTTATCAGTCTTTTGTTTCAGACAAAGAGAGTCGACTAAAGTATTCGGACAGGTAGTCTTCTGTCGTATCACAAATTGATCCCAACTCAACGAACACATGGTCGTGTTTGATCAACATAGCGTAGAATTCGCTTGAGTAGCAGGTTATATCGAAAACTGCTTCTAGAATGACAAAATTTTTATACTTAGCGTTGTAAACATTCTGCTATTTTCTTGAAAAAACATGCGACGAGTGACCTCTTCGATAGCTTCTAGGTGCCTTTCTAGCTTTCTGATAGTCTATACTCTTAATTTGATTAGCTCTACATCGATTCCATCTCTAGTAAAATTTTCGTCATCAATTCACAAAACTCGATTGAATTTAGCTACTTTGGATGTAGCATTATATACAGGGTGTTATCGACACACTCAGTCTAACATTACGCAGGCGCTCAGCAGTTTTTATGCAAGCGAATCAAATATACTATCAGCACGGGTCCGATTGCGCCTGACTAAGCAGAACTACATTCCAGAAAAACTCGAAACACGCACATTCAGCTAGTTACAAGTGCGAGATCACTTTTTAGACCGAGCAGGATTTCACACCACAGCAGACTTTATACGACCACTTTCCACATATTGTGCAGCGAAACCAAGATCACCTTGCCGGAAAGGGTTAAAGAGCTAAGAATTTGTTCGTGGTTTTCATCCTGTAGCGCTTCTGGACAGTGTTGTCAGTAGGCTACTTTTTTTAAATTCGGGTTTTTTTTCTGTTATTCCACGTAAGCGCCATTACCCTTCATAGCCATGTTGGATTTTAATGCATTATATTTCGCGTAACAACACACTATAAAAATAAATAAACGCAGGAGCGTACAACTAAATGTATAGGGGAGACTAGGGACGGTTGACCATACGGGAGGCTTGACCCACCCATCAATTTTCACATTTAAAAGAATTTCAGAGTTTTGTCAATAGGAGTCAACCAAAGTTACTGGAATGCTCAAACAACAATCTTCGTTTCATAGGGATAATCGAAATAGGTGCGGAAAAAATCAATTGTGAGGCGTTTTTAACCTAAAAGTTATCTTTTTTAGAAATATTTTGTAAGCTTTTTTCAGATAAATTATATCATAGAAATTTAAGTAAGTAGGTTTAAAGTAATGCTCAAATATCGAGCTCTCATTCCAGGCATAAAGATTGTACAGTAAGTTAGGCTTAAACATAACAATGTGCCCTTCTTTAGAAAAGGTCTATGTAGGGAGGTTTGACCCAGTCAGTGGGAGGGAGGGTTGAGCAGATGCTCAAGGCTCCTTTAATTAAGTGGTTTTGGAAATCTTTTTATTGTACACTGTGCATAATGAAAAGTTAATGGTTATATACATAAAAGAATGTAAATTTATTCTGTAAAGCTGCAGTAAAATGGTGTGATGGAAAAGAAAATGTTTAAAACTGACTAAAGAAAGATGTGAAAAATTTCTAGAAAATGGGAAAGTTGATAGGAACTTTTTCCATTTAAATATAACTTACAATATATAAACAGAAACAGTGGGAAAGACGAGAAAGGGCTAGAAAGGATGAAAGCAGCAGTCTTAACCATTTCAGGGGCGGTGATATGTTTATAAAAACACTTAATTTTAAATTCCGAAACGTTACAATGGCATCATAATTTTGCTAAAATCTTTTCCATTTAATCTGTATGTGAAATATAGCCTCTTTCTTGTTTGCAAATAAATTTGTTCATAAATTCCGGTGCCAGTCATTTATTTCAACATTTTAGTACTGAAAGTATTTTGCCCCTTAAAGGTTTAAATCATGTTAATGATAAGTTAAGTGCTCATGCGGTTGCAAAAGAACATAGCATCGATCGAAAAACTTTAGGAAGGTATGTAGACAAATTTCACCAGGGCGAATACAGTGAGATAAAGCTAAGCTATGTGACAACTAGAATTGTCAGGTCGAGTGTCACAAAAATAGGACAAGGAAACAAAAAAAATGACGGGACAGTGGCTTCTAAATCCGGACATAATAACATGAAACACTATGAAAACGGAACCTGTCTCTAACAGAATACTGCCTTAAATGTTAAAATTTTATTTTCCCTGCTGTACAATTGTACTCGCTCAGACAAAATCCTGTTTAAAACAAAATCTATCTCCTCTGACTTGCGATTGCGTCTCAACAGGTTTGTTTAAGAATCATACTTTCAAAAATATTTTTTTATAATAATTAAAACATGTAGCATAAAGTTTTTTTTTTTTTAAACTGATTTTATCTCTCTTCACAAATATTGCCATATAAAACAAAGTGGGTCAAGCCTCCCATATAGTGGGTCAACCCTCCCATATGTGGGGAGCATTTATCCATTATTTTCGAATGATTAAAATTAACCATTTTTCAAATTTCTTACATGTTACACTTATGCAGCAATTTGAATTTGATAACTGATTGTATAACGAATAAAATGATATATAAATCTTTATTCTACGTTCAATATTTAAAAAATAAAAAATCATTTTATAAAAAGTGGGTCAACCCTCCCTAGTCTCCCCTATATTACTATTATTATTAATGTTAATTGTCTTCCAAATGCTTTGGAATTTTATAAGTTACAAATATTTTTCCGAAGCCTGTGTTTAGTTATAGTGTTAAAATATTAAAATTTAATTGTAAAAAGCAGGGCTTTTCTTATCACTTTTTTTTCACATCGAAATCCTATAGGACATTTTTTTATTTTCTAACTGAATTATTCATTATTTTTTTCAATTAAAATATGCGTAATGTTAACCTTATGGACAAATAGAAATCGCGAAAGTGACTTTCGGAGAATAATTTTTTATGTTAATATATTTTTTAAATGAATACCACTTTTCGAAAAATAATGAACGTAGATGTAGTCTGGTATTTTTTTTTTTTTTTCGTATTTGCATTTAGTAAGCGGATGCTCATTTTGAACTTTGCAGAAAAAAAAATCGAAAATCTCTAAACAGCTTTTCGAAAAGATTTTTTTGAAATGTAAATATTCATATTTTTGAAACAGATTGCACCACCGTTACAAATTTAAAAGGTGTGAAGTTATAGTCTGGTATTTTTTGTTTTTACTAATTTTGAACTATCGAGGCGATGCGGACTGCGAAAGATGGGAGAAAAAAATAACAAAAAAAGATTGTTCCGAAAAGAATTTTTTAAAAGGGTTAATATTCATATTGTTATCGTATTTGCGTTATAAAAATAAAAGTGCGATAATTTGGAGTGTATTTTTTTTTCCAGTATTTCGAACTGTTTAGCTTCGAAAGGCGCGCAAAAAAGAGCTGAGATAAAAAAAAGTGTATTTTTGATGAGTGTTCATTGTGGGTTTTAATTAATCTATCGGTTAATTATAAAAAAAGAAATATCTGAGTTTCACGTGCATTAGGATTGGCCTTGGACTACCCTCATCCAGATTTTTAGACTTCTACGTGTGGTAGATTTTCCTAGCCATCGCTCAGTTTTCTTTTACTAGTATAGATAAAGACTCAAAAAAGGTATGTTTAATTGCTTTTGTCCTTTTTGCGATTTTTTAGTGCCTATGCTAACTTTCGTAAAAGTTGGTCAATCGACAAGAAATCTGAATATATTGTTAAGGTACATTTTGCTACTACTACAAGTTTTTAAAATAGTCATCATATTGTACATAGTGTTTTTTGTTGTTGTTGTGGTTGTCGTTGTTTTTACAGAGATATATTAAATTAAGTTAAGGAACAAGCAGTTGAAATCTGTTTTTTTCCATTAAAAATTACTTGTTGCGGATTCATATGAATTAGGTTCCCTTAGAAAAATCCCTACTGAGGTTGCACACTTCTCGTTCTATATCCCTCGCTTAGATGATAAACAACACATCCATTCTCATATATCCCCTGATTAAGTTTTATAGTCAGTGGTGAATCTCGGCCCAGAAGGGAAAGCCAGGCTCGAAGTCAGGAGGAATGATAGAACAGGCAAAGAACATCAGTTTTTTTTTTATCTAAGCAAGAAGTTTTCAGAAGCAGTAAAACGGTATAGTACTACCGAACGCGAGTGCTCTAGTATGGTTTTTGCAATAAAGAAATTACATTGTTATCTAGACGGTAGAAAGTTCAAAGTAATAACCGATCCCTTAAGGTGCATGAAAACAAATGCTAGTTCCAATCTTAGGATTATGAGATGGGCCTTAGCCTTGCAGCCCTACGAATTTGAAATAATTCATAGAGCCGGAAAAACAACAAAAATGTTGATGGTTTGAGAAGAGCAGAGATAATAATAATAAAAAAAAAGCTTGAAACAATGATGTTCGACATCTTTTTAGTAGAAGACCTTGTTTAGTAAATTTCAAAAATTTTTATTGTCGCTTAAGAATGTTTATACAACTAGCATGTGATTTTGTATTTCTACGTTATTGTAAAAGTGCTAAAGTAGTAGAATTAGAAATGTTTTGAATTTGAATGAAACTTATGTAAACGTTCTGATTGTCTATATTTAGATATAACTTTTTAACTGTGTGTATATTGCATCTTAAAAGTGACTTTCCTTATGAATACATGAACTGGTCTGCCTGTGATGATGAAAGTAACATATCATCACATATCATTATTTATCCTCCATTTTAAAACTAAATTTCGCCTTTCAAATTTTTAAATTTAATCAAATCTTCCTTTCCTTTCGAAAAAGTATATCTATTTCTTATTCTCCTTTGCGCTTAATAAATTACATTCACTTTATGTTCCCAGTCTCACTCCAGCCATTAATAAAATAAAGCAAAAACAAAGCTGCTTCCTCATCCTAAAATCGTTACTGTGCATACTTTACTTTCCGTTAACGAATATATGAAAAAGATATTATTTGACCTATGTTCCTTTGCAGCAGTAATTTAAACACTTAGAGTTGATTCTCAGTTTGTTAGTCAATACAAATGCTCATTTCGATCTCAAACATCTGCTTTGTTTATATTAAAGAAGGCGCTCGGCATTCGGTAATGTCTGTGTTATTATTTCAAAATATAAGTTTCCCATTGCCCAGCCTTGGCATATCATATTAGTACGTTAAAATTTCGGTTACATAAGCTGATGAATCGTTGGGCTGATTTAGAACTCAAAATTTTCCGTTACGTGGCGTATTCTTTAAGTTTATAACTGTCCAAGGTTCAAACATTTTGTGGCTCGAAACACTTACAATAAAAGCAGCCTACCAGTCATCATTCTACCTGTGACCGTGCTGCAGAAAATATGCAGAGCGGATTCTCTCTCGCCTCGAAGTCACCCCCGGCAATGACGTCTTGCCGTCTTTTCTAAAAAAAAGAAAAGCCACATACATAATATATTGGACTTTTTATTGGAATCTCTATCATGGCCTGATTATTAAAGAGAATGTGTAGTGTATTTTATAGTTGATACGGCTAAATTTAGTTAATTTAAGCTGCGTAGTTTATTTTTTGAAAAGCCAATATCTTTAAAAAAAGAAGGATAATAAAGTAAATCTTCAGTATATTAGTACTTAATGGTTTTCAAATATTTAAATTTAATTTAATTTTCAGTTGCGTTAAGGCTGGTTGAAAAGTAAATACAGATTAACTCAAGAGTTTTTTGTATTGGCTAAACCCTAGTTGTGTTATTTTTTTCTTTAAGATAAATTCTTTCTAAGAGGAGAGGACTGTAAAGTCTTGCCTGCCTTTACTCAAAAACACACTGTCAATAGGCTCAGATGTTAACTTAAATATGCTCCCTCACACAGACAGCCGATGTAGTTGGTATCTCATAAAAATCTTTAACGCATTAAGTAACTTAAACCAAGAGATTAACTCTGAGAATATTTTAGACAGTCCGAATATAATAAATCTCAGAGCACTCCAGATGCCCCCTATGTAGCGGCAAGCAGCAAAAAGCCTCGCTTCCAAATATATTCAATTGATCATGGATATCTCGGGGTTTTTAACTTCGAATGCGCTTGAAAGCGGTTCACTTCTGTGCTTTCCAAAAAAGCATAGGCCTGTCCGATCTGCAGAACAGTTTGCGTCGTGTCGCAGAACTTGATGGACATCTCATTGTGAGATAATTAAATTAGAGTACAGTTGGTACTTGGCCCAAAGAACACACGCATAGAACGGAGTTCTATGGACAAGAACTTATCAACATAAGTTCTTCAAGTATCTGTGTAAATTACATCCGTAAATTTAATCCTTTATGTAATTCTTTTACCTGTTGCTGTGTTATTGTGTAACTAAAGCTTGTGTTCGCCAACTTGGCTCTCCTGAAATTTATCTCACGACAGCACAGTGATATGAAGAATGTTCCAGGTACTAAAACACGGGTGCATTTGTATGGCAACTCCTAACTTTTTAGGATATGTAGTCTTGACCTCCGTCCTACATACTATTACTTGTCACATCGAATAAGAATACGCATTTGGTATTTTTTCCGTCACATTTTGTAATAATGTTTTTATGAATTGATTTTTACCTTTTGTACCGTTCTTTCTAACTTAATAACTGTGATTAAGCATATTACAGTATTTGAGACTCCTTTCCTCTGTCATTTTTATAATGAAAAATCCACTAGGTGAGTACTCTTACCTTCTTTTCCCCTACTGCTCTGTTCTGGGTTATTTGACAGGTGTTTCAGTGCAATTAAATTTTTCTCTCTATTAATTGCTTCCAAACCAGACATGCGTTCTCCTCATCTTCCTTTATTCTTGCCGCCTCTTCTTATTTATTTATTAGTTTTATTTTTTAAGTTCGTCAGTCTCAAGGACCATGCCTCCCTCTCGACTGTTTAAGAGTTATTTACAGCGTCCTTAATTTTGCTAGCGTCAGTGACTTAATTCCCAAATGCTTGGATAGGGGTTTAGTGAACTCGTTCATTCGAATTTGCGTAAACAGACATTACTTTCTCAATTTAACTATTTTTTAAGCTTTTAAAATTTAGTAAACTGTTATACTTTTAAAAACGAACTTTTCATAAATAAGATTTTTTTAAATACACCAGGATTTTAAATACACTGGATTTCTTGACTGAATATGTATTTTCATGTCTCCGTAGTGTAACATCGGCGACATTTACCAAAGAAAAGCTGCTTATATTATTCTTTTTTTTATAAAATCTATTTACTTTGTATTTGATTCGAGCTGCCAATAAATGTGCTTTCTTTCGATTTCCTGACAGATCATGCTGTCTTCATGCCTCCATGGTGCATCCGTCTTAGATATTTTCCAACGAACAGCTGTTTCAGATTTTATTGGATAAAATCTATTTGATTAGAATCTAAGTCGAAGTTTAAATAAATAAAAATACGGTTTTTCAACAAATCTACTCTCAATTTGTTAACTAATTATTTTATATTTATCTCTTCGTAGTGTATCCGACAAGAATATCTCTCAAAGAAAAGTTGTTTCAAAATTTATTTAATAAAATTTATTTGATTAGCGTCCAATAAATTATTTTAATAAATAAACATATGTTTTAACAAACTTTATTTGTTGACTAATAACGCTATCTTCATAGCCCAGTAGTATTTCAAAGAAAAGCAGATTTAACTTTTAGTGCATTAACATTTTGCACTCCACTGACACCTATGCTGTGACGCACAAGTTTAACCACAAAACCTTATACTAAGTTTAACAACAAATCTACTGACAACCATACGGTAAACAGCAAATTAACATACAACAAATAAACATACCTTTAGGGAGTTCTCCACACATTATTTCAAATATGTAAGAATGACGTGGAGTTGCTGGTAGGTGATTGAAATTTTGGTGTGAAATGTAAAAGGTTAAATCAGTTTGATTATCATCCGATTTGTCACAATCAGAGGATCTCTTACGTTTTACAATTTTTTTTTTATGCATGTGACAATTTATTTTATCATAAATCTTTACAAAAAACATAAATTAGGAAAAAATTAAATAAGCATTATCAAAATGTATTTCTTTTTCTAAAACAAACGCATTTCAAAATTCAATTAATGCGCTCACTAAAAATAAACGAAACAACCACCACCATCATAATCAGTACCCTCAATACCAGCAACAACAAAAAAAAAAAATAAAAATAAAACAAGGAAGGCTATGCATAAAAAACTAATGTGAACTGCAACGTTCTCAATATTTTCAGAATTTATAAAGTTATAAATATTTTAACCCAGAATAATACAGTATGAAAAAATTGCAGAATTTACCTTTTTCATATCTAATAAATTATTTTCAACTAAATAAAGTTTACTAATAATATTTTAATAAATGATGTTACTGTATTATTGTATTAATTTTGAAATCATAAAATAAAATCTCTATGGCAAATAACACTTTTCCTGGATTTACTGCGTTGCTTCGTTTGCTAATATTAATAATGTATTTATCTATGTTATAATAGCGCAAATCATGTGACTGTCATAGACAATTACGGGCTGACCGCTTCACTTTTCGTATGCCAGCAATCCATTTTTACTCACAATTATTTTTTCGAATAAAAGTGCACAAAACTTACATTCTTAGAACAACCTTTATAAAAATTAATGTTTGAGAGATGAGTTACATTCAAATATGTATATATTCTGAGATAACTTCAGTTGAAATTAGGTTGACAGTCCAATATCTCATTACATCGAAGTAAACAAATACAAGAGATTCGTCCATTGCGAGCGAGGAAAATATTTAAACCATGAAAGTAATCATTAGCAAAGAAAGTTCTCCAGCAACGAACTTTGCAGCGCTATCTGGTGTAAAAAAGTAATTCGAACCTGTAAGCCAATCAAAGTTTAGCATAATTCTGTTAGGTGAAGTACTATACAGTTCAACTTCCTTCACGAATCTTTTCTTGACGAAGTTAAATGTAAACAAACTGAATTCGTAATAATATTTAATGAATCAAATTTCAAAACGAATAGCCAGTTAATTTTGTATTTATGCATTATCCATGATCAGGAGATAGATCACCGAAAATGATTGCTAATCGCCAGACATATGTAATCATTGTCAATGGGCAATCGCATTCAAAACAGTAATTTAATATGCATTTATTAAATATACAACACCATTAAAAATGTAAATAATATAGAAGTAAACTACAATACAAAACAATAATTTAGTATACATTTATTAAGCACATAGCATCAGATTGACGGCTTTTAGGTACGATAGTTACGATGATAGTTTTATTTTTGGATGTATATTATATCAGTCGAAATGAATATGAGATATATATTCTAATCGCACAGTTAGTCCAGTAGAAATAGCATTTTGCCTTGCAAAAATTCCGGTAATTCTGATTTTCGGGTATTGTGTATAGGTTGACCCTCTAGTAAAAAAAACCAAGTTTTAGACCTTCTACACCTTGTACGTTTTTTACTATATCGTAAAAACCAAAATTTTTTGGCACTTTTTTCGATTTTTCTTGATTAACGCGGTTTCTGTGCCTTTCATAGAAAACGTTGCAGAAGAAAAAATTTTGTAGAAGACAAAATTCTCTACAAGATTCACTATTCATGTTTGTGAATTGACCAAATAGAAGGCGAGATTACGGAGCCGGGAAAATGGGGTACAATTTGCAAAAAGTGGAAAAAACAAAACAAAACAAATGACGTTAGTTTTTCCTTAATAACCGATTTTTATTTTTTATTTTTCCGTTTTAGAGATAAAAATGTCATAATAAACTTTGTAAAGTATGAAATATGCTACCAGTTTCATTCATTAGAACATTAATTATATCTAACAGACTTTAAAATCAGAACAACACGATTTATGGTTAAAACAGGAAAATACCGCCCGGCAAGTGGCAAGTCGCTAATTTAAAAACGATCTTTAATTTTTGATACTGAATAAACGAAGCAATTAATTGATTATAGTATGTACAATAAAAAGTAATTGGAGAATACTTGGGGGGGGACGTGAAGTTAACCAAAAAACGTATCCGGCGCCCAGAGATTGGGCTAAGAGACAGCAGCAAAAAAGACGTCCGTCTGACATTGGTCTAAGAATCAGAAGTCGAAAGTCAAATTAAGTGCTGGGAATAATATAAAAAAATACTGCAAAGATAAATAAAATATAATTTAGAAATTTTAAAAGAGAAAAGGATTATACAGGGCCGAAACTAGAGGGGGGGGGGGTGTATTTGCTTCATGTGCCAAAATGGCAGGCAAAGAGGTCGCAAAATGAAGATTTGGTGTGGCGTATTTATATTAATTTGTCACGCAAATTTTTGTTAGTTAGTCAAAGTTTACATTAATGGTAAATCTATCTCACATTGAGAATATTATTCCCACCATAAAGAGGACCAACAATTATGCTTATACATACTAAGACGGAAACCTGTACAAAGTGGAATTGTTTTCGGGATTTTTTGAATTCAGATTTAAATTTTAAAATAAAGCAATAGATATTATAAACTTATAAAATTCTGTATGCAAATTCACTTTGCGCAGGAGGGGGAGAGTCTTGGGGGGGGGGGAGGTGAAAGGGGGGGGGAATCCGTGTTTGCCCTAGAATGAAAAATAAAGGTAGTTTCGGCCTAGAAGTATCGAATAAGAATAACTGTTAAAAATGAGTTCGGAAAGCTCAAAATGCATGATTCTGTACATTAAAAGTAATAGCGGAAGAAATATTGACGATTAATCAAGTATATGAATATTATTATCAAAATTTCCTGCGTATAAGCCATGGCTCAGATAACTCATTTTTCCACCACAATTTTTGTTTTAATACATTGTAACTTATTTCTGCTTAGCATTTATTTGACTTCCTTTTTTAAATAGAATTTCTTGTATGAAATAGACTTAACATAGCCGCGGCTTATACGCAGGAAATTAAGATAAAAGACACTTTTCTCAGAGAGACATTATGTCGGGAAAGAAAAATAAAGCACTGTGTTCGTCATTTTTTTTTAATTAATAATTTTTGTAGTTTACATTTAATTTACTAATTACTACATTTAATTAATAGTAATATTTCACATTTTTTGTAGAGGATAAAATTCTCTACAACATGCACTATTTATGTTTGTAAATTGACCTAATAGGAGACGAAATACAGAGTCGGGAAAATAGGGTAAAATTTGCAAAAATTACAAAAATCCACAAATGACGGTATTTTTTGCTTTATAACTCACCTGTTTTGACATTTGAGGGCCACCGATGTGGAGAATATTTTGTGGCCTATAGCTACAATGGCCGTCGCCTCGAATGATCCTTATTATACATAGAAACAACAACAAGTCAGAACAATTTTTATTTTCCATTACATATATATAACTACAAATCGACATTCACAAATACATCCATGTCTTACCCGAGGATTCAAACCCGGGCCCACGCCGTGGCAGTAACTGTCGCTACCGACCACGCCCCTGGGCGACCAACTCACCTTTAGCGCATTTGAGAATCAAAACAGACATAATCAACTTTTTAGAGCATGAAGTAGACCATAGTTTCATTTATTAGGTAATTATTTTTTGTAATAGACTTTGAAAATCACAGCAACAAGATTTTGTTTCAAAACAGGAAAATACTGCCTGGCAATTTAGTAATTTAAAAAAAGAGCTTTGCTTTTTTATATTGAAAACGAAAATTAATTAATTATATCATGTACAAGGTACTAATCAACAAATATATAGTAAGTACTATAGTCAAGTTAAATATGTTTCCTTTGTCTGCTGCTTGGCCCCGGTAGTGATGCCATCGTCTCAGGTTCCTCACCGCCCGTCTCTGAACTGAACTCAATTGTTGATTCTAGGTCGTCAAAGTCCTCAAGGTCCAGTATAACCGTACGGAGTGTTGCCACATAGTTGGTTGTGGCAATTCACACCGATAACTGAGTACTTCAAGCCGGCCTTCCTACAACTGCACTTCGTACTGCAACCCTTTTTGCATCGGCAAGATATGAAATTGAGCAGTGTTTGAGGGGCTGTTTCGTTCATCGTGGTGATTGGTGTGAACCCGTGCTCATCCCTCTTCCAATCCCACTCGAGAGGGTCCTTTTCGTTTCCCAGCCATGTACTGAACTTGTATGGTATGTCCTAAACGCATGATATTGAGTAGAATCGCGAGTGGGTGGTAGTTTCGCTAAATTTAATTTAATATTGTTAGCTGCTTTAGCGAAGCTGACATACCACAATACATCCAGCATGGTCCAGTTACCTCGGATACGTGTCCCAGTTACCCCATTCTTGAAATATTTATGGGGTAACTGGGACACCGGGCTTACATTTGAAACATGAAGTAAATGTGTACACTGTAAAAAAAAATCTGTAGATCTACAGATGTAAAGTTACATGCTTACTAAACTTTCACCTGTAACTGTACGAGAAAAGTTGCAAATCTACAAAACTAGTTTTTGTAAAGCTACAAAAATCTGTAACTTTACAAATGAATCTGCTAAAATTTCAGTAATCTTACTAAACTTTTATTTGTAACCCTGGCTGCAGTTACATGAAAAGTTCTCGGAATCCCAGTTTCCAAAAAAATTCTTAGTAACCTTACAGATTTTTTGATTTTCGGCGCAAAAGTGTGTCTGTTACATGAAATTTTGTTGCTGCCGTTACATGAAAAGTTCTAGGAATCCCAGTTTCCTAGAAAAAGTTTAGTAACTTCACAGATTTTTTTTTTTACAGTGTATAGATACCGAATAATATTAACATAGTTATATGCCTAATTTTTTTTAAAAAAAGATTGTTTAATAAAAGTACTTACAGTATTTTAATAAAAAGAAGAGGAAGTTCAACCAAATTGACGTTGTTTTAAAAAAAAAAACGAAAATTTTCGACAACCTATCACAGCAAAGAGAGAGTTATGATTGAGTTGACACACGTTGTTTTAGGATGTAGAGGTTAAGGGGCATTGTTCACAAAAGCTAAAACTTAAAATACATCAACTTTTTTATATAAAACAGCCTATGGCCCAGTTACCTCGTGGGTCCGGTTACCGCGACTCACCTTATGTTCAGGATAACCATCGAGGACAACGACTGCATTTCTACTGTAATGATGCTGAAGGTATCTCACATATTTTGAGAAGATGGCAGAGAAACATTCGTTGCGATCCCAACGAACTTTGTGTAGAAGATAGCCTCCATAAACAACCTCCACTCTTTTCGTTCCCAATATTGTTTCACTTGTTAGGGGGGTAAAAGCAGAGTAAAACGTCGACTTGGTGCCTTTGCGCATACCTTCCTCTGTAAAAAGTGACAAAGGAAAAGGCGCCAGCTCATACTGGAAGTATTCTTTCATTTCTTCATCGGATTGTTTGGCAATGCACATCCTGTGAAACAGCACAATAGTATCTATGGCTACTTTAGCTTCCTTCATTTTTGTACTCCTTGTTACTGTAGTAAGAGAAACCACTGCATCCTTTCGTTTAAAATGCACACTTTCAAAATTTTGATGAACGATGACTGACATTCCTTTACTACCAACTTCCTGCGAAAGATGGCAATTTACTTCTCTACCTCCGATCACTCCACTGCTTATAGACAACAGCTCGTTAATTTGTGGAAATGGGTGATCGCTGGAAAATCATTGAATCAACTTGTTCACATCATCATCGTCACGGCTGATTCTTGAAGGCCTAATATCAACATACTGTTCTGATGTTGCTGACGCTGTCCCACAGTAATTCTCAATTTCGTCACACACATTCTGTAAATAAATCATTCCTAGTATCCATTTGGTGAGGATGTTGTCGGTGATGCCTCGCCCTCGCGTCAATCCTCCTGAACTCATGATTGTTTTCATTAACGTTTGTTCTATTGTCATGTCTGACCAGATGCCCGACCAGAACTTGTCAGATCGCCGGATTGTAAAGAACCCCTCAACAGTAAATATATGAAACTCAATCGGATCTGTTTTTTTTTTCAGTTCTCGCATGTCTTGTAGATAGAGCTGAGCAGTTTTTGCATAGTTGAAATGACCAGCTGCATGAAAATATGGTAACATTGTCTGCACAGTGTTGAGATGGAGGAGCCAATTGCTCATGCGCTCTGCTTCAATAAACTATTTCATCAATCAGACCAATCGAAAATACTGGACCCATAATTTAGCCGTCGGCCCATTGTTCTCATATTATTTCAGTATTTGTTTGAATTTCGAACAGACGCTCTGGAAATGTGTATTGTTTTGAGCAGTGAGGATCACAGATCTGTCCATTTTAGCAATCATATCATCCATTGCAGCTCTCTCTTCACGGGAAAACTGAATTGAATCTAATATAAAATTTGCCAAAGCATAGTATTCTAAAATACGTGCTCTTACAGCACGTGAATAAGGATGCCAGACATAATTTTCGCAACACTGTTTTCAGCATAAATGCAAGTGAACAGCTCTTTTAAACCGCTCCTAGCCATTATGAATCCTATACAGCCCATAAATGACATTAACAGATGGAACCCTCCGAGCCAAATAATGACTGAATTTAATCTTGGATCTTGACTACTTGCAATTATGTCATGTGCCATTAAATATAATGGCTGGTCGAATGTCACTATACAACTATGCTGCTGGAGTGATTCACTTCTTTTAGTTGCTTCTCCCAGAGATGTCAACACAGTATCATAGTTGCTCGGTGGGGAGTTTATGAACGGGATGCAAATAATTTTTGATGTTTCGTAATGTAGACCAGCTGTTGCTTGCTTCATAAAGCCATTCCACCCAGGAATTGATGGAAAGTTTGACCATTTTCCATGTAACCACACAAAAGCTGATGGAGATAGCAGTGTGTCATTCAATAAAGGATATTTATTTTGAATGTCTTCAATAGTGATCTTTTCTAAGCCTGACTTCTTCCTTCTGCTGAATACTTCCAAACGAATAGAACTAAATTTCCCATCAAGTTGAGTAGATGAGAGCTTTGCCACTCGTTGAACGTTCTGGTCTGGATCGACATATCTGCTTGGAGTTAAAGACATGATGCCTCCCATTGCATGAAATGTTCCAAGTCCATCGAGGGTGTCAACATTAAAATCTGCATAATCAAAGATAAACTGGCAAAATGCTTCCTTCTTGATTTTTACATCTGGGTGTGCAATAGCAGAAATTTCAAACCGAAAAATCTCATCATAGGAAGATGAAAATCCAAGTGATGCCAACGTGTTTACCAGATACCTTGATTAGAATTTTTTGTATAAATAGCCACCAACTCCGATGAGAAGTGAAGACATGAAAGACCGTGGTCTTGCTGCTAATATCAAAGCGTGTGACAAGGCAACACATTTCTTTTTATATTTATCATATGCGGCGCTTTTGCCTTTTCAAATCACAGTTTCGAAAAATGAAATACAGAAGATGGAATTACTGTGTCCACATTTTGAAGAAAATAATCTGTTGGAGGGTACTCACTGACATTGTATGCTTGAGAATGGATATCTTCTAGGATGATGTCTGCACCAGCCCTTACAATTCGAAGTCGTTCTTCTTCTGGGTTCGGATTCTTGTCTTGGTACCATTTGTTAGTTAGTATCTTGTAGCCAGTGTTCTTGAAACATACTACTGGTGACCTGTTTTCAGTTTCAGCAATAATGATGTCTGATCCGTAATGTTTTTGGAGCCTTGCTTTCACTGTGCGCACATCTGAACGAAAGTCTCCTTCAATTTGGTTCACCAGGTGTTCAAAAGAAAACTGACATTCTTCTGAATTCTCCTGAAGATAAGAGAAAATGTATGCCATCGCTTCCTCAACGTTGATTGCTGGATGGCGACCTTTTTCATACCAGTATGTGGTTTCTGGTACAATTTTCTGCAACACGATTCATGGTATTGAGCATCAGCTGCAACCAAATCAGTTCCATCTGTTAGTTCAGAAAGGCGATTGATTATGTTTTGAGCCCATTCGTCACCGCGAAGTTCGGCAGCACTCAAAATAGTGCATTTCATGTTAAGTTTTCCTACCAGATGTGAAGAATCACGTCGTGTCATTGGCAGTTTCTTCTGCTGTTTTTTGAAATCCTCGAGGATTTTTTCAGCACAAAGAAAGCAGTGGTCTTTAAAGTTAAAACCTGGATTACTTGATCTACGTGATGTAGAGGGAAAATTCTGGGACACACTACCCGCTCGGAGGGAAGCTGTAATAAGTTTTTAATTGTTATATTGCTTTTGGCAAGCAGTGTGAACTATGACTTTGTTCAATTCCCTAAGAAGTAATGAATGGGCTTTAATTTTACGTTTAACACTTGATTCACTGAGTCTATTTACACCTCTCTCCTTCACTACTGTCACTTCACTTTCACTTAAACTTCGCTCATAAATGAAGCACACTAATGAATCTGATGAATCTGACATGTTTAGCGGAAGAATGCACTGAACAAAGGGAACATGTAATAACAATAACTGAGTGAATACTGTGAAATGCGAAGAAGAGCCTCTAGGGTGGAAAGGAAAATAGGACTGGGTGGCGTTGAAGGGACACTCCTCATTAGTCACCTTTTCCCCACTTCTTATCGGTTTCACCCACAAGTTCTGTGACACTCTTATAGAAGCACTTCCGGAGTATCAAGAAACTTATTTTTTTTTCTTTTCTTATAATAAGTAAAATTCTGGTGTAAAAATTCCGAAATCCGTCCACAAGTTTCCAAAATTATTATTATTATTTTTTTTTAAATGGCGAAAACAGAGCTTCATTTTTCTTTCCCGACATAATGTCTCTATGAGAAAAGTGACTTTTACCGCAATTTCCTGCGTATAAGCCGCGGCTAAGTTAAGTCTGTTTCAAACCAGAAATTCTATTTAAAAAATGAAGTCAAATAAATGCTAAGCAGAAATAATTCGCAATGTATTTAAAAAAAAAAAACTCTGGTAGAAAACAGAGTTATCTGAGCCGTGGCTTTTACGCGGAAAATTAGGGTAATAATATTCATATACTTGATTAATTATGAATATTTCTTCCGCTGTTATTTTTAACGTATAGAATCATGCATTCTAGGCTTTCCGAACTAATTTTTAACAGTTATTCTTATTCGATACTTCCAGGCCGAAACTAGCTTTTTTTAAGGGGGGGGGGGACATGGATTTTTCCACCCTCCTCCCCCCCCCCCACACACACACTCTCCCCCTCCTGCGCAAAGTCAATTTGCATACAGAATTTTATAAATTTACAATATCTATTGCTTTATTTTAAAATTTAAATCTGAATTCAAAAAATCCCGAAAACAATTCCACTTTGTACAGGTTTCCGTCTTAGTATGTATAAGCATAATTGTTGGTCCTCTTTATGGTGGGAATAATATTCTCAATGTAAGATAGATTTACCATTAATGTAAACTTTGACTAACTAACAAAAATTTGCGTGACAAATTAATATAAATACGCCACACCAAATCTTGATTTTGTGCCCTCTTTGCCTGCCATTCTGGAACATGAAGCACATACCCCCCCTCTAGTTTCGGCCCTGTATAATCCTTTTCCTTTTTAAAATTTCTAAATTATATTTTATTTATCTTTGCAGTATTTTTTTATATTATTCTTAGCACTTAGTTTTGCTTTCGACTTCCGATTCCTAGCCCAAACTCTGGGCGGAGCCTATAGCTACCGAATACGTTTTTTGGTTAACTTCCCCCCCCCCCCCCCTCAACTCCAATTACTTTTTATTGTACATACTATAATCAATTAATTGCTTCGTTTATTCAGTATCAAAAATTAAAGATCGTTTTTAAATTAGTGACTTACTACTTGCCGGGCGGTATTTTCCTGTTTTAACCGTAAATCGCGTTGTTCTGATTTTAAAGTCTGTTAGAGGTAATTAATGTTCTAATGAATGAAACTTGTAGAATATTTCATACTTTAGAAAGTTTATTATAACGCTTTTATCTCTAAAACGGAAAAATAAAAAATAAAAATGGGTTATTAAGGAAAAACTAACGTCATTTGTTTTTTTCCCCACTTTTTGCATATTGTACCCCATTTTCCCAGCTCCTTATCTCGCCTCCTATTTAGTCAATTCACAAATATGAACAGTGAATCTTGCAGAGAATTTTTTCCTCTACAAACTTGTAGCTACAATTTTTTCTGTGAAAGGCACTGGAACCGTGTTAATCAAGAAAATTCTAAAAAAGTGCCTAAAATTTTGGTTTTTTTCGATATAATAAAAAACGCACAAGGTCTAGAAGGTCGAAAACTTGGTTTTTTTATTAGAGGATCAACCTATAAACAATACCCGAAAATCAAAGTTACCCGAATTTTTGCAAGGCAAGGCGCTTTTTTGAGCTATTTCTACTGGACTAAGTATAACTATGAATTTTATGTCTATATTATATAGTTATACAGTGTGATTATCATAAAGATCAAAACAATAGCCTATTTCCTTAATTATTTCCCCATGACCTATACTTCCAATTGCAAAGTTTCATAAAAAAGGTGCAAAAATTGATGACATAAGTTGCAACTCCATGGGGGATCTATTTGTGAAAATGCAAAAACTAAATTTTTTATATGGCCTCCGTACGATAAAATTTTCATAATCCATTCCTGAATTAAACATGAAAAATTCCATCTTGATAGCTTCAAAACTAACAGAGATATTAAAATCAAGCATTCGTGACTTACACCACTTAAGCATATAGCTCTGAGAGAAGCGATATCGTTGCATTTGGAAGGACAGATAGGGATCATCCACAAATTATACGTTATTAAAAGTCGATTTAAGACAGTGCCTCTTCTTTTGGATATAAAAATATCAGCGTACAGTTATTACGTTAAATGTGCTTACGAAATATGTTGGAACTCTGCACTAGAGGTCTGAAAGGGACGAAATTTCCAGTCCCGGGATCGGCCAGACCCATAGAAAAGAGTTCAGCCTGAGACCGTCTCGGCACGGAAAAATTTAAAATCTCAGCCCAAGCCCGGCCCGGCCTGGCCCGACTGAATTCTGCAAAACACGGATTTTTACGCCGAAATGGTTAAAAACAATTTCGTACGAGAAGTTCTGACCAAAAATACTTATTTTAGCATTTTTTTTTTATGTTTATAATTTTCATTTTTAAAGAAGCGCCCTAGGCTGTGATATTAGTTTTTCTTATGAATCACTATTTGTATGTAAATGTCTCAGTTATCATTAATATCGTAAATCTATATTCCATGTATTGGAGACTTTGAAAAGTGCTATAATGAGGAAAAATCTTATAATGCGGAATCAAAATGCAGAAAAATATGCATTACAGGCAAGTCCCCTTCTTAGCAGGTGTGTAAATCTATTCTATCCTTTTCTCACAAATTATTATATTAATTTTGCATGTATCGACACATTTATCCGTTTAAGACAAGATTCTGTTACAGGCAGGTTCTTTTTTAGAGGTTTTACTGTATTTTAATTTTATTGCCTAGAAATCTGCTATTCTTTAAAAAGAATAAATTTTAAATTTTAATTGTAGAATAATGGCAATTTAAAAATCTATGAATTTTTTGCAAAAATGTCTGTGCCGGGCCAGATTTTACAGATTTTTGCACGGACCAAGCCACGCCAAGACAATGATTTTCATACGGCTTGCGTAGAGACCGGTACTGAAAATTTCGGTCAGTGTAGAACTCCGAAGAATGAATCCCGCTCGTTATGGAAAAAATGCGTTAGGCCCGACCCGATCCTTCATAAAATATTCAGACCCAAATCCAGCCTGACCTGGAAAGAGTAATGTCAAGGTACACCTCGGTCCGAGCCTTAAGAAAAGAGTAAGGCCCAGGCCCGGCTCGACCCAGCCCGAATGAAAATAGGCCCAGGGCCAGGGATAGGGACCGTACCCGGCCATATAACCGGATTGGGCCAGCAAAATGAAGGCAAACTTTCAAACGAACCGGGCCGTTAGAATAAAGACATTTTTTAACGGACAGGGCCGGGCCTATAAAATCTGAAGTTGTGATGACTAAACTTATGAAAAGACTCAAAATAGGCATGTTAGAAAAAACCGTGTTTAAATCAACTGACATTTAAACAGTACAATCAATAATTGTGATTTTTGCAATTATTATTTTTCTTTTTATGAATCAGCACTTAGTTTCTTTTTTCTATTACAGTTTTTATTAAAAGGGTACTTTACTGAGTAATTTCTTTTTTTCTACCTTTCGTTTGATGTCTCATGATTGTTCATACTTTTGTTTTAGTTTACAACTTTATTCCCTTATTATTTGTTTTTAATTACTTTTATTGAAAGTCATAGGTTTAAATCTAGCGTTTTTGTGCATGTGTACACTGTTAAAAATTTGCAGCATTCTGGCAGGTCATTTGACCGTTTTTTTCCGAAAACGGTTACACAACCGTAATTTTAACACTATTCTGACCATATTATTGGCCATTTTATGGTCAGAATATAGTTAAATTATGGTTATGAAACCGTTTTTTCAAAAAACGGTCGAATGACCTGCCAGAATGCTGCAAAATTTTTAACAGTGTACGGATGAGCTCGTATATTTACTCTTTAATTATCTTATAATGTCTAGTTTTTCAAGAAGTATTCGGAATTTCCTTATTAAGATTTGCGACTTACACTGTTAAAAATTTGCAGCATTCTGTCCAGTCATTTGACCGTTTTTTCTGAAAACGGTTACGCAACTGTAATTTAACACTATTCTGACCATATTATTGGCCATTTTATGGTCAGAATATAGTTAAATTATGGTTATGAAACCGTTTTTTCAAAAAACGGTCGAATGACTGGGCAGAATGCTGCAAATTTTTAACAGTGTACTATACGAATATTAGCTTTTTTAGGCTATTTTTCATACTGGAAATTTCTGTCTTTTAATTCGTTTTTATTAAATCGTATTTCTATACAAGAAATGTAAGTAGTTATAGTTTGATGATTTAGAATAGGAATATTCTACTTTATTTTCATTTATAATCTAATTATTTATCAATATTTGTGCATATAATTAAAAGCTATTTTTAAATAATATCTTTTTTACAGCGTTCTATTTAAACATGCTTCTTCTCTTTCCTATAATATAAATATAAATGATCATAAAATTACCCTCGTAACAATTACAGACAATTAAACCATTTAAGAGGTTGTACTGGAGCATTTAAGAGGTTGTATCGGTTTTCAGAAGGTGATAAATTGGCTGTAGATAAAAAATGCTTTACATAAAATTGTACTTTAAGAAATATCTAAGATGGATAGATATGAAAGATAGTTTAATATTGAACCGCAAAAGAAATATGTATTTAACATTAATTTTGTGAGCATTTTTATGGAAATACTAAAACGCCCTCAGACGCTGAAAAGGATTCATACCATTTCCCAGAAACAAAATGTTTCCCGAAAAAAAGTGTCATCGCCCACGAATTGCACATGAGACTGCAAGAGCTGCAAAAACAAAGATTGATAAAACTACAAAAATAGAACTGCATCACTTAAATTCTTCAACGCCGACACATTTCTATGCAAGTAAGAGGAGGAAATCTGTTATTTTAACCATTGGTATTAAATATTTCATTTATGGGTGAGAGCAAAAAGTTTAAAAACAGAACATTAACATTAGCTTCATTGTTTTCTATTAAAAATAAATTATGATTTACAAAACTATACTACTGGTGTTTATCCAAACTGACAATTATTCATTGAACGGAAACTTTCTGCCAAATCGCATCAAAATTCAACATTATAATGCCGAAAGCTATCGGTCAACGATTTATTCAGTACATACAGCATTCTTTGTCATTTCATCATTAAATCATATGAAAAATATTAATTTTTAATGTCCAGACATCGGTCACTGCATCTTACCTGAAAGCTAAAAATATTCATCTGAAACACATAAAAACTTGTATAGCATTGCCTTATTTAATTAATCTTCTTCTCAGCTGTTTCATGCTGTATGTCTTATGTCGGTGAAGTGTTAACCGTGTAAAGATATGGAATCATCAGCCTGAAAGGTGCATTTGCTTATAGTAGTTCATTATCCCGTTTGTGTATTTTGACAAGCAGAGCACGCATGCAATGCGGCAAAAATAAAGTAATTGAAATTGAACTAAAATTGACGCACATGGGTTAAATCTAATTGTCTATAATTATACATTCGGAAACTTGTAATTTATCCTTCACATTTCCGTAAAATTTGACCTTTCACTTTCTAGACAGTCTGTTTAAAGTATTATATATGTATATATATATATGGGGCATTCTCACAATCTTTTGACTTTTGGGGGGAAAAAATCTGGCGAAATTTAACTTGCTAAAATAATATTTTAATCTGATAGACGAATGCCTTAATGATTCAAAATAAAGAAAAAAAGGTCAGCAGAGAAATTTTTTTTATTTAACTGAGGTTTAAGTTAAACTTGCGAGTTTAATTTTCCTTACCATTTTACCCCTATAACGTTTTATTTTTTTTCTAAATTTTTACTTATAATGAATTTGCATAGTACCCACAGGACATTCAAATAAGAAATAATACAAATGTAGTACTTTTAATATAGAACTTTTGTATAACATTGTCTTAAAGGGGTGTTAAAGAAGGGACGGTAAGGTAAAAAAGGGGACGAAATTGTAAAAAAAGAGACGGTAAGGATGGAACGGTAAGGAAAATCACCACCTATTTTTAGGAAAATCATGTTAAGACTAAGTGACAGCCACAATGTTCATTGATTTTTAGAAACAGTTGTTAACATTGGACTAAATTATTATTATTTTTTTAATTTACCTCGAAAAGTGCAGGAAAAAACCTTGGGACGGTAAGACTACCAATAAAGCCACGGTGCTTGAAATTGATATTTAAATGCTGATTTATATTCTGCAGTAAATTTCCTGTCAAAGAATTTTAGATATTCTTTCTCTAGCATGAGCAAAAACTTGAAAAAAATTCTGTCGCTGCATCTGAAGTGATTTTCTGTATAATTTTAGAAGAGTGATGGTAAGGAATCTAAAACCCAGGGACAAAGTTCAAAAAATAATATCAACCCTAAAAATGAGTGCAGATTAATTTTTAGCTACATATTTACATAAAACAATAGTTTCAGTTTCAGAAAAAAATTACATCGAATTATTTTTATTGAAACAGTTTTATCCAGACTTAAAAATCAGCATCAGGGACACGGGACGGTAGATGAGTTTTCCATGTGTTTGGACCCCCAGCATCGTCCAAAACTTATTTATCTCGTTAATATTGTTGTACAATCATGCAATGGGATGTTCCCAAGTATATGAAATAATAAAAAAAAAAAAAAAAAAAAAAAAAAAAAAACAGAAAAAAGTGTATTAAATAAAAAATTATTATTCAGGGACATGAAAGTCACAAGATTGTGAGAATGCCCCATATATATATATATATATATATATATATATATATATATATATTTCGTTACATTGATGACGTTTTAATAGTCAGATGTAATGATGTGAAAAAAGAAAAATTTGATTGCTATCCTAATGGTTTAAATTTGATATTGGAGTCAAAAAGTAAAAACATGGTCAATTATTTAGACATTAATATAGAGATAAAAAATGGTGAGATAAAAACAGATATATATGATAAACCAAAAAGCTTTAACTTTGAAACTATAAAAATGTTAAATTTTGGATCAAATGTGCATATCTCAATATATAGAAATATTTTTATTAACGGGTTAAACCGTATAGATAGACTGACATCAAATACTGGGGAAAAAATTGAAGAACTTTACAAATGGTATATTCTGGCATTGCACCATGGCTATCCAGAGAGATTTTTGAAGAGTCTGCTGCGAAATTTCGTAAAGTGTAAAACTTATCACAGAGATTTAGAGGTAATGTGGATGCGAAGAGAGGAGTAATTTTGGCTTTGAGTGTTCAGGGATTACGTGCACGATTGTTTGAGGTTTCACGCTCAGTTGTTGGTTTTTGATGGGTCTAGGTAGCTCATTCGATTTGTTAGTTTTTTTCATTTGGTCTTGACAGGTTGTTGGGGGACCGTTGTGCACATAAAAACTGGTTTTAACCCCGCAGATGCATGTCGCAAGTGCATGCCGCCTGTCTCCATTGATTCAATTTCTTCTGGTTTTAGTTTGAATGATTTTAAAGTTTGCCGTTTTTAAAGTATGTTGTTTTTGAAGTTATTTGTTTTTAGTTATTTAGTTGTTGTCATTTGGTTAGTTTATTTATCGTTGGATCAGTTCCGTGGTTTCGAATTTTTGGTTTGGTTTTTGGATATATATATATATATGATAAACGCTTTGCAATTAAAATAACTGAAATCACACGATAAAATCTACACTACAGAATTTAACCAATAATTAGAGCACGTTAGAAAATAACATCAATTCAAAATTACTATATGCATTGATTAAAAATAAGGAGAAAAAAAACAGATGGTAAAAGAAATACAATAAAAAAAAATGGAAATTTATATTGTGAACCACTTCATCAGTGGCAATATTCCACAATATAAAGAAGTCTCAAATGATTTATCTTTTAATATAGAAAGCGATTAAGCAGAAGTTTCTATATTCAAATTACCCGATCAACTGCGACAACATATATGATAATAAAGAATGAATCAAACCTAAATTCCATATAAGAAAAAATCTATATCTATTTAGTAATCTAATTCATAATATTATATATATATATATATATCCCCTCCTCTAAAACAGGGAGAATGCTGAGGCTGAGAATAGAAATACATTTTGCATTTGTAGTGTACTCAAATGTAGTGCAGATGTATCCATTAGTTTCTATTTATGATTTTTAATAGCAATTTTTTTTTCCATAGCAGGATAACATATCCCATTTTTTAAAAAATCATAAATACCCCCAAGAAATTTAGGAAACATCTAGTTTTCTTAGTTATATGTTTTCTATGTTATCGTCTAAATCCTCCTGGATTTTGAGGCTTTGTCTGCCTACAGTAGCTCACAAAAGTGAGCATAAACCTCGAAAACACAAAATTATATTTTAATTAAAATGCTCTAAAATAATCTATAATGATTTATGTGATAAAGTATTCACATGATTTACTTTATATATTATGCCTTTTTTTTTCAGAAATAAAGAAAGATTTGATTCCAAAAAGTACTAATTTGTTTGACGTAGATAGAAAATTATGTCACAAAAGTCAGCTGTCACTTCAGTTTTCGATTTAAGATAGACTGTTATATTATTTGATATAAAAAAGAAAAGGCAAAGCATTTGACAAAAGTCCATTTGTATTGTAGAAAAAAAAAAGAATTCTATAATATACAATATTTTATATTTTGATGCTATAGATGTTTCTAGATAACTTTTTTTTATAGATTTTTCAAAAAAATAATACTTAGTTTGAATATAGGTAGAAGAAAATATGTCAGAAAAGTTCTGAAATCTTAAATATAACAGATTTGTTATTGTTGTTCAGTGCAGCCTAGATATCAAAATCAGGAAATCTCAGACAGACCATTATAATTAATTCCTGGATTAAAGAGCATTTTTATTAGAACTTTTTTTAAAATTCAAAATTAATCTTTTAACATATTGTAGAAACTGCATGAAATAAATAGTCATTCAGAAAATATTTGAAGGATGGTGTAATCAGTAAAATTTCATGAGGACGATTAGGATTATAACGTTACATCGCCACGTCAATGTTCCAAATGTTCAATGTTTAATTTAGAACTCTATGAATTGTGTTTCCAAAATTCTTATTTTGGCCTTGTCTGTATTTTTATCTTCATATATAGAACAGAAGATTGCTAATGACGGTGCTTTTTGCAATTTATGCAAAATAATATGATGTATTTCATTTTTAGGTCTATATTATTATACGATTTTTCTTGAAAACTTAAAAGTGTTCGCCGACTTTTGAGGCATAATTTTCTTGCTATTTCAAACAAATTAATAATTTTAAGAATCAAATCATTTTTTACTCTCGAAAGAATACATAATATATAAAGACGAAGAAGTTGGCGATTTATTATAAGAGCAGAAAGCATTATAAATTAATTTGACGTAGTTTAATATTTCTTTAATTCAGTATTTTATAAGTATTTACTCATTTTCATGAGCTACTGTATAACTTTTAAAATCATTCTTTTCATTGTTATCCATATAAAGGAAAGCAGGGTAATGACGCTCAGCGGGTATTCCCGCTCACTCAAATATCTCTAAATAGAATAGAATTGAAATCGTGCGATCGGTACCGGCAACTAGCGAACTTCATCCTAAGTTCCCAGTAAGGATACAGTAACCGTTGGAAGGAAAGTATTTTTGTGTCCTCACGTTATTATTTTGCAGTTGTTTTATTATAAAATTCTACAACATTTAACTTGAAGGTAAGTGTACATTTATTATTTTCAAATGTTAATTCACTCATTATGCCTACAAAATATGGTGGAGACTAGGGAGGATTGACCCACTTTTTACAAAATGATTTTTTATTTTTTAAATATTGAACGTAGAATAAAGTTTAATATATCATTTTATTCGTTATACAATCAGTTATCAAATTCAAATTGCTGCATAAGTGTAACATGTAAGAAATTTGAAAAATGGTTAATTGTAATCATGAGAAAATAATGGATCAGTGCTCCCCACATATGGGAGGGTTGACCCACTATATGGGAGGCTTGACCCACTTTGTTTTATATTGCAATATTTGTGAAGAGAAATAAAATCAGTTTAAAAAAACAAAATAACTTTATGCTACATGTTTTAATTATTATAAAAAATATTTTTTAAAGTATGATTCTTAAACAAACCTGTTGAGACGCAATCGCAAGTCAGAGGAGATAGATTTTGTTTTAAACAGGATTTTGTCTGAGCGAGTACAATTGTACAGCAGGGAAAATAAAATTTTAACATTCAAAGCAGTATTCTGTTAGAGACAGGTTCGTTTTCATAGTGTTTCATGTTATTATGTCCGGATTTAGAAGCCACTGTCCCGCCATTTTTTTTTTGTTTCCTTGTCCTATTTTTGTGACACTCGACCTGACAATTCTAGTTGTCACATAGCTTAGCTTCATCTCACTGTATTCACCCTGGTAAAATTTGTCTACATACCTTCCTAAAGTTTTTCGATCGATGCTATGTTATTTTGCAGCCGCATGAGCACTTAACTTATCATTAACATGATTTAAACCTTTAAGGGGCAAAGTACTTTCAGTACTAAAATGTTGAAATAAATGACTGGCACCGGAATTTATGAACAAATTTATTTGCAAATAAGAAAGAGGCTATATTTCACATACATATGAAATGGAAAAGATTTCAGCAAAATTCTGATGCCATTGTAACGTTTCGGAATTAAAATTAAGTGTTTTTATAAACATACCACTGCCCCTGAAATGGTTAAGACTGCTGCTTTAATCCTTTCTAGCCCTTTCTAGTCTTTCCCACTGTTTCTGTTTACATATTGAAAGTAATATTTAAATGGAAAAAAGTTCCTATCAACTTTCCCATTTTCTAGAAAATTTTCACAGCTTTCTTTAGTCAGTTTTAAACATTTTCTTTTCCATCACACCATTTTACTGTAGCTTTACAGAATAAATTTACATTCTTTTATGTATATAACCATTAACTTTTTATTATGAACAGTGTATAATAAAAAGATTTCCAAAACTACTTAATTAAAGGAGCCTTGAGCATCTGGTCATCCTTCCCTCACATTGACTGGGTCAAGCCTCCCTACATAGACCTTTTCTAAAGAAGGGCACATTGTTATGTTTAAGCCTAACTTACCGTACAATCTTTATGCCTGGAATGAAAGCTCGATATTTGAGCATTACTTTAAACCTACTTACTTAAATTTCTATGATATAATTTATCTGAAAAAAGCTTACAAAATATTTCTAAAAAGCATAACATTTAGGTTAAAAACGCCTCACAATTGATTTTTTCCGCACCTATTTCGATTAGCCCTATGAAACGAGACTGTTGTTTGAGCCTTCCAGTAGCTTTGGTTGACTCCTATTGATAAAACTCTGAAATTCTTTTAAATATGAAAATTGATGGGTGGGTCAAGCCTCCCGTATGGTCAACCGTCCCTAGTCTCCCCTATACATTTAGCTGTACGCTCCTGCTTTTATTTATTTTTATAGTGTGTTGTTACGCGAAATATAATGCATTAAAGTCCAACATGGCTATGAAGGGTAATGGCGCTTACGTGGAATAACAGAAAAAAAACCCGAATTTAAAAAAAGTAGCCTACTGGCAACACTGTCCAGAAGTGCTACAGGATGAAAACCACGAACAAATTCTTAGCTCTTTAACCCTTTCCGGCAAGGTGGGTCATGGTTTCGCTGCACAATATGTGGAAAGAGGTCGCATAAAGTCTGCTGTGGTGTGAATAGCCCCCACAACTACACATGTGACTTTTCTAGTAGTTTCTTAAATGTTGCATTCAAATTTTGAGCGCCATTACCCTACCATGTCGGGCATTACCACTCAATCGATGGTTAATTAAATAAAACGATAAAAAAATTCCTAAAACTTTTATGCAAATGAATTGATTGCAAACTGTTCCTTATACTTTGGACTTATACGCGTTAATAAAATATTGATTTTTTGTGTAAATTTGACTAGCTATTTATGTTTTCCCTTAAGTGAGCGGCATTACCCTATTTTCCCCTACATGCTTTCAGCGGTAACCCTTTAAATAAAATTTGAGAGCACTTATATGCTACTTCTCAAGATAGTTGAGATAGAGATAGATGAAATGTTACCTGTAGGTACTAATCCTTATTGCTATATAGAATTATCCAAGAATTATCACTAAATTTTGGAAAATCACCGAACCTACTGAAAGCGAAACAGCTTCATACTAACTTTGATAACTCCCATTCTTGATAATTCGCTGTTATTAGGATTAATTGTATAACAACACCTTTCTATAAAAATATCTCAAAGAGATTTAATTTCATAGGTCAAAACTTATTAGTTTCTATTAATTTCTTTAGATAATCTAAAATATAACATTTCACTGATAATATAATAAAATAACTTTATCTCGGTTCAGCACCCGCGCACTCCACAGTAGTAAGATTTAGAGTTCCGTAACTTCAACAGCTCGGAGACTACTGACCAGGCCCCTACCTACCGGGGTTAACCCAGCTGAACGGGTTTGTACTTGCCTGGAAAGCAGGGCGATGCATTGTGAGTACATACGCCAGATCTTCGCAGGCGGCGGACCACACCGCGGTGACCACACCAACAAGCACCCGGGCTGACTATACTAAGCCAAGTTGATGAGTCTAGGTTATTTATTGCACTTTGCAAAACTATGATTGTTGCCGCACACCACGTACTTGCCATGCCAGTTGGAAAAGGGCTGGATTATTTTTGATGCCTAAAAGGTGGTAAACTTCTTAGCTGTAGAAGAGGGCAATTTTGAGGGAAAATTGAAATTAAAATGGCCGAAAAGCTAAGATTTACCGCTGTAGGGATAATTTTGGACCGAATTGCAAGGTAGACGGGAATAAACCCGACATCATTGCCTCGATCGTCATCCTATCTGCAGTGCCTACTGCTCGTTTGTGTTTACTTTGTTTTGCCGGTTCCTTAACGTTTTATCCTCTTGATTGGCATCTGCACATTGCTACACAAGTTGATCTCGTAATTTAGAACCTTGATCAGATGACGAAACCTTCACCTGGCAAGGCACCTCCAGAGGTATAATTCACAGGTAACTTAGAGGACTTTGCACCCACGACGGATTTTACATGCACCAGGCGCCATTAGCGTACATGATGGAATTTTAGCCGAGAATTAGCCTGGGTCCTGTGACCATCGGCTACGAGTATAATGTTCTACCAGCTTGGCCACCGCTGCCCGATCTAAATGGGATTGCATGGAATTTTTGAAGCCTAATTGTTGATGCATACTTGTCAAATTAAAATGATAATTTTTTTTAATGGGGGGGGGGGGGGGATAGAGAAATCAAAGGATGAGGCTCCGCAGATAGACAAATTGCACCATGTGTTAATTTTTTGGGGCCGAATTGTTAGGCAAACTTAACGTTGCAAGGGACATGAGACTACGCCTTCCTACCATACTTCACCGGGAAAAAACTGGCTCCGTGGGCTGTCCCATTGGAGCGTGTCTGGTAGCTCGTGCGGACAGAGTCCTATTGCACCTAATAAAGAGGCGAACTGAAGAAAAGAAAAAAAACAAAAAATCGGAGGGGGGCCGCCCGGGAGGGCCTGGGGGGAAGCTGGAAGAGAATGGTTTGTTAGCCATGATATATTTATTAATACAATTACTACATTAAATGAACTAAATTGTAATACTTATTAATCTTACTACTTAATAATCAACTTACTTAATCTTAATACTTAATCAATTAGAAATATTAGTACTATAACGTCATTCTAACTACTCTTACCCACTTAACTTGGTGTTCATAATGAGACTTAATATTTGACCTTGATACTTTTATTATGCGTTGGCTTTTTTGCTTTAAACTGCTAGTTGATTTTACCCATTGAGGAGAACTACGCTTAACTGTGATGTGCATCGTGGCATCTAGAAAAAAAAAACTCAAATGAGTAGCGTGTTTTGAATTTAAGTGGGATGGGGCCGCGATGCAGAGAAGCTGGAGAAACTAAATGCTAAAATTACAACTTTTAACTATTAACGCAAGACTTATAACTAAGCTATAACTTATCACCCTTTTAGCTGTTAATGTTCTCCCCATTATCTAGCCTAGTCCCTATTATAATTTAACTTAGCAACTATTATTTATTAACTGATATTAATTAACTTATACTTAGCCTCTTGTGGTTTTCTGTCTTCTTCTTCCGCTCTTCAGGGCTGGTTGGCTTCTCGTATATATATATATATTTTTTTTTTTTCTTTTTGCAGAACACTTATACATGGACGGACAATGTGGTGACGGAGGCTTTTTGATGCTTTTTGATTTTAACTTTGTTGGAAATCTAGTGATATAGCGCCTAGAATATATTAAACAAAAACATGATTTGAAGAACAAATTAAAAAACAAAAATTATTTCCTACATTGTTTAAGCCCGAGAAGGGACAAATAATAAGTTATTTCATTGAATTAGTTCTACATGTAATGTTAAATTTTTGTAACAAATTAGTTAAGCCAATTGAATATTAAAAAATAAAAATAAAATTCATACAATATGATACTTAAAAGACCCTAAAAAATTAGATTTCGTTCAAATGAAATCGAAATCAATCTTAGACTTCTTCCATTTTTAATTGAAAATATTTGTATTGCAGATTTTGTGTTATATTTATAACAATTGTGCATAAAATGATAAGATGCATGGAAAATATAAAACTTAAAAAAAAGTCTGATTTATTTCGATTTTATTTGAACGGAATCTAATTTTTTAGGGTGTTTTAAGTGTCATATTGTATGAATTTTATTTTTATTTTTTAATCTTTAATCTTTACTTCTTATTTTTTTTTATTTGGCAAGCAAGTTGGCAACACAGGCGTTAACCTTGAACCGTTAGCTTTCTCCTAGCGGTCGTTCGGCATTTCAACGTTGATTCTGGTTGGAGTAGGTCGTGTTTAAAATGGTTCCGCCGATTCAGAATCCCACCAAATGCGAAGTGCGCTCCGTCATACGCTTTCTTCATGCAAGAGATCAGCGACCAGCGGATAGTCACAAAGAAATTGTTTCTGTTTATGGAAACATTATGAATCGACAAAATGTAACGAAATGGTGTCGTCATTTCTCTGAAGGTAGGACCGATGTTCATGACGAACAAAGAACAGGTCGGCCATCTGTGATCTCTGATGCCCTTCTTCAGAGAACGGAGGAAGCAATTCGTGCGAATAGACGTCTCCTGTTACCTGAAGTCACATCTAGGAGGAAAATCATTTCACGACGATGATGAGATCAAAGATGAAGTTGAAATGTGGTTCCGACAACAGGCGGAAACCTTCTATGACTGTGGGATACAAAAGCTTATGCCCCGACTTAACAAATGTTTGGATAACGGGGTTGATTATATCGAAAAATAATAAATAATCCAGTTAATAAGATGTAACTTACGTTTTCTAAATAAATGTTTTTTTTTTTTTTTTTTTTTTTTTTTTTTTTTTTTAAGGAATGCGAGCCATTGTATCTTTACTTTTCGAAATGCCCTCGTATAATTCACAAACATATCCATTGCAGTTTTTTATTGAAAACTCATTTATTTATCTTTAAAACTGAACGATTTTATCATCTTTCAAGTATCTTTCTGCCAAACACATAAGTCTACAAATCATTAAATAAACGTTTGTAATCTAGCTTATACTAATATAAATAATGTACCTTTAGCAATGAATTAAAAATTATTAATTTCCACTCCATTTTACCTTAAAAACAAATTATTAAGCTAAGACATTTTTTCATCTTTTCTAAGAAACATCGTTCTTTGTAATGTAATATGAATAAGCATCAAATGCGTTCTACTAGTGCAGATGCGGCGAACCTATGTCACACGTTCCCAAAATGAGCATGTACAATTTCTTTAGTATGCAAAAAATTTTAAAACGATAATCATTATATGCATAAATTCATTTTTCTTTTTGTTATAGGACATAAAACTTTGTTTAACCCGTACATTCTAATACAAATAATGCAATTATTTTTTCATAAATCAATACATTAGAAAATTTTATTTTTCTGTGATGGTATGCAGAGTTTTCGATAAGTAACTACTTTGCAGTTCTGTATGAATTAAAAAAAACTTTATTTCTTTAAATGAATTTCATAAAGCTGCCCTGAGATAAAATAACAGATAGACCCATATTTTCTACGTATAAGTCACAAATTATGATCCAGGTATAAAGCATTATCCATCAAACGTACAACAACAAATATCTCATTAATAAATTATTAATATTTTATTTATGCCACTTGGATTATTATAAGTTAGATATTGAATTAATGATAAATTAAAAATTACTGAAATGAAAATTCATAAAGTTTCTTCGCTTATTATAGTATGCGCCACTTAAATGAGCATTCCCGAATCAAAATTTCATTATTTTAATAGCTGATTACAATATATAGAAAAATAGAATTATGAATTTTATTTTTAGTTGTTTAATGCTTGAAAGCGGCTGATTCTGTAATAAGGTTTTGTATATGTTGCATATATTACAATTTTATTTTTAATATAAAAGTTTGGCGCATTATAACGTTGATAGATATTATATTTTGAAAACGTAATTAGGTAAAAGGTTCGCCAGCGTAAAAAAGTTTGTCACCCATGTGCTAGTGCCTAAAATAAGTTATTGCACATCGGTTTCGTATGGCATCACATTGTTGATGTTCAATAGAAAAAAACTCAAAGGGCAAGTCTTGCATTAAACAGAAAAATTCGTCTCGGTGTTATCAGAAAAGTAATGTGCTATTTATTTCTTTATAAATTCTTTATATTTCTTGAAATTCCGTATCTACGAAAAGTTTTTTGAAATGTAATTTTCAATGAGTTTCTTGTTGTATAATAGAAAATTAGCGCTGAACTTGAAGTGCTTAGGAATTTTACTTTTTAAAACAAAATATTAAAGATTTTTCAGCATCTATACTCATCCATGAAATCTTTTCATTGCATATACGTATTCTAAAGATACCGAAAAACTATCGAGATTCATCTTAGCGATATCCGTAAAATTTGGCTGAGAAAAAGTCACAAATAGACTGTTTTCTAAGAAAATAAGGATAAAAATAGGATACTTCAATTTTAGTGTTAATTTTTAACGAGAAGGAATTCGGTGACAAATTTTCAATAGATCATGAAACGAACATTTTGCCTGATAAACGACGCTTAATTTTAGTACTTCTTTTGACAATTTTTGTCTATTACAACCTCACCACATATAACTGTAATATTAAAAATATCAATTTCCAATAGACCTCTTATGATTGAAACAGATGAGGATATCGTTTTAAGTTTTCACAAACGTCCACAGCATATTTTCATTGTAGTAAACATTGTGTCTACTACTAATGATTTCAAATATAAAGGGGGTTTGTGGGGGGTTTTGTGCATTTCCAAGCTGAGTTTTACATAAGCGTATGTTAGAAAACGCTAAAATATAAGTTCTGCCCATGAATCATAACGCAAAATTATATTAAGAAAAAAAAAACCCTTAGAAAATGCCATTCTTTAGAGGCTATACTTATCTAGCTCACTCTTTCTCTTAAGAGAGTTTAGTTATACATTTGACAGGTATAGAGTGACTAGCCAAGTTTTGTTGTTTTTCAGTGCAGTTCAGGAAGATATATTTACTTCCATAGAGATTTTTTTTTTGTTTATTTTGTATACTCAAGGTAAATGCATGCAAGATTGAATCTAGGTGAAGAGTGCGATATTTTACGTAAAGATTTCAGCAAGTGTCTGGTGTTATAAAACTACTTAAGGTGGGTAACATTCAGACTCGTGAGTGAAATCATATGGAATTACTTAACAGAGTACAGTAAACTCTGTCTAAGGCGGAATCGATCGGGACTCATAAAATTTTCCGTGGTAGACAATATTCCGGCTTATGCAAAAAAGCTCCCCCCCCCCCCAAAAAAAAAAGAAAGAAAGAAAGAAATCCTCGAATTCGACGATTTTTTATTGATTTTCCTGACTCGAAAATCGGTTGAAAACTGAAATTCGGAAAGATCTTTTGTCTTTATAGATAAATGAAATGAGAAACGCTATTCAATTTCTCAGTACTGCTGTAATACATGCGAATTGGAAGTTTACACACACAAAAAAAAACCTAATCCCCCCCCCCCCCCCCAATAAACTTCGAGAATGAGACATAACGTTATAACTTTGAATTTGAGTACATCCTTAAAGTATAATATATTGCACTTTCGAAAATATATATTTTGATAAATGCTCATTCTACTAGAAATATTAAGTTTTAAATATAATTTTGCATATAAAAAAATGGCACAAGCTTAAATTCCTTAAAATTTAAACAGTTCCTTTCCTTTTGAATTAACTTTTTCAAAGTGTTAGGAAATTTAACTAACATGCTCGACACTGAGTTTTTGACTTATCCGTTTTTAAAGTTTAATAAACAAAATGCCTCTCATTTTTAAATTATCCATTTTTCCGTCTTATGCAAAATTTTGGTTTCGGTGGGACCTTAAAATCCTTTCCGTTTCCGCGTTAGACAGATTCCGCCTTATGCAGGAAGAATTAATGTTATTTTCTATGGGTTCGCCGGGACTTGAAAAATTTTCCGCGGTTGACAGATTTCCGGCTTGCACAGAGTCCGCCTTAAACAGAATTTACTGTATTATTTAAATTTACTCTTGATCTCAACTTTTGCTTGAAATTTCATTTTCTTAAACTTTAAAATCTTTTTGCAAACACATTTCTCTAATAAAATAAGATTATGCCTGTTATGCATTATGGCAATGTAAATTAAGAATTTCTGATACTAATTCAGTAAAGGTAATCTGACTCAGTAAGTTAAGTTTGCAACTCCCTAAATAATATCAGCACATATATTTTGCTAATCTTTTCTAATCAGTGAATATATATAAATACTGTTCAAAATGTAAAAAAAGAAAAGTGACAATTTCACTGTTATATGACAATATCTCATATTATGATTTTAATATGCAACACCAGTAAATTTAATCTCTGCCAATTGTTTTACACGATGTCAGAAAACATTTACGCAGAATATTAATTTTTTAATCGGAACGGACGCTAATGTCAATTGAAATCATCATTTTATTGGAAAATCCTCATGAAAAGAGGAAAAGCTTTGATATTCTTTAAGTTTAAAATTATTATTACTAATTTAAAAATTTTTAAATATCTTAATCTAATCTAAACTAGATTGCAATTTTTAGAACACCAAGGAAACTATTTTTCTTCAAAGCTGCTTTTTATATTATTACGAGTTATGACAATTTACGGACAAAAAGAATTTAAAATGTTTTCCACAGTGTTGTCACTTTCAGTTTTTGAATGTCTAATATCTTTATAAATTTTCTCAGAATAGAGTTAACAATAAGAAGTATGACACAATCATTTTAAATTTGGGGCTCTCTCATCTAGTCTAATAAAATTTTGTATTTTCATTTAAGACGTCCCTATTTTTTCATCGGCTGCTTAATCGGTTTTGCTAATTTATGTATTCTCTAGTTTTCAACCTTCAGTTATCTGTATAATATCTTTAATTCATTTTCCTTTGCTATTCTGTCCCTTCCCCCTGGGATTGCACTTAAACTCTCTGGAGAAGGCTGAGTTCCCATGTTGATCCTTCCCATCCCCTGTTACTCTGTCCTCTGCATGGAGCAGAAATGCTATTAAGTGCTGGATTCAGCCTTTTTTATGAGAGGTGGAGGTACATTCCTAAATGAACGACATTTTACAATATTAATGTTTATTCTTATGCAACAAAATATGTTGTAGATTTTTTTTTATGCTAGGATGTCCACATATTTCGGCAATTTTCTGAAATTTTACGTTTTTACCTAAAAAAGACGGTTCCAGAAACTTTGAAGCAACTGTGTGATTTAGTTATAGTATACATATGTATGCTTTTTCTTGCATTGAATTATTGATTATAGCACAAAGGTCCTTAGAGCAAAGAAGAAGAATTGGGAAGTGCTTTTTTAAAATTTGGATATATCTGGCACATTTATTAAGACTAACAAAAATTTCTGTATACGCTAGTGTCTGTACTGAAATTTTGAATCAGTACACCATTTTCTTGTTTTTGTTTCTTTATTATCAACCTAAAATATAAAATGTGTTACCCACAATGTTCTTAAGTTGGGTAATTGGGAGGTACAGTCATAATCCTCTTAATGCTTAATGCTTTTCCGTTGGGTTAAATGAGTAATAATATCCAAATTAGTTTGGAGTAATAATATACCCCAAACTAAATTTTTAAGTTGGTTTTACTTAATTTTTTTACAATTATTTTTACCTAGTTACAGCAATCGCAGGATTTTTTTAGAGAATTTTTTTTTTAAAGAATAAAGAAAACCAACTGCTATAAATAAAATCTTGAAGCTATGACTTTTAACTATTAATAGCCTACACATTAAAGAAAGATAATCATATATAAAGAGAAACTTTCTAAAAACACTCAAAACTTTTCAAAATTAGCATTTTCATTACGAGGTCATTCAATAAATAATCATTTACTAATTTCGACATTCAATAAGTTATCCTTGTTATTGACGTAATTTGGTGTAAAAAGTGGTTATATTTGTAGAATAGTAAGGTGTTCGTATAAAAAATTTCAGTTTGATACAATGACTACATGAAGACGTCTCCTAAGCTTCTTTTTCAAATATAAACTGAAAGAAGGCCTAATTTCCAGTCGAAATGCTTTTTCCATTTTCGTTCTGGGACAATTCGATGATTAAAATGCATGGAATGTTCTATGTTTTGGCCAACTGTACTGCATGCACACTTGCCGTAGAGAAAACTGTGCTTGAGAGGACGATTGAGAAGGAGAGGAACCCACGATAGGTCTTCGTGTAATTGAACTTGATTTGGGGATGCTTTGCTCCATTATTATGCTCACAGCGCACGAAGGCGTGCTACAATTCTACCACTCCAAAGAGTAGAGGCAAGGTGCGACGACAATATTCCCAACATGTCGCATTTGCAAGTCCGGAATTTCCCTCGTGTATTCTGTTTACGAATGAAGCGGCTTTTACACAGGAAGGTGTCCTGAACCTGCACAAACTTCAGGTATGGGCGCATGCCAACCCAATGGGTACGCGTGTCCATACAAGCCAATATTGCTTCAGCATAATCGTTTGAGCTTGAATTATCGGTGATTTTCTATTTGGTCCGTCAATTGCAATAGGTATTTCCATCAAGGCGTTGGGTTAAACCAACGCCTCGATGGGAATACCTTTTGCATTCGTTTAGAAGAGGTGTTGCCGGAATTGAGGATTGACATTCCAGCAGCTACAAGTCGACTCATCTGGTTTCCGCATGATAGGGAACCTACACATTTTAGAAAAAATGTGCGGAAATGTATTGATAGGACCTATTCTCATTACTGGATTGGCAGAGGCCGATCATTTACATGGCAGCGCAATTCCACCGACCTAATACCCCTGGGTTTCTTCCTGCGTGGATACTTGAAGTCCATTGTAAACGAGACGCCCGTAATAACGGACATGAATCTGCTCGCCTGGATCGCGGAAGCGGCAGCATGTGTCCGTGACATACCTGTCCATTTTGAACGGCTCCGTAATTCCATGGTTCGACATTGTGAAGTTTCCATTGTAGCAGATGAAAAGAATTTTGAACATCTTTCGAGATTTAACTAAGCTTTTCCCCCCCTAAATATGCATTGTGTTTGTTAAAGAATTTTAATACCGCTATCAACATACTTTCTTTGCGTGTCGGTCACGTTAATGTAACGCCGCACACGCACAGTTTGATTTCTGGACACGTCTTCCTTTGTAAAACTTGATCGTTATGATCTTACAAACCAGAGCATGAAGTTTGTAAACGACCTTTCGGGGAACACTGTATACATATAGAGGAGCGTACTGTCGCCATGAAAGGTTAAATCGTGTAATGAGCATTTTGACTATGATCAGCAAAAGGAAGTATTTTCAGGCGAATACTCTTGCACCGTCAAGCGTGATGGCAGTTATTGAGGAGGCAGAATAGAACCTTTTAACAATAATAGAATGTCTAAAAGGCTGATATGTGACTTAGTTATAATATCTTTGACAAACGTATTATTACATCATAACGGTACCAGGATTAAGCCGTGACCACCCTTTCCCTGGCGCAGTGGGTCGATACTTTCTGTGCAGGGAAGACAATACACGCCACACAGAACAAATGAAGTGTCCTAGGCAGTAGAAGAGGAAGATATTAAGCCCACGGAATGCCTTACATATACTCTGTATTTAATCTCATACGGTATAAACAGAATCGTTTACTATATTAATATATGGAAATTCATTTTTATACATACATAATACATGGACTACATTTTTCCATGTATTAATATAGTTTCGATCGATGCTGGATTTAGTTAAATTTCGCGTTTGTAACATGTCGGTGGCTCACGATAAATATTCCATCTTGTGCTGCGTTTGTAGCCTTGCCAACATATAATAGTGAGAAATTTTCCAGGCTGAGTATCGTTCCATGTAGTTTAGTCGGTAGAACGTCAGTGCGCTATTTTGATGGCCCGGGTTCGAGTCCCGGCATGGAATCTTTTTCACTATGTTGGCCTTTGCACCTCTTAAGCAATTACTTTGAAATTTGATTTTCATTTGAAGAATCGTTTACTATTCATGTTGTACAAAGAAGTCTCCTTCCCTGAATCATGCGGAAACTGAAAATCATCTTGGGGATGAACAGAACAATATTTTCAAGCTCTCTACAACAGACTTGTAGAAAACATTTGTAACAGATAAAAATGCATTAGCTTACAAAGCGACCGCATTCCTTACTTAGAGACTCATATCTGTCACCATTCATGCACGAATGAGAGTTTTTGTGGCTTTTCACAATTGCTCCATCTAGCATGGTTTTTGTTTTCCCTAGAATCTTGAATTTTCATATGACAACATCTGTATCGTTTCTTACAATGATGAATGAAAAGTATCTATAATAAATTTGTATTAAATTTCACTTTCCAATCTATGTCCATTGTTTATTATTCAAACTAATGTCTCTGTTCATTGGAAATTGTCAAGCAATATCGATATGACTGCATACATATGCGTTTTTATATAAGTTAATCTTCTAAACAAAATCAGTGATTTAGAATATGCTTGATAGGTCTCAGATTTTGTTTTATTTTAGGAAAAGCTTTGTACATAAGTTACCGTGCCGTAGTTTAATCAAGCTAATACATTACAAAATGCTCGTTTTATGTTATAGCTTAATTTATAAGCTATATTTTAATTTATAAGCTTTATTTTACAATGATAATTGTAAAATAAAACTTTGAATGTTTTATCTTGTATGACTTCTTGTCCTCTTACAACTTCTATCTCTTAAATATTTCAGTCTAAAATTGTAAAAATGAACAGTGATATTTTCTGTGAGAAAAAAGCTTGATTGCTATATGCTGTTTTAAACTATTTTGGGGGTTCGTGGAATTTCTATTGGACCAAGAACGAGAGTTCGTCTGGAAAAACTGGTAATAAGTTGCAATAAGCGTTTGGTGAAACAGAATTTTTTTTATACATAGGGTTGGTCAATAAATTTTTCGATTAATATTAGAATAATTAGCATTTAGTATATGTTATCGACTTTTGGTAATGTACTTTCATTTATATTAAGTAGATTATAAATACATATAATGTAAATTTAATACAACATATAAACGGCTCTTAACTTGAATTACTTTAACATGACAGTTCCCTTAAATGTCGGGTAAAGGAATGTCTTAAAAATCTAGATCTGTCTTTAAAGAGCAGACTTCAGACGCCGTTGCTTATCTTTCTTTCTTCTCACACAGGTAGTTGCAGTTTTTCAGGTGTGGCATGACTAGCCAAAACTTTTGTTCTCTGTCTAGAAGTTATCAGGATGACAGATTTATTTTGAACGCGACTTTTGTATTTACTGGCAATCAAGGTATTATTCTGGTGGGAAAGTCAGAATTAATGAAATTAGCTACTTAGATAAGTGACTTCAGCGGATTACAGAATGATGAATGAAGCTTCCTTTTAAATTTGCAAGCTAACATTTCGAAAACAATTGTCTAGAGTCTAAACTATCTATCTCTTAGGAAACTCACAGTAAATTTTCAATTAGAAAATTTTTTATGTATTAACAAACACAAATAATTGTTAGTAAAACATAAAATCGACTTCAAGGAATTGTTTCTTACCTTCATGTTTTGTCACAATCCTGTATTGTTATCCACATTAGAGTCCAACAGTTATCGGACTATACAGAGTAACCCGAAAATTCTTTTCGAAGTCAACTCGAAAACCCACACGCGGCCGATGCACTTCAAGCCCATATTTTAATGCATTAATCCCCATTTTAATGAAATTGTAAAAACGCACTCTGTAATTATATTTCTAATATCATTTTTATATTTTATGTCAAAAAATAAACATATATATACTAATTTATATTGAAATATATAGTTTTTTTCAACTTAAATAATATTGCGGACATTCTTTTGTAAAACAAAACAGGTTGTCAAACCCGACACGCAAGAGTCAAAGTGCAACCACCCGAAACAATTATAATCAACATGACCCACAACGACAAAAAAATAATCTCAACTTGACTAAATCCAAACTATGGGTAGAGTCGGATCGAATTCGTGTAAAAAAGGATTACCTTACCCGATTTGAAACTTCAATCCACATTCATTTTAAATCTCATTACTGCCAATATCGTTTATTTATAGGTGCAGTAGTCGATGCTATATTAAAATTTTTGAGGAGTCCCTGTAAAATACTACGACTATTTTTAAAACGTAAAGAACCTTTTAATAGCATATTAAAATTCTGTGACAATTAGTCAATTTTTACGAAAGAGTCTATAAAGTTAATAAATAAAAAAATCAATAAATATATAAAAACATGAAAATAGACAAACATATCAAAAACCCAAACGTGTTACTTCTAGACACTTAAATAACATGTTAAAATTGATAAAACTTCAGACAGTTTATAAAATACTAAAATACGGTAAAAATTAGTCGTTTCGGATTCAATTCTGAATCCCTCATCCGGATGCAATACTGCAGATACGCAAACACAGTCAATCAATTGAAGTTATAACCGGAGTAAAGCAGTATATTCAGGCGGAATTGGGGCTGTTTCATTTATAAGCGATTCAGCCAACTTTGTGAACCTTCCCGCTAAAAAAATGCGCATATTGTAAATGTTGCAATTCGACTTAATTATCTATGCATTCACAAAATCTGAAATATGATCACGCGCAAATGCATGTACAACAATTTTCGAGTTCAGAGTACCTGTCTTAAAAGAGTGTTTATGCTCCTTTAAGGTAACTGCTTACATTAAAATGGCCACTTTGGCAAAAATTTTATAGATAATTTATTTTATAGATTTATTTTATAGATAAGAAATCTGTAAATGAGGTTTCTGAAAATCAATTTTTCCGTTATTTCCATGTTCGATAAACTCCATTACATAAAATGTTTTAAACATATTTCAGTGAAATTTTGTCAGAATGATTTCCATATTACTCACTATGTTCTGAACTAGAATCTAAGCTCTATGTGATAATGTAATTATTTTATAGGTACTCAAATATAAAAAAGGGTCATTTTTTTATTAAAAAAATATGTATTTTTGACATATTTTGAAATAATTCAGTTAATTTTTAAGATATTGTAAAACTCCTAGTTCAGTTCATATGTAAGTGTAATAGTAATGTATAGTATAAAGTAAATTGAAATATATTTAGTTGAATTGAGTGCATGCTGTCTGGCGTAAGCGTGAAATTTTGGTAAAAAAATGGCAAAAACCTCCAATTTTTTAAAATGTTATGAAGATATTGTTAGGATTTTATGTTTTTTCATCATTCTGTATTGCAATTGAACTATTATGTGTATTATGTAGTATCTATATATATGTATTTATTCAATATTGTACTTTTTTTAAGTGCTCCGAACGTAGGCAGATACTTTAATCTAAACTTAAGAGTACGGCCGGCCTCGCAAATATAGATAGAATCACAACTTTGACCTGGAATTTTATGTATGACCCCTTTCACATCTGATTCAGGATTTCTGAAATATTAATAACCAGTTAAAAAAATTTAATTGAATTCTTTGGTATGTGAGCAGAATTAATAATAACGCTTTTAACCAGTAGTGAAATTTTCTCCGAGATATCTTAGTGATACTGAATAGCTACGTAGTCTCTTGGAGATTCAAGCTGAAACGGTGCGGGATGTTTATTGGCTGTTATTGAAAACTCTGAAAAGATTCTTCGACACCATCGAAGTCGCTATTATATGGGATAGTCGATATGAGATCACTATTTAACAAAGCGTTTAAGTTCTGTAGTGATGACACCACTTTTAACAATGAGGAAAAATAAGCATAACAACTACCCACTCCGATGATCGAAGAATTTTTTCAGAGTTTTCAATAACAGCCAATAAACATCCCAAACCGTTTCAGCGTGAGTCTCCAACAGGTTACGTAGCTATCCCGTACTACAAAGATATCTTGGAGAAAATACCACTACTGTTTAAAAGCGTTAATATTAATTCTGCTCATATACCTCAGAATTTAGTTAATTTTTTTAACTGGTTATAAATATAAATGTCCTAAAGCAGAAGTGAAAGGTGTCATAGATAGAATTTCATGTCAAAGTTGTAATTCTATCTATATTGGCGATATTGGCAGTACTCTTAACATTACATTAAAGGAGCATAAACATTGATATGCAGGAGAGGTACGGCGATAAGGATCGAAGCGGAGAACCCACGGTCAGAAAGCGAGATCTTACGTGCCGAGCAAAAGGCTAGCTTTATCGCTTCCTGCGAGATACTCGTTTTTACTGACCGCGCAAGATGGAGTCGCCACAGTACTCCACCCCCAATGAGAAGAACATCTCGTCGATGTTGTACAAGCGATGTGCAATCGTGTTGCGCTGGAGGTTGCCAAAGTGATGCTGTCGTGCCGCCGTGTGCATGTGTGTGCCCCCGAAGTTGCGCACCGTGACAGGCTTTGTGCTCTGAGAGTTGTCATAGGCTTTGCGTGCTATGAGCGTTTCACAGGCTTTGCTTGTGTGCTGTGATAGTTTCACAGGCTTTGATTGCTGGTTGCGAGCTATGATCGTCTCACAGGCTTTGCTGCTTGGGGTGTTTTCAGTGCTGCCATCTGTTGGTCTCGAAAGGAGATGATGATGTTTGTGAAGGTGCGTGTTCGTTTGTCCAAGGTCACCCATGCAGGAGAGGTGCGGCGATAAGGATCGAACCGGAGAACCCACGGTCAGAAAGCGAGATCTTACGTGCCGAGCAAAAGGCTAGCTCTATCGCTTCCTGCGAGATACTCGTTTTTACTGACCGCGCAAGATGGCGTCGCACAGATATAAGACAGGTACTCTTAACTCGGAAATTGTTGTACATGCATTAGAGCATGATCATATTCCAGATTGTGCGAATGCACAGATAATTAAGTCGAATTGCAACATTTAAAATAGACGCATTTTTCTAGAGGGCTGTTTCACAAAGTTGACTGAATCGCTTTTGAACGAAAGCAGCCTCGATTCCACTTGAATATACTGTTTTATTCTGATTATAAATTTAACTGATTGACTGCAGTTCTTTTTGTGATTGTTTGTGTATCTGTAATGTTGTATACTGATGATGGGTTCAGAATTGAATACGAGGCGTCAAATTTTTATTGTATTTACATTGCATTTTAGTATTTTATTAAAAGTCTGACGTTTTATCAATTTTAACGTGTATACAAACGTATCATTTTTAGATCCCTATGATATTGAAACGAGACCGTCTGCAGACCGAGCCGTTAAAAAAAAAAAAAAAAGTACAAGTGCAGCCTGACTGTTCCGTACCATTATGTCATATTACCATAAAGCTTAGAAAGTACCTGGTTTCTTGACAAATGTACAAAAAATCCCGTTACACTACGTTAATTTGACGTTAGTTCCGATTACGGAAATTCATGAGTTTGTCACGTAATGATCACGTAATAAAAGCATAAGTATAAATTATAAATTAATTATTTTCGATATTTTCCTTTACATTTGAAATAAGTCCTTCCGTCGGGACAAATTTTAAGACTATAGCTCAACCGGAAGTACCTCATAAGTTTTACCCTCCAAATGTTTAGGGGGCTTCCGGTTGACCTAGAATCTTGAGAACCTTTGGCACAAAGGAAGGTCTTATTGCACATGTAAAGGAAAAAATCCGAATTAATTAATTTTTAATTCTATATCGATTTATTACATCATTTTCCATCATCGGGATTTCCAAAAACGTTGTTTTAAAGCCGTAATTTTTTATTCATTAAGTTAGAAGCTCGAAATTTTTACACAACAATAGGACCAATTACCTTATTTTTTTATAATTATTTTACCTTGATACCCTTAGCCGTTCAAGAGAAAAATGGTCTTGACAGACAAACGGACAACAAAGAGAGACTATAAAGGTTCCGTTTTTTTTTTTTTTTTTTTTTTTTTTTTTTTTTTTTTTTTTTTTTTAAAGTACGGAACACCTAAAAAAAGGGTATGAAATAGGACCATTCATTCAAAATTTGTCCATGGACATATATATATATACAGGGTGTCCGGTCTCAACGGTGTCCAATGGCTAATTCGTAAACCGTTAGTCATAGACATATAGTTCCAATTACAAAAATGTTTTAAATGAGGTAAAGAAGTATTTTTAAAGCGATTTGGGTCAAGAAAAACATTTATTTAAATATTACGAAATTTAAATTTTTATACGGTCCCCCGGTCCTATAAGTGATATTTAGTAAACTTTTCCTATTCCTCTAACAAGTACGGAAAAAAAAGTCCCATTCATCTAACCCTAAAATTGACCGGGTTATGACATTTTCAATTTTATGACTTAAACCACTTTTCTGTAACTGAAAACAGATGAGTTGGACCAAGCTTTCAGGGGTCGTACGCGAAGTGCTTAAAGTATTATAAAGGGCGTCCACTCCAAACGATGTTCAATGGCTAATTCCTAAACCGTTAGTCAAAGACATTAGTTCCAATTACAAAAAGGTTTTAAATAACATAAAGGAGCATTTTTAAAGCGATTTAACAGAAAGTGCTTCCCCCGTATAAATATTACTGTAGTGTTAATTTTTAGTAATTAACTTTCAGATTGGTTAAAATAATTGAAGAAGTGAGTTTCAAAACTCGCCTTACCGAGAAAATCAAATTTTGGGAAATCGCGTAAAACCTTTAAATGCGCCCATTTGTATTCATTGAAAATTTGGAGATTGTAGTGTTTGGTACAGTTATTCCAATAGAATAGATTGATAGAGAAACACGATTTTTTAAATTTCGGATAAGGTCAGTTTCGAAACTGACGCCCTCAATAATTTAATATATGTTTTGATTTAACAATATTTTTTCCCTAATTTTTAATTAAAAAATAATTTTAAAAAATAACTGATCTAATGAACATTTGCTGAGGGGAGAGACAGTGTAATTTTCAGAAGGGGTAATGTAAAAATAATAATAATTATTATTATTTTTATCGTTACGATAAAATGACAAATGGAACAAAATCTTAAAAAAAAGAAAAGTTAATTATAAAGAGAGAATGTGGGCGGTTATATGATGTCCGTCCTTTAATGGATAAATATGTGCTCTATTAGAACAAAATATTAAAATATTGTAACAATTTTGTTATGTTTATTTAAATCATTGAAGTAATCGCACAGGTTGAATCATATAATTCAAATAATTGATGTTTATTGTAAAAGAAAATAAAAGTGATACGAGGATCATTTTCAAAAAGGGACATATTAATTTCCTTAACATATTCAGAGCAGCCATTCAAAAGTTATGCATTAAAAAAAACAAAAAAAAAAAAAAAAAACATTAAGATGATACAAACAAATTACTTACAAATTGAGCTTTCTGGTGTCTGTGCTTGGGACGGGAAGGATGGGGGGGGGGGGGGGGTAACAGAATTTGGAGCGGAGATTTCAGGGGAAATGATATGGCTGTTTAGTGTTCATTACTACAACAGATATTGCTGCATAAAAAAAAAAAAAAAAATGTAGTTTTCAGGATTATAAAATATGTGTGTATGAGAGCCAGTGAGAGAAAAGTTTAAATTGCAATTTCAGGTGGAATTTAGATTATGGATTACTTATTAATTATTGCAGCAATAAAGAAGACGGACCTTTTTTCGCCAAGTTTTACAGCGTGATAATTCTTTACACATCAGTAGATTTTCGCTTTTTTTTGAAGACTTCATCTAAATTAATCGGCCCCTTAAATTTCTACTTCCCCACTTTTGCTTCACCTGCACGCAAAGTTAAAAATCTATAGAGGTTTTTATATATTTTTTTACTATTCTACTCTATTTGTCTAATTAAATAATGCATCTTCTAAAACTCCACGCCCATTAAAAATTTTATTTCTTATAGTCTTAATTATAACACTTAATTATTAGAGCATAAAGAGGTAATAATTTTAAAAATTATTAAATTTAAAATCATTAAAAAAAGATTCAAATTTATAATTTATGTAAGCAATTATAGACTTCAATTATAATTTTATTTAAGTATAAATTACTGATTAAATTAAAAATATATACACATACTCTTAAATTAAAACTATAAAAAAGTATATTAAATTTAAAATTATTAAAATTAATAACTTTATTAAAATGTTAGGAAAATTTTCTACTTTGTCTTTGTAGTTAGCCTCTACTTTATAGTTATAGTAAGTTACTAATCATCTCAATCCTCCCTAAAATTTATACCCCCCCCCCCCCAACTTTTGCTCGGCCAATACATACTGTCTAAAATTATGTATGTATTTTTCCCTATATTTTATTTTATTATGCAAGAAATAACTAACCAATCTACCACATCAACCCCCCTAAAAATTCTACTCTCTCTTCCCCCAACTCACGCGAAAACACCCGTTCGCTATTGTTAATCCCATGGAAGTATTTTTTTTAAGATAGCTCGTCGCAGAATATCCCCCCCCCCCCCCTTCTGTTGTACATGATACAGATTACCTTTTTTTTTGTTCGAGCGTGGGAGCGATATTTACACATTAATAGTTCAAATAACGTAAGTTAATATTTAGAATTGATTGATTGGATAAAAAAAAAAAAAATCCAAATAGAAAACTAATTTAATATAATTCTACTAATTCTAAGATAGTTTAGTTTTTCTAATCCTCCTGGTCCTCATATGAATCCCTTTTTTTATCGAAACTCTATCCTCTGATGGCTTTCGTCAAGCACGATTCCCGCCAAGAATTTTCACTTTGATGCTGAAACTCTGACCAATCAAATTACGAGATACAGCATAAATGGCAAAATGTGGTTGGAAAAAAATATGTATATATTTCTTTTTAATATGTGAGAATGAACAAAAATCTCAAAATATATTTGTAATGTTAATTTACTATGAATGTTTAATGTTAAATTTTATATCTGACGATTATTTTTATTTCTAGTAAATTTGTGACTGACCCCTATTTTGCAGCAAAAAAGATACTCCAACTTTGAACATCTATTACTCGGTCAGTTTTAATCGCAGAGGAATGGGACTTTTTTTGTCTTACTTGTCAGTGAAATAGGATATTTTTACTAAATATCACTTATAGGACCTGGGGACCGTATAAAAATTTAAATTTCGTAATTTTTTAAAAAATGTTTTTCTTGACCCAAATCGCTTTAAAAATATTTCTTTACCTCATTTGAAACATTTTTGCAATTGGAACTATATGTCTATGTCTAACGGTTTAGGAATTAGCCATTGGACACCGTTGAGACCGGACACCCTGTATATATATATAAAGAAAAAAAAAACGAATTGTATAACCTTCTTTGTTGATTGTTGGTTAATAATAAATGCTACATACAATTATAAAAATGTGTATATAATATTAAACCTAGAAATATATAGAGTAAAAATTACCAATATAGAAATGTTTGAGGCTTTAACAAGTATTTATTGTAATTTTCAAGGGTTTAAAATCGATGGAAAAAATTATATATTCTCAAAGGTAAAAGTTTGAACCAAATTATGACGATAATGTTCTTGTTAACTTAAGGTCAATAATATAAGCAAATTTTTGAACTATACCAGAATTTGATTAATTCAAAATAGCCATTAGTCTTATTGATTATTTCTAATGGTGTTGTTTGACAAGTTCTGAAAGTCTAATTACTCAGATCTCTAACAAACACTAAAAGAACTTTTGCGTGATAACTAAAAATAAGGGAACAAGTGAGTGCTCTAGTAATTCTTGTAATTTATAAGAAGGAAGATTGAACAATGGCATAACTATTCACTCTTGAAATAGGAATATCTGCTATATTTATTACAATCAGAAAGTTTACATGGGTTGCATGCCTTTGTATAACACCACATGTTCATTCATATATAAGCTAATTGAGAAAATAAACTGTTCCCTTGATTAAAAAAAAATACAAGGTAATTTAAAATGAATGAGATAAAATACGTTTGCAATCCCATTCATTTTGAATCACTCTGTACTTCACCATTTTTTAATTCATCTACACTAACGATATCTTGTTTTTTTATGTCTGTGCTCATTCAAGCACCAAATATTTCTCTCATTTTTAATATTTGACTTGAAAACAGTACTCCAATTATATGACTATTTTGTTACTGTGTTACAAAAAGAAAAAAAAATTATGTATTTTCTGTAGCACGGTTTACCAGTACTTATAAAAACCTGATTTTTTATGCTTACCAACTTCTGTTAAATGTGTCAATATTTATGACTAATGCGTTTATCATAACTTTCGTTACATTTTTTAGAATATTTTTTTCGGTAAAAGTATTATGGTTAATTGAGACACTTTCAATTGAATAATAATTAAAAAACATCCTACACGAATAGATTCCTGTAGCATCGCAATTCGCTCTTAAGATGCAATATTTTACTTTTTACTATTATCTGCAAATTCATTCAGCTATAACATAATAATAGTTGCAATGCCTTTTTATTCATTTAAGGAATTTGTGTTCATTTATCATCTTGTAGTATGAATAGATGATATTCTATGAATAAAATAAAATAAATCAGCTTGGCAAAATAGGCTGTTATTTGTAATGTCATTTTCTAAAAGATCATTTGTTATCCAGATTAAATTATATTCCGTCTGTTCAGCAACTTTTTCAGATATGAAGGTACTATTTTTATACTCTAAACAACAGCATTGCGCAAATCTCTCCAACTTCTTCGTTTATGAAAAAAAAAAAAAAAAAAAAAGCTTTCACATTTTATATTATTTTTCTTAAGATGCTTCAGCCATATTTACGTTTTCTGCAAAAAGACTTCATAAAGAATGAGTTTTAGGCTTTGTGGTGTTCCAAAGCTCTTAACTCAAACTTGGATAAACACAACAGATGTTAAATCTCTCAGCAGGAAATGTTAACAGTGTTGTTAACCACTGAGTGTCAACAAACATTTGGACATGTTACAGGTGTTAAATTGCCCGAAAGAGTACTTTGCAAATTGCGTGAAATAAGATTTTAAAACCAAATAAAAAAAAAATAAAAATGATGAAGGGTTATGTGCAAATGATGAAAGGGGCCTTCATGTACAAGAGCTTCCACAAGTGCAATGCCAAGAACATGAACGCGGCTGACAGAGAGATATCACTTTTAGCTATAATGTTTCTACCCACCATTATAATTTTATTCCAAAGCATTGAACTTTTTACTATCTCATTCACATAAAAGAAATCCGGATCAATTCCAACGTAAAATTTATTGACACAATAGAGGTAATATTGCAACGATATTCTATTCTTAAATAACTTTTTTAAATCGTAGTCGTAGGGGAAAAAAATCAATATTTGTGATCTGTAGAGATCGGGATAGATAATTAAATCAACGCGGTAAAATTTAAATACTCATCACGAATTGAAGAAAGCTAATGAAGTAAAAAATAAAATAATTTTCACTTTATTTTTTAATTTTTTCCGTAAAAGAAACACTTTAGAGAGCAAGCAAATAGCAAATGTATTTAAATATAGCAAACGATAAAATAGTTGCGCCGATAGCAGATGTGATTTAAAGCAAATTCACAGTCTGATACGTCCTTAGAACTTAAATTTGATAATTAAGCTTGAGATTATGGATATGTAACACTCAATGCAGTAGAATAGAGGCGTACAAGTAGCATAACCTCAGATCACTAGAACCACAGTGTTTTCTAAAAAAAAAAAAAAAAAATCTTCCCATCTAAAGAAATAGATAATTTAAAAAAATTGCTTTTCTCTCTTAAAAGTTAATTAATTTGGCATCGACATTTTTTTATATGACAGTATATGTCTAGAATTATGATGAAAAAATAATCAGAAGCAAGGATGTTTGAACTTTTAATTCAAATTACAGGGCATCCTTCCTTAGCTACGGTCCATATGTCCTGTAAGTTATATTTAGAAAAATTTTCTCTTGCAAGTAAAAAAGTAAAAACTCCATTTCAAAATGTAAAAAAAAAAAAAAAAAAAAAAAAAAAAAAAAAAAAAAAAGTTCTTGAACTGTGACCTAATATAACAGATTTAATTTATTTTATTTGTAGACATAGCGAAGAGGTTTGACAATGTTTCCCAAGGACTTTCTTATTTCAGGTACACTATGTTTACTGATTATAACATCCACTAGAAAGTCTAACAGTGTAACAATGGTTAGAATCTCTCAAAACTTTATCAACTTCAGTGGAATCACAGTTATTACTCGTGTAAAGGTCTCCAACTGTTCTTGATCACTCAGATCCTCAATCTTCAGATCTGTCTCTTCGAATACATTATATATTTTTTCTGCAGACACAATAGTGGGCTCCGAATTCCTCTTTTATTACACACGAACATGGTTGAGGAACTACTTGAATTATGATACATTGTTTCCAAGGTCTTTTCATCTTCAGTTTAAACCACACTTTTGTAATATTTTGAAATTCTGGAAAGATAATTGCATACTTATTCCTACTTATTTTGAAAGATTTGTCTCTCCTTCAAAGCAACTCGTCCATCTTCAATATTAATTTTACGTAGGTTTCAATTGCTCTGGATGTGATGACAGAGCGGATCTCAACTTTCGAACTAGTACTTCCCATTAGATAGCATATCCTTTGCTGGTTGGAGTCTGTAGCCAAACAATGCGACATATAGATCTTTATCTTCTTCTGCAGCTCTAGGAAGATAATTCTTTATTGTCTGAACCGTTTTCTAAAGGATCATGGCCCAAAACCGTGTTTTTGGCCTTTGAATTACACTAAAATTCGATTCTATTATACTGACTTAATTATTTCCCTTTTTTATATTAGAAGGTATATCCTGTATGATTTTAAGAATAGTTTTTGCATTTTGTTCGGATTTATGACTTACACAAGCTCAAAATTTGTCATATTAGTGGTTTTGATGAAAAATGCGCAATTTCTCCTAATTTTACCTCAATTATTTATATGAGCGCAATCGTGCAAGACTTACTTCTTTACATCTAATATATAAAAATGAAAATTTGTCTGTCTGTCTGTGATGATATAAAAATCCACAGTTTGGAAGCCAGAATTGTGAAATGTTACGTACATGTGTATTAAAACACGGCCGAGGCAACTAAAGTAATCCGGAATCAGAATAACTTATAGTTAATTTTTAATTGATAAAAAACCACAAATTTAACAGCAATTTCCAATCAAATTTAAACATTTTTTGTTATAGCTGTTGCCAACAATTAAAAATCCACAGTAAAATTCTTATCACGACAATTACTTTTCTATTGCAAGATTTCCACGTGACAAAAAACGAAATAAATTGTTTGACAAATTTAAGAAAAGGGAATATTACATCAAAACTTTCCTACTGTAAGATTTCCACGTAAAAATGAAAATAAAGTAAATAGTTTGACGGATTAAAAACACAAGTGAATGTTACGTCATAATTTTTGTTTTATGATTTCTATGTGAAAAATTATAATTTTTTAATTTATTTGACGAATAAAAAAAATTGAATATTTACGTCATATTAGAAATAAAAGACGTGGTGAATATATAACGTCATATAAGTGTGAAAAAATGTATTGAAGCATGATAAAAACTCGATTATGGAAATATTGGCGCATTCTAACATTACTGCTCCAATGATGAATGGAAATAAATTAATTTATAGCTGTATTATTTTGCGTCTGTTATATAAATTTAAGCGTTTTTATATTGGATTTCCATTTAATCAATGTGTACAGTGCTTCGACTGTTTTATCTTTATTTATTTATTTATTTATTTTTTGCTTTCTTCATGTTGTATGTTAAATTTTGAAATTGGATTTCAAAACAAACATTCTTAGAATTCCAGGCAACGCCGGTACTTTAGCTAGTATATTATAAAGCACATAAAAATATACAAAATATGTAAAAATAAAAGTGTTGCAAAGCAGCACTCATAGTAAAATATTAAAAACCGTCCTTCCGACCAGTGCCGGGAGGAAGAGGTAGCTTTCATATTACTTATTTTTTAAAAGCTAGCTTATATTATTCAAACACACTAAGCTCAATTTAGTGGAAACCGATTATAGAAGATTCACACGGAAAAAAAGATTTAGTTAATAAAGACCCAGCTAAAATGCTTGTTTGGATGACCAAATGTTGGTCCGACAAATCAAATGATTTTGTTCGTTCAATAAAATTTTATTGAACTAACAAAATGATTTCGTCAGTACAAAAAAAAATATTTGGATGGAGCAAAATTTGGTTGGCACAACAAATTTTTTGTTGTTTTAACAAAATCGTTCTTTCCACGCAATACTAATTTTTATCAATACTAAATAATTATGAATGAGAATTTCGCGAAATTAGTCTTTTTATTTTATTAGTTATTTTATTTAAAGTAACTTATATTTGGTTTCCAAATTCGGTGATATCTTGAAGTGAAGAATATCCCTTTTAAGACAACATGGTGGATGAGGCTAACCAGTGAACATTGTCGAGACCTTAGTAATTCCTGTGCACATGCTCACTCACATCGGAATCGGTTGATATATAAGAGTGCTGTCGCAGGCAAAAAATCAGATTTTTCAAAATGTCACCCACATAAAGAAATTCAAGCTGCCATATCTGAGCCATTTTTTAAGGTAAAGACAAAACAAAAAATGCTCCGGAATCCTTATATCAAAGTCAAATACTTAAGAAAGAAACCTTTTTCAATTTCTAATTTTTTGGCACCTCACTTTAAATTCAATTTTTTTTTTAATTTAATGGCCGCTATTTTGAAAAAGATCGCCGATAAAGCTGGAAAGTGAACTTCGTCGAGACACTGCTATATACTATCCCTGAATCTTTGTATCAAGGTCAAACACATAAAAAAAAACCTTTTTCATTTTCCAATTTTTTGATACCTCACTTTAGGTAGCTTTCAATACAAAAAGCTACCTATTACAGCCGTTCGAAGGAAAGCGATTTCAAAAAAATTTGGTATATTTTCATCGATCACGACCCCGAGACCTCGAAACCACCCTCCGTTCAAAAGTTGATATACATATACATATATATATATATGTCTGATCTTTGTCACACTGTAACTCTCGTATTTATGAACCGATTTCGATGTAACTCCGTGTATACATAGTGCATACCAATGCCTCAACCGAGTTCGTTGGCCAGCTTCACCCGCCATCCTGTTTCAAAATGTTGGCCATTTTAATTTTCTTTAAATTAAAATTTGAAATGTGGTACCAAAAAATTGAAAATTGAAAAATATTTTTTTCTTATGTGTTTGACCTTGATACAAAGATTCCGGAGCATTTTTTGTTTCGTCTATATCTTAAAAAAATGGCTGAGTTATAGCACTTTGAATTTCTAGCTTGGCTGGCATTTTGAAACGACCTGATTTTTGTCACGCGATAACAGGCGTATTTATGAATCGATTTGGATGTACCTTGGTGTATACATAATACGTACCAATGTCTCGACCGAGTTCGTTGTCCAGCTTCATCCAACATCTTGTTTCAAAAGGGCTGCCATTAAAAAAAATTAAATTTTTAATTTAAAATGAGTTATCAAAAAATTAAAAAATGAAACGATTTTTTTTATGTGTTTGACCTTGATACAAAAATTCCGGAGCAGTTTTTGTTTCGTATATATCTTAAAAAATGGTTGAATTATAGCACTTTGAATTTCTAGCATGGCTGACATTTTGAAACGATCTGATATTTGTCACGTGATAACACGCGTATTTATTAACCTATTTCGATGTAAGAAGGCATGTTGATTGTATATCGTAATGTCGACCAAGTTCGCTGGCCAGCTTCACCAGCCACCTTGTTTCAAAATAGAGGCCATTAAATTAAATAAAAAATTATATTTAAAGTGAGGTGAAAAAAATTAGAAATTGAAAAATGTTTCGTTCTTAAGTATTTGACCATCATATAAGGATTCAGGAGAATTTTTTGTTTTGTCTTTATCTTAAAAAAAGGCTCAGATGTAGCAGCTTCAATTTATAATGTGGGTGGCATTTAGAAAAATCTAATTTTTTGCCTGCGACAGCACTTGTATATATCAACCAATTCCAATGTGAGTGAGCATGTGCACAGGAATTACTAAGGTCTCGACCAAGTTCACTCGTGAGCTTCATACACCATGTTGTCTTAAAACAGCAGGAACTTCAAGATATCGCCGAATTTGGCAACCAAATATAAGTTACTTTAAATAAAAGCATAAATGCAAAGATTGAATAAAGCTGACTAATTTCCCGAAATTCCCATTCATAATGATTTAGTATTGATAAAATTTAGTATTTAATCTCCTATAATCGGTTTCCACTAAATTGAGCTTCGTGTGTTAGAATAATATAAGCTTGCTTTAAAAAAAAGGAATATAAAGCTTCCTTCTTCCTCCCGGCACTGGCCGGAAGGACTTTTTAAATTTTAAATTAATTTTTTTAAATGTACCCTTTTGAAACAAGATGGCGGATGAAGCTGGCCAACGAACTCGGTCGGGACATTGGTATGCACTTTGTACACACCAAGGTACATCCATATCGGTTCATGAATATGCCTGTTATCGCGTGACAAAAATCAGGTCGTTTCAAAATTTCAGCCACGGTAGAAATTCAAAGTGCTATAACTCAACTATTTTTTAAGATATAGACGAAACAAAAACTTCTCAGGAATCTTTGTATCAAGGTCAAACACATAAGAAAAAAATATTTTTCAATTTTTTGGTACCACATTTCAAATTTTAAATTTTTTTAAAAAAAATTAATAGCCGCCATTTTGAAACAAGATGGCGGATGAAGCTGGCCTACGAACTCGGTCGAGACATTGGTATGTACTATGTACTCACCGAGTTTCTCCAAATCGGTTCATAAATACGCCTGTTTTCGCGTGACAAAAATCAGGTCGTTTCAAAATGTCAGCCGCAATAGAAATTCAAAAGGCTATAACTCAGCCATTTTTTTTAGATATAGACGAAAGAAAAACTGTTCCGGAATCTTTGTATTAAGGTCAAACACATAAGAAAAAAATCGTTTGAATTTTAAAATTTTTTGATACCTCATTTTAAATTTAAATTTTTTTTTTAAATTTTTAAATGGCCGCCATTTTGAAACAAGATGGCGGATGAAGCTGGCCAACGAACTCGGTCGAGACATTGTTATGTACTTTGTACACACTAAGGTACATCCATATCGGTTCATGAATACGAGTGTTATCGCGTGACAAAAATCAGGACGTTTCAAAATGTCAGCCACGGTAGAAATTCAAAGTGCTATAACCCAGCCATTTTTTAAGAAATAGACTAAACAAAAACTGTTCCGGAATCTTTGTTTCAAGGTCAAACACATAAGAAAATAATATTTTTCAATTTAAATTTTTTTTGTACCAAATTTCAAATTTTAATTTTTTTTAATTTTAAATGGCCGCCATTTTGAAACAAGACGGTGAACAGAAGCTGGCCAACGAACTCGGTCGAGACATTGGTATGTGCTGTGTACACACCGAGTTTCATCCAAATCGGTTCATAAATACGAGAGTTACAGTGTGACAAAGATCAGATATATATATATATATATATATACACTATATTGCCATTAATGACCGGCAACTTTCAATTTTAGACATTTTGTCGAATATTTAGAAATATACTTGACAGATTCTTCTGGAATTTCAGGATTGAAAAGAACAGGTATGACATCATATGTAGCAATGTCGATTTGATAAGGAAGGTAATTAGGGGGCCAACAAAATATCAAAGAAAAAAAATAATACTTGGGGATCACCCTGTAAAATAAAATGCACGAAATGATCTATCGCTACCAAATATAAATAACCAGACATTGTGCAATATGTGCATTCTTTTGTGTAAGAATAGCATGTATATTAATAGAGATATAGCGATTTATTTTTAAAAAATTAAAAAAATCTTGCATGTTTTCTGCTTGTAATATGCAGGGTTTTCAACCAAATTTAACTCCGGTTTCAGACAAATTGACAAAATAGAGTAGAAATAATATAGTGCAATTGGAATATAAATATATTAAATATTTTAGGAAATATGAGCAGTTGTATAAAATAATTTTTATCTGCGCATGCTTGAACGATAACAAGGATCATTTTACATAATTTTATAGTCAACCCTATGGAGCAACTTATTAAGAAAATCTAGTCAAATATCGTAAAAATTCAGAAAGATATCGGCGTTAGAGTGAGCAAATTTTTAGTAGTTCCCTAAAAGCAGCTGAATGATAAGGAATTTTCCACAAATTGTCTTTTTTAATTTTTGTTTTTTCTTAATTTTCATTTTTTATTGATGCTTTAGTTCTTCTTGGATAACCACCAGAATGAGCCTATACCATAATCAAAAGAAGTATCAAAATCGAAGCATTTTTTCCAAATCTACTCGTTGATACTCACTAAATACTAACTTTTTTCTGAAAGTCAGTTAATAAAAAATGACAATTTGTGTAAAATCCCTTATCATTCAGCTGGTTTTAGCGAACAACTAAAAATTTGCTCACTTTAACGCCGATATCTTTCTGAATTTTTACGATATTTGACTAGATTTTTTTAATAAGTTGCTCCATAGTGTTGACTGTTAAATTATGTAAAATGATTCTTGTTATCGTTCGCGCATGCGCAGATAAAAAATGTTTCATACAACTGCTCATATTTCCTAAAATATTTAATATATTTATATTCCAATTACACTATATTGTTTCTACTATATTTTGTCAATTTTTCTGAAATCAGCGTTAAATTTGGTTGAAAACTCTGAATGTTATCAGCAAAAAACATGCAAGAATTTTTTAATTTTTTTAAATAAATCGCTATATCTCTATTAATATACGTGCTATTCTTACACAAAAGAATACACATATTGCACAATGTCTGTTTATTTATATTCGGTAGCGGTAGATCATTTCGTGCATTTTATTTTACAGGATGATCCCAAGTATTATTTTTTTTCTTTGATTTTTTACTGGCCCCCTATCTTCCCCTCTTATCAAATCGACATTGCTAAATAGCAGGTCGTATCTGTTCTTTTCAATCCTGAAATTCCAGAAGAATCTATCAAGTATATTTTTAAATATTCGACAAAATGTCTAAAATTGAAAGTGTCCGGTCATTAATGGCAATATAGTGTATATATATATATATATATATATGTATATACAGTGTGCCCACGTATAACCTGACCGACCTTTATTTTCGCAACCGTTGGTCCTAGATGCATACTTCCAATTACAAAAGTGATCAAAATTAGGTGCAGAGTTAAGATTAAAATAGTTTGAAGCGAAAAAACAATTTAACGAAGAATTACATAATCTAAATTTTTATACGGTCCCCCGGTCCTATAACTTATATTTAGTAAAATTTAACTGTTACACTGACAAGTAAGGCAAAAAAGTCCCGTTATTCTACGATTAAAATTGACCGAGTAATAGCTGTTTAAAGTTGGGGCATATTATTTGCTGAAATTTAGGGGTCATTCACAAATTTAGTATAAATATAATTTCGTCAGATATATTAAAGAAATGGTTGGGAGTAAAATTAGCATTGCAATATAAATTTGAAATCTTTAATCATTGTGATATATTACTGCACAGTACTGAACATATAAGAGGATAAAAATAACAGAATTTTTGTTAAATAAAAGTATGAAAAACAACAGCCTCAATTCTTTACAAAAAAGATACATATTTTAAAATGCTGTTAGATTACACCGTCTTTCAAATTTTGGGTTGTGCCATGTTTTTTAGCTTTTGAAAATTTATTCACGTGTATTTTTTAGCTCTGAATCCGAAAATGACATTCATTTTAAACCATCACGTCAGGATTTTTCTCAAATCGCAAATTTCAAAGTTAAAAAGCTCAAGGTTAAAATTGATCCCCCTTCCCCTCGCAATCGCATCGGACCCCTGAGCTCTTTAGCTGTAAGAAACTCAGTATAAGCCACAAAATTGCACAAATTATTGAATTAAATAAAATCAAACTGAATAAAAAAGTCTTACATCTATTTTATAGTATCATATTTTTCGCTATTTTTTACCCCTGAAACTTACAATTTGCGAAAAACCCTGACATGATAGTTAAAAGTGAAGGTAATTTTTTTATTTAGCGTTAAAAAAAATCATAAAACTTAATTATACTAATAAAGTTAACTCAATCGTAATAGTGGTACGATTTCTTTCAAACCTCAGATACCTTGAAATAAGTTTAAGTACTTTATATACGACCCCTGAAAGCACGGTCGAAATCATCTGTTTTGATATGCAGAAAAGTGGTATAAGTCATGCATTTCAAAGTCTTGTAACTCGGTTAATTTTAATGGTAGATGAATGGGACTTTTTCTGTCTTACTTGTTAGTGCCACAGTAAATTTTTACTAAATATCACTTATAGGACCGGGGGACCGTATAAAAATTTAAATTTCGTAATTTTTTAATAAATGTGTTTCTTGACCCAAATCGCTTTAAAAATAATTCTTTACATTATTTAAACCATTTTTGTAATTGGAAGTATGCATCTAGGACCAACGGTTGCGGAAGTAAAGGTCGGTCAGGTTATACGTGGACACACTGTATATATATATATATATACATATACATATATACATACATATATATATATATATATATATATATATATATATGCATGTATGCATGTATATATATATATATATATATGCATATATATAATACATATATATGTATATATATGTATATGGATATATATATATATTTATATATATAATACATATATATGTATGTATATATATGTATATATATGTATATGTATATATATATATATAATACATATATATGTATGTATATATGTATATGGATATATATATATATATATATATATATATCAAATATGAACGGAGGGTGGTTTCGGGGTCTGGGGATCATGATCGATGAAAATATACCAAAATTTTTTGAAATCGCTTTCCTCCGAACGGCTGCAATAGGTAGCTTTTTGTAATGAAAGCTACCTAATAGAGAGTTAACTAACTGCACTTTAGGATGCAGCGGTGTGTTTGTTTAAATGTGTTAAATTGAACGTAACTATTGCTAATAAGCATGAACATAGAATAGAGAAGGAATTTAAACGAAATAGTGTTAATATCAAATCGCGTCTTTGTACCTAAATATGATAATGGCAACAGCCCGCGCTCATTGGATGGCTCGAGATAATCAAAGAGATTATTGGTAGAGCATACTGAACGGTCGCAGATGATTAGCCGAAAACCAAATAGCCGACAAGACATTTAGCAGACAGCACTTAGACGACAGGACGTTTAGCCGACAAGTACATTTAGTCGACACGTACATTTAGCAGACAGGACATGTAGCCGACAAGTACATTTAGCCGACAGGACAAGTAGCCGAAACGTACGTATAGCATACAGGACAATTAGCCGAAACAGACGTTTAGCGGACAGACAATTGGACGACAGGTAATTTGTCGAACGTGACAATTAGCCGACAGGACATTTAGCCGACAAGACAATTAGCCGACAGGACATTTAGCCGACAAGACAATTAGCCGACAGGACAATTAGCCGACAGGACATTTAGCCGACATGACATTTAGCCGACAAGACAATTAGTCGACAAGACAATTAGCCGACAGGACATTTAGCCGACAAGACAATTAGCCGACAGGACATTTAGCCGACAGGACATTTAGCCGCCAGGACGATTAGCCGACAAGACGATTAGCCGACAAGAAAAATTAGACGACAGGATATTTAGTCGAGAGGACGATTAGCCTAGTTAGGTTATGGTTATGATACTTTTAGGTTACGGACAGATTATAATTCGTTTACGGTTACGTTAAACTTAGGTTAGAGTTACGTTACGGTTAGGTTACAGTTAGATTACGGTTACGTCACAGTTATGTTACTTTTAGGTAACAATTAGGTTACGTTTAAGTTACAGATAGGTTAAGGTTATGTTACGAATAGGTTACAGTTAGATTACGGTTAAGTTACGGATAGGTTACAGTTAGATTACGTTTCTGCTACGAGTAGGTTACGGGTAGGATACAGTTACGTTACAGTTTGGATACAAATAGGATTACGGATAGGTTACAGATAGATTACGGTTAGGTTCCGGATAGGTTACAGTAGGTTACGGATAGATTCCAATTAAGTTACGGTTAGGTTACCGCCAGGCTACAGTTAGGTTACGGTTAGGTTACATTTAGGTTACAGTTAGGTTTTAGTTACATCACAGTTACGATACGGTTAGGTTATAATTAGGTTACGGTTAGCGTACCGTCATGTTACGTTTATTTTACAGATAGATTACTGTTAGGTTACAGTTATGTTACAGTTAGGTTATGGTTAGGTTATGAGTAGGTTACGGTTACGTTACGGTTAGGTTACAATTAGGTTATGGTTAGGTTACGGTTATGTTCCATTTCCGTTACAGATAGGTTACGGTTAGATTATGGATAAGTTACAGTTAGGTTACGGGGGTCTATGTCATTTAGCCGAAAACCAAATAGCCGACAAGACATTTAGCAGACACCAATTAGCCGACAGGACGTTTAGCCGACAAGTACATTTAGCCGAAACGTACATTTACCCGACAGGACAATTAGCCGACAGCGACAGTTAACCGACAAGACAGATAGCCGACAGAGACACTTAGCCGACAGGACAATTAGTCGAACGGACAATTAGCCAACAGGACGTTTAGCCGACAAGGCATTTAGCCGACAAGGCATTTAGCCGACAAGGCATTTAGCTGACATGATATTTAGCCGACAAGACGTTTAGTCGACATGACAATTAGCCGACAGGTCAAATAGCCGACACGACAATTAGCCGACAGGTGAAATAGCCGACACGACAATTAACCGACAGGTCAAATAACCGACGGGACATTTAGCCGACAGGTCAAATAGCCGACCTGACAATTACCCGACAGGACAATTAGCAGACAGGTCAAATAACCGACATGACAATTAGCCGACAGGACAACTATCAGACAGGTCAAATAGCCGACATGATATTTATCCGAAACATACATTTTGCCGAAAGAATTTAGAAGACACATTGATATGGGTCGGTGATATACCAACAATGTCAACCTCAATAACTCATCACCATCATAATTCAACTTTTTAGCTCACAGGCTATCAAAGTCAGAGAGCTGATGTGCCCGCCGTTCGGTATGTATGTAAGTATGTACGTACGTATTCACGTAACGAGGTAACTCTTGATAGAAACATCCGATTTGCTTCAATTTTTTTTCTAGATTCATTCTGGAAAGGTGCTTTCCTGATTAGTTTTGGGGGTTCATTGGTTAAAGATAAAGGGAGAAAGGGGGGCTAGTCCCTCCCCTTAATTTAGATAAATGGGTTTTTCATGCAGAATTATTCGATTTGCTCTAAATCTGATATACCGGTTTATTATGTTAAGGAGCTTCCCTGATTAGATTTGGAAGTTCATTAGTTAAGTATAAAGGGGGGAAAGAGGGCTACCCCCCTTAATTTAGATAAATGTTTTTTTCATTCAGAATTATTTGATTTGCTCCAAATTCGGTGTACTGGTTTATTATGTTAATGAGCTTCCCTGATTAGATTTGGAGGTTCATTAGTTAAGAATAAAAGGGGATAGGGGAGCTAGTTCCCCCCCCCCACCCCTTAATTTAGATAAATGGGTTTTTCATGTAGAGTTATTCGATTTGCTCCAAATTTGCTATATCGGTTTATCATGTTAAGGAGCTGCATTGATTAGGTTTGGTGGTTCATTAGTTAAGAATAAAGTGGGAAAGGGGGCTACCCCCCCCCCCTTAATTTAGATAAATGTGTTTTTCATGCAGAATTATTCGATTTGCTCCAAATTTGGTATACCGGTTTATTATGTTAAGGAGTTGACGTGATTAGATTTGGAGGTACATTAGTTTAGTATAAAGGGGGGATAGATCCCCCACCCTTAAGTTAGATAAATGGGTTTTTCATGCAGAGTTATTCGATTTGCTCCAAATTTGGTATACCGGTTTATTATGCTAAGAAGCTGCCCTGATTAGATTTGTTTATTGGTTAAGTATAAATGGGGAGGGGGACGGGGGATTCTCCCTCCTTTTTAGATAAATGGGTTTTTCATGCAGAAGTATTCGATTTTCTTCAAATTTGGTATACCGGTTTATTCCGATATAGCGCTTCCTTCATTAGATTTGCAGGTTCATTAGTTAAGTATAAAAGGGGGAAAGGGCGGAAAGTCCCCTCCTCTTAATTTAGATAAATGTGTTTTCATGCAGAATTATCTAATTTACCTTAATTGTTTTTTCTAGGTTCATTCTGATAAGGAGCTTTCCTGATTACATTTGAAGGTTCATTGGTTAGGCATAAAGAGGGAAATGGGTGAGCTAACACCCCCTTAATTTAGCGAAATGGTTTTTTCATGCTGAATTACCTGATTTGCTTCAAATTTGGTATACCAGTTTATTGTGTTAAGGAACTTCCCTGATTACATTTGGAACTTCAATGATTAAGTATAAAGGGGGCGGGGGCTAATCCCCTTCATTTATTTTTTGAGGGGGATTATTCTTTGAAATAAGAGTATAATATACAATTAGTGTGAATAGCCTGTGAGCCCAATGCCATCAGTTTAACTGGGTACTTTTATTTTTATTTTTTTCTCTCTAGAGTGGCGCAACCAGGATCTTCACCATCACCTTTACCTGAGAAGGATTTTGAATCTTTACTACTCATAAACTTAGAAAAAAAATCATTGCGTTATATGATTATAAATTAGATTTAATAAATTCGTGGCATCTAAAAACCAACGCAATAAAAAACATAAGTAACCATTGTAAACTTATGATTCAGATGACCGAAGTCTTGTTTTAGGTCGATTTTATATCACCCTTCAGGCTCGGGCTTATTCTTTTTTAAACTATAAAATTTTAATTGCTCTCGTGTCTCGTATGAAAAAAGTAAAAGAATATTTCTTTAACTGTAGGAAGTGATCACATACTTATTACTAGCAAATTTATCAAATTTATATCAAATAAAATTTATCTAAATACATTGCGTTGTTAATGCTTTTTAAGCTGCGTTATTATCTAAAATATGTTTATATTTCTGAAATAAATTTAGTATTTATCTTTTTCTCTCTGCTAAAAAGCCTTTTATTTAAGTAAAAGCAAGTTAATTACTACTTTCATTATCATTAATCTTTCAGATTCTCGTGGTTTCAATAAATAACTGAGGCATCTGCCTGTTATCACTCTATCCCATTTCTTTTTCTTTGTTTTTTCATAAACAAAACGATCACAGAAGTCCTGTTTCTCTGTTCTAGTATAAGAACGAGAAAGCTATTAAAAAAAAAAAAGAAAGAAAAAGAAAAGAAAGAAAGAAAATCGTGATATTTGCAAATGGTGTCCCACGTCCGACACTGTCATGACGACACTGATGAGTCAATAACTGTTTAGAGTTTTTAGATTACTGCTGGGAAAAACCCCATATAATCAAAGGATATATTTTTATTTATTTGTTAACCAGAGAAAATTTATTTCACCGTTAATGATTCTAGGATGAGAACTTTTTTGTTGTTGTTAACAGCTGAAAATTTGGTAAACATTAAAAATAAAGACATTTATAAACTGTAAATTGAGATAAGGAGATATATATTTTAAAAAGGGAAACAAATTTTAGTTAAATATATTATTAAAAAGATAATTTTACTTATTCATTGGGGGGATAATTAGTATGTGGTATGTGATGATTGGTTAATTACATCATCACAGCTATTTTAAAAGAAGATTTTCAATAATTGCAGTTCCCCCCTTCTTATAGGAGGAGGCTATAAAAAGACTGAAAAAACCATGTAACTTTTTAAATAAATTTAGAGCCTTCAAAATTTCGCTCATCTGCACATTTAAAAGAAGAATAACGTTTATAGGAAGTAACTCCCCATGTGTTTGGTTGAAGGAAATAAGAGTAGAAAGTACCGTATATACTCGAGTATAAGTCGACTCGCGTATAAATTGACCCCCTAACTTTCGAGCGCAAATTCTGTAAAAAATCAAAAACCCGCGTATAAGTTGACCCCCTAATTTTTTACTTCAATTTTGCACAAAATCAAACCAAAGATTTCACTTGCCAATGCGAAAAGGTAGTACGTAAACAAAAACAAATTATTGAATTTTTTTTAAATGATAAATTATTATTATTTGTATATTTTATATATTATTTTTTTTTATTCATACACATAAAAAGCCATAATTTTGCAGTATTCGAAGTTTGTGTTTTTGCTTTTTAACTGACTCGCGTATAAGTCGACCCCCCAAATTTCCTTACCGAAAATTGTCAGAAATTCCCCGACTTATACGCGAGTATATACGGTACATCTTTTCCGGATGAAAAAAAATTATTTCTTCCTTTTTTTAACCATTTGGAAAAATGGTTATTGTTCTCGTCAGGATGGGAAATCAAAAGCATAGCTGAAGGTTTTCATTGGTTTAATCTGCAATTTATTGGTTTTCTGATTGGTCTATACAGTAATCTGTACTTCCCTTTAATTTCAACAACGATGGATACTTTCTGTTGCCACTATGACAAAAAAGTAATAAAAACTAGAAAAAAATAATAACTCAGAAACAAATTGAAATACAGCTTTCTAACAAATTGCATTTAAAAGTAGATTTTTTCCTCTATCCGACGGTGAAAAAAGTAATATTGTCGGATGTTTAGAAGTTTAAGAATGAAATTTATTTAAAATTGGCCGTCAGATTTCCAAGAAATCTGACGATGGAAAAGCCCTTTCCCGAACAGCCAATGAAATGTTTGGATATTTAAGTAAGTTTCAGGTGGATAATACTTAAGTTTCATGAAATCTGACGGGTCGCAGGCGATATTTTTGGCTTGCAATTTTTACGTGCAATAACACTATTAATGTTTAATTCATGGCGTACGTAATGTATGATCAACTCCGTGCGATTTTTTATGTCTTAAATTTTAGTCTTCAAAAAAATCGTTTTCCAAATGGTCGATGTAATTTGATAAATTGCTTTTTTTTTAATTATTCTGACCGAGATCTTTCTTAAAAAATAAATTTAAAATCTACCCTATATATATATATAATCCTAATGAAACGAATTTATGAAACGGAAGTATGGATCGACTGATTAAACAACTGATTATGTTTCACGAAGATTTCTCCTAAAATATGGAATACTTTGGGATGAAATTAGCACCAAAAATCAATATTGATCCGCAGATTTCAAAACTGGTATTAGAATTTTTAAATTCGAATTAGTTTTCGAAATATTAATTTTTTGCTAATTTTATATACATTTTTCTAATGATGGCAACTCAAATTTTAATCAAACAGATATTTTTTTTTCATATTTCAGAAAAGGTTACCTTAAATGTATGCTAAGAAATGTATCATGCTACTTTTATTTAAAATTGATGGCTTTCACTTCTTTCTTTTTTTAAAAAACAACACGAAACGAAAAAATTTGGCACAGATGTTATCTACGCACCGGGGTACCTAATTGACGCCAAAATGGCATTATTGTGATTGATATGGTAACACGGCTATTATTCTTTATTTGATAATAAATGTTTATTTACTTTTATTTCTTTTTTTAAATCCTTCTATATATAAAAAAAAGTTTTGATTTGGAAATGGACCAATGAAAATCTGCGTAGATATTCCGGGCAGATCGGCACCCAATTTGAATGCTTAAGCATGGCCTTTCATCGTTAATATTAAAAAAAAACTGTTGCATACAAAAATATGATAATCAATGGTATTACAGAGAAATGTTTGATAAACACGCTGATGCAGACAGTTTTCAAATCGAAGAATCATTTTAAGAGATATTTAATGATAAAGTTGGACAAAATCGTTCCATTAAAAAAGTTTTATTGGAGCAAAAACTAAACATGAGAATTTAATCATTTTTAGATCATTTTATACATTATAAGTTTCCGGTGTGCAGATTGCATTTATTTTCTTATTTGACTCATTTTTTGAGGTTTCATTTCTATTTTAAATTCAAATTTTCGGCATGTCGAGAGATATTTTTTACAAATTTTAGAAAATGTTATTAATTTAAACTGTTGCCAATTGTATAAACAGCGCAAACAATAATGTTTACTTCAAATTAAAAAAATATTTACACGTGACTATTACAAACAGAAAAAAAAACTTTAAAATTAGAATAAAATGATTACATGTTAAAAGCAGGAAAATTACGTCATAAGAACCACATTTACACTTGAATTTTAAAAGAGAAACAAAATCTTAAAATAAAAAAATCATTATTATGCGTTAAAACTTGTAAATGGAGGAAATTACGTCATATTTAAAATGGCCAAAAAATATGGCAAAACAATTTAAATTGAAAAATATATTTGCGCGAGATATTTTGAAATAATCTTTTCAACTATTATCGTGAATTCGAAGACAGCGCAAATAATATTTCCCTTTAACAGCAAAAGTATTTTCACGTGAATATTAATAAGAGAAATAAAACTTTGGTGTAAATTACGTCAGATTTGAAACGATACATTTAAAATGAATTATTTAAAAGAACTATCTTATAGCGCTGTTAAAATATACCGGGAGACAATGACACTGTTTACTTAATTCATTTTACATTAGCTTATTTTCAAATGATTAACTAATTTTTTTAATTAAATACGAAAACAGCCATTGTATCTCTTAACAGCAACAGATTTGGTCTTAAAATTCCCCAATCCAAGGAAAACGAATGGAAACCCGTTTACAGAGAGATCGCTACAGTTTTTTTTTTTAATTTTTAATTCAATATTTTTAAAGCCGATCAGATTAGCGTACTTTTTGGATTTTGGTGTGCCTGAACGGGGGTTGGCGAGCGTAGCTCGTAGGGGGAGCCTAGTTACATAAATTATTTTGCTCTATGATTATTAATTATTTTTTGATATTTCCTTTAGAAAATAATACAAAATAATTAAAAATTACGGTACTACTTAGTAATTCCGTCGACCAATTTCGCCAAATTATATAAATCGCCAAAACGCTCGCCAAATTATACAAATTGACATAATTTTTATTTTAAATAACGAAAGAATAAAAAAATTAGTATAACATTAATAAATATACAAATAAAACGTCGAAATAAAAATCACTTGATGACGTAAACACGTGTAACTTGCTTAAAGTCAAGTGAATGTGGCATTTACGATCAACCATTATTGGCATTTAATCTTATAGTTTGGCGATAGATTTTTGGTCGACGGGATATCTAAGGAATACCAAAAATGCATATGTAACTGGTATTTGAAAACGAGGTTTTCGCCAAATTTTCGTAAAAAAATAAAAATCACGCCAAACCTGCGGTGCGTATCTGGCCAAATACTACCACTCGAAAAAAAAAAAAAAATGCTAACTGGCGAGTTGAAAAAAAGCTATTGGCGAGATTTGCATCCGGCTAGCGTAACAGTACCTAGAATTCTTTGCGACAATGGCAACTTTTATGTAGTTTTATTTGAAAAAAAAATTGATTTTTTAATCAAAATGGAAAATTTACGGTCCCATATTGGCGCGAATTTTTTCTGACGCCAAGGTCATATACGGAACGGGCACATAACTGGCGCCAAAGTATCGTTATTTTGCTTGATATGGTAAGCCGGATGTTGCTGTTTATGCTGCTGTTGATGCGTTCCCCAAATTGGTGTCGTTAAAAAATCGTGCCAATATATGACATCTTTGCCAAACTTTCATATGAACGGCGAAGGGATCAGGCCGTATTTGTTTATGGCAGTTGATGACTTGAACTATTATAATATAGATGAAATGATGGCGATAGAATAATATTTGGCGACTGTGCCTGGCTAACATTAAAGTACCAAAATGGCACATAGAGTATAAAAAGCGAAGTGGTCCGCCCTGAACTGTTGACGATAGTCACATGACTTTGGCTATTGTTATAGAGATTGTTTTAAAATACCGGTAGACAAAGACTCTGTATACATACTTTATTTTATTTTAGCTTCTTTTAAAATGTTTAACTGATCCTCTTTAATCAAAAACAAAAACAACCTTTGGATGTCTTAACAGCAACTGAATCGCCCTTAAATTTTTGCAATCAAAGGGAATTGAATGGAAGCCCGTTTACAGGGAGATGTGCACAGCTTTTTTCAGTATAATTCAATCTTCTCTAATATTTTTAAAACCCATCAGATTAGCGTGTTTTTAGATTCTGCGGTGTCTGAACGGGGGATGCGAGCGTAGCTTGCAGGGGGCAGAGCCCCCTAGTACTAATATAAATTATTATTAAGATTACAACGTAAATACAATAATTTTTAAAGTTAAAAAACTTTATTATTCGACTCAAAGGTAGCTTACTTCTGGGCCCCTGACATTGTCTAGGACCCCCATAAATGGGGGTGAGGGGTGAGAGGTAGTCGTTACGGCCCTGCTGATTCGCTACGTTTTGGAATTGCTATTTTTGAGCTTATCTGTGAACATCGAAATATCGATTCAAGTATCGATTCTAGAATTTGGGAATCTATTCTTATTGTGATCGATTCTGTTTTATACGATGTCGATTTTAATCTATTCTCAAATTTTCCAGAATCGCCCATCACTAGCTACAATAAAGGGCCCAAAAGAGGCCAACTGATAGTTAGGAGCAGGTCCCTAACATGAAAATATGTTAAAAGGTCTTAGATCTTCAATTATTCAAAATTAACCATAGAGTTATGAATTATTCCTTAGAATAATAATTTAAAGAAATGCGCCAAAAATTGTGTAAATGCTTAAATGATTGTCCTAGGGCATAAATAAAATATGAGGATGTTGGTCCTGGGAGAAGAGTCCAATACTCAGTTTTAAAATTATGCACTGAGAAGGTGAGAAAATTAGAGGGTGAAAAATGCATGGCGCACAAAAAATTCAAGGGACCTACGGAATCCTAGGGGGGAGAATGGAGCAATGGTCTTAACTGGGATGTAGAAATGGGAGAATAATTAAATGAAAAAAGTATACCAAAAATGAAGATCGGATTAAAAGGAAGCAATTTATTAACAATTTAGGGCGCAAAAAACTTCAAGGGGTGCTGTACCGGGTCCCAGGCTGCCAGGGTCTTAACTGGAATGTAGAAATGAGGGAATAACTAAATGGAGAATTGGCCCCAAGAACGAAGAAGATCGGATATAAAGGGGGTAAGTTATTAACAATTTAGAGCATAAAAACTTAAAGAGGCACAGGGGCCCCGACCCTTAAAAAAAGAAAAATCTGATTGTCAGGTGCATCAGGACATGTCTTGGTCTGTTCTCCCCTAAATGTTCAGACTTGTACGTGCGGTAGATTTTGCTAGTCATCAAACGCAGACACACAGACACTCACACACTCACATACACACAGACAGAGCGAAACTTTCTTTTATTGGTATAAGTTTTATTCAATTTCCCTCGCTAAAAACTGGGTTGTCGATAAATCCGATCTCGCTGAAAACTTATTCTAAAGTTAAATACAAACACACTTTTAGTAGCTGACGAGTTATTGAGGTTTTAATGCATATGTATAAAATATTAATGATGATTGAGTAAAAGCACTGATTTATGAAATTGATGAGCTATCGATATTATAGTGCCGCCATATCAGTAACAAATAAATATTACTTCTTTCAACAAAAACAAAGGCTGGCGAATCACTGATCTTTTAATATATAAATTAAATAAATTCGATGCGCAAAAAGACGAATTTGTGAGAATGTCAAGTTATCAAGATTGGATATACATAATTCATTAATGACATTCCACTTAATAAAATCACAGTTTATTAAGGATGACGACTTTTCGAGGTTTTTTGGAAATCATACAGAATTTATATCAAACTGATTGAAATATAAATTTAAAGAGATGGCGAAGTAACTAGATTTTTGCGTTTAGAGAGATCGTTTGGGGATAACTTGTTATTTTGATTTTATTGCGGATGTAAAGAAAATTAATTATATTCTATTGCATAGAAGCACTGCTTTATGAGGATATAGAGTTATCAAGGTTTTAACCACAATGATCAATGATAATTGTTTAAATAAAAACATAGATTTATAAGCTTGAGGATTCATCAAGGTTTAACCGTATAACTTGTATTCGATATATAATAAAACAGATTAATGAATCTTCAAGTTATCCAGTTTTTAGAGCAAATGTATAAATAATAATATTAACTACACTTATTTATGAGGATGTCGAGTTATCGAGGCTTTAACATATAAGCGTAATAATAATAACATTTTATTAAACTAGCTGGTTTCGCCCTCTAGCGCGCTCATAATTACATCGGGGCCTCTAATTTATGCTAACATCGAATAAAACGAATGTCGAATTCATATGAAAATTTTCGTTAGGTGCAGTAGCGCAGCTACGTTGTTTGCCGCCCGGGATTTCATCCGTTTATTAAATAATATTGCGTTAATTATAAAAGTAGTCCGTGAAATTTACAGAGGGGGGTGGCAACCTTCCACCATTTAGGTGTGTATTCTTTCCTTGGGTCCTAGGGGGCCGATTTCAACGGGAATTGGTTCATTTAAGTTAGATTACAATTCAGCTACTTTCTGTATTATGAAAGTTTATCTTAGATTTCAATTACCAACATTTTCGAACATTAATGATGCATTCATTTTTCGAGTTCTATGGGCTTGATTACAACGAAGTTTGGCTCACTCGACTTGGTTTTCGATTATCTGCGGTACGTGTGGAGCACTTCCGGTACATACTGCTTTAGGTAGCGGGGACCCAGATCACAAGTTCGTTCGGAAAGAGATTTGTTGGGAACACACGAGAGGCTGTGGAAGGTAATGGGACTTCCGAAACTAGGTTCATTTAAAAGATTTTCAAAGGATATAAAATCATACAAACTTGAGTTTTATTTAAGGTTATTATGATGGGCCTGGACAACGCCGGGTGGGTCAGCTAGTGTGATATAAAATTACACTGTATAAAATTCGGTTGTAACCAGGGCTTAATTTGCGCCGGAGCCCACCAGAGCCCGGCTCCGGTACTTCTCTGTTTTTAGTAAATATTTAAATATTGTTTGGAATTCACGGAGCTCATAAATACAGGGCTCCGGAGCCCAGTGCAATAGCGCTTCCGAAAAACCGAAGCTTAAATTACCTTTTCCTTTCCTTCTCATCTCCAAGCTTTTGCATTCTTTTTACAAAAACACTTATATGTGACGTAATGTGTCACACACGTAGGAGATGGAGATAAAACGGACTCAATTTTTATATCAGTTTTTAGGCTTAGACTGACTCGAGCTCAATCTGTATTATATTTAAAATTTTATTTATTCATGTATTGAAAAAAAAATCCTCTTTTAAATTTACGTATTATATTCCACTTCAAATCATTTTAATGCTATTTTGATCAGAATGAAGGGGAAAGAGAAATCGTGTTTTTCTATTTCAAATTTATATCGGCGACGTGTTGATACGGCGCCACTCAGGAGACTGAACAATAAATTTGCTTTCAGTTCGATTTTCTTTTGTGACAGTAGGATAATTTTTTATTGGCTGGGTTTTCTTTTTATTATTTCGATATCTAACCTGAAAAGAATATTTACTTTTTTATCCAACAAGCATCAGCTTGACGTTTTGTTTGTTCGAGGTTTTTTGTATTCTATTGCGTACGAGTATAAAAATCACGTCTGTGATTTTTCTATTTATTTTGTATCATGAACGGTACCCAGGCTAAGGCTCTCTGCACCTATACGAAGTCACTTTCCTTTGTAAGTAGATATAATTACCATGTGTTGTTATTCTGATAGAAAGCAATCGAGCAGTGTTTCCCCTTTTTCTATAAAAGCATAGATTCTTTCCGATAACGTTGTCAAATTATTAATTTTATCTGATTTTCAGGGACTCACCGCAAAAGATTGTTATGCGGAAGGAAATGATTATAGTTTAAGATATGCACCTTTTACAGGAAATTGTCAAACATTGTTCCATTCTTCGGCATATAAATATTCATTTCTGTAAATTTCCTTCATTTTTTCTTAAAAATGCATAGCTGCGAACTATCCCTTTTTTGTGTTAACACCATTTCCTAATCATAATCTTTACCCTATTTAATCGCTGAATTCTGCAATTAATTAACATAAAAAATAGGCACGGATTTTTACTATTCAGAAGAATTGATAACTAAAAAGTGGAATAGTTGACAGCTAAGTATATGCTGATAGATATATTTAAAAATTTTATTTTGCTAAAGAAAAAAAAAATGCTTTAAATTTTGCAATTAATGTACGAAATATAATATGCAGATTACAGGGTCAGGGGGGAGGGGGGAACGGTACAGTTGTTGTACCGGTAGCGCAGAATATTAGGACTCCGGAACTTTTTTGTTAGAATTTAAGCCCTGGGCGCAGTAATCTAATTGTAACGTAACCTTAATCTAACTCTACCATAAACATTACCTAATTGTACCCTAGCTGTAACATGTTACCTAACCGTAACCTAACGGTAACCTAACAGTAACCTAACAGTAACATACCTTCAAAATAACTATAAACAAATTATCACCTAACCGTAGCCTAACTGTAACCTAATTGCAACCTAACCTTAATCTAATTATAACATAACCCTAACCTAACTGTGACATAACTATAAACTATCGGTAACTTAACCGTAACGTAAACTAATTATAAGCTAAATGTAACGTGACTGTAACCTACCTGTAACCTATCCATAATCCAACCGTAAACTATCTGTAACGGAAATGGAACACAACCGTAACCTAACAATGAGCTATCTGTAACGGAAATGGAATATAACCGTAACCTAACCGTAATCTAACGGAAATGAAACATAACCGTAACGTAACCGTAACCTACTTATAACCTAACCCTAACCTAACTGTAACATAACTGTAACCTAACCGTAATCTATCTGTAAAATAAACGCATCATGACGGTACGCTAACCGTAAACTAATTATAACCTAACCGTATCCTAACTGTGATGTAACTATAAACTGACTGTAACTTAAATGTAACCTAACTGTAGCCTGGCGGTAACCTAACCGTAACCTAATTGTAACCTATCCGTAACGTACTGTAACCTATCGGTAATCTAACCGTAATCTAACTGTAACCTATCCGTAATCTTAATTGTAACCAAACCGTATCCTATCTGCAACCTAATCGTAGCATAAACGTAATCTAACTGTAACCTATCCGTAACCTAGCTGTAACATATCCGTAACTTAAACCTAATCTAACTGCAACCTATCCGTAACCTAACCTTAACCTATTTGTAACTTAAACGTAACCTAATTGTTACCTAAATTTAATCTAACTGTGACGTAACTGTAACCTAACCGTAACCTAAGTTTAACGTAACCGTAAACTAATTACAACCTAACTGTATTCTAACTGTAACCTATCCGAATCCTAACAGTATCCAAACCAAAACCTAACTGGGCCAATCGTCCTCTCGGCTAAATGTCCTGTCGGCTAATTGACCTGTCGGCTAATTGACCGGTCGGCTAACCGTCCTGTCAGCTAAATGTCCTGTCGGCTAATTGTATTGTCGGCTAATTGTCTTGTCGGCTAATTGTCATGTCGGCTAATTGTCCTGTCGGCTAATTGTCTTGTCGGCTAATTGTCCTGTCGGCTAAATGTCCTGTCGGCTAATTGTGTTGTCGGCTAATCATCCTGTCTGCTAAACGTCCTGTCGGCTAATTGTCGGAAGCGACTCAAGAGTGAAAGGTTCCATTCTCTCATTGGTTGATCAGAAACCGGTCTTGGCTTGCTTCGCAGGGATGATTTGGCGATGAAATGCAAGCACTTTGAGAAATATCGTACCTAGAACCTAGTTAATTCATGCTATTTGGGTGAGAGTTTTGTGTGGACGATGTTGTCCAGTGGTTAATGCGCTTGTCTAGCAAACTTAAGTAGGCGAGTTCTATCCTCCCTGTTGCTTTTGTATTTTTTATTTGTGTTTTGTTTCGATTTTTATTAAGTTAGTTAATAAAGATTTCTAGACTTCTATTATCAGTTCATTTCCAATTTTTTTTAATTGTCAATTAGATAATTAAATAAAATTTTGATTAAATTAAGTTTTAATTGTTATTAAATTAAATAAAATTGAAATTTAATTTTTATTAAATAAACTAAAATTTAGTTTTAAATAAATTTCGAAATTCATATAAGCTATTTTTTTATGAATTAAAGTGAACATTTATTGTAATTCAATAATAATATCTCCTAAACTTACATTATTTTTTTCCCTTATAACTTTAGTATCAGATAAATATTAAATTAGCAAAATGAATTTATCAAAGTTTTCTTTTAAAATTAATTAGTATTTTTCATACAGAAAAACTTTATTACTTTATTATCAAATGCTTTGTAATTTTTTATTATGTATAAAATACTGTTAATGAAATTAATTTTAAAACTCATATTACTTAAAAGCTATTTATTTCAATTCCTTAAAATGAATATTTTTGAAAATATAATGTTATTTCTTACACTTATATAAAATATTTTTATTTTTATGTTATATTATTTAACAATATATCTGAATACATAACTATATTCAGTTTATTTTATTTGAAAGTAAAATTTTATTAATTTATGAATTTATATTAATAATATTATTAACTTAATAAGTAATTAATTATTTAAATCAATTTCTAATAGTTAATTGTTAAGTACTATTTATTAAAATTTGCTAAAAAATTTTTAATTGTTTTTATTAAAAAATTCTAATAAACTACTTTTTAAAACAATATATATATATTATATATATATATATATATATTATTTGAAAACTCAGTCAAAAACACAAATTATTTTTATTAAAAAAATTATCATAAATTTCCCCTTCGTTATTACCACCCTAAATATTTGAAAACTAAGTTACAGGCATTAGTCCAAGTAATCATTAACTAGAAATATTTAATGCAACAAAATACATTATAAAGACTTCTTATAGTTTTTGGTAATTATTGCTCAGATATTATTGTTTTTGGTTCCAACTTTTTTTTTTCTTTTGGGTGTGTAAAAAAAAAAAAAAAAATGTCATTATTATTTAATTCATTTTTTCATTATATTTCACTACAAGTGTGAACTATAATTTATTTTAGCTTGACCTTTTTCATTCACTATCTAACTATCTAAGAAATACTTTATTTTTTGATTTTTTCTTTTTTTTTCCGCCCTGTTTGTTATTTTGCAGTAATAATAAATAGATATTAAATATTGCAAATTACTATACGGGCAAGGTAGAATTTAGATGATCTAAATTCCTTTCTGACAATGTTGATTATTTGAGTACTAGTTTGGCCATTTAATTATTTATATTTACGCACACAAAGTGCCATGAAAAAAAGTCCTTCCGGCCAGTGCCGGGAGGAAGAGGTAGCTTTCATATTCCTTATTTTAAAAAAGCCAACTTATATTATTCAAACACACGAAGCTCAATTAAGTGGAAACCGAATGTAGGAGATTCAATACTAATTTTTATCAATACTAAATCATTATGAATGAGAATTTCGCGAAATTAGTCAGCTTTATCCAAGCTGCTTTTAATTAAAGTAACTTATATTTGGCTGCCAAATTCGGCGATTTCTTAAAGTGCCTGCCATTTTAAGACAACATGGTGGATGAGGCTAACCAGTGAGCTTGGTCGAGACCTTAGTAATTGCTGTGCACATGCTCACTCACATCGGAATCGGTTGATATATACGAGTGCTTTCGCAGGCAAAAAATCAGATTTTTCAAAATGTCACCCACGTTAGGAATTGAAACTACTATATCTGAGCCATTTTTTAAGATAAAGGCAAACAAAAAATTCTCCCGAATCCTTATAACAAGGTCAAATACTTAAGAAAGAAACCTTTTTCAATTTCTAATTTTTTTGCACCTCACTTTAAATATATATATTTTTAATTTAATGGCCGCCATTTTGAAACAAGATGGCTGATGAAGCTGGCCAGCGAACTTGGTCGAGATATTGATGTATACTATCCACATGCCTTCTTCCATCGAAATAGGCGAATACGTGTGGTATCGCCTGACAAATACAAGATCGTTTCACAGTGTTAGCCATGATAGAAATTCAAAGTGCTATAATTCAACCACTTTTTAAGATATAAACAAAAGAACAAATTTTCAGAAACAAAAACTGCTCCGAATCTTTGTATCAAGGCCAAACACATAAAAAAAATCTTTTTCATTTTCCAATTTTTTAATACCTCATTTTAAATTTTAAAATACATTTAAAAAAAAAAAATCGCAACCCTTTTGAAACAAGATGGCGAATGAAGCTGGCCAACGAACTCGATCGAGACATTGGTATGCACTATGTACAGACAAAGTAATATCCAAATCGGTTCATAAATACGCCTGTTATCGAAAGACAAAAATCAGGTCGTTTTAAAATGTCAGCCACAATAGAAATTCAAAATGTTATAACTCAGCCATTTTTTTAGATATAGACGAAACAAAACCTGTTCCGGAATCTTTGTATTAAGGTCAAACACATACGAAAAAATCTTTTTCATTTTCTAATTTTTTGGCGTCTCATTTTAAATTAAAATTTTTTTAAATTTTTTTAAATGGCCGCCATTTTGAAACAAGATGGCGGATGAAGCTGGCCAACGAACTCGGTTGAGTTATTTGTATGTACTATGTACACACCAAGGTACATCCAAATCGGTTCATAAATAGGTCTGTTATCACGTGGCAAAAATCAGGGCGTTTCAAAATGTCAGCCACGCTAGAAATTCAAAATGCTATAACTCAGCCATTTTTTAAGATATAAACGAAACAAAAACTGCTCCCGAATCTTTTTATCAAGGTCAAACACATAAAAAAAAATATTTTTTCAATTTTTAATTTTTTGGTACCACATTTACAATTTAAATTTTTCTTAAAATTTTAAATGGCCGCCATTTTTAAACAAAATGGCGGATGAAGCTGGCCAACGAACTCGGTCGAGACATTGGTCTTCACTATGTATAAACGAAGTTACATCCAAATCGGTTCATAAATACGCCTTTTATCGCGTGACAAAATTCAGGACGTTTCAAAATGTCAGCTTCGCTAGAAATTCAAAATGCTATAACTCAGCCATTTTTTAAGATATAGACGAAACAAAAACTTTGTATAAAGGTCAAATACATAAGAAAAAAATATTTTTCCATTTTCAATTTTTTGGTACCACATTTCAAATTTTAAATTTTTAAAAAAATTTTAAATGGCCGCCATTTTGAAACAAAATGGCGAATGAAGCTGGCCAACGAACTCGGTCGAGGCATTGGTATGTACTATGTACACACCGAATTACATCCAAATCGGTTCATAAATACGAGAGTTACAGTATGACATAGGTCAGATATATATATATATCAATTTTGAACGGAGGGTGGTTTCGGGGTCTGGGGGTCATGATCGATGAAAATATACCAAAATTTTTTGAAATCGCTTTCCTCCGAACGGCTGCAATAGGTAGCTTTTTGTAAAGAAAGCTACCTAAAAAAAAAAGGATAAAATTTGACTGAGTATTTTTATTAATTGTTTTATATAGTTTATTTTTAAAAAACACATCAGCTATCAAGGAAGGGGAGGGGGGTGCTTGAGTTTACTGTTGCTTTGCACACATAACTACAGTCAAAACACATAGGTAATTAAATGCAGTTGCGTAGCCAGGATATTATTTCGGGGGGGGGGGGGGCAATCCCCAAAGCTTCTGTCCTCCTGATGCAAAGCTATAAATAAAAAAATATTAAATTTTACTTTTCGTATAAATATCAATTTTATACTTTTAAAATATGGGATATGTTTTTTTTTTTTAGTTTAAATTTACATACAATATACAAAAGGAATATATGTAATGAGTAATTTAAAAGTAAGTTACAAAATAATAAGTCTAAAATATTTAAATTGGTTACTTTTTTAAAAGAAAGTCAGTTTTATCAATTTTTTGCAGGGAAAAAAGGATATTTTAAAAAATACCATATCATTGTTTTCCGTGAATCACTTTATATGAGAAATAAATTAAAATTCCTTACATGTCGTAAAGAAAATTTAATATGATTACAACTTAATACTTGAAATAATCTCAAGTGACACTTGGCGATTTGTTTTGGTGGTGAAATGCTTTGTGCCTTCTGATTTGTTAGTTAGAATTGTCTACCACTGCTCAATTATCAGGACTTGTAACCTTGAGAATTAATCGCGGGATAGCGGGATTCTTGTTTCTTCTCAACCAATGGGAGAATGGAACCTTTCACCCTTGAGTCTCTTCCCTAATTGTCCATGTCGACTAACTGTCCTATCGGCTAATTGTAGCTGTCGGCTATCTGTCTTGTCGGCTAACTGTCGCTGTCGGCTAATTGTCCTGTCGACTAAATGTACGTGTCGACTAAATGTACTTGTCGGCTAAACGTCCTGTCGTCTAATTGTTGTCTGCTAAATGTCTTGTCGGCTATTTGGTTGTCTGCTAAATGACATAGACCCCATACTGAAGCATACGAATCGAGTAGAAACGTGCTACGTATAACGCCACCTATTTCACACATTTTTTGCGGAACGGATTTCTTTTCGAAAAACTATTTCGTTGAAAGTCCTAATCTATTATGTGTTCATGCAAATTAGACTTCTGTTGTTTACGTCTGATATTACTACGGGTAATATTTTTTCGATAATGTTACATCTTTATCTGAATATGATTATTATCAATTAACAGGTGTTACCAGGAATGACTTTGATACTCTTGCTAACTGTATTAAGAGCAAAATTCGTTCTACTTATACGCATAGTTACAGAACTTGTATAGCTATACTGTTAGTTAAACTATGCGCTGATCTTTCGCATTCAGTCCTATCAGCTCTGTTTAAGATAAACAGTAGAGCCATCGGAAAATTTATTAGTGCCAGTACAGCTACTAAGGCACTAATGTTGGAATTCGTTCTCTTACACCTAGGCTTGGAACATATAAATCGTGCAGAATTCATGAATAAGCACACAAGAGGAGCTGCTAAAAAACTTTTTGCTGAGAACAAAGATGACGTTTCTATTGCAGTGGTCGACGGCACTTACATATACACTGCTCAAAACAATTAAAGGATATTGCAGTTTTAGGTGGCTTTTGTATCTGGTAAACTGTTTAGCTGATTGATACATGGTCGACAGACATAGTTGGTTATATGAGAATAAATTACACATGTTTGGCAGAAAAAAATGCATTTTATTGCGCATTTGTGTACTAAAGGAAAAAAACACAATTTGTGCATATGAGAAAAAAGGAATAAGAAAAGGTGTTTTCTTCAAAGAAAATCATTTTCAGTAGGGGGTATGGTTTCCACGGGCGGCCAGCAACGTTGAACACCTTTGAGGCATGGACTCAATGAGGCTATTAATGACGAGTTGGGGTATTCTGCCCCACTCTTCCAGAAGAGCTCTTTCCAGTTCTTGGAGAGTTTGTGGGGGTTGTTGGCGGCCAGAAACTCATCTTCCTAGAGCGTCCCAAACGTGCTCGATTGGATTCATTTCTGGAGAACACGCTGGCCATTCCATTCGAACGATTCCTTCCTCGAAAAGGAAATCCTCCACCAGGTTTGCACGATGTGGCCTGCAGTTATCGTCCATTAAAATGAAGTTATCTCCGATTGCTGCAGCGTAAGGGACTACAATAGGTCTGAGGATCTCATCCCTATATCGGCGACCAGTCAGAGCTCCATCTCGAATGATGTAGAGGTCAGTGCGCCCGTCAATGTAGATGCCACCATACACCAACACTCCTCCACCGCCAAATCTGACACTTTCGTGCACGAACGCAGGATTATTCCTACTGCCACGGTCCCTCCAGATGAAAATACGCCTATTATCCGGATGCACAGAAAAACGGGACTCGTCAGAAAACAGAATATTGCTCCATTCATTTCTGCTCCAGTTGACATGCTCGGTTGCCCACTCCCTGCGGTCGCGACGATGCCTTGATGTTAATCTAACACATACCATCGGTCGGCGAGCATACAGACCTACAGCATGGAGCCGGTTTCGGACAGTCTGAGTTGAAATCGTGGTGCCTGTAGCCGAGCGAAGGTGTTGTTGGAGAAGAGTAGCGTTCATGGTTCGGTGTCTCCGAGCTGTTAACGCTAAATACCGATCTTCATTGGGCGTTGTTGCCCGTCTACGACCTTGCCCTGATCTTCGGCCTGCACATCCACTCTCCAAAAAACGGTTCCAGATCCTGGAAATGACACTTTGTGACACTCCAATGGCTTGCGCTACTTCGGTTTGAGTTTGGCCCCCTTCTAACCTACCAACAATTCTCAAAGCTTCTGAATCTGTCAAATGACTTCGCTGAGACATCGTACTCATCGAAACAAAGCAATCACTGAACGCCGATCATCCTTGTCTTCATTATCTTTTATCCAGTTGAAAGTCAAATTTCATTCCCTGCCGCTGAAGCGACGTTTTTGACGTCGAACTCAAAATTTGCATACTCCACAGTTTGAAAACCAGAAAAATTTGCATTTGTGATTCTCTTCTTCTATTTTCGGCAAAAAAAATTCGTTTATAACTTTATTTTATATAAAACTTCAAATATCCTTTAATTGTTTTGAGCAGTGTATATCGAGAAAAGTGGCAATTATCTATTTTAGCGTAGGACATACATCATGCATACAGACCTCTTCTGAAACCAAACATTTTCGTTAATAGAACGGGATACATCTTGGACGTTTTAGGACCATACTACACTGATGGAAAAAATAATGACCCATCTATACTGAATTCGTTTATGGCTTCTAAATAGTCCAGTTTTAGGAATTGGCTTAAATCTAATGATGTTTTAATCGTAGATCGGGGATTTCAAGACATTATAGGATTCCTTGAAGATTTGGGCCTTATTGCAAAGATGCTATTTTTTGCAAAATAAAAATCAGCATACTTGTGAAGAGGCGAATGAATCGATATGAATAACATCTGTCAGGTGAGTCATTGAAACCATAAATGCTTTAATAAAAAGGTGGAAAGCTTTAAACTAAGTAATGACTAATTCGCAAATACTATTGATAGGTGACTTTGTGCGCATTATCTGTGCCATTTGTAATGCGTTTCGACCACCTAGAATCAAGCAAAATAATGATGATGAGATTGTTTCTGAAAGAATGATCAACTTAGTAAATCAACCCAAACAATTAAAAGGAAGCACAAATATTGACGAATTTTCATCGATTAACTATCAATGAATTGCGTAACTTAACATTTGGAGTGTATCAAATAAAGCAAGAAAAATCTTGTACTCAGGTACACCTCCGTGATTACGGAGTTCATGAATTATTTGTTCATAAAGAATGTAATGATATTATCCGTGTTCAGCGACAATCGAGGCAGACGTCTTCGAAGATATATAACGCATGGATTCAGTACAATAACTGTTATTCGTCGACGATTAATTCTTGGTATTGTCAGTATAAAGTCTGCGGCAGATGCAAAGCCTCACACTTCTGACTATAAGGATTATGTTCTGAATGCTGCTACCTCCCATTGGTCAGAAAGTGAGCAATCTGTCACAGAAGAGTCTGATTAATTAGTTTTGATCATACTTTACATGTTTTGTTCGTCCCATAATGTATAATTAATATTCTAATATCTTAAAATATTTAATGCCATGTCTACTTTATGTCACGTAATATCATGTTGCTATTAACCTTTTCAACTTGTCTACTCTATATTTATAATTTATATGACCAAACCTAACATACAATATATATAAGCATCAAACTTTTTGGGCAAAAAACGCAGCTTATGGACGCTGATCCTTTGACCATTTGCTCTTGGAAAATAAGGCGATGTAACACGAGGCTTAATACTTCATTCTTGGACAATTTTCAGCATCAAATCAAAGTTAAAAAGTGATCCTCCATTACTTATAAGCTCTTCTGGTATCCCATGTGTTTTATAGACTGACTTAATTACGACAATGATAACATGTGCTGTTATACTGTTAAGTGAGTTCAGTTCAATATCTTTAGATAAATAATCTATCATTAATAGATGATGTCGTTCTTTTAAATAAAAGAAATCAGAATCAACTGTCTACGATGGTCTATGAGAAATGTCTGAGTAGTATAGAAAAGACAGTTCGAAAGGGAAGGTGTGTGATGAGGTGAGGAGGTGGATGTGGAAATCATACTATAGTAGGATAGTATTTGAGAGAGATGTGTGTATTAGGTTCTTATCAGCCTCAAATGAGATAAGAAATGATAATCTGATAAGTGCATGTTATAGAGAAATAAGGATAAAGTGTAGAAACTGATTGTCGAACATAGAGGTTAAGATAGTTCTCGAACGTAAGGAGTCGATTATCCTTGTAGATCATACTATAGTATGATAGAGTAGGAGGAGACTAAATTTTTGACGGGACTTAATTTTTCGTATCATCTTAGGGTTTAAATGAATGACCATATAAGGTAGTGTTATAATATAACATAAGAGGTTAGGTCTTTTTGAGAGAAAGTTTATTTATTTTTTTTAATCGACTTTGGGTTTGAACATGAAACGGAAATGAAAAATGCTAGGTGGCGCCCTCTATCAGCAGGAAATGGAAATGGTAAGTATTGCAATTCGGTTTTTTCGCCAAAATTTCACTTGGAATCGAACCTGTGACAAAATAGTATCTTGACTTGATAATTTAAAGTAGGTTTAACTGATCAAGCCAAGAAACTATACCTGTGAGTCGAGATTTTAGATTTTTCAGGACAAAAATTGTGTTCCTCTCATTTATATGCGTTCGTTTGTCGGTTACTTAAGATAAGTCAACAGTATCTATTTTAACTACTACTACGTTTTGAGAATTACTTTAATATATACGATTTTATCGATTTTGCATATGGGAGTATGATCATTTTATCAAACCATAGTTTTTAACTCGCGAACTTTGTATCAAATTTACATTTTTTGTAACTGATACGCCATCCACTGTTTGAAAATTACTTTAATGTATGAAATTTATATTTTTAGTTTAACTGATTTTATCGATTCTGCGCACGAGAGTAGGATCATTTTACCAAACCTTGCTTTCGAACCTGTGATCTATGATTCAAATTTAATTTTTTGTGACTGATACGCTATCCACAGGACAGACCGCATCCCCCACGTTTACTATCATACTTTTGAACATTAATTATTATAAATTAAATCAGCTCATAGATCGTTATTGCCATAGATAAATATTTAATGATTCTACACTAGTTCTAATGAATTTTAAAACTACTTCTACACTTCAACTCATTCTTCTGTAGAGTTTAATAAAATTTAGTACGTGTTTAATCATTGGTTTAACATATATATTCACTGATATAGTAAAATTAACTTGTAAAATCTTATAACGATGAATTCAAACTCGTAACATGATTAATAATATACTTTTTAGACATTACATAAGTACCTTTGATTGATCCACTTACCATGAACTTTATACACATACAAACTTTTTTTTAAATTTATGTGTTTTTCTTAAATATAACATATATTTCACTGAAATAAATTAACATTTCAAAAGTATCTTTTGATATTTGATTGATCCACTTCCCGTGAACTTTATACTTTATGTCACGTATTATTCTTAAATTTATCCACCAATCATTAAAAATTTTTAACATGCGCCCCCTATGATTATATAAAATTGAATGTAACGAGACATTTTTTTCATTAGTGTTTGCTTTTCTTTGAATGTGTGAAGACGTTTTTACACTTAAGATAATATGGCTAGTTTTCAAGATGGATATTCTGCTATTTTAAGCGATGATGCATCAAGATTAAATGATCAAGACATGAGATTAACAGTACGGCCTAAAGTAGAACCCGTTTCAGATAATGAAGAGCAATCCTCCGTATCAGAAGTGAAGTCAACTTATATGTGTATCATTTCCAGCAAGTGTCTTGTACGAAAATGCAATTTAAAACAGCATTTGATAATTCATTCAAACAAAGACCATTTGTATGTGACATCTGCAAAAAAGCATTCTCTAGAAAGACTGTTTTGCATCGTCTTAAATTATCTCATTGAAAGATACCTTCGCAACATAAATGCGATTCATGTGGTGTGGCATTCTCAAGAAAGTCTGACTTATTAAAGCACAAGAAGATCCACAAGTCGTCCAAGCAGGATAAGTGTAGAGAAATGAAACCAGCTTTATCCGACTAAGAGACACATGTTTCAGATATTGAAATACCTCTTTGAAGAAAAAGGTCCTTTGAATGTGGAATTTGTCATAAAACATTCATACGAAGAACTGATTTAAAACGTCATGGTATAACTCATTCTAAGACCAACACTGTATATAAATGTGATCAATGTGGAAAAGACTATTTCAGCAAGTTTTTGTTAAAAAGTCATGCGTTAATCACACATCAAAAACCCCATTTGAAGAAAAAGCCCTTTGAATACGAAATTTGTCGTAAAACATTCATGCAAAGAACTTATTTAAAACGACATAGTATAACTCATTCCAAGACAACCACTACATGTAAATGTGAACAATGTGGAAAAGAATATTTAAGCAGGTTTTTGTTAAAAATTCACATGAAGTCTCACGAGAAGACTCTCACTTTATACAATTGTGATAAATGTTACAATTCGTTTTCATCAAAGTCTATTTTAACTAAACATAAAAAAATTCATTGTAAGAAATATAAATGTAATCACTGTAATATTATCTTTTATCACGACTTTGAGTTTATACATCATATTATCAAAATGCATAAATGAAAACTTTGTCTAAACATATAAATTGATTTGGATAACTATACTTTTTAAAATTATTTGTCTTTCTATAGCTATTGAAAATTATCAAAAAATATTATGTTAGTGAAGCATATTTTGTCTTTTTATTTTTTGATCTAACAACATTTCAAATTTTATCTAAGAAATTGTATTCAATTAAGTAAATAGTTACTAAGTATTCAACTAATATTATACTAAAAATAAAAAATAAATATATTTCAAATTTTGTCTACGTAATTATATGCAATTAAGTAATAGTTACTAAGTATTCAACTAATATTGTCTAAGTATTCAACTAATATTGAACAAAAAAGAAAGAAATATATAATATTTCAAATTTTGTCTAAGTAATTGTGTTCAATTAAGTAAATATTTACTAAGTATTCAACTAATATTATACTAAAGAGGAAAAAACAATTTCATATTTCAAATTTTGTCTAAGAAATTGTATTCAATTAAGTAAATATTTACTACATATTCATATAGTATCACACTAAAAAAGAAAAAAATATATATAATATTTCAAATTTTGTCTAAGTAATTGTGTTCAATTAAGTATTCAACTAATATTGTCTAAGTATTCAACTGATATTGTACTAAAAAGAAAAAATAAATATCATATTTCAAATTTTGCCTAAGAAATTATATTCAATTAAGTAAATATTTACTAAGTATACATATAATGTTATACTAAAAAGAAAAAAATATATAATATTTCAAATTTTGTCTAAGTAATTGTGTTCAATTAAATAATATTTACTAAGTATTCATATAACATTTTACTAAAAATTATATACAATTAAGTAAATAGTTACTAAGTATTCAACTAATATTGCACTAAAAACAAAAAATAAATATATTTCCAATTTTGTTTATGTAATTGCAAAGCATTTAATAATATTTCTACATAATATTTACTAAGTATTCAACTAATATTTCACTAAAAAGTAAATAAATATCATGTTTCAAATTTTGTGTAAGAAATTGTATTCAAATAAGTAAATATTTACTAAGTATTCATATAATATTTTACTAAAAAGAAAAATAAATATCATATTTCAAATTTTGTTTAAGTCATTGCAAAACATTTAATAATATTTCTACATAATATTTACTAAGTATTCAACTAATATTTCACTAAAAAGAAAATAAATATCATATTTCAAATTTTGTCAAAGTAATTGTATTCAATTAAGTAAATATTTCAAATTTTGTTTAACTAATTGCAAAACATTTAATAATATTTATACATAATATTTACTAAATATTCAACTAATATTATACTAAAAAGAAAAAATAAATATAATATTTCAAAATTTTGTTTAAGTAATTGTATTCAATTAAGTAAATAGTTACTAAGTATTCAACTTATATTTTTAAATTATACTAAAAATAAATAAATAAATAAAATAAATACAATATTTCAATTTTTGGCTAAGAAATTGTATTCAATTAAGTAAATATTTACTAAGTATTCATATAATATTATACTAAAAAGAAAAAAATATATAATATTTCAAATTTTGTCTAAGTAATTGTGTTCAATTAAATAATATTTACTAAGTATTCATATAACATTTTACTAAAAATTGTATTCAATTAAGTAAACATTTACTAAGTATTCATATGATACTATACTAAAGTAGAAAAAATATATAATATTTCAATGTTTGTCTAAGTAATGGTGTTCAATTAATTAATACTGGCAGGAATGACCGAGTTAAGGTCGTTGAAAATTAGCCTTGTGTTCATTTCGATATTTTATTCTCAGAGTATCATTCTTGCTGTTTAGATACAATTGGCATGATCCTGAGGAATAGTGATCCAAAATGAAAACTACTAACCGAATTTTTTCGAACATGCGACCTAACCTAATGCTCTTCTCGAACCCGAAAACGATAGAATATAAATTTATTCAAAATCTTTAAAGTCGTTTTATTGATAACATTAGCTTGACCCACGGTAACCCAAAAGGGACCCACTAATCTAAATTTATCGAACATGTGATCTATCCCAATGGTCTTCTCGTCCTGGGAAACAATGTCATAAAAAAATTGTCAAAATTGTTTGAGCCGTTTTTTTGAACAATTAGTTTGACCCACAGTGATCCCAAGCTGATCCACTAACCGAATTTTCTCGAACATATAACTTAACCCAATGGTCTTTTTATGCTCAAAAACGATATAATGCAAAATTTTGTCAAAATGTATTGAGCCTTTTTTCAGATACAATTAGCTTGACCCACAGTGAGCCAAAAATGACCCATTAATCGAATTTTCTCGAACATGCGATTTAGACCAATGGTCTTCTCATGTCCAGAAACGGTATAATACAAAATTTTGTCAAAATAGCTTGAATCGTTTTTTAGATACAATTATCTTGACCCACAGTGACCCAAACATAACCCACAAATCGAATTTTCTAGAACATGTGACTTAGCCCAACGGTTTTCTCATGCTCAGATTGATATAATACAAAATTTCGTCAAAATGTTTTGAGCCTTTTCTTAGATACAATACGTTGACCCACAGTGACCCCAAAATGACCCAGCAATCGAATTTTCTTGAACATGTGACTTAGCAAAATCGTCTTCTCATGCTCAGAAACAATAAAATACCAAATTTTGTCAAAATCGTTTGATTCGTTTTTTAGATACAACCCACTGTGACTCAAAACGACCCAGTAATCGATTTTTCTCGAACATGTGACTTAGCTCAATGGTCATCTCATGCAGAGAAGCGGTATATTACAAAATTTTGTCAAAATGTTTTAGCCTTTTTTCAGCTTAAATTAGCTTGACACCTGACCCATTGTGACCCAAAATGACCCATTAATCGAATTTTCTTGAATATGCAGCCTATCCCAATGGTATTCTCGTGATCAAAAACGATAGAACACAAAATTTCGTCAAAATCGCTAGAGCTGTTTTCTAGATAAACTTAGCTTGACCCACAGTGACCAAAAAATCACCCACTAATCGAACTTTCTCGAACATGTGACTTAGTCCAACGGTCTTATGCTCAGAAATGATATAATGCAAAATTTTGTCAAAATGTTTTGAGACTTTTTTGAGATACAATTAGCTTGACCCACAGTGACCCCAAAATGACCCACTAATCGAATTTTCTCGAACATGCCACTTAGAAAAATGGTCTTCTCATGTCCAGTAACTGTATAACACAAAATTTTGTCAAAATCGTTTGAGTCGTTTTTTAGATACAATTATCTTGACCTACAGTGACCCAAAAATGACCCACCCACAAATCAACTTTTCTCGAACATGTGACTTAGCTCAATGGTCTTCTCATGCTCAGAGGCGATATAATACAAAATTTTATCAAAATGTTTTGAGACTTTACTTAGATAAAATTAGTTGACCCACAGTGACCCAAAAATGACCCAGTAATCGAATTCTCTTGAACATGTGACTTAGTCCAATCGCCTTCTCATGCTCAAAAACGGTATAGTACAAAATTTTGCCAAAATTGTTTGAGTCGTTTTTTAGATACAATTAGCTTGACCCACAGTGACACAAAAATGACGCACCCACAAATCAACTTTTCTCGATCATGTGACTTAGCCCAGTGGTCTTCTCATGCCCAGAAACGGTATAATACAAAATTTTGTCAAAATCGTTTGATTCGTTTTTTAGATACAATTAGATTTACACCTGACCCATTGTGACTCAAAATGACCCACTAATTGAATTTTCTTAACATGCAGCCTATCCCAATGGTATTCTCGTGCCCGAAAACGATAGAGCACAAAATTTCGTAAAAATCGTTAGAGCCGTTTTCTAGATAAACTTAGCTTGACCCACAGTGACCCAAAAATGAACCACTAATCGAATTTTCTCTAACATGTGACTTAGTATTACACCGTTTCTTGGCAAGATAAAACTATTGGGGTGGGTCGCATGCTCAAGAAAATTCTATTAGTGAGTGATTTTGGTGATAATATGCCGGGGTCAAGCTAACTGTAACTTAAAAAGTTTCAAACGATTTTGACAATTTTTTTATTATACCATTTTACAGTACAAAAAGACCATTGGGATAGGTCACATGTTCGATAAATTTCGGTTAGTGGGTCATTTTTGAATCAACGTGGGTCAAGCTTATTTTATCTAGAAAACGACTAACGATTTTCACTAAATTTTGTATTCCATCGTTTTCAGGCTCAAGAAGATCATTGTGTTAGGTCGCATGTTCGAAAAAATTCGATTAATGGGTCATTTTGGGTCACTATGGCTCAGGGTCAAGCTAATTGCATCGAAACAGCAAGAATGACTCAGTGGGAATAATACATCGAGATAAACACCAAGCTAATTTTGACCGAGCTTAGCTCGGTCATCCCTGCTAGTCTGTATATGGGGCATTCTCACAATCTTTTAACTTTCATGTCCCAGAATAATAATTTTTTTTATTTAATACACTTTTTTGTGTTTTTTTTTAATTTAATATACTTCGAAACATCCCATTGCATGAGTGCACAACAATATTAACGAGATAAATAAGTTTTGGACGATGTTGGGGGTCCAAACACATGGAAAACTCATCTACCGTCCCGTGTCCCTGATGCTGATTTTGAAGTTTGGAGCTGTCTGGATAAAATTGTTTCAATAAAAATAATTCGATGTAATTTTTTTCCGAAACTGGAACTATTGTTTTATATAAATATGTAGCTAAAAATTATCCGGCACACATTTTTAGGGTTGATATTATTTTTTGAACTCTGTCCTTGGGTTTTAGATTTTTTACCATCCCTCTTCTAAAATTATACAGAAAATCACTTCAGATGCAGCGACAGAATTTTTTTCAAGTTTTTGCTCCTGCAGAAGTATGCTAGATAAAGAATATCTAAAATTCTTTGACAGGAAATTTACTGCAGAATATAAATCAACATTTAAATATCAATTTCAAGCACCGTGGCGTTATTGGTTGTCTTACCGTCCCCAAGGTTTATTCCTGCACTTTTCGAGGTAAATTAAAAAAAAATTTAATTTAATCCAATGTTAACAACTGTTTCTAAAAATCAATGAACATTGTGGCTATCACTTAGTCTTAACATGATTTTCCTAAAAATAGGTGGTAATTTTCCTTACCGTTCCATCCTTACCGTCTCTTTTTTTACCATTTCGTCCCTTTTTTTACCTTACCGTCCCTTCTTTAACACCCCTTTAAGACAATGTTATACAAAAATTCTGTATTAAAAGTACTACATTTGTATTATTTCTTATTTGAATGTCCTGTGGGTACTATGCAAATTCATTATAAGTAAAAATTTAGAAGAAAATAAAAAGTTATAGGGGTAAAATGGTAAGGAAAGTTAAACTCGCAAGTTTAACCTAAACCTCAGTTAAATAAAATATTTTTCGCTGCTGACCATTTTTTCTTTATTTTGAATCATTAAAGCATTCGTCTATCAGATTAAAATGTTATTTTAGCAAGTTTAATTTCGCCAGATTTTTTCCCCAAAAGTCAAAAGATTGTGAGAATGCCCCATATAAGACTTTAAAACTTCACTATGTAAAAACTATTTATACTAGAATATAAACTAGTATACTTGTACATACATAGTATAAATTGTATAAGTATATAAAACATGGTTAATATTCAAACTTGAATTCTATGAATGATGCAATAAAACCTTCCGCTTTTTTAATTAATATTAATAATATTAATATTAATATTAATAATAATTTTAATAATAATTTTAATAATATTAATAACGGTTAAATAATCAATCAAGTATAATCAATGATTATACTTTAATACTATGAAAATCAATCTTTGTTCACAATAGTAAGAAAGTTTTTAATAAGATTTTGTTTGCAAATACGTGATATCCTGTTACTTAAGATTTCACAAAATAAGACTGAAGAAAATATCCAACCTACATATTCAAAGACTAAATTGAAAATTGTCGTGTTAACAATTCATATCATTTAGACCTCGTGACTTGATAACATAATCTGATTGTGCGTTGAACATTCCAGAAGGCATGGTGGAAGCACGTGATATCTTATCGATTACGTTATGATCTACAATGCGAAAAACTATGTATTTCTTTTCTGACTCTAAGTATGGTAAGTTCCACTATTTTTCGATATGTATATATTGAATAATAACATGTTATATGAATATATAATTTGTTGCCTTTATATGAATTTTTAAGTATAGATGTATTAAAAGTTTTGTAATGTTGGTATAGGGATGGTATAGTATATTATAATATATAAAACTTGGTTAATACTCATACTTGAATTCTACGAATGATGTAATAAAAACCTTCGCTTTTATAAGAAATTTAAGTTACTTCTAAAAATATTATTATCCAGTTAAACAATCAATGATTATACTTTAGCAGTAGAAAAATCAATCTTTGTTCACTAGAGTAAGAAAGTTATTTAATAGGATTATGTTTGAAAATATATAATATGATGTTACTTAAGATTTTCACAAAATAATAGACTTTAAAGAAAATATCCGCAGAGTGAAATGAAAAGAATTAGTGTCTTGTTAATAACTCATATTAGTTAGATCACGTGACTGATAATACAACCTGATTGTAGATAAATCATTCAGAAGGTATGAAGGGGATACGTAATGTCGATTACGTCACTATCTGCGATGCGATAAGTCAAACGTTTCTTTTCTCAGTTCAAGAATGGTAAGTTTATTATTTTTTGGTATGCATATATCAAATTTTTGCTATCTTATAGTATTTTTGAATACTTTATGAAGTTAATTGTTAAAATATTTTTAATTTTTTAAATTGAAGACCTAATTAATATATTGCTTTTAACGTTTCGAAGTGTATAACTAAAAGATATAATGAGGGCAGGATGATAACATAAAGAAGATTTATAAATATTTAATTAAAGCATTATGAAAGTTACATACATATATACTAAACGAAAAAATAGTGAAGTTTTAAAATCTTATATACAGATAGATACGCAAACTCACTTTTGAGGAATTGTAATTTTTTCTACTAAATTGTAATACTTGAATGGACTTGAATTTGAATTAATATGATTGATTGATTATTGCATTTGAAATCTTGATTGGTTGATTGATTGATTAATATGATTGAATACTTTTATTTGAAATCTAATTGAACTTTTTAAAAATATTTTTGAAATTTTTTTAATTTTAAAAATTATTTTTTATCTTTTTTTAAACTAAATTTTTATTTTTTAAATTTAAAAAAAAAATTATTTATTTTTTAATTTTAATTATGATAACTTTTTTTTTACTTACAAATATTTTGATTAAGTATATATGGGGCATTCTCACAATCTTTTAACTTTCATGTCCCCGAATAATAATTTTTTATTTAATACACTTTTTTGTGTTTTTTTTTATTTCATATACTTGGGAACATCCCATTGCATGATTGCACAACAATATTAACGAGATAAATAAGTTTTGAACGATGTTGGGGGTCCAAACACACGGAAAACTCATCTACCGTCCCGTGTCCCTGATGCTGATTTTGAAGTTTGGAGCTGTCTGGATAAAATTGTTTCAATAAAAATAATTCGATGTAATTTTTTACCGAAACTGGAACTATTGTTTTATATAAATATGTAGCTAAAAATTATCCGGCACACATTTTTAGGGTTGATATTATTTTTTGAACTCTGTCCCTGGGTTTTAGATTTTTTACCATCCCTCTTCTAAAATTATACAGAAAATCACTTCAGATGCAGCGACAGAATATTTTTCAAGATTTTGCTCCTGCAGAAGTATGCTAGAGAAAGAATATCTAAAATTATTTGATAGGAAATTTACTGCAGAATATAAATCAGCATTTAAATATCAATTTCAAGCACCGTGGCGTTATTGGTTGTCTTACCGTCCCCAAGGTTTATTCCTGCACTTTTTGAGGTAAATTAAAAAAAAATTTAATTTAATCCAATGTTAACAACTGTTTCTAAAAATCAATGAACATTGCGGTTATCACTTAGTCTTAACATGATTTTCCTAAAAATAGGTGGTAATTTTCCTTACCGTTCCATCCTTACCGTCTGTTTTTTTACCATTTCGTCCCTTTTTTTACCTTACCGTCCCTTCTTTAATACCCCTTTAAAACAATGTTATACAAAAATTCTGTATTAAAAGTACTACATTTGTATTATTTCTTATTTGAATGTCCTGTGGGTACTATGCAAATTCCTTATAAGTAAAAATTTAGAAGAAAATAAAAAGTTATAGGGGTAAAATGGTAAGGAAAATTAAACTCGCAAGTTTAACCTAAACCTCAGTTAAATAAAATATTTTTCGCTGCTGACCATATTTTCTTTATTTTCAATCATTAAAGCATTCGTCTATCAGATTAAATTTAATTTCGCCAGATTTTTTTTCCCAAAAGTCAAAAGATTGTGGGAATGCCCCATATATATTAATCTAAAGCTTTTATACGATAAAAAAGAAGATATATATTATTAAACTATAACATATTGAAAGTCATGTACATGTACAGGCAGGTAAAATCGCTTTTGCAAACTTAATTTATGAAGTTTTTTTTTAAATATTATTTTGATTTTGATAACTTAATTTTTTTTAACTTTTTTCAAAGTTTTAATTTTTTAATTTTGTAAACTTTTTATTTTTTTTTTCAAGTTTTAATTTTTAAATTTTATAAAGTTTTCTTTTCAAGGTTTTAATTTTTAAATTTTACAAAGTTTTTTTAATCTTTTTAATTTTAAAAAGTATAAATTATAGTATCAAGATTATTAGTTTAATATTTTCAACTTAAGTTATATTTTTTAATTATTAAAGAATTGTTGATTTCTTAAGTTATACATATGCATATCATACTCTAACACTCTATTAAAAGTTCAAAAATGTATAGCAAAATAAACATATATTAGTAATGATATCATTGATTGATTGATATGACTGATTGATTAATTGATTGATATGATTGATGCGATTTATATTATATTAATGGATTTACTCTTTTTTGAAGAATAGTATTAACGTTTTTAATTTTTGAAAAGTATGAATCATAGTATTAAGATTTTTAGTATGGTATTTTATAGATATGGTATACATTTTTAATTATTATAGGATTGTTTATTTCTTTAGTTATACACATACAAATTATAGCATCCCATTTAAAGTTGTAATAGGGGTATCATACTCTATCACTTTGAAAAAATAAACACATAGATTAAAGAGTATAGCAATATATTTTATTTTAAAGAATTCCTTTTGAATTGTGGTTTTATCCTTTTAGAAGGAATGTGTGATAACACAAGGTAGCAGTTTTTCTATACAGGGTGAATGATATATATTATGTTAATGGTTTTATCCTTTTTTGAAGAATTGTATGGTAACATATCATAATATTCATTATTAATAAACGAATAACAGCTGTTTATGCAAACGGTGGGTGATATATTAAACGTTCCAAATAATTCTAATATATTAAAAGTATTGAAAATTAACTTATTTAATGGATAACTTCAGGAATTTAATATGAAATTAATAAAATAAAGTTAACTCATGATTCATTTGAATAGAAATTGGAAAAAAATTAAATTTAATTGAAGTTGATTCAAGAGTAATGTAATTAAACTACGTGTTTAAACACTTTGACGGATGTCTTCACTATTGTATTATTTCTTTTTAGTAAAATGTTTTATGAATACTTAGTAAATATTATTTAACTGAACACGATTACTTAGATAAAATTTGAAATATTATATATATTTTCTTCTTTAGTATAGCATTATAGGAATACTTAGTAAATGTTTATTTAATTGAATACAATTCTTAGTAAAATGTTATATGAATACTTAGTAAATATTTACTCAATTGAATACAATTTCTTAGACAAAATTTGAAATATTGTATTTATTTTATTTTATTTTATTTTTAGTATAATTTAAAAATATTAGTTGGATACTTAGTAACTATTTACTTAATTGAATACAATTACTTAAACAAAATTTTGAAATATTATATTTATTTTTTCTTTTTAGTATAATATTAGCTGAATATTTAGTAAATATTATGTAGAAATATTATTAAATGTTTTGCAATTATTTAAACAAAATTTGAAATATTTACTTAATTGAATACAATTACTTTGACAAAATTTGAAATATTATATTTATTTTCTTTTTAGTGAAATATTAGTTGAATACTTAGTAAATATTATGTTGAAATATTATTTAATGTTTTGCAATTACTTAAACAAAATTTGAAATATATTTATTTTCTCTTTTTAGTGCAATATAAGTTGAATACTTAGTAACTATTTACTTAATTGAATATAATTTATAGTAAAATGTTATATGGATACTTAGTAAATATTATTTAATTGAACACAATCACTTAGACAAAATTTGAAATATTATATATATTTTTCTTTTTAGTATAATATTATATGAATACTTAGTAAATATTTACTTAATTGAATATAATTTCTTAGGCAAAATTTGAAATATGATATTTCTTTTTTCTTTTTAGTACAATATCAGTTCAATACTTAGACAATATTAGTTGAATACTTAATTGAATAGAATTACTTAGACAAAATTTGAAATAGTATATGAATTTTTTCTTTTTTAGTATGATATTATACGAATACGTAGTAAATATTAACTTAATTAAATGCAATTTCTTAGACAAAATTTTAAATATGAAATTTATTTTTTCTTTTTAGTAATATATCAGCTGAATACTTAGACAATATTAGTTGAATACTTAATTGAACAGAATTACTTAGGCAAAATTTGAAATATTATATATATTTTTTTCTTTTTAAGCATGATATTATATGAATACGAAGTAAATATTAACTTAACTGAACACAACTACTTAGACAAAATTTGAAATATTATATATATTTTTCTTTTTAGTTCAATATTAGTTGAATACTTAGACAATATTAGTTGAATACTTAGTAACTATTACTTAATTGCATATAATTACTTAGACAAAATTTTAAATATGATATTTACTTTTTCTTTTTAGTATAATATTAGTTGAATACTTAGTAACTATTTACTTAATTGAATACAATTTCTTAGATAAAATTTGAAATGTTGTTAAATTAGAAATAAAAAGACAAAAGATGTTTCACTTGCATAATATTTATTAATCATTTTCAATAGTTATAGAAAGACAAATAATTTTAAAAAAGTATAGATATTCAAATCAAATTATATGTTTAGACAAAGTTTTCATTTATGCATTTTGATAAGATGATGTATAAACTCAAAGTCGAGATAAAAGATAATGTTACAGTGATTACATTTATATTTCTTAGAATGATTTTTTTTTTTATGTTTAGTTAAAATAGACTTTGATGAAAATGAATTGTAACATTTATCACAATTGTATAAGGTGAGAGTCTTCTCGTGAGACTTCATGTGAATTTTTAACAAAAACCTGCACAAATAGTCTTTTCCACATTGTTCACATTTATATGAAGTGGTTGTCTTGGAATGAGTTATACTATGTCGTTTTAAATAAGTTCTTTGCATGAATGCTTTACGACAAATTTCACATTCAAAGGGCTTTTTCTTCAAATGGGGTACTTGATGTGTGATTAACGCATGACTTTTTAACAAAAACTTGCTGAAATAGTCTTTTCCACATTGATCACATTTGTATACAGTGGTTGTCTTGGAATGAGTTATACTATGATGTTTTAAATCAGTTCTTTGCATGAATGTTTTATAGCAGGTTCCACATTCAAAGGACTTTTTCTTCAAAGGAGGGTTTCTATATCTGAAACATGTGTCTAGTCGTATAAAACTGGTTTCATTTCGCTACATTTATCCTGCTTGGAGGACTTGTGGATCTTCTTGTGTCTTAATAAGTCAGACTTTCTTGAGAATGCTTCACGACATGAATCGCATTTATGTTGGGAAGGCATATTTAAGTGAGATAATTTATGACGATGCAAAACAGTCTTTCGGCAGATGTCACATACAAATGGTCTCTTTTCTGAATGAATTATCAAATGTTGTTTTAAACTGCCTTTTCTTAAAAAAGACTTGCTGCAAATGATACACATAAATGATGACTTCAGTTCTGATACGGAGGATTCCACTTCATTATATGAAACGGGTTCTACTTTAGGTCGTACTCTTAATCTCATGTCTTGAACCTTTAATCTTGATGCATCATCGCTTAACATAGTAGAATATCCATCTTGAAAACTAGCCATATTATCTTAAGTGTTAAAACGTCTTCACAAATTCAAAGAAAAGCAAACGCTAATGAAAAAAAGTTTCGTTCCATTCACTTTTATATAATCACAGGGGGCGCATGTTAAAAAATTTTAATGATTGGTGCATAAATTTAAGAATAGCACGTGACATAAAGTATAAAGTTCACGGGAAGTGAATCAGTCAAATATCAAAAGATACTTTTGAAATGTCTAAAAAGCATATGATTAACCAAACTACGAGTTTGAATTCATCATTCTATGGTTTTATTAATTTATTTCAGTGAAATATATGTTAAATTTAAGAAAAACATATAAATTAAAATAACAAGTATATATGTGTATAAAGTTCATGGGAAGTGGATCAATCAAAGGTACTTATGTAATGTCTAAAAAGTATATTATTAATCATGTTACGAGTTTGAATTCATCGTTATAAGATTTTACAAGTTAATTTTATTATATCAGTGTTAAACCAATGATTAAACACGTACTAAATTTTATTAAACTCTACAAAAGAATGAGTTGAAATGTAAAAGTAGTTTTATAATTCATTAGAACAAATGTAGAATCATTAAATAATTATCTATGGCAATAACGATATATCAGCTGATTTAATTTATAATAATTAATGTTGAAAAGTGTGGCAGTAAACGTGGGAGGCGCGGTCTGCCCTGTGGATAGCGCATCAGTCACAAAAAATTAAATTTGAATCATAGTTCACAGTTTCGAAACCAAGGTTTGGTAAAATGATCCTACTCTCGTGCCCAGAATCGATAAAATCAGTTAAACTAAAAATAAAAATTTCATACATTAAAGTAATTCTGTAACAGTGTGCACCATATCAGTTATAAAAAATGAAATTTCATACGAAGTTCGAAACTAAGGTTTGGTAAAATGTTCATGCTCTCGTGCACAGAATCGATAAAATCAGTTAAACTAAAAATAAAAATCGTATACATTAAAGTAATTTTCAAACAGTGGATAGCGTATCAGTTACAAAAAATGTAAATTTGATACGAAGTTCGTGAGTTCGAAACTATGGTTTGATAAAATGATCATACTCTCATATGCAAAATCGATAAAGTAAATGATGAAAGTAATTCTCAAAGCTTAGTAGTAGTTAAAATAGATACTGTTGACTTATCTTAAGTAACCGACAAACGAACGCATATAAATGAGAGGAACACAATTTTTGTCTTGAAACATCTAAAATCTCGACTCGCAGGTATAGTTTCTTATCTTGATTAGTTAAACCTACTTCAAATGATCAAGTCAAGGTACTATTTTGCCACAGGTTCGATTCCAAGTGAAATTTTGACGAAAAAACGCAATTGCAATAATACCATTTCCATTTCCTGCCGATAGAGGGCGCCACCTAGCATTTTTCAGTTCCGTTTCATGTTTAAACCCAAAGTCGATTTAAAAAAATAAATAAACTTCCTCTCAAAAAGACCTAACCTCTTATGTTATAGAACATTACCTTATATGGTCATTCATATAACCCTAAGATGATACGAAAAATTAAGTCCCGTCTAGAAATTTAGTCTCCTCCTACTCTATCGTACTATAGTATGATCTACAAGGATAATCGACTCCTTACGTTATAGAACTATCTTAACCTCTATGTTCGACAATCAGTTTCTACACTTTATCCTTATCTCTCTATAACATGCATTTATCAGATTATCATTTCTTATCTCATTTCCGGCTGATAAAAACCTAACACACACATCTCTCTCAAATCCTATCCTACTATAGTATGATTTCCACCTCCACCTCCTCGCCTCACCACACACCCTCCTTTTCGAACTGTCTTTTCTATACTACTTGTCTTGATGATTCATTAGAATTTCTGTTTTGTTTTCTCTTTGGTGTTTTTGATAAATCTTCCATTTTAAATACAAATCTTCTACTTCTCAATTTAAGTTGAGCCAATAAAAATATCCCCTGTCTTTAATTTTCCTAGAAAATATACCTCTATGGGACACATATAATACACATAATATATATTCACATATAATATATTCAAAATCTCTTTCCTTGATGCTTTTGGCCCAATTAGCCGCTGTCTTCTGCAGATAATAGTCTCTTTTGTAACATAAATCTCTTCATTGCAGTAACAATATACCAGGGGGGCTGTTCTTGTTTTCTTTTTCTCAAGTTAGCCATTTTTTATGTGGAAAAGCACATCTTAAATCTTTTGGTCACATGCTGTTGATTTTGAGAGTTCTTCCATTTTTATTTATCATATACCACAGCTAGTAGTTCATTTCCAATTTGCTTATATTGTTGTTTAGTTTGTGTCAATGATACCGATCCAAATGCGATTAGTTGTCTTTTATGCAGGAATATGCACCAATTCCATTTTTACTGGCGTCAACTGATAAAATTGCAGACTTCTTTTTACCTTGATATCTCAAGCATGAAGCTTATATAATTATTTTCTTTATAAGTTCAAGTCAAAATCTCTTTGAGGATTTTTCATATTCAAACAGAATCTTTCCGTTGGAGCTGCCTTAGTGCATGAGTTAAACTTGACAAATGTTCTATGAGTTTTTCTTATACCATCATATTAAAGAACCTTTTAAAGTCTTTTTTGTACTTTGGTTTAGCAAATGTTTCTGTTGCTTTTATTTGACTAGCATGTTTAATACCTTTATCTGAAAACACATGATGCTGTAATTCACTGGAGTTTGAGTGAGTCGTGTTTTCTTGATGTTAAATTTTAGATTGACTTCTCTAGCTATTGTGAGTGTTCGGCACAATAAATTGCAACGTTCTTCAACAGTAGCTCAGCTAAGTGCGAAGTCATCAAAATAATAGTTTATATCTTCATCATCTTGGAAAATGCAGTCCATTGACCTTTGAAATTGTTCAAGAGCACAATTCAAACCAAATGGCAAAACCAGATATCTGATTCCCAGAAGCCATTCTTAGCGTCAAGAATAGTGAAACTCTTGCAATCTTGTAACTTATTCATAGGTACATCTGTAGTAGATTTTAGGTAATGAGATCGCTAAAAGCCTTAGTTAGTGGATCAAGGCAAATTCTCAGCAAATGATCTACAACTCTATTGCTTATCCATTCGTTTGGGATTTCAACTTTAGTTATCATATCTGCTTGAACTATATCACTTAGCTGTTATTTTACTTTGTTAAGTAAAGTAAGAGGAATTTTGCAGGGTGCTCATACTTCAGAATAACAATTTTCTTTTAATTTAATTTTTACGGTTGTGCTCGTATGCAACTATTTTTAAATATCGTATGCAACTCTTTTTACTAAAAAAAAATCCTTACCTATGATAAATTAATTCATTTTCGATCGAATTTTGAATCAAATTTTCCATATTGTTGAGATTCGATAGTTACAAATTATGTATAAGTCCGTCTCAATGACGTTTGATGACAACGGATTTCGTAAAAGAGAGAAATTTAAAGATTTTTAAATTGAAATCGAAAGGTAAGACCTTTATGGAAATTTCTAGAATATTAAAAGTTTAAAAGCATTTAATCTATTAAGTACGTGCTAGAAATAACAATTTAAACCGAAAACAAAAAGCGGTAGGTCACGTGTAACGAAGTATTCAGAATAACCAAAAAAGTGGAAAACTGTTGTCAAAACAAAATATGTCCATAACATAAATTAAAAATAATATCTGTCTAACAATAACATTGCCACGAAGAACACAATACATGGGCGTATAAAAGAATGCATGAACTTTGTTTAAAAAAATGTCTTGCAAAATGAAAATCACACCATAAACATTCCAGGATGGATTAGAACTGAAAATGCAGGTTCTAAAAGGACAAGTGGTTCACTGAAAATTAGTATCAAAACAAAATATGTGCTTGAGACAAATAAAACCAATCATGGTGTCAATGTCTGAAACGATACAATACATAGACGCATAAGAGAATGCACGAACATTTAATGTCAACAAATTCAACAAAGCATCAAGAGACATCTAATCAACATATCTACTTCCATTTCATGGCACCTTAGGGGATTCAGAGTGAAGATTTGAGCACGATAATACTTCAATCTACCACTACATAGCACAAAACAACTGCCTTCAACGCAAAATGCTAAAGTTTTAGATTGGCCAGGTTTAAGTCCAGGCAGAATCTCAAATTAAGATCATTTGAGCTGTACTAACCCGTGATACATACATTAATGGAAAGTAATATATGGCTCTACAAAATAGAGAACTAAAAGAACTAAAAGAGGTCATGTCACTAATTTTACAGAATTTAGTGCGTAAAAAATACGTTTTTCTATTTTGCATTGTTATTTAATAAACGACATTTTCTGGTTATGCCTAAACTTTTGAGACAGACTGTATACAAAATCAGTTATGTAAAATACTCACAAAGCTTGAGAATAGCTTTAAAAGAATTTTTAATTAAGTTTTTATTGCGAGTTTTTTTTACACTTCTAATTGCATTATTATTTTCTATTTCTTTACTACGTTAGGAGCATACTTTAGTCCTTAATTTTGCAAATAGACAGACAATTTTTTTTTTCATTTCTCCGTAAATTCTAAATTTTAAATTATTTTATCTCTCATCATTATTGTTTACACATTTATATGCCTAAAACTGATCAAACATTTGTCTTATAAGTTCTTTAACAATTTTATTTTAATTTTCAATTTCTTACTTGTTGCTTTTCTATCTTTTGCATAATTCGAGTAAATTCTTAAAAAGCTAATTAGAAAAAACCTCTGTTTTCAAAATTATCACCATTAATACTATTCAAAATGAATTAATTTCTATGTAATTTAATATTTGTGTAGTAGGCAAAACGCTAGTTTCCTTGTTTACTTCATTAAAAGTTTCTAAAAAAAAAATAATCTTCTCCAAGGGTGCAAAAAGTAACAGAAGGTACTCCACTAATCCAATGATACTCCACTAATTCATCTCTATGTCTTCAAAATTGTTCTAATGAATACACTGCAAATTCACTCATCAATCTTTTTGACGATGCAGCTTCTTTTTCGTGTAAAATTTAATGCAGTTCATAAATCATAATTTTTATATGAAGTTATCATTAATTTTTATATTTAAAAATTTGTTCTTGAATCTAAAAATTACACAGATTATGTTTGAGTCGTTTCATTGTATTAATTAATAAAAGAAAAATTATAATTTTATGGGTTTTTTTTAATATGAATTAAACGTTGTTAAACGTATTTAATATTAACATTCTTCGAATTTGCCCACTGTTAACACTGAAACTCCCTGATCGCTAAATCAAATATTAACCTCTAAAACTCTAACCTTAAAAGCAGGGTTTACACCAATCAGAAAGTAGCCGTAAGATGCCGACGAGGCGCGTTTTTAAAAATTGTCTCCTTAAATTTTAAATATTTAAAAATCCCCCATAAACTTTGAAATGTCCACTTGATAAAAAATTATCATCTTCTTAGAAATACTTGAAATGCATGAACAGTGTATTTTTTCAGGCTGCTTTAAAACCAAAGGTAGTTAATTTGTTGAATTTAAGCGCTACGGCCATCTTTGGTACACTCTGAGGCTCAGCTAAACAGGATGAGCCTCCTATTTAATCGAAAGAATAAGAATTCGAAAAAAAAAACAGAAAAGTTAGTGTTAGAGGAAAAGGTCCAAATACCGGCTACCACTTTTGTTTCCAATCTAGATCATACAATTTTCAAAATTCATAAAATAAAAAGTGACAGCAGGGTACCTTGGCATGTTGTACATCTGTTTAGAGAAAAAAAAAAACAGTTTCAAAGGCGTTTTCTGTTTATAAAAAGCAAAATTCCGAAAGTCTTCAAATTTTGAGTTTTTAAAATGGGGTCTAAATACCGGCTACCTAAGTTTTTTTTTCGAAAAGATCACATAAATAGAGCTAATGACAATTATTAAGCAATAAGAATATTATTTTAATAAATTTTATTGATTAATAACATTGTTATGCACGGAAAAAATATGCACTTTTTAATTAAGAAGTATTTTTGTCAAATTCATAAAATCCTTTACGGCTATCTCTCACAGTCTTCTTCCCATTATGTTTCTAGTTTTGTTTTTTAACATGTAAAACAAAAAAAAAGCTTGCTGATTGAAATGAGAATTATTTTATCTGAAAAAATCACAAACATAATATCACTCTCTGCGTGTCGGTGCAGTCCCTATCAGCCCACATATCGCATTCTTAACACTGAACCCAGAATCCCCTTCCCCATTCTTGTCCACAGAGAAAGCATCCATGCAGAAGACACAAATTGCATCATCTTCCTCTGTTGGATATTTTCCTTTTTCACTTTTTAACCCTCTCGCTGCGTAATTGTTTTATCAAAATAGCTTCAAAAATTGCGTATCTAACCCCTTCGCGACGAGCGTTTTAAAGAGTTTTTATTCTTTTGTCACCGGTTTTTCAAAACAAAACTTTTTGTGTAATTTAATCGGGAAAATGCTCCGATTAAATAAGGCAAAATTTACAGTAAAAAAAACTGGTGAGAATAATCAAGGAGGGTTATATAGAAGAAAAAAATGCATCCCCGAGGATATCTCTGGTTGCGTAAATTTTGCTACTTTTACGTTGCCCCAGGAAATCTCGGGTTGCGCAGCGAGAGGGTTAAAATCCAATTTCTGTCTCATTCGCCAGGTTTACTCCGTCATTTTTTTTCTCTTCACATTTATTACAGGCACTTTTGGAGTGTACAACAGCGCTTTTTGGGGAAGTGATCCGGTAACTAGTGTCGGTCCGGAAGAATTATGGCCACGGTTGCTTTTCTCATATTGCGAAATGGAACTGGAACTGTTTCTGAACCATTTAAATTAATTTATTAATTATGGAACTATATAAATTAATTTATTTTCATCCCCTTCAAGCAGAGCACCGAGAGAGGTCCAAATACCGGCTAGCCGGTATTTAGACCACTCTAGGTAGCCGGTATTCGGACCACTGCTATGTTTAAGTTAAAACCGCTATTACTCATTCATATAATAAAATACCAATAATGTACGCGTGCCAATTGAGAGCTAAATATGTCTAGAAAATAACTTAATCAACAATTCAAGCCAATATACGATCAGTATCTTTTAAAAAAATGAGAAACACACATCTGAAAAACTTTTGATGTACCAGATTACGTCGATTCGACACTTTTGCATTTACTATTTGTAAATGAGACAGACTTCTGCAACAAACTTTTCGTAACTTTCTTTTCTCAATTAAAGTTACAAACTCTGCCTATCACCGCTGGGCTGCGCTGCGCTCAGTTTTTAGAACACCTAGTAGCCGGTATTTGGACCCTAGCCGGTATTCGGACCTTCTCTTCTACTATTTGGAAAAAAATCAGTCGGTACATTTTGTAATAAATAGACGACCCTTTATGCATAAAAATGTGTTCATTTCCGAATTGAAGACATTATTTCACGTCTATCTGCACTGTTGTGATTTTATTGCTGACAATTCGCGAAAAAAGATGGTGTATTGCAGCTTTTGAATGGGTCTTTATACTATTATTAGAATTTCCCTTTATTGTTTAGAAATTTTAAGATTTATAAATAAAAGAAACTATCTACTGGCGAAACTCCCAGTGATTTGTGGTGGAACGCTAGTATTCGAAGGAACACTCTATTGGCAAACTCTGATTTAGAGGCGTCTGTACATTATTTCTTTGTGTGTATGTTAACCAAACAGTAAAATAGAAAAAAATAACAAAGCATCTGAGTCCAAAACACACAGACACACATAACAAACAAACAAAACAAAAATCACGTAAAAGTATAAAGGCCGTGAAGTTTTTTTTTTTCTGGATACAAGGATTTTTCCAAGGTGCAAGTGTTAGGCTTATTAATGACACGTGCTGTCTCAGACAACATAAAACAATGAACGAAGTTAATTGTTTTAGATTCGGTGACTTAGCGTTTCTTGTTTTGTTTCTATTGTTTTCATTCTTTAAACTATTATGCGTACTAAATAAACAAATAATAATAAAAAAAAAGACTTTATTAAAATTAATTTGGTGATTTTCATAGATTTGTCGTAAACTTTGGTTCAAAACTGAAAAAAAAAAAAGAAACTTACAGAGATAAATAAAACAACATTTACATAAGAACATGTAATTGGAAACACTATCTTAATGCATAAAAACATGATATTAAACTAACAAGCAATTGCTTTTCTGAAGTATTGTATCATCATCAGTGGATTTAAAATTTGGTAACGTACCAGATAATAAATCAGCGTGACTATATTGCCATTTCGAAAAATCAAAGAATATGCTTAGGTTTACTCCAGTTTCCTGTTTATACTGATGTTATTATTGCTATAGGTTCATTAAGTTTATGTTTCATTTTCGAATTATTTGAAGATTATCCGCCTATTTATATTCCAAATTTAGAATTTATCTTAATAAAATCAAATAATAATATTAACATATGAAATAAAACAAAAGACGAAAACCCTTCAAAAAGAAAAGAATAGAATAATTAGAATTTCTTTTTTAAAGACACTACTTTAAGATAAAATTGGCTTATACATTAGTGTTTGGGAACGATTTCTATAGAAGACTACAGCGAAATCTCGAAAAAAAAAGGAGAATTTTGATAATTGATTTTTAAGTTTGGAAAAGAGGTGGTAAAAATATTTCAGTGGTTAAAATGTTACAAATGGGGTTAAGTTTAATATTCTTAATTGTAAACGAACAATTTTTGCAAGGGTCGCAGCCTCGCATTTTTCAGGGTTCCGTACTTAAAAAGTAAAAACGGAACCATTATAAGATCCCTCGAGTGTCCTGTCTGTAAGGTCTGTCACAGCCGTTTTTCTCGTAAACTGTAGAACGTGGAAAGTTCAAATTTGGCAAAAGAAATAAAGGTTACTAACCCATATATTTATAGATTATTGGCCATTCACAAACATATTTAGGAAAAATGTAGGAGGAGGGGGGCTAAATAAAAATCTCCTTTTTATATACCGTATGGGGTATCGTGTAAAAGCTCTAGTTTCGCCGAACTAAAAATATATTTGTTTTAATTTTAGGTATTATATTTTCAGAGATATCGTTGAAAATGTAATGCAAAAATATGTCCCCCCCCCCCTCTATTTTCGAATCTACTTAAACTGAAATTATAAAATAATTAGGGGTAGTAGAAGATTATTTAAACCTTGCAGGAAAACTATAGCGATTACCGAAGGTCACATAGTTTTTGAGAAAATAACATTTTTCCGTTACATACAAATTTCACTGGGCGCTCAGCAAAGGAGTTGAGGGGCGCTCCAGGTATCTATCGTCGCGGAAGTATAAAAGGATTGTTGATAACGATTTTCGAAAAAAATTGTCACCAATTAGCCGATATATTTACCCTTAAAGACACGGAGGGTTTGAACATACATAAGGACACGAGCGACATGCCCTATGCGCCATCGGCTTTTAAAGCTTAGATAACAACTTATTATTCTTTTAGTTAAGATTTTTTATAGTATTACAGTTGTTAATTAATATATTTATTGTACGGAACCTCCTGTACTCGAGTAATACTCACACTTAACCGATTATTCTTTAATACGATTTCCAAACAGTAATCTTAATGGTAGATTTCTTTAAGATGTGTAATAGAAATCTATCACAAATATTATTTTTTTTGGAAATAGTAGTTGAGAAAAATTAGGACGCAGTGACTCTCTCTTTTTTTTATTATTATTGCTAGGTTTACTATTAGTATTGATAAAGCAACTGAATAGATTTCAACAACAAAATAAATCTTTACACTTTTATATCTCCATGAATGTACATACTATTCTTACACAAATGTTGTACATGACCCACATAGTCATCTACAGCAAGCAGATCGTTTCAACCGTTTTATTTTATGGAGTAATCACAATTATTATTTTATTATTCAATTTGTTGTTGGCCTCCTCGTAACTAAACCCTCGCTTAAAAATATGAGATCAAAAATGTTCTTAACCCATTAAAGAAGACACCTTCTTATATACTTGACACAAATGGAATAAAATTTTATTTTATACATATTAATGACTAATTAAAAGAGAAAAAAGTGATATTACAATTTTTTTTTATGTGAGATGGGATATGTTGCGAAAACGCAAACATCAGTAGAAATCAAGTATATATTTTGGCCATATGAAAATCTTTGAAGCATTTACTATTTACCGGTACATTACATTTACAACATATAGTTATAGTTTGACCGATTCAATATCTGTATCTTAAACTGCTGTATTTTATTTCATTCTTTAAAGTGCATCTATGAACATGATCCGAACTTTATCAATAAAAATTTTCAAAACATTCCGTACTATTTCATTCATATTTCCAAGTTTCTACTACTCGAATCAATTAACAATTTTCTTTTTTCTTAAAAATAAAAGTCATATATACAACATGTGATAATAAATTTGTTGAAAAAAAATTACAAACGTAATGTTGCAAAAACGCAACGTCAGTCTTTAATGTGTTAACATTCCTAAAGTAAACAGAAAAACAAATTGGCCCCACCAGCGGCCGAGAGGTTCTGCTCTCAAAGCTGGTAGACGGGAGGTGCTGGGTTCGGACTCAATCGCACCAGTCGGCCTAATCGTTCGGAGTTTTCCGTGGTTTTCTTCGAATCTTGGATTTCCTTGCGTAAATACGGGTTAGGTTCACTTAGAAAGGCCCCCACGGAAGGTACTCCCCTTCGGGCCCATACTCCAAGTGTAGGTAATTGGCCGTCATAAAACAACACCAACACAAAAAAAATTAGTCAAGTATTTCTTTAGATTAAGAAAAAGAAACAACGTATAAAGGCACAAATAAAATATGTTTAAAAGCATACAGCTGTTTCAAAACCTCTAAGGTTTCCTCATCAGTGCTTAAAATAAAAGTAAAACTAAAACATTGTGTAAAAAAAGGGGGGGGGGGTGGACAGAGAGTCAGAAAGGCGTACCTTTCAGCTCTACTGCCAACGGTGAAATGCGACATACGGCTGACAAACAGCTACGGATTCGATCTCACGCGCATATTCAAGGAGACCAATCAAAATCACCAATTGCTCCGGAACAGTTTAAACTTAGAAGGAGAAAAAGGGGGGAAGGGAGTGAAGAGAATTATAGAAAATTAAACCATATCTTTGAAAAATTGGGCGTGCTGGATAAATCGTTAACTAAACTGTTTGAATTTTTCCATATGTGATAAGCTTCCCAGAAATCAAGATCGTACATTGAAGTACATTTCTGTATTATGGAGGCTTCGGAAAATTTAAAATTATGGTTGTTGGACCAGCAGTGGTTGGCAATAGCGGAACGTTTACTATCACAATTTTTAACACAAGTTTTATGCTCCCCCAAACGGATCTTAAAGTCTCGCTTCGTTTGACCTATGTACATTTTGTTGCATTCGCAAGACATCCTGTAAATACCCCAATTTGAAAAACTGTTAATTGGATGTTTCAGATTTGTGAATTGAATTTTATTAAAAGGAGTATAAACTACTTTAAAGTCAAATTTTGACAAGATTTTAGAAATTTGATGGCTTATTTTCGGAAAATATGGGAGTATAATTATATTTTCATTACCGACAGTATTAGCTCTGGATTGAGTACGTTTACTTAGTTTGTTATGAATGGAATCGACGACTTCAGCTGTAAAACCTCGATCAATCGCAATGGATTTAATGTAGTCTAATTCTGTTTTTAGTAAACTGTCGGAAGAACAAATATTTAAAGCCCTGTAAACATAACTGTTAAAGGCAGCCAACTTTTGATTAGGTGGATGGGGATGAAAGGCGATGGGGGTAAGGATACTGAACAAAGGATAGTAAGGATACTGTCAAACGAAGCGAACCTTTAAGATCCGTTTGGGGGAGCATAAAACTTGTGTTAAAAATTGTGATATTAAACGCTCCGCTATTGCCAACCACTGCTGGTCCAACAACCATAATTTTAAATTTTCCGAAGCCTCTATAATACAGAAATGTACTTCAATCTACGATCTTGGTTTTTGGGAAGCTTATCACATATGGAAAATTTCAAACAGTTTAGTTAACAATTTATCCAGCACGCCCAATTTTTCAAAAATATGGTTTAATTTTCTATAATTCTCTCCACTCCTTTCCCCCCTTTTTCTCCTTCTAAGTTTAAACTGTTCCGGAGCAATTGGGTGATTTTGACTGGTCTCCCTGAATATGCGAGTGAGATCGAATCCGTAGCTGTTTGTCAGCCGTATGTCGCATTTCACCGTTGGCAGTAGAGCTGAAAGGTACGCCTTTCTGTCTCTCTGTCCACCACCCCCCCCCTTTTTTTTTTTACACAATGTTTTAGTTTTACTTTTATTTTAAGCACTGATGAGGAAACCTTAGAGGTTTTGAAACAGCTGTATGCTTTTAAACATATTTTATTTGTGCCTTTATACGTTGTTTCTTTTTCTTAATATATCGGCACAAAGTACAATCCTTCCGCACTTTTTATTTCTTTAGATATTCGACAAAACTTCTAAAATCGAAAGGGTCCGGAAACTTTTGATCAGATAGTGTAATTTACATTAATTATAATTGTTAATATCTGTTCCATAAACACAAATTTATGTGAGTCAGTAAGATCTTTTTCAAGTAAGTAAAGAAGTTTGAGTATTAATTTTTATAATAATAATAATAATAAATGTTAGCGTGCCGGGCAGTATGCAATGCATATCCAGATAGCTGACGCAATCTGGTTTACACCATTCATGTAATTAATAGAAAATATTTTACTTTTTTTTTAATCTGTAGTTCACTCTGTGATATCTCAATGAATAAATAATTAATAAATTTGCTAACGTGAAAATCTAGAAAATAAAGATTTTTTATATTTAAAATTTAATATAAATTAAAATTTTGCCCTACTATAGAGCTTCATATAAGTTGAAACCTGTAAAAAAATCTATATTTCAATCTTAAAATTGTGCAACCATTTTTAATAGGTGTTTTCTTTATTCACAATATTTAGCCACTTATTTAAAAATACAAAAAGGTAAACAATTTTCATCTGCCACTAAATAGATTTCAGTTATCAAATATGTTCAATTGTAAAATTCACAAAGTTACAAGCATAAGTATTTGCTCATTAATTCATCGCCAAATATTTCAGTGGAATAATTAAGTATAATTGCCTTTTTTCTTATTTAATTAGCCTGTTAAAGCGCAATCGGCCAAAAAAAAAAAAAAGAAAGAAAGAAAGAAAAAAGAGAGAGAGAGAGAACTCCTATCTCCAAATTGTGACAGAAAAAAAAAAAAAAACCAGAAATAGCCATTCAACTGCAAATAATGTCTTATTTCATTTTATGTTATTAAAAAAACTTAGGGGGTCGTCCTCATAGCAAAATGGCACTAAACTCTGAAATTTTCAATATGAATACCTCATTTTGACATCATGTATATATATATATATATATATTGGTAAATTTTACTTTGACTACCAAATCGGAAGTCATTCGGTCAAGTAGTTTAGGAATTATGAAGGTTTAAAGTTGGGAGCTCCTAACGTTAACGACAGTATAAAAAATGCATCTTGATCAATCAAATGATCAGTAGTGTATGGAATGCACTTTCTTCTACTTCAGATGTTAATATATATATATATACTGAAAGAAAATAAGTTTCATTAAAATGTGGAGTATAACAAAAAATATTAAAGTTCCGTTAATTGTTCACTTATACGAGCTGTAGATTTACCGAGTAAGTTCTCAAGCCGTTTAGTGATTCTCATATAATAACTGGTAGAGTCTTTAATAAATCCGGCAATTCCAATCCTAGTCTATCGTTGTCGATGATGCTACGCCAGAGTCCTTAGTTCAACACAATCAAAAAGCACTTTTCGTGCTATTAGGCTACGGAGAATTTTTCTCCCCTAGTCCTTCAGAGTACCTCTCAACTGGACTCCTTTTCACAAACTCCTGATTTTCTCAATTATTTTTCTGCTCCGAGAAAAATTAACTAGCGTGAGATTTTTATTGGCTGACCAATAGGTACGGAGTACGGACACTCCTAGGCTACTCGTGGGAACTAATATTGAATTCTATCCTTGTCAGCTTAGAGCACTTACTCGGCCTTTTACATCTGCTATGAGGGTGGCCTCCTTTTCAACTACAAGATAGATCACCGCTTTCAGTGGCCAAAGGGTGAGAAAATATCCTTTCGTTAGAGATCTGCAACGGGTCGGGCCGGCAGAGTGAAGGCAAATTTTCAAACGGGCAGGGCCGATAAAGAAAATAAACGGGCCGGGCCGATAAAGAAATTAATCGGGCCGGGCCGATAAAGAAATTAATCGGGCCTGCAGGCCCTCTAGAAAAACTTAATCGAAGCCGATCAAATATGAGCCATTTTCAATGAAGGTGACTTCCGCGAGAATAAGTATAAATGTGCGACACGAGCCGATGCTAGTTTGACAACATCAATAGATAAATGTAACATGTCCCGCGCATAAAGATCAGCATCGGACAGTTAAATGGTGTCTGAGCCCGGGCTTAATTTTTTCAGCAGACTAGTGCCGGGCGACGATCAGGTTTGCATTTTTTTTCTACATAGTTGAGCAAGGCCGGGACTGGACTTTATTGTTCTCAGGATGTGTAGGGAAGGAAATATGTTTTGTAAAAATATTAATAGCGATAACGAACTTTTGTTAACGGAATCTTTGGAAATATACTTAAGGTGGTTCTTAAATTCACTGCTCAACAATGAGAAATTTTCTGACACATTTTCTGACTCATTTTTAACTGTAAAGGCTTAAAATTGACAGGCCTGACTATTGAATGGATTTGTGATCGAACAGCGTTTTCCATTTTTTTAATAAATAAATTACTTATCGAGAAAAAGATATTCTTGTCACGTGACTGCAGGTTTTTTTTCTTTCCCGTACTATCGCTTCTGAAAATTCGATTCAAAACTTTAACTTTGACAGTATTTTCTCAAAGATATATTGCCTTTGTCAAAAAATGGATACCGTTATTCGATTAAACTGTTTCTGAATAAGAGCACCTGCCAATCTTATGCGTTTCCGAAAATAAATGAATTCAGGAATGTATCACAAAGTAGCTCCTTTGGATTTGAGAAAAGCCTTATTAAATGGCAGAGAAATATTCTACAAATTTGTTTTTTATTATACAGCATCAAAAGTTCGCATGTTTTAACCCTCCTTTTTTTCTTTTATTCAGAACTACATTAATTTTTTTAATGAATCCTTATTTGAATGTTGAAACGTCTAAGACTGTAAGTAATCCTTAATGCTGCTATTTTGTATTTTCTGTCTTGCGAACACATAGTAATTTTAAATTATACTGTAAAATTATCTCATAAATATGTATGCAGTATTATTCTTTAAAAGAATCTTAATTGTATGTTTAGAAAAACCTGAATATTTTTAGTAGAAATTGAGTCGGGACTCATTTAATTCATTCTGCACGGGCCTGTTTTCACTGATTTTTGGACGAGCTGGCCCGGGCCGTGAACTGTGAAGATATAAACGGACCGGGCCAAGATTTTTTTTTCGGGCCGGGCCCGGGTCTGAAAATTCTGGCCCGTGCAGACCTCTACCTCTCGTTAGCATATATCTCCACCTGGGTGGTAGTCAGGTCGGAACCTTTCATTAATCAAGGTCCCACACAAACACAATAAAAACGGTAAAGTTCACTTCTTTACAACAGTTTAATTTTAGTTTCAAAACACAAATAATTTCGAAATAAATTTCCAAAAAGACATGAAATGTAACCTATGATTTTTTTAAAAACAGAAATCGATTTATAGAAGCTTCAAATAGGCGAATCCAAATTTACAACTCATTCCGCCAAGTAATTTTTAAAATATGTTTAAAAAACCTACCCACATCGCAATCTATTTTGCAACGAACACGAATAAATTTAACGTTAGGCGTTCCAAACCTTAAACCCTCATAATCACTAAACTATTTAACTAATGACTGGCCGTCTGGTATTCTAACGTTAAATACACTATATGGCCGAAGGTGACCAGCCACTTGCGATTTTAGACGTTTTGTTAAATATCTAGAAAAATACATGAGGAATTATCCTGAAACTCCAGATGTGTAAACAATATAGTATAGGAGATATATTTCCGTGAAGATTTTTTCCCGAAATCTCATAGGGGACCACCAACAAATTGAAAAAGAACGAATATATTTTGGATAAACCTGTAAAAACTAATGTAGCAAAAGCGTTCAAACTGTAGATTATGATTAAGTGGCTTATTTTAATTATTTGTGTTCATTTTTATGAGGATAGCGTGTATACTCGTAGAGAAATTAGGTTTTTATAAAAACAGTCTCAAATTTTGCCAAGTTTATTGCTTATAATTTCCAGAATTCTTAATATAAAAAAAGTTCTTTTCAAAAAAATATGACAAACAACATTGTACACAATACCCTGCAATCAGAATTAAAATATATTAAAAATTGTATGAAAAATGAACAGGTTTACTAAATAATGTTTCACAGCGCATGCTCGAACGCAATCAAAATATAATGTGCATAATGTGTTAGCTAAATATATAGATCAACTTTTGTAAAAGACTCAAGAACATTGCTTGAAAATTCTGAAAATTGTCGTAGATAGAATAAGCTCAAAATCCGTTGTTCCCATAATGAAGCAAAAAGATGGGGAATGGATCCATATATCCACTTAGTGGTAAAATAACATACACAATATTGCACTGTATTTGGATACAATCCCTCATCATTTTGCTTCCTTTTGGGAATAACGGATTTTGAACTTATTCTATCAACGATAATTTTCAGACTTTTCGAACTTATGTTCTTGAGAGTTTTACAAAAGTTGCTCTATACATTTAGCTAACACATTATGCAAATTATATTTTGATTACATTCGGGCATGCGTAGTGAATCATTATTTAGTAAACGTGCTCATTTTTCATAGAATTTTTATTATTTTTTAATTCTGATAACAGGGTATTGTGTGCATTGCTGTTTGTCATATTTTCTGAAAAGAACTTTTTTTTAATATTAAGAATTCTACAAATTATAAGCAGAAAACTTGGCAGAATTTTGGACTCTTTATAAAAACTTTAATTTCTCTTCGAGTATACATGCTATCCTCATAAAATGAACACAGTTTATTACAAGGCACTTAATCATAATCTACAGTTTGAAAGCTTTTGCTACATTAGTTTGTACAGGGTTATTCAAAAGATATTCGTTCTTTTTCAATTTGCTGACGGTCCCCTATGGGGTTTCGGGAAAAAAATCCCCCCGGAAATGTATGACCTGTACTATTCTGTTTACACACATGGAGTTTCAGAATAATTCCTCAACTAGTTTTCTAGATATTTAACAAAACATCTAAAATCGCAAGTGGTCGGTTCCCTTTGGCCATATAGTTTACGTCGAATAAGACAAATATGATGTCAAAATTATGTATTTGTTCGAACATTTTAGAGTTTTGTACAATTTTAATATGAGGATAACATAAATTGAAAGAAAACCGTAGCCATGAAAGAAAGGAATAGCCATCCACTGGGGTGACTTTTTCCGTTTATTATCTTTTAATAATATAAATTTCTACCTTCGGCAAATTTACTTAAAAAAATTTTTTAATATCATTAATTGAAAAAAAAATTTCTGCTTTTTTCTGTCGAACGATTTACAGAGTATTTATTTCGAAATTGATTGCTGGCTTAAAGCGCTAAGAACTTCAAATTGTCTTTATCGATACTTCTAAAATGCGTTATTGAGGTTAAGATTCGAATATTTTTTTATTATGTAATTCTGAATTAGAAAAGGCTGAATACTTTACATCAAAAAATTAAGTTTTATTGCATTAATACGTAAATTGGTGTTTTAATTTAATTGTTCTTGGTTTTTGAATTTAAGATGTCTCAAAAAGAACTACATAGTACTATTTTTGAACATAAAGATAATACATGTTGGTAAACACATCGCAAAATGAATCGCCGTATGAATCTTGAAAGCAAAAATCTTGATGGGTGTGTCTAAAGAAGATTAACGAGTTTTCAAAAAAAAAAAAAAATATATATATATATAGCTTCTCAGCATCTACTAATGTTCTAAGAAGAACACGAGAGAAAACCTTATTTTTATTTTATGTTGTGCTTATTGTAGACCTTAGACCACAAAATCCATTTACTAAGAAAAGATGAAAAGAAATTTCTGAAAACAATTACGTAGCAAACATACATACGGTCATTAAACACATGGAAAATAATCTATAATTTAATTTTATCTTTAAGGGGTTAGGTACTTTTGAAATGTCAAAAGTTATGTTTTAAAGTTTGCTGTCATAAAAATTATTGGATCTATTTGTACAAAATTTTAAATTTTGATTTTTAAGAAGTCGAATGTATTCAATTTTTACTAACTCTCTCATGCATGAATTATTTTTAAACGGGTGATAAATATTTTGTCTTTAAAATAGATTAAAAATGGATTATTAAGAATAAATATCATTTAATTTTAAACTAGTCGGTGTGCCAATCCACAATCTTTCTTTTATCACATACATGTTAATATACTTAAAAAAGCGTATTTTTTTTTTTTAATTATGCATTTTAGAAGAAAACAAGATGTCGAAGAATGCGTCACTGCACGAGTTTCCAGTGCAAAACACAACTATACCGACTTTGATTTTCATCTTAAATTTCTACTTCATTTTATTCTACATCATTATTTAAACTTGATCATATTTTTCAATAAAATCAATATTTTTTGTCATTCTGTTATTCGTCAGCTAATTGCGAATCACTGGATTAACAGGATGCAAAGTACCTTCTGCTGCACGAGCAGCCGATGTACAACACAACTACGAAAAATCGAGAAATCACTCAAAAATTGCTATTACAGCGCTTCCGCCCTTGAGGATCACCAGTTTCATTTGGGGACTGACGGCCATAGTACAAAACATATATATAAAGTTTGGTTCAGTTCAATGCATAACTTCGTCTACTTTCCGATGACACAATAAGGAAAATGGCACAAAAATCGCTACCACAGCGCCCCTTCCCGAAAGAATATCACCCTTTTCAACTAGGACATGCTGGCAACAGCAAAATATATATACATGAAGTTTGGTTCAATTCCATGCATAACTTCATACACATTTCGAAGACGCACACACACATGGACAAACAGACATTTTGTAAAAACGTGTTTTTCGGGATCTCTGACCCTCTAAAAGTGTAAATCCATCGAAAACGGGAAGTCGAAAAAAACTGCGATTACAATACCATACTTGCCAACCTCCCGCTTTTTTTTAAACGAAAAAACACATCTTCAACCAGAAAATTTACTAAATTAAAAGTTTCCTTCTTCTATGTGATAGTTATAAGAAATCTACACGCTTTCATTTAATAAATAAAATTTCTGGTTTAAAGTATGTTTTCTTGATTTAAAAAAAGCGGGAGGTTGGCAAGTATGCAATACTTTCTTCTTACACCAGATAGAAGAAAGTTAAAATTTACATTTTTTTAGAGGAGTAGAAAACGATTATCAAACGAGGTTTAATTGAAGTAAAGAATTACTTATAGAAATTATTAAATTGTTTTTTATTTATAATTTACATATGGGATACATTAACATAAAATAGAACATTAAAAAATGTATTTTGCTTATGTTCATGTTTATATCTGAGAGCAGAGAAAATTTTCTCTTGCGCAGAACAAAAAAAAATGTCGAATAGAAAATTTCCAATTGAATATTCGAAAAATAAAATGCTTCTGTAATTTATTGTTGTGTCTCATAAGCATTATTTACCTTCATATGAAGTTTCTATGTAATAAGTGAGTAAAAATAAACCATGCATAGTTCTCGCGGTTTTTTTTTTTTTTTTTTTTTTTTTTTTTTTTTTTTTTTTTTTTTTTTTTTAAGATGCAACCTCTAATGAGATTATCATACATATGAGAGGTGTGGTATAATTAAATGTGCCATATAACGTTTCACGTGGCATCTAAAATATTCTGCCAATTTAAAGTAGATCGTTGAAAATTTAAGAGTTGTGATAAATTAAATTCTCTGAACTTAAATTTTTCAGCCATCATAAAAGGATGAGCGTATTGTTTGTGGTACTTTATAAAATGAGCAAAGGTCCCTGACATTCTTTATGACCATTTAAAGAGAAAAATGTAATTGCAATTTCTTACCTTAGATGTGGCAAACAAAAGTTGGAGACGGTACAACAATGGCAAGTTTTATAATAAAAATTTCCTTTTATATTCATCTTATTAAATAGCAGGGAAGATTCTACTCTTGGCCAATTTTAAAAGGTAAATACAGAATCAATTTTTAAAACATTTCTCAGTGGATTAAGAACGAAGGAATCTTGAGGAGGAAGGAATCTTATTTTAAAATGGAAAAGAACGGTGTGGTGTTGTTTATGATGGCCGATTACCTACACGTGGGATATAAGCCCGAAGGTGGGGGGGGGGGGTGCCCTCCGCGGGGGGGGGGGGGTCTTTCTAAGGGAACCTAACCCGTATTTACGCAAGGAAAATCAAGGTTTGAAGAAAACCAAGGAAAACACTGAACGATTAGGCCGACGCACAGTGGGGCAAAATCCCAAAAAGCTGGCCAAAAGTCGAAAAATAAAGTTACTGGTTTGGGAATTTTGATTATACAGTAGGCTAAAATAATGTTTGGAGGGTCAGAATCTATGTTTAGAAAAAGATTTTAGCTTTTTCCTGACAATTTGCATCGTTTCAAAAGTGACGCTTGTGGAAGTATCATGTGAGGCGAACAAAAAGAACAAAACAACGATTCTTTTAAACAAGTGCAACTTTTTTCCATATTATCCGATTTTAATGATTTAAAATGGATTCACATGATGCTGATATGTAAATTATTTGTATGTATTACAAAAATTATATTAAGCACATAAAAAATTAATAATTTCATGATTACTTTTGGTAATTTTTTAAAAAATAAATATTATTTTTTTGCTTTCAAACATCAAAAAGTTTATAAGTTCCACAGTGTTCCGCAACGAAATTTTAGGAGATAATAGGCTTAACTATTTTCTAATGAATTATAAAAAAACCAGCTGCCATAAACTGCCATTCTGCACTTTGTGCAGGTTTTTGCAATAACAAGTAGAAATGTCACTTTTCTAGTCGCCTCAAAAATTCTCAAGTTGAAATAAAAATAGTGTGTACTTTAGAAATTAATTTTATTGTCTGCGATTCTATACTCTTCTGCCAACGCTGTTTGCAAGCAATTCTTTGTGCAAAGTTATTTATCTGAAAATGGCAGCATTTTTGTTTTGTTGACGGGCATTATTCTATTCTAAAAAAGAGTTTTGTAAACTAGGAGCGTTTAAATAAAGTGTAATACTATTCTCTTGTTTCTATAGTATTTGTGCGTTTTATTTCTTTAATATATAAATAATTATTAATAAATGAATTAATGAATATTAATTAACTATATATTATATGCTTAAATATGTTAAAAGAATGTGTTCGATAATATCAGTTTTAATTTGATTTTACGCAATCTACTGGCATGGCTACGGACAGTGATCATAAGATTGGTTTATCACGGAAGGAAATTTTTCACTTGGTGAAAAGCCACTTAAATGAAAGTATATCCATGGTTTATGAAAATATCCAAAAATGTATTTCAACACGACATAAATGTCGTTTCACACTGCCGGAAGATATCAAACCAGTTATTTGAAAGTTGATGACCAGTTTTCGTACTAAGTGGCAAGAGGTTAAAAGAACCGAGCACGCAATTTTACTGTAAAACTACTCATATATGGAAAAGAAATAATAGCTTCCTCATTATTGCCAATTGGACATATGTCTGAAGACGCACAAGAATCGTGCAACAAATTGATCAAAGTTATCGAGGAGATTTCTCTCGAAAATGAAGTAGAGAAAAAACAACGAAAGATGTGTTTTACGCCTTTTAATATCATCAGACCACTTTATATCAAGCTTACGAAAATTGCCACAGAAAAAATTAAGATCCTTGTCTCTAGAGGCAAAGCAACTTCTAATACCGCCAAGTTCTGTAAACTATTCGATATCTCCTCTACTGATATTCCCCTACATGATACTACAGATGATTCAGAAGAAGAATTTTAGAATATCCTTTCGTATTATTTTCATATTATAAAAAATAAACATTGTAATATTTTAATTTTAATTTATATTTAATTTATTTAATTGTGTTTCATAAATAAAACGTCATTGTTTACTTTGGATTAAAAATGTGTTAGTTCCTTGAAAATTCTTTCCAATGTTTAGCCTCAAAACTTTATATTTTATTGAAATCTAATTGTTTTTACCTTTTAAACCGCCATATCATATCGGCCATTTTGTTTTGTTTTTAAAATTAACTTTTGAATCGTAATTAACATCTTCAAAAATACCTATATACGAAATTTCATACAAATTGAATAACTTTCAAAGCATTTTAATTTTTAGTCCGCCATTTTGTTTTTTGGAATTTCAATTTTAGAATCGTAATCAGCATCCTAAAACACAACTGTGTACGAAGTTTCGTGCAATTTGAATAACATTTTCATATTTTGGCCAGCTTTTCGGGATTTTGCCCCACTGTGCGACGGGCGCGATTGGGTTCGAACCCATCACTTCCCGTCTACCAGCTTCGAGAGCAGAACCTCTTGGTCCCTGGTGGGGCTAAAAAAGAACGGCAAACATTTTTAAGGAAGGGCATCACCTCTCGGATCACTATATAAAAAAAAACACAAATAAATCGTAGGCTCATAAATTAAATTCCATATAAAAGGGGTTCTTTAAAATAAAAATAGGTAATTTTTTAAACTGATACGCGAAAAACGCAACAGCCGAGATTTGAAACGAGCAAGGGTTAATTTTAATTTGCATATTTTTTCAAGATTTGATGCATTACGCATGGAATAATACTCACATAACTTTTGAGATTTTTTATATATATTTAGATAAATACTGTCTAATTAAAATAGAATATTGAAATATAATTTGTATTATACCAGTAATTCATGTTTCATAAAAGTCAGATATTTAGAAATATTTTTAAAAAGTAAATGTACTGTAAGAATGTTAACTAAGTATCAAAAATTAGGTCATTTCGTGTGCACCCGTTTATTATACAATTTTATAAAATTTTAAAATAGTTAATCAATAATTATATTAGAAATTGCAATGTGTGCACGTTCCTTGACACAATCTACAAAATAACCATTTTGATTAAAATGATTTTAAATGGTGATAACCGAAATCGATTATGCTATTACTTTTGTTCTGACGAAACATTTTAAATGCTGTCTAGTTTAACAAAGATTGAGTGAAATCGTACAGTTAGTTCATGGATCAGAAAAGAAAACTCATTTTAAATATTTCCTCTAGTCTCATTAATGTTTTTTGCATAGTAATATTGCAAGAAATGGATATTTTTTATCATTCAGACTTTCTATAAATCTCAATAAAGTCCACTGTGAACGCATGATTATGTTAGTTATTAACCTTGATGTGAAATTAACTTTATATATATGGGTAATTCGCTTCACAATGAAAAACCATGTACTTATCCTCCTATAAGCAAAGAGACTGGTTTATTTTTTTTTTGTACTGATGTATTATTAATAAAATTTGTGCAATTAAAATTGTGTAATTGTATATGATATTCTCCATTCTTTAATTTCTTTATTTACAGTTTTTGAAACGAAACAAAAAATCGTCATAGTAATGCAATATGCAAGCGGTGGAGAACTGTACGATTATCTTGGATGTCACCAGACATTGCCAGAAGATGAAGCTCGAAGAATATTTAGGCAAATTGCTTCTGCTGTGTATTACTGCCACAAGGTAAATAGAAATAGTTACACTCCCAAAACTGTAAAAATTGCTGTGAAAAACGAAAAAAAAAAAATTCATTATTTTGCTACTTTCTCAATAATGTTATATAGTAACCTCAAGTGTAGTAAATTTTACAGGAACAGGCAAAATTTGAGTGTTTAAATATTTCGAATTTCTTTTTTGATTCACTAGCACAAATTTTTCTGTAATTACGGAAAAAAAATTAGATATTAAAATTTGAATGTAAGTTATATACAAAAAAAAAAAAAAAAAGAAAAAAAAATGTTCATATAAATAAAAGCCCACACACACCCATGCACAAATATATAGAAACTAGGAAATAAAACTTCAGGGAACATTGAAAAAATGGATAGATTTGTGGAACCAAGGCAGATTCTTCAGGCCCAAATTACCTTAAGTTCCACAAATAGCATGTACGGTTTCATCCTTGCATGAGCCATATCAAGCTAAAAAGGGCAAAATTTGGGTTACCATACACGAAACACCGTACACACGTACACAATACCGTACACACGTATCCAGTAAATGAAGCCAAAAATAACAATAGATTAAAATAAATAAATAAAATAAATAAAATGGATTAAAGATAGCATTTAACAATTTAGCTAGAAATATTATAAGTATAATACTATTAATTCAACCATAAAGTTGGGAAAAACAGTGCAATAATGTTGAAATAGATTAAATACAGTATTTCCACTATATTAGAATAGAGATAGTGCTGTCCTCTATCATATGATAATGCATTTAAAGATCACTTCGAATGAGAGTAAAATAAATAAATATTAATAATAATAATAATAACTATATGTAGATTAGCCTTTAAAAACTGTAACTATATTAATTTATTACAAATGATGAATAAAAAATATATATATTTGATACGGATATGTTATTAAATAACGATTCAATTTTAAATAGATGTGAATATTATTTTCAATATGAATAATTAATTTAAATATAGTAATATTTAATTTCATTTTCCGTAACAGTGCATAATAATTTAAATAAACTAATTAAATAAATAAAAATAAATGAAGTTGGCGTATAAAACTAAAGAGTTTAAAATATTTAATATAAATAAATAATAATTAAATTGTCTTTAAACATGCATAAAATGTAAAGTACGTAATTTAATTATGGGAGAGGGGGAAGAATAAGGAATAAAACCTTTAACTGATCCATGCATTTGTATTTGTATTGTAATAAAGTTTACTAAGTATGAGATATGATATGATATTAATATGATAATGTCCTAAATGTGCTAAAAAAGTATTTTGAACATCAACAAAAAACACGAACAGAAACAAATAAAAAAGAAGACACATATAAGATTATTATAAGCCAAAAACAAAGTAATATTTGTATACCGGGTGAGCCAAAAGGTCGTCAAAATTTTAAAAACTCATAAAAAAGGAAGAAATTATGAAAAAGGAGTGCAGTTTGCAAGAAAAGGCTCACAAGGTAGTCGGATTTTTTTAGCAGAAAAACAAAAGTTAAAAAATCACATGTAGAGGGTGCTGACGACCCGAAACACAATGAACAGGACAACAGTTGTGTCGTAGAACGTAGATTTTGAGCGTCATGTTCAATATTTGTTATTGGAAGAACAAATGAATCAGGCCCTTATTATCGCATTGGCAAATCGGGACTTTCTCCAGGGACCCCAGACCTCAAGGGTCCTCAAATCCATATATTAATTTATAAAATATTTACTTTTCCTCCCTCAATTCTAGCTCTGAAAATTCTCCAATACAAAACACAAATTTCATTTAAAAGATTCTACTAGTATTTTTCACAGAAAAACATTTCATTTTGAACACACAGAACTCAATGCTTTCGCAAAGCTAACCTCAACAACTATTAAATAAGAAATAACATGTTGATTTTAATAGATTGTATTAGCAATGAACTTAAATAGTATCTAAACTTTAGTAGTTGAAAATAATCAGTTCTAACTGTCATGAGCTAAATTTTCATCTGAATTCAAAGTTTTGCTTTTAACTTTGATTAAATACGAAATGCAAACCCAAAATTGACATTTTTTTAGATTTATTGAAAAAACACTTTTTATTTGTGAAACAGAATGTATTTGATTTGATATTATGTTGTGCGCAGTACAGCTTAAAAAGATGTAAAAGAAACTAACTTTATAAACTCATATTTACATGTTAGAGTATTTGACACTCTTCCATAAGTAGAAGTTATTAAATTAATCTTAAAGTAATATAACAAGTTGCTAAAGTTATTTATATAAAAGGGTTTTGTTATGCACTAAGAAAAAAAGAATACTTTTATTAATTAAGGTACTTAATTTAGAATTGACGGAGCTAAGAATTTTCTTCTATTTAAAATCCAAGGTGCAAAAATATTGTTTATGCATTACACATATGACTGACCATCAATTCTATCTGAATAATGTTGCACCAATTCGAATGGGGCCCCCTAATTTATCTTTGCCCAGGGCCCCAATTAGTCATGATCGGGGCCTGAAATGAATGGAGCGTATTGCCTTTTTCTCTCAAAATTACTATTGGCTGCAATGTAAGACCTTTTCACAAAGCTAATCCAAATGTTGAGATTATCTTATTTTATAAATTGGAACACTAAGAAAACAGCCTTGTCAAATCTAGAAGAGAAAACAATCCAAATTATTATTATTATTATTATTATTATTATTATTATTATTATTATTATTATCATTTTTCTTTTTTCCAGTTAAAGGGGTTATAATTGATTTGGTGATTACAAAAGCTACACAATTTCTTTATTTTTTTTTTTCGAAATGCATTTTGAGGTAGGCCGACGTATGTAGATAAAAATTACATAGAATTATTTATCCGTTGACAAAAGTTTCGTTCATTGAAAATAAAAACATTAGTCGATGACAATACCAAGTTATTTTACAATGGCCAACAACAGAACAAGAATAAAACGTGATCGAACAGGATGCCTTTAATGAATAGGTTCCAAGGATTATAGATTTTGTATTCAGCTATTCAAGTAGTAATCTTCGCACATTTAACAACAAAATTCTGCAATTTAATAAGGCGTGAATATTATTATTCGGAAGTAGTGGTAGTCAAAATACGTAATACTTGTGTCAATCCTTAACCCTTAATTACTCGCGCTGGCGTATTTTGTATACCATTGAATGTTACAAATTTAAATATTCATGTTACAAATGACAATAGCTTGGAAGTATTATCATATATGCCTATGTTATGGGTTTTATTATACTACATGGCACTTATATTTGACTTAAAGTTAACCTTATAATACAATTATTTATTTTTCTAGAAATTTAGAAATACGTCGTGTTCAAAATACGAGTACACAGTACGAGAAGTTTTGGTGTGTGAATTTGCGTGAATATTTAAGGGTTAATTAAGTAAATGATTTATGTATATTTTGGGAAATACCTAATAAAAATATAATTGATATATTTTTTTATCCTTTCTAGATTACTAAATCCCATCAAGGTAATAAAATAAAGTCCAGGATTTTTTTTTAAATTCGTATAAAATAAATAACTGATAACCCACAAATATATTTATAGGTATAAAAAATATAGTGAGCAAAAAAAAAATTCTTAAAATAGCTAGCATTTGTGCGCAGCACAGTTTTTATTGGTTCCTGAATAATCTTAAATCTTGGACTTTTGAAATCGCAGATTCAGTTATTTGATAATCTTTTTTTTTTTTTAAACCTTGAAAACAAGAAGGCGTGTTTATGTTAAAATATATTGCATCTCCAATTAAATTTTAATGAGGTAAACGATTTTTCTTTTTAGTCGAAAGAAATTGAAGCAGTATAATTTTAATGCATTGATAGAAATTCTTTTTTATATAGTAGTTTACTATTTATTAGTAATGCCTGAATTGTTTTGTTTAAAGTGTTTCAAACAAATATATTTATAGGTATAAAAAAAAAATAGTTAACACAAAAAGTTCTTAAAATAGCGTTTGTGCGTAGCACAGTTTTTATTGGTTCTTGAATAATCTTAAATCTTAGATTTTTGAAATCACCGATTCAGTTATTTAATAATCTTTTTTCTTTTTTTTTACCTTGAAAACATGAAGGCAGGTTTATGTTATAATATATTGCATCTCCATTTAATTTTTTATGGGGTAAACATTTTTTCTTTTTAGTTGAAAGAAATTGAATCAGTATAATTTTAATTTTAATGCATTGATAGAAGTTATTTTTTTATATAGTAGCTCACACTATTTATTAGTAATGCCTGAATTGTTTTGTTTAAAATTATTGGCCCTTTGAACAAAACTGTGCGTACGAAAAAGCAGATAGTTTAACAGTACAACATCGGGTTTAGTTTTTTAACATTACTTTTCAACACTTGGTGCAGCATAGTGTTAGAACTGATCAAGTGATTATTAAAAAAAAAAAAAAAAAAACATTAGTCGGGTTTCAAAGATAATCTTTATGCGGGGTCATGAACCTATTCAATGTTAAAATATTAACTGTTTGTTTTTTGCAAGACTTTAAAGTAAAATTTATAGGAAAAAAGTGAAATCCGTAGGTGATTTTTTTTTAACGCAATTTTGTTTAATGCAGGTAAGATTTGGATGAAAATAAGTTTATGGCCCCAAAAATTTTATTGTTTTTCATAAACTGTGTCATTTTTGTGTTTTAGGTGATTCTTTGAAACACAATCCTACACTGCGCAATGTCGTGAGCCGGCTTTTTAAAATAAGGATATTGCCGCCAGTTTTTATATTTTTTACACTCAAAGGATTCTTGAATTATCTTTTAGATATTGTAAAATATTTTATTTAAAAAATTATTTGTTATGAACGCAATATTACAAAAGAAACTGTACAAAAAATTATTTTTTATTATTACATTTTAAGCCAGTTTAAATTTTTTGCATATTTTTTCACCGAACTGCGCGACATGCTGAAGTATTTCATTTTTATTATAGAAATATTATTAATTAAGAGAAAAAACTATTATTTAAAGAGTGCTTTTTTCTACATTAAAGGAAAAATTAAAAAAGATTAAGTTTTAGCCCTTTGAGGGGCAAAGTACTTGTGTTATAAAAATATTAAAATGATTGAATGACACCGGGATTTATGAACAAATTAATATGAAAGTAAGTAAAAGCTTTTCTTCGCGTACATTATACAAAGCAAAATTTCATTATTCATTTCTGGTGCTAATGTGGCATTTGGGAATTAAAATTAAGTGGTATATATAATATAACGGTGCGCTTCAAGGGGTTAAAGAGAATTTAAAACAGATAATTATAACACTATAAAACTTCACGGAATTTTTAAAGTTACATTTTATACACTAGTGTGCAAAATTTAAGCAACGAACACAAAATGTTAATTTCTAAACACGTGAGTACTCAAAAGAAATTTCTATAAACAGCAAGTGTAAAAAATAGGTGTTACCATAACCGCATAGCCAACCTGTAGGAAGTCACCATGATTTCACAAAGAGTCACAAGTGTCACAGTCACTACAATGAATTGAAATGTAATATCTTTCATTCGTCTCCTTCTAAATCCCACTTGATCACTCCACCTAGAAGTCACCATGACTACTGCTTTGTGACGAGTCACCAGATGACTTTACAGTGAAGTCACCTTGTGACACCCATGTGAACGTCATTTGGAGACTCCATTGTAAAATCTTCACGATGGCTGTTTTGTGACGAGTTTCCAAGTGATGGAAAATGAAATCATCTGATGACTTTTTACAAAGGAGCGCAAGGGTGACTTCACACACAGTAGGGTCTCGATCTCCTGAAAGTCACCATGTAACTTCATTGTGACCTTATTTGGAGACTCAGTGCAATGCTCACGATGACTTCAAAACTGAGTCTTCAAATGACAGTCACATGAGAATCACAAGGTGACCTCGTTGTAATATCACCTGGTGATTCATCACAAACAACAGTCACAATGACATCTCAGTGGAGTCACCATATGACGATCATTTTAGTGTAATAATGAGACGAACGAAAGATCCCAAATTTTGTTTCTCCGTAGTGACTGTGACACTTGTGGCCATGTGTGACATGAATGAGATGTCACATCAATTAGATATGTTGTAGATATAATATCTATTTGCTACACCTGATGTTTATATTATTTACTTTCGAGTACTCACATGTTTGAAAAATAGCATTTTATACTTGTTGCTTAAGTTTTGCACACCAGTGAATATAGCTTTTAAAAGGTAAAAAAAAAAAATGTAAAAAATTCTGTTCCAGTATAAGTGAAAGTAAAAAGTCGGACAAGAGGCGGAATTCTAAAAAAATCCCTGAACAAAATTTCTCATCCTTCTTTGATGAATGATGTACAGTCAGAGTAAAAAAAAAAAAAAAAAAAAAAAGTCATGCGAGCAGAGATTATTAAATACTTTTCAACATTTCCAGACTACTGTAACAGAACTTTTTAACAATGGAAAAATTAATGCCAAAGCACTTAATCCTTGTCCGAAAATTTACCTTCAGCAATACCCATCAGTAGATAGTAATATACTCGGATAATTTTTTACAACTCTGTATATTATCATAGATTTGTATGCATGCCACATTAAATTAAAATTTAATTCAGGAAAAAACGCATAACACAACTAAAAAAGTAATTTCAGAAATTACCATTTATAGACGGTAATGTATCCACTTCTTTGCGTAGGCCTGTATATATGAATTCATTTATATTGTACAAACATGTATTGGCATACTAAATATGGTTCATCTGGAAAATGCATAACTTTGGTGGGATTAAAAAAAAAACTACCTATAAGATAGGTTTTTGTAACTTTTTTAATATGTTTTTTTACAAGCTTAATCGGCTTAGGTACAGTCTTTAGCTTGGAAAACCACTATTTCTGAATATTAAATTTCGTCTTAATTAATTGCAGAAAAATATTACAATTTCTGCGATTAAATAAGGCGAAGATTTATTTTTGGAAGTAGTGGTATATAAAAGCAACGACCGTACGTTAATGATATTTCTCGTACTAAAAAATATTTTCCAAGCGGAATTTATTGCGATATAAAGTATTTAATCCAGATTATATTGCACTGGGTTTCCCGAAACTTTATTAAACTAATTGTTTTCAATTCCGATTTATTTATCTAAAAGGTGCACTTACTATTCATTGATAACACAAACTCATTCATACTTTCTTCCAACGACCTTGGAAGAAGCCAATTTTATTCCAAGTCTCCAAAACGAAAATTCATGACTCGACTGGCACATGTTCACATCTCAAATTCTCTTAGAAATGTTGAACACTTAGCTGAGGTACCAAAAAGTCTTAATGCACCGTAAGTTTCTAATTGCCCGAGAATTCGTTTGGCAAAAGGAGTTGCTCACAACGAAATGGTGAAAGAATTGCAGTGCAAGCAAAAGTGCCATGGATTCAAAAGAAATATGTACTTGACATACAAGAAATGTCTTGACGTTTCGGATCAACAGACGTTAATCTTGCATAAAGATGACAGTTTCAGACGATCGTAATTTGAGCAATCGTTCTAAAAAAGCCTTAGGTTGCGCTTCGGATTTTTTATTTCTTTATTTAAAGTCAGGGTGCGTTCAGTTCCACAATTTTATAATAGAATGTTTTGCCTTTTTTAATAGCAGAAAATATTACAAATTCGGCAATTAAGTAAAGCGATTACAAATTCTGCCATTTAAGAATTAGATAGAAAGTTTCTAATCTCAAATAGTGGTGCCATACTCCTTGAACATTCGAAGGAGTGTACGCACCAAGATCAATGAAAAGTTTAACTTTACACTTAAAGACATAAATTTCTGTCAATATGTGTCTACAAGAGCTACACTTATCGACAAAGAATATATCTCTACTGAAAAATACTGGTGAAATTATAGTAAATGTTGGATGTTAGTTCAATAACATTTATTTTAACAAAATTATCCAAAAACGAATTGCTTTATTTTTTTTTTTTTTTACGTTATGTTTTTTCTATCTTTTGTAAAAACTCAATCAAAACTCGACAGGTAAAAATATAAATTTCATTTAATATAATTCCGAAAAGCTACACTGAAAATTTTGGTGAAATTACAATAATTGTTGGATGTTAAATAAATAATGATTAATAATTTAAATAAAATGGTTCAAAAATGCATTGCGATAAATTCTTTTACGTTATTATTTTCTTTTTGTAAAAAAAAAGAAAGAAAGAAAGAAAAGAAGGGGTGTAACATAAATTTCTTTTAATATAAGGGTATCCTGAAATGACCTGAGCGTTTTTAAAGTTTGGTAACAATTAAATGGTGATAGATATTTAAGTTATTTTTGTAGAATAGTAATGAGTAGTCAGTAACTTCTGTTCGACATTTCTTTGTTTAAATATCACATATCACCGCTAGATGGCGCCTCTACTGTCTCAAACCCTATTAATGATCAAAATAACCTTGCAATTTCAGAACGCAAATCATTTTTTGGCGTTTCAACAGTGATACGCGTAATGAGTAGTCAGTAACTTCTTTTCTACATTTCTTTGTTTAAATATCACATATCACCGCTAGATGGAGCCTCTACTGTCTCAAACCCTATTAATGATCAAAATAACCTTGCAATTTCAGAACGCAAATCATTTTTTGGCGTTTCAACAGCTAAACAGAATGACGGTTTAAATCCGAGTGAACTTTGATCGATTTTTATATGCCAGCTTAAACGTTCTGAGTTACAACAGTTTGAGAGAGCTCGGTGCCACCTATCGGTGATATTTGGAAATAAAACAAGGAATCGTAGTAAAGAATTTTCCGAATTTATACATTATTTCTTGCAAGAATAACTTCAATAGTTGTCACCCTTTATATGTTATTGGATTTTAGCAATTTTAAGACAAACTTACAAAAGCTACGGCTATCGACTCGCTACTGAATTTTTCCGTAAAATTCTAGTAAATTTAGGAGGTTAAATCAAGAATGATTAATTATTTAAACAAAATGATTCATAAGTGGATTACTTTAATATGTTATAAATTATATATAAAAATCACTTCAAAACATCAAAGTACGCATTAATTGCTATAAGTGATAAACATAAATTTTAAAAAGGGCAAAATACTTTTATTTATTTACATTTCGACATGTTTCATTGCATCAGACGGAAATATTCTCAAGAAAATAAGATGATAAAAATATTTTCGCAAAAATTTAAATTGAAAAACAAGTAAACAAAAACAAAAATCGCGCGAACACAAGCATAATGAAATTAACTTCAATATTAAAAATGGAAATTAGTGAACGGGAATTATTTTATATTATTGTTTCATTATCCTGAATAGCATTCTTTCCAAATTTTAAACAGTTAGCCGGAGCAAGCTAGACAACGAAATAAATAAGATATATCACATCGCAAAACACAATGGCTATAAATAAAGAAAGCACAATAAATAAATTAATTAAGAGCTTGAAGAATAAAAAGAAAGGTAATTTCAAAGTACAAAATTCCAAGTTATCCTCTTTGCAATATTTTTCTGTTTTTTTTTCGAAAGATTGAAATATAAACTCAATATTTCCATTGTTGCAAAACTATCCGAAAAACATAATATGTAAGAAAATAGACCCAATGGAGCCAAATCAATTATCAGAGGTGTATGAAATACCTTTCACCAAAGAAGATGGAACAGCGCAATTTTATACAGGAATAACAAATAGAAAGCTTAAAACTAGGATCAAAGAACATATAGCAGACATCAAATATAACAAGAAAACAACAGTTCTGGCCCGACTATATAACAGAGAACCTTTACAAATAGATTTGAAAAATAGTAGAATAATTTATCCATCAAGATCTTATTTACCATCCATCATCAGAGAATCAATAGAGATCTTCTTAGGCAATGAAAATATTTGCAATGATTTCGCATCATTAGAGCTCCCAAAAATTAGGAAAGAAATGCTATTCAAGATAATGAAACAATAATATAAAATAATTCACGTTCACAAATTTCCGTTTTTAATACTGATGTTAATTTCATTATGCTTGTATTCGTGTGATTTTTGTTTTGTTTACCAGTTTTTTAATTTGAATTTTTGCGAAAATATTTTTATCATTTTATTTTCTTGAGAAGGTTGCCGTCTGATGCAACGAACCATGTCGAAATGTAAATAAATAAAAGTATCTTGCCGTATTAAAATTTATGTTTATCACTTATAGCAATTAATGAGTACTTTGATACTTTAATATGTTTACGTTATTTTTTCTTTCATTTTTAAAAACTTAAGCAGAAACACAGCTTGTCAGGTAAAGGTATAAATGTCTTTTAAAATATGCTTGCAAAATCTACGCCTATCGACAAGATAACATATTGCTATTGGAAATTTTGGAGAAACTATAGCAAATGTTTGTTAAATTAATATATATTAGGTAGCTTTCATTACAAAAAGCTACCTAATGCAGCCGTTCGGAGGAAAGCGATTTCAAAAAATTTTGGTATATTTTCATCGATCATGACCCCCAGACCCCGAAACCACCCTCCGTTCAAAAGTTGATATATATATATATATATATATATATACAATAAATTTGAAATCACAAATATATGAAGAAATTTATAAAGGTCTAAAGATGATTTAGAAATGAACATATGAAACCAGTATTTAAAATAATTTTAGATGGGAGGGACAACAAACAAACATTTAAATATTGTGAACTGAAAGATTAATGCTAAAGTAAATACATTTGGATTTCAAGTGAATGAGATAGAAATAATGGTACATAATCTACAAGATGAAAACAAATTGAAGACTAATGGAGATAATACATGAAAAATGCGCTATTGCAGCTATGAATACATGTATTAAGAGAAATAAAATGAACAAAGTGAAATTGAACAGCTAACACCAAGCTATAATAATTGCCACGCTAGAATTACCTATTACTTGATAAAGAGAGTACCATTAAAAATGCCAGAATAATGTTGTAAGACTAAACAAAAAATAACATACTTAATAAAATGCGCATTTGCTGCAATGCTATTAGAATGCTGAAACAAATAAATTTGAAATCACAAATATATGAAGAAATTGATAAAGTTCCAAAGATGATTTAGAAATAAACATATGAAACCAGTATGTAAAATAAATTTAGATGGGAGGGACAACAAACAAACATTTAAATTTTGTGAACTGAAAGATTAATGCTAAAGTAAATACATTTGGATTTCAAGTGAACGAGATAGCAATAATGGTACATAATCTACAAGATGAAAAACAAATTGAAGACTAATGGAGATATATATATATATCCATATGTATATATATCCATATATATATATATATATATATATATATCTCCATATATATATATATATATATATATATGGATATATATATATGTATATGGATATATATATATATATGTGTGTGTGTGTGTTCTTCTCCTCTAATTAACAATAATATTAAAAAACTAATTTATGATGCATTAAATCATGGTTTTCCAAAAAAATTCATATATTCATTAATATATAATTAGTACTTACATGATCTTTTAAAACAAATTAACACATGCGTAAACAAAATTACAGAAAAATTAAAAAAAAAATATCTATAAAAAATTAAAAATTGTAAAATAATATAAAAAAATTATTATAGGTTGGTTGGGTGGGTAGATGTTAGAGTACGGAGGAGGGTGGTGTTGTCTGGATAATACGCAATGGTTAATTATATATATATATATATATATATATATATATATATATATAAGGGGCTTTTGTATTATTACTATATTTTTGATACGTATTTTATATGGATGTTGATTTGATATTTTATATGTAATTGGAGAATTTCATTAATATTATAATTAGCTTAATTATTGATTAATCTTATTTACAATAATTTGTTATTAAATTTTAATTTACTAAGGACAATATCATATTAATTACTAATAGTATGCCATTTTTATAGTGATTAATATACATATAAGTATGTTTAATATAAATATAGTTATACTGTATGTATTAAAATTGGGTAATTATTTTTATTATTATTCCTCTATTCTTTTTAATATTTATCTATTTTCAATTTATTATCGGTTTAATGTTTTTGAATGTCCCACATTCATACTTTTTGGATTTTTATGGATGTATGAAAATAATCCACACTCTATATTTGTGCTTTTTAAGTAATGGGAATTTAAGTATCATTTAACCTTATATATACTTCCATATGTTTTTTATTTCCTGTTCATTTTATAATGATCTTATATATAATTGATTTAAATAATAATTTTTATATTATTTTTAATAATTATTTATATTAATTATTACTGAACTTATTTTGTTTTTTAGCATATAGCTATATGCTATATATTATCAATGTTCTATTATTATTTAAATTCTTAGTTTAGTTTAAATAAGTTAGCTAATAGAATATTTTGTATGCTTCTAAATTTTATTAACAATAGTTTTTTTTTATTTTTTTAAATACATTGTGTGGTTTATATTAGGTTTATAATTATCTCTATATAAGGATATGTTTGGTTTTGCTGTTAAAAAAATTATTTACATTCAAATGCTTACAAATATTTATCTTGTGACAGTTGAATAATAAAAGTAATACTAGATGGCAGCACCAAAATTTGTCTTTTGAAGTTAGCTCTAAATTTTAATTTTTCTAGCTTCATTTCAGTTATAATTTACTACACCAGGGGGTATTTTTAGCTAAATTTTGACGATATTGTTAAACAGTTATTAATTTATTTAATAGTGCGTTTTAAATAATGTAATTACAAGATATTTATTTTATATTATATTAAATGTATTTAACAAGGTATTTCAAAATTTATTTCAAAATGTATTAACTGCATCCTTTGGTATCAATTACTGTGATTTCTTAACTGTTTTATTCACCTTAATCTGTATGATATTCTGGTAGCCATGTGCGCGTGGATTTTTGTAAAATACTGAAATATTAATCGGTATGGTGTTTATTATTTATATTTTATATCCTATAAATATTTAAATAGGTTTTATTGATTCTTCCATTTCATATTATTTGTTTCTATTCTGTTTTCATTTTTAATCAATTCACTTGATTTTAATGGTTGTTTGGGCACAGGGGAAAATAATTTTTAGCTTTAGCTTATTTTTCTCACAGAAAACAACCATTTTGCTTATATCATTGAATTCTGTGCCCTAGACAACGTAATTCAATGTATAAGCTTTTCCATTTTTTGTCGGTGTCCACTTTTTTCTTTTTCTTCCATAAAAATTCTTATAATAAATTAATTTTTTTTATATACTTACAGCTTTAATTCATAATATTTGATGGTGGTAGGTTATGTTTAATTTATGGTTATATATATATATATATCCATATATATCTATATATATATTATGAATTAAAGCTGTAAGTATAAAAAAAAAAGTGCCAAATAATTTATTATAAGATTTATTTCGGAAGAAAAAAGAAGAAAGTAGACACCGACAAATAATGGAAAAGCTTATATATTGAATTACGTTTTCAAGGGCACAAAATTCAATGATATAAGCAATATGGTTGTTTTCTGTGAGAAGAATAAGCTAAAGCTAAAAATTATCCATCTCTGTGCCGGAACAACCATTATAATCAAGTGAATAAATTAAAAATGAAAACAGAATAGAAACAAATAATATGAAATGGAAAAATCAATAAAACCTGTTTAAATATTTATAGGATATAAAAAAGAAATAATACACAACATACCGATTAATATTTCAGTATTTTTCAATATATCCACTCGCACATGGCTACCAAAATATCGTAAAGATTAAGGTGAATAAAACAGTTAAGAAATCACAGTAATAGATACCAAAGGATGCAGTTTATACATTTTGAAATACCATGATAAAAACAATTAATACAATATAAAATAAAATAAATAGAAAGTAATTACATTATTTAAAATAACTAAAATGCACTACTAAATTAATTAATTACTATTTAACATTATCGTCAAAATTTAGCTAAACCAAAAAAACACCTGGTGTAGGAAATTATAACTGAATAGGAGCTACAAAAGACAAAATTTATAACTTAACGTCAAAAGACAAATTTTGGTGCTGCCATCTAGTAGTATTTTTATTATTCAAATGTCACAAGATAAACAATTGAAAGCCTTTGAATGTAAAAAAATTTTTTTCTTAACAGCAAAACCAAACAAATCCTTATATATAGATAATTATAAACCTAATATAAACCACACTATATATATTTTTTAAAAACTATTGTTAATAAAATATTAAAAAAGCATTCAAAATATTCTATTATCTTACTCATTTAAACTACACTAAGAATTTGAATAATTCTATAACAATGATAATATATAGCATATAGCTATATGCTATAAAATAAAATAAATTCAATAATAATTAATAAAAATATATATTAAAAATAATATAAAAATCGTTAATAATAACCATTATATATAAGATAATTATAAAATGAACAGGAAATAAAAAACATATGTAAGTATATAGAAGATTATCAGATACTTAAATTCCCATTACCTAAAAATCTCAAATATAGTGCGTGGATTATTTTCATACAACCATAAAAATCCTAAAAGTATGAATGTGGTACATTCAACCACATTAAACCGATAATAAATTTTATAACACAAAGTGAAAATAAATCAATATTAAAAAGAATAGAGGAATAATAATAAAAATAATTACCCAATTTTAATACATACAGTATAACTTTATTTATATGTATATTAATCACTATAAAAAATGGCATACTATTAGTAATTAATATGATATTGTCCTTAGTAAATAAAAATTTAATAACAAATGATTGTAAATAAGATAAAACTTTAATTAAGCTAAATATAATGTTAATGAAAGACACCAATTACATATAAAATATCAAATCAACATCCTAATAAAATACTTATAAAAAATACAGTAATAATATAAAAGCCCCCCTTTTTTTAATTAACCATTGCGTATTATCCAGACAACACCACCCTCCTCCGTACTCTAACATCTACCCACCCATCCAACCTATAATAATTTTTTTTATATTATTTTACAATTTTTAATTTTTTATAGATATATTTTTTATTTTATATATTTTTTTGTAATTTTGTTTACGCATTTGTTAATTTGTTTTAAAAGATCATGTAAGTAAAGTACTAATTGTATATTAATGAAGATATGAATTTTTTTGGAAAACCATGATTTAATGCTTCATAAATTAGTTTTTTAATATTATTGTTAATTAGAGGAGAAGAACATAAACATTTTATTCTATATAAATGATTAAGTATTATATTTCGAAATACAGAATGATGTAGACAAGATTTAAAATTTGTAAATGTATTAACTTTGAATTTAAATTCTTTACGTTTGTCATATAAATCTGTGGTTGTTTTGTTGACTTTTATTGTAATTTTAAGATCTAAGAAGTTAATTGTATTGTTAGATAAATGGTTTTCCGTTAATTCCAAATTAGTAGGATAATCTATTGGAAATTGAGTAATTGCAGATTGATCAGTATCAATTAAAATTATGTCATCAATATAACGATATAAATGTAGATTATTATTAGTAAAAGTACGTTCATAATGATATAAGTATAAGTCTGATAGTAAACTGGATGTACAACCGCCTTGTGGTATACCGACATGCTGTAAATATAAAGTGTTATCTTGCAATATAAAATTATTATAGATAATGAAGTTTGTTAAAGATTTAAAATATGCAATATCTATATTAGATGGTAATTCCAGCTTTTTATAATACTTTTTAAATAATGCATTTATAATTTTATGTAAATCTAATAGGTCTATATTATTAAAAAGATCTTTGAAGTCATATGTCGTTATATTATATACACAATGAAGATTTTTTAAAACATTGACAAGTTGATAGCTATTAGGTAGCTTTCATTACAAAAAGCTACCTATTGCAGCCGTTCGGAGGAAAGCGATTTCAAAATATTTTGGTATATTTTCATCGATCATGACCCCCAGACCCCGAAACCACCCTCCGTTCAAAAGTTGATATATATATATATATATATATATATATATATATATATCTGACCTTTGTCATACTGTAACTCTTGAATTTATAAACCGATTTGGATGTAATTCGGTATGTACATAGTACATACCAATGTCTCGACCGAGTTCGTTGGCCAGCTTCATCCGCCATTTTGTTTCAAAATGGCGGCCATGAAAATTTTTTTTTAAATTTTAAATTTGAAATGTGGTACCAAAGAATTGAAAATGGAAAAATATTTTTTTCTTATGTATTTGACCTTTATACAAAGATTCCGGAGCAGTTTTTGTTTCGTCTATATCTTAAAAAATGGCTGAGTTATAGCATTTTGAATTTCTAGCGTGGCTGACATTTTGGAACGTCCTGAATTTTGTCACGCGATAAAAGGCGTATTTATGAACCGATTTGGATGTAACTTCGTTTGTACATAGTACATACCAATGTCTCGACCGAGTTCGTTGGCCAACTTCATCCGCCATCTTGTTTAAAAATGGCAGCTATTTAAATTTTTAAGAAAAATTTAAATTTAAAATGTGGTACCAAAAAATTGAAAATTGAAAAAATATTTTTTCTTATGTATTTGTCCTTGATACAATGATTCGGGAGCAGTTTTTGTTTCGTCTATATCTTAAAAAATGGCTGAATTATAGCATTTTGAATTTCTAGCGTGGTTCACATTTTGAAACGTCCTGATATTTGTCACGTGATAACAGGCGTATTTATGAACCGATTCGGATGTACATTTGTGTGTACATAGTACATACAAATATCTCGACCGAGTTCGTTGGCCAGCTTCATCCGCCATCTTATTTTAAAATGGCGGCCATTTAAAAAAAATTTAAAATTTAAAATGAGATACCAAAAAATTGGAAAATGAAAAAGATTTTTTTGTATGTGTTTGACCTTAATACAAAGATTCCAGAACAGTGTTTGTTTCGTCTATATCTAAAAAAATGGCTGAGTTATAGCATTTTGAATTTCTATTGTGGCTGACATTTTAAAACGACCTGATTTTTGTCACGCGATAACAAGCGTATTTATGAACCGATTTGGATGTTACTTGGTCTGTACATAGTACATACCAATGTCTCGACCGAGTTCGTTGGCCAGCTTCATTCGCCATCTTGTTTGAAAAGGGTTGCGATTTAAAAAAATTAAATTTAAAATTTAAAATGAGGTATTAAAAAATTGGAAAATGAAAAAGATTTTTTATGTGTTTGGCCTTGATACCAGGATTCCGGAGCAGATTTTGTTTCTGAAAATTTGTTCTTTTGTTTATATCTTAAAAAATGGTTGAATTATAGCACTTTGAATTTCTAGTATGGCTAACATTTTGAAACGATCTTGTATTTGTCACGCGATAACACACGTATTCGCCCATTTCCATGTAAGAAGGCATGTGGATAGTATACATCAACATCTCAGCCAAATATAAGTTACTTTAAATAAAAGCAGCTTGGATAAAGCTGACTAATTTCGCGAAATTCTCATTCATAATGATTTAGTATTGATAAAAATTATTATTGAATCTCCTATATTCGGTTTCCACTAAATTGAGCTTCGTGTGTTTGAATAATATAAGTTGGCTTTTTTAAAATAAGGAGTTTGAAAGCTACCTCTTCCTTCCGGCACTGGCCGGAAGGACTTTTTTTTATACAATGTGTATTATCATTGTTTATAGTAAGTACATATAATTGATTAAGAATTTTTAAGAGAAGTTTATTGGCTTTATTATTATATGTATTGCAACCAATAGTTACAGTCCTAAATTTAATTGGAGTTTTATGAAATTTGGGAATAAGAACTAAATATGGATAATTAAATTTAGTAGATAAAATATTTAATAGTTTATAATAACTTCGAATTTTACGATTATTTACAATTACATTTTCATTAGTTTTTTTAAATGACTTATTAGAAGATATAAAATTTGTAAGAAGTTGGTGATAATAAGATTTACATATAATGGCATAATTATTAGGAGATTTGTCTACATATGTAATAACGTAGTTTTTTTTGTAATTTAGTAATTTGTTGGAAAAAATGCTTTGTATTAATAGAAACCAAATCAGCAATATTATTTTTTTAAAGCCATAGTTAATTTTTCAATTACTAATATTTTCCATTGATTAAAATATTCAATAGGCTTATTATAAGAGATTGAAATTTTATAAATAAAAATATCAATATCATATGTAAACTGTTTGATAATAGATTTAACATTAAATTTAGATGGAAGTCTATATTTAGTACCATAACCCATTAGTTGTTTCAATTTAAAATCATTAACAATATCAAGGTTTCCAGTGATTATATGTCCATGATCATTGTTTATGTATTTTTTTAGATTGGGGGTCATTGCATTTAAACGGAAAATTACTTACAGCAGATGTATTTTTTGAAAATGTATTGTAGTTAAAAATCTTTCTACCAATTGTATTCGGATATTTAAAGGTTTTTGATATATGAAGATTATTAATGGGAAAAAAACAATTTTTATCATTAATTATAGAATTGATATTAATTTTATTAAATATGTGATGTGAAAAAGTAATTATCATTTGAGTATTCATGTTTTGAATTTTTTTTTTTTTTTTTTTGTAGATTAATATTTAAAAGATTAACCCTAGTCATAATGAGGTCAAAATAAATATCAGAGAAATGTTTAGAGAAAGATTTACTTAGAAATACATTTAAATGTTTATATATATATATATATATATATCCATATATATCTATATATATCTATATATATATATATATATACCCTCATAGCATGCATCATCACGGTGACGTCGTTGTGACGTCACTGTAAGTCACTGTGGTCACGTCACATCTGTGACCAAAATGCCACCACTCAGTGATGTCACATTGTGACTGAGATGTGAACTTCTTAGAAAACTTTAAAAAATTACGAAAATTCTTCAAAACATGTTATTTACTGTAAAATTATATTTTTCTGGCAATTAAAAAAAAAATTGTGACGTCACTGTTATGTCACTGCTATGTAACGTACGTCACGTCACATATGTAACAAAAAAACCACCATATTGTAAGTCGCAGTGTGACAAAAATATGAACTTCAAAAATCTTTGAAAATGAAGAGAAATATTTTAAACAGTCACGAGTTACAGCGGCATAAGGAATTAAAATATATTAATGGATAGCATATGGTAAATTCTGTCACTAAAGGGGAGAGGGGGGGGGGCATAATAAATAAAGTACACGATACAAGCATTAATAAACTAAATTTTCAGGCTATATTTTATCAATTTGATATCTAAGACAGTGAATGTATACTTTTTCATGATTTCAATTTTATCTAGCATTTGGATAATATATTTAGAATTAGGAATATTAAATTTATACACTTTACATATTTAGTTTGCTGTGAGGAAATTTCTTTCTTTCTTTCTTTTTTTACCGACCAGGATTATTCGAAACACTTCTGTGGTTTCAAACTAAAAATTTTCTATTACAGTTAAATCTGCACCCTTTAATGAGCACGTAGAAAGAGTCCTCAGAGTTTAGTCATCTATGCATTTCTTGCTTTAGAATATTTTTATAATTTGTATACAGGTCATAAATTCTACTTCCTTCAGACTTTTTAAATAAAATTAGCATTTTCCGAAAATAAAAGAAATATACAAAATTTGTGCAAAACAAACTTTACTTTAAAAAAAGATAAAAAAAAGGGGGGGGTCGTTATTACCATTAAATTTATTTTTACACCTTTTAAAAATTTAAACAATGTTTTATCTAATAAACTCTAATTATGAATATTATTATTATAATTATTTAGAAAAAAGGAACTTTACAATACATTTTAACTTGAATTATTTGGTACGGATAAAAAGAAAAGGTTAAATACATTGGAAATTTCTTCAAATACAAAATTTTAATTAGCGATACTTTCAGAAAATTACTGCGCATTCAAGTTCCATATGTCTTGCATACAAAAACTAATAATCTGTAACAGACCATCTGCTTGAAAATCGTCTGCCCACAAAAAAAAATAAATAAATAAATAAATAAATATGAGAAGACGCGGGAAATTGTTCACTGTTTTAAGAACATCACAACGTCTACAACACTTTAAGATAAGGAAATGACCATTTTAGGATACACGAATATTAATGGAACGTAATGAAATGTAAGTCTTATTTAATTTAAATATTTTATTCCAGATTTGTATATTATGAGTTAAATAGTTTTATGTTATATTTGTAAGAGACTGATCTTTAACTGTCAGAAGCGATATTTTCCAATTCCATAACTGTAAAGAAAAATATCTTAATTTGCCATCGCTTGAAAAAAAAAAAAAATCTGCGCAAAAACTGATTCATGCCTACATTCATACTACAATTAATATAAACATTAATTTACTCTTACTTGAGATTGAAAATGTATGGAACGACAATGATTTGGAATTATTTTATCGGCTTCTTACTATTTTTTTTATTACTAACACTTATAGTTAATATTATTTTGGGGTTAAATATGATGTTGGATTATCATGAGATTACGAAACTGTTTCAGATTAGAAATTAACATTATACTGGGAAAATGTGTTTTTACATATTACAGTAGTGAAAAATTTGAAAGAATTTTCTTTTAGTGCTAATAATATTTTAAATTATCTTTTAAAATCCTAAATCTTCAAACCAATGTTTTCAGATTTAACATTTACCAAAATTATAAAACAATAGGAATTCCTTATACCATATGGAAATATTTTTGAGATATTGTTAAATCTAATAATGCATTTAATTTATCTATTGTAGTTTGTTGTTGTTTAATAGTACAATTATAAATACTAATTATTATTTTTAATATTTTTCAAATTGGTATATTTATTTTTTTTAATTTTATGTAAGCATTTTTTCTGTTTGTGATTTTAATCAAACCTTTAATTATAGACATTCTGAATCGGTTATTAAATTTTCTTCTATTGTAAATTCCTTTTCTACGTTTATGATGCGCGTAATTATTGGCACTAAAAAGTAAAATATGATATTTAAGCATTGAAATAAAGTGTTTTTCATGCCTGACAGGAAGTTATAGATTAAACTGCTTTAGTATCTATTTTTTAAAAGTTCATATAATACAGGATACATAATATAGGACACAAGTTGAAAAGTGCTTATGACTTCGGTTTGTCTCTCCGTCTGTCCGTCTAGCAGACTGTCCGCACTCTAACTCTCGAAAATATACTCGGATTGACCTGAAATTTTTGGATGTTATTGACGTTTACCATAGCACGGTACCTATTTGTAATGAAGTTTGTAGCATGCTTTGTTCATTTACAGGGACAGCCAAATTTTTCCGTTACATTACGGCTTATGAGAAAAAATCGTTTCAAATGATTTTTAATGATTTTACCCACGCTTTCAAACAGAATAAAATTTATATGCATTTATGAAGTGCTCTAAAATATGCATTCTGTTGACTATGCGATGCAAAGAATAGTTATTGTTCATTTACAGGGCTAAAAAAGGAATTCAAATACATAATGATATAGGGGTGGAGGGAATTGTTTGCGGCATACTTTAATTATGTTAATCTATTTCATATATAATGAAATTGATATATGTCGCTGAGGTTTACATACTATAAATTATTTCATGTATAATACGAATAATACATATATAGCATTTACAGGGACACACAAAATATTTCAGATACTATATTGTATCCGAAGTACTGTTCATTAGTGATGATTGCTGGAAATGTATTTTTAATTATGATATGCGCTTTTATGATTAACTATATTTATGCATAGTATATGGTGTATATAAATGCTATAATTCCTATACAAGTCTACACAAAAGTATCCGTAAGGATTACTGGGTATGGGCGCAAATTGCTTAAAGGTGGTTTTTAAATGAGTTATGCTTTTTTTTGCTGAACTGCATTTAATTTACCAAGAAATGTTTGTAGAATATAGATAAAATGATGTGCAGGGTCACGTAAAGAATTGGATACATGGCCGTCTATATATTATAATTTCTGGAAATGTGACCAGCAGATTTAAGAGTGTCTGAGTTTGAATTAAATTTTAACTAAATAATGGCGTGTAATAAAGATTCTAGGTAAACTACAGGGTTGTACAAAAGTATTCAAGTATGTTTCCATACATTAGTATAAATTGCTGAAAAAGAATTTCAACCTGTTAGGCGTTTTCTTGCTAAACTAAATTTTCCCATTATATAGTATATATACACTTAAAAAAAATGGGTACTCAAAATTGAGTAAAAAGTATTCAATTTTAAATGCGTCACATACTCAAAATAGCTCCGATCCAAATGTACTCAAAGTTGTGAAACACATGTACTCATTTTTTATTCCATGGTTGTGATCAAATATGAATCGTTATGTACTGCCCCCACCCCACCCCCCCCCCCAAAAAAAAAACAAAAAAAAAAACCTAAAATTTAAAGTAAAAATGTACTGACATTTATTTCCCGTTCAAAGTTCTTAACAAGAAATGTTTAATTGATTATTTATTAAGAAAAATAGCAAAATTCTTAACAAGATACTCAAATCGAATATTTTTATGACAAGAGCATTATTTCCAAGCACTTTTAAATTATTTTTTAAATGCTGTGCATAATTTAATATTTACATTAATAGACATCATTTATGCCGCCATAAATGAAATGAACCATTACAGGGTACAAAACTATTCGTTTGTTTGGGTTTGATAACATGTGATGTTTCAAAATAGAGAAAGCATAGTTTCATTTTTGATCCAAAAATATTCAATTAGTATGAGTACGTCGGTTTACTCATTTTTGAGTACTTCATTTTTTTCAGTGTATCAACCTACAGATCAAATACAGGGCTGTTCAAAAGAATGGGAAAACATATTTGGCTATGGACGGTAACTTCTGAAATCAGTTTTTCAAATGTTTTATGCGTTTTCTAAAATGTTTACTTAGTTATCTTATTTACGTCATTTCCCTAAATTACGATATCTTGTTAAAGCATTCAGAAAGTGTTGGAATGTATTTTATAATCTATGCTTAACGCATGATTTTTCTTACTCGTTTATTTTTCATTTCCCAGATCAGTCTTTTCCTATAAAACATACCAAATCTATTTAGCTCATATTCACAAAATACAATATACACGGGAATAAAAAATTTAAATAAATATCGCTTATCATGCCGCTCTATAAATAATAGTTGTATTAATATCCGTTAGTCTCCATGTTCGTATTTAATAAAGCAATGACAAATCACAACAAATTAAAAACCTTACACATTCTAAATATCAAGCTTGAACTCAATATCAAGCATAGAACTTAATAAAAAAATATGTCAGTTGATAAGCATTGATTTTTAAGTGGAAAAATTTAAAATGTTTTAGAAGAATATGACTCAAAAATAGCGATATTTTGCTAAAAAGTACGGTAAAAAGATTAGATTTTATATTTACAGCAAAAGTTTATTTCAAAATTCTTCGCTGTATTAATACTTAGAAATTTTTCCAGAGAGAATCATTCGCCTTATATACAATATTTCAAATGAAAATCAAATATCAAATTAATTGCTTAAAAGGCGCAAAGGCCAACATAGTGAAAAAGATTCCATGCCGGGACTCGAACTCGGGCCATCAGTATAGCACACTGACATTCTACCGACTAAACCACATGGAACGACGCCCAGCCTGTAAAATTTCTCACTATTACATGTTGGCAAGGCTACAAACGCAGCACAAGATGGAATATTTATCGTGAGCCACCGAAATGGGGTAAACACGAAACTTAAATAAATCCAGCATCGATTGAAACTATATTAATAATTGGAAATTTTTCCAGGGAGGAATATTCGCCTTCCATACAACATTTCAAATTAAAATTGCCTTTTAAGCAATTAATTTGAAATTTGATTTTCATTTGAAATATTGTATGCAAGGCGAATGGTTCTCTCTGGAAAAAATTCAAAGTATTAATATAATTTCAATCGATGCTGGATTTAATTAAGTTTCGTGTTTGCATCATGTTGGTGGCTCACGCTAAATATTCCATCTTGTGCTGCGTTTGTAGCCTTGCCAACATGTAATAGTGAGAAATTTTCCAGCCTGGGTATCGTTCCATGTGATTTAGTCGGTAGAATGTCAGTGCGCTGTACTGATGGCCCGGGTTCGAGTCCCAGCATGGAATCTTTTTCACTATTTGCGTCTTTTAAGCAATTAATTTGAAATTTGATTTTCATTTGAAATCACAGTGTTTATGACAAGTTCGTCACAAATGACACATATTTCACAAATAGGTCACAGTGTGACTTCAAAGCATTGTCGCTTTCGTCACAGGTTCGTCACAAAGTTAATGCCAAAATAGTCACAAATGACACACTTTTCACAAATTTGTCACACCGTGACTTCACAGAGTGGTCAAAATGTGACGTCACAAACGACCTCTAAAACGGCCATAACGACCTCGCATTCTAGTCACTATGACGTCACATCAACGTCACGTGACGTCACATCGACGGTCACAAAATCACAGTGTGACTTCACAATGACGTCGCCGTGACGTCACCATGCCTTACGGGTATATATATCCATATCTATCTATCTATCTATCTATCTATATATATATATATATATATATCCATATATATCTATCTATCTATATATATATAATATATATATATCCATATATATATATATCCACATATATATATATATACATATATATATATATATATATATATATATCCATATATCTATATATCCATATATATAACCATTAATTAAACATAACCTACCACCATCAAATATTATGAATTAAAGCTGCAAGTATAAAAAAAAAATAATAATAATAATTTATTATAAGAATTATTATGAAAGAAAAAGAGAAAAGTGGACATCGACAAAAAATGGAAAAGCTTATATATTGAAGTACGTTGTCAAGGGCACAGAATTCATATATATATATATATATATGGATATATATATATATATATATATATATATATATATATATATATATATATATATATACATATATATATATATATATCCATATATATATATATATATATATATATCGCTATATATATATACTAGCTAACTTGCCCGGCGTTGCCCGGGTACGTAAAAAAAAAAAAAAAAAAAAAAAAACAGCACGAATTGCGAAAAACCTCTGAAAATCACAATAAGATATCGCGAAAAAATTTTAAATCGCTGCGCAAATTTCGAAAGGAGAAAATATATATATATATATATATTGTGTTCGAAAATTGAAAGTTGATTCAACTTATATCAACGTCTTTCACTAATGTGGAAAAATGGTAGAAAATCGCTAAACTACACTAAAAATCGCTTACAAAATACCCGAAAAATTCGAAAATTGTTATACGAAATCCGAATAAACTTTAATAAAATGAAGGTAGAAATTACTTTAGTATTATAAGTCAAAAATGGAATCTCAAAAAATTGCAGCAGATCGCGAAGAAACGTAAATATCGAATTAAAAATCACCTGATGACGTAACAAACACGTGTAAAGTGTTTAATGTCAAGTAAATTTAACATTTACGATCACCCATTATTGGCCTTTAATCTTGTAGTTTGGCGATATGTTTTTTGGTCTATGGGATAATCAGGTAGAACCACAAATTATTTCTGTTCGTATTTAAAAGTAGATAAATAGCTCATCGTTATATCAATAAATAAAATAAATATTGAAAAAAAGGCTTATATGTACATGAAAAGTAAATAGTTTGCCAGTAAATATACGTAAAATTCACTTCACTCACCAAGGCCATTTTCTCTAACTCACCAAAGGCCATATATTAAAAATACACCAAATACTCTTCAATCTGTTGCCTGATACTAAGTAATCACAATAATGTAAATAACTATTAGGCATAGATACGTACCGGGTTTGGCGCGAATTTTTTTCACGCCAATTTGGTGAAAACATCGTTTTCGAATACCAGTTACACATTATGTAATATATGTATTATTTGTAATATATTTAAATTATTTTCTATTGTTTTAAAAGGAAATAGAAATAAATAATAAAAAGTTTAATTAATATTAACAGTTTATATAACTGTAAAAAAGAAAATAAAAGTAAATAAACAATTTATTAATAAATAAACAACAATAGCCGAGTTACCATGCCAGGCAAAATAACGCCATTTTGGAGCCCATTATGTACCATGGAACGTATATGACATCTGTGCGAACAAAACTTTCAATAATATAGTAAATATGTCATTTAATGGTGGCTTGATTATCGAAGATTATAAAATATGTGTGTATATGGCACATTTTTACACTAAAATTTAAATGCTTGACTACACAGTTATAATTTTAAATCCTTTTTATATAATTTACATTTGAATATAAAGATTTACTCCAAAATGTTCTCCTATACTTAAAAAAAATTATTGCGACCTTCGCCTGGCTTATTTCATGCTTCTGCCTTCGTGGCTTAAAATTGCACTGTTTGGCGACCAAGGTAATAATTAAATAGCATGTAACTCACAAATAAAGCCTTTCTCCTGTAAGACATACGATGGGAAAATTACATAAAAATGACAATTAAATTGAATTTAAAAAAAAAAAGAAGACTAAAAGACTGTTACTTAAATTTTATTTCTTCAAGTTTTTTCAGACACATTTTTATTAACCTGGCGAAGCGAAAAATCGCCAAATAATGTATCCATTGCTTCTTTCATACTAATTTATTTTTTAAGTTTTATAAACATTCCTTTCATATTTAAATTAAATATTTTCATTTTATAAATTTTATCTCGCATTAAAAATGTTTTTGATTCTTTTTTTTTAATTAAACAAATAACAGTTATTTTCTTTTAATTTGCGAGTTGTTTACATTGTTTTATAACTGATATAGCCATTTCAATTCATTTATCAACTGTGATTTTCGGCAAAATGACCACTGGCAACCCTTTGGTTGAAAATATCAATAAAATACAATAATCTAAGCATTGTATTATGTTACTTTTATTCACAATTTAATTTACTTGGATTCCCTTAAATATAATTAACATAATCCCTTAAGTTAATATTAGTTTTTGTTGCATTAAAATATTTCAATTTGTTGATTTTCTGTAAGCAAGTAATCCATATTGGTGGTTTACAATGGAAGTCTATGGGAATTTGGCGAAATATTAGAGATATCGCCAAGTTGGCGTCACTTTTGGCGACACATTTTGAGCGCCAAATTTGGCGATATACCGCCAAGTTGGCGACAAACTTAGCTGCATTTGGCGACAGAACTATGTCCCTCTACGGCAACCTCCTTATAGGTATGGAAATGTATTAAATGTTGTTCAATAATTGCATAAAAAATTCGCTAAAAATTCAAAAATCGCTGCGCGAATTCCGAATAAATTTTTTTGAAAAGAGAACAAAATTTACTATATTGCGTTAAAAGAAAGGAACCATATTCTTCTCACTTATATGGAAAAATCGCCTCGAAACATAAAAAAGCGCTAAAAATTGCATAAAAAATTAAATTAAAACAAATCTAATCAAAAAATCGAAAATCGGGCTTCGAGGTGCAAAACGTCATATATAGACGTACCTTTTCCCCAAATTTTGTAGCTCTACGTGCAGTGGTCTCTTCAGAACGCCGTCGACACACTCACACACTCACACACAAACTTCTTTCTTTATTATTATAGATATCTATATATCCATATATATATCTATATATCTATATCCATATATATATATATATCCATATATCCATATATATATATATATATCCATATATCTATGTCCATATATATATATATATATATATATATATATATATCCATATATATATATATATATATATATATATATATATATATATCCAATTAAATTTAGGACTGTAACTATTGGTTGCAATACATATAATAATAAATCCAATAAACTTCTCTTAAAAATTCTTAATCAATTATATGTACTTACTATAAACAATGATAATACACATTGTATAAAAATAGCTATCAACTTGTCAATGTTTTAAAAAATCTTCATTGTGTATATAATATAACGACATATGACTTCAAAGATCTTTTTAATAATATAAACCTATTAGATTTACATAAAATTATAAATGCATTATTTAAAAAGTATTATAAAAAACTGGAATTACCATCTAATATAGATATTGCATATTTTAAATCTTTAACAAACTTCATTACCTATAATAATTATATATTGCAAGATAATACTTTATATTTACAGCATGTCGGTATACCACAAGGTGGTTGTAAATCCAGTTTACTATCAGACTTATACTTATATCATTATGAACGTACTTTTACAAATAATAATCTACATTTATATCGTTATATTGATGACATAATTTTAATTGAAACTGATCAATCTGTAATTACTCAATTTCCAGTAGATTATCCCACTAATTTGGAATTAACGGAAAACCTTTTATCTAACAATACAATTAACTTCTTAGATCTTAAAATTACAATAAAAGACAACAAAACAATCACAGATTTATATGACAAACGTAAAGAATTTAAATTCAAAGTTAATACATTTACAAATTTTAAATCTTGTCTACATCATTCTGTATTTCGAAATATAATACTTAATCATTTATATAGAATAAAATGTTTATGTTCTTCTCTTCTAATTAACAATAATATTAAAAAACTAATTTATGAAGCATTAAATCATGGTTTTCCAAAAAAATTCATATATTCATTAATATACAATTAGTACTTTACTTACATGATCTTTTAAAACAAATTAACACATGCGTAAACAAAATTACAAAAAAAATATATAAAATAAAAAAATATATCTATAAAAAATTAAAAATTGTAAAATAATATAAAAAAATTATTATAGGTTGGATGGGTGGGTAGATGTTAGAGTACGGAGGAGGGTGGTGTTGTCTGGATAATACGCAATGGTTAATTAAAAAAAGGGGGGGCTTTTATATTATTACTATATTTTTTATAAGTATTTTATAAGGATGTTGATTTGATATTTTATATGTAATTGGTGACTTTCATTAACATTATATTTAGCTTAATTAAAGTTTTATCTTATTTACAATCATTTTTTATTAAATTTTAATTTACTAAGGACAGTATCATATTAATTACTAATAGTATGCCATTTTTATAGTGATTAATATACGTATAAATAAAGTTATACTGTATGTATTAAAATTGGGTATTTATTTTTATTATTATTCCTCTATTCTTTTTAATATTGATCTATTTTCACTTTGTGTTATAAAATTTATTATCGGTTTAATGTGTTTGAATGTCCCACATTCATACTTTTATTATTTTTATGGTGGTATGAAAATAATCCACGCACTATATTTGAGATTTTTAGGTAATGGGAATTTAAGTATCTGATAATCTTCTATATACTTACATATGTTTTTTATTTCCTGTTCATTTTATAATTATCTTATATATAATAGTTATTATTAACGATTTTTATATTATTTTTAATATATATTTATATTAATTATTATTGAATTTATTTTATTTTATAGCATATAGCTATATGCTATATATTATCAATGTTATAGAATTATTTAAATTCTTAGTGTAGTTTAAATGAGTAAGATAATAGAATATTTTGAATGCTTTTTTTTAATTTTATTAACAATAGTTTTTTAAAAAATATATAGTGTGGTTTATAATAGGTTTATAATTATCTATATATAAGGATTTGTTTGGTTTTGCTGTTAATAAATTTTTTTACATTCTAAGGCTTTCAATTGTTCATCTTGTGACATTTGAATAATAAAAATACTACTAGATGGCAGCACCAAAATTTGTCTTTTGACGATAAGTTATAAATTTTGTCTTTTGCAGCTCCTTTTCAGTTATAATTTCCTACACCAGGTGGGATTTTTTAGCTAAATTTTGACGATATTGTTAAATAGTATTTAATTAATTTAATAGTGCATTTTAGTTATTTTAAATAATGTAATTACTTTCTATTTATTTTATTTTATTTTATATTAATTCCATTTATCATGGTATTTCAAAATGTATTAACTGCATCCTTTGGTATCAATTACTGTGATTTCTTAACAGTTTTAATCACCTTAATCTTTACGATATTTTGGTAGCCATGTGCGAGTGGATATATTGAAAAATACTGAAATATTAATCGGTATGTTGTGTATTATTTCTATTTTATATCCTATAAATATTTAAACAGGTTTTATTGATTTTTCCATTTCATATTATTTGTTTCTATTCTGTTTCCATTTTTAATCTATTCACTTGATTATAATGGTTGTTCGGGCACAGAGAAAAATAATTTTTAGCTTTAGCTTATTTTTCTCACAGAAAACAACCATATTGCTTATATCATTGAATTCTGTGCCCTTGAAAACGTAATTCAATATATAAGCTTTTCCATTATTTGTCGATGTCCACTTTCTTATTTTTTCTTCCATAATAATTCTTATAATAAATTATTTGGCACTTTTTTTATACTTACAGCTTTATTTCATAATATTACGGTTTTTGATGGTGGTAGGTTATGTTTAATGAATGGTTATATATATATATATATATATATATACAGGGTGATTCATAAATATCGAAACAATAGGCTATTTCCTTAAATATTTCCCCTAGACCCATACTTCCAATTGCAAAGTTTCTTAAAAAAAAGGTGCAAAATTTAATGACATAAGTTGCAACTCCATGGGGTGTCTATTTGAAAAAATACGAAAATTAAATTTTTATACGGCCCCCGTAGTGTAAAAATTCCAATCAGGAAAACTTTCCTTATCCATTCCTGAATTAAACACAAAAAATTGCATCTTCATATCTGAAAAACTTGCAGAGTTATTGCCGTTTAAATAATTCATCAGGTTTTAAGGGATTAGACACACATTGAAAGGCGTGCAATCCAAGAAACAATGTTACTTTAAAAGTTCTAGGAAACATGTAAAAAATATATTTGTTGAGTTAGAATTTTGATTTTTTTTTTTTTTTTTTTTTTTTTTTACTTTTTTTGTGATAGTTAACCATATAATTTGCAAACAAAATCACATCCTAATATTTCTCATAAAGTTTTAAAAAAATTTAAATGATTAGTACTTTTTTAAGCGGATTTAATTTAAAATCTTATAACTTGAATCATTATAAACCGGATTAAAAAAAAATTTCATTTAATTAAAAAGGAAAGTAAAATTTTAGTTTTGTTTCAGGATGTTTTGAAATATTAATTTTAAAAATATTAAAAATATTTATTTAAAAAATTAGGTAACTTATTTTTTAAAAAATCATATTTTCAAAAGTAAAATTTTCTCAAATTTGCCGAAACAAAATTAATGTAAAATAATAAAAACAAGTACATGTTTCAAGTTTGCACCTTTTTTATTTATGATTCTTGACTTCAATTCTTGATTCTTGAATTTAAAGACGAGAAATGGTAAAAAAAAAAAAAAAGAAAAAAGAAAAAAGAAAAGAAAAAGAAAAGTAAAAAAACATCATGCAGAAAAACACATTTAAAGTTTTAAACATTGATTGGCTCCTAATAAAATGCTTAAATGCTTTTTAAAAAATTGCACGTGAAAAAGTAACTTCTTTCTGTAGCTTAAACTTCCGATTCAGTTTAACGTTTGCCGTTTCCACGTCCTTTTTGTACTATTTAAATGTCCATAAATAAATGTTAAATGTGTAATTTGAAACAATGCTTTTTCTAACATGCCGATTAAGAGTTTTTCATCACAAATTCAGGCTTTTTATCGTCCCAGCAAGGCCGTTAAAACAGTCTGTATTCAGGGCCGGGCTCGGCCAGACCCGGGATTGGCGACTTTTTTCTGAAGGCTCGGTCAGGCCGGTACTAACGTATTTTTTCATACCGAACCGGGTGTTGGTGTGATTTATGACGGCCAATTATCTACACGAGGCATATGGGCCCGAAGGAGGGGGGAAGTGCCTTCCGTAGAGGTTTTTCTAAGGGAACCTAAGCCGTATTTACTCAAGGATATCCAAGGTTCGAAGAAAACAACTGAAAACACCGAACGATTGGGCCGAACGATGCGATTGGGTTCGAAAACAGAACCTCCTGTCTACCAGCTTTGAGAGCAGAACCTCTCAGCCACTGGTTATACCGAACCCAGACTGGCTTCCTTATTCCTAGGTCTCCCCTGGGCGAAATTTTCAGTCCCGGTCTAGAGACAACCCGTATTAAAATCATTATCTCTGACTGGCCTAATCCGTGCAAAAATAACTAAAATTTGGCTCAGCCCAAAAACTTTTACAACAAATGCATATATTTTTATATGACCATTATTTTACAATAAAACTTTAAAATTAATTTTTTTAAAGGATAGTAGATTTTAGGGCAAAAAAATTAAAATACACTAAAACTAGTGAAAAAAATCTGCCTATGACGGAATCCTTTCTTAAACGGAAAAATCTGTTGATCCATGGAAAATGAATATAATAATACCTGAGAAAAAATAGACTACATTTTCAACTCCTAAAACGGGAACTTGTCTATAACGCTTTTTTTTTTTTTATTTCCTATGTGATTCTATCTTAAAAGAATTTACTTTATAGAATTTTTCATTGTCTCCAACACATGGAATATGGATTAACGATATTAAAGGAGAAGTGAATCATTTACATATAAATAGAGATTCATTAATAAAATAATTACTCACAGCTTTTGGCACTTCTTTAAAAATAAAAATTATAAACATGAAAAAATAAAAAAATATAATAAGTATTTTTGGTCAGAACTCCATACGATACAACTTTTAACCATATCGATGTAAAAAACTATGTAGAAATTGAGTCAAGCCGGGCCAGGCTACGATTGGAACATTTTTCCAGGCAGAACCGAACTTTTTTTCCTATGGGTCGGTTTGGGACCGGACCTAGATATTTCGACCCGTGCAGACCTCTAGTGGAGACCACCAGCATACTTTAAAAACAGGTTTAACGTAAAATCTATACGCTGCCTATTTTATGTCCAAAGTAGAGGCACTGTCTTATATCGACTTTTAATAATGTACAATTTGTGGATGATCCCTATCTAGCATTCAGATTGAGTCAAAAACTCGTCGCTCAGAGGCATGGATAAATGGTGTAAGTCACGAATTTTGGATTTTGATATCTCTGCGAATTTTGACGATATCGGAATGAATTTTTTTGTGTTTAATTCAGAAATTGATAAGGAAAAATTTCCTAATTGGGAAATTTACTCTACGGGGGATACACATATGGACCCTCCATGGAGTTGAAAGTTATCTCATCAAATTTTGCACCTTTTTTTATGAAATTTTGCAATTGGAAGTATGTAGCTAGGGGCAATATTTAAGGAGATAGCCTATTGTTTCGATATTTATGAATCACCCTGTATATATATATATATATATATATATATATATATATCCATATATATATATATATATATATATATCCATATATATATATATATATATATATATATATATATATAAACCAATATAAGATTATTATATTTAGCCTGAACCAGCACCCCCCCCCCCCCTCACAGAACAATTTTGAAATACAACCCACTGCCGATGAGGCCGCAGCCTATTTTTTCCTAGTTTTTGTTAAAACTTTACAAACAGTTATTTTCTTCTTGTTCTGTGAGGTGTGGGGGGGGGGGGGGGGGGGTGTTGCTGGTCAGCCTAAATATAATCTTATATTGGTTTATATTGAATTTATGTGGTTTACTGCAGCTGTTTGGCGCATTTCACATGAATATAATTTGTTTTTTGTTGGTGATTACTATACTTTACGTTTATATATATATATATATATATATATATATATTTAAACATTAATTAAACATTACCGACCATCATCAAAAACCGCAATATTGTGAATGAAATGACAATAAAAATGGATACCACAAACCTATAATACACAACTATATATATGTGATCTTTGTCATACTGTAACTCTCGTATTTATGAACCGATTTGGATAAAATTTCGTGTGTATATAGTACATACCAATGTCTCGACCGAGTTCGTTGGCCAGCTTCAACCGCTATCTTGTTTCAAAATGGCGGCCATTTAAAAAAAAAAATTAATTAAAATTTAAAATGAGGCACAAAAAAATTAGAAATAGAAAAATATTTCTTTTCTTATGTGTTTGAGCTTGATACAAAGATTCCAGAGCATTTTTCGTTTCGTCTGTATCTTAAAAAATGGCTGAGTTATAGCACTTTGAATTTCTAGCATGACTGACATTTTGAAACGATCTGATTTTTGTCACGCGATAATATGCGTATTTATGAACCTATTTGGATGTGACAAGGCATTTGCAGAGTACATAGCAATGTCTCGACCGAGTTCGTGGGCCAACTTCATCCGCCATCTTGCTTCAAAATGGCGGCCATTTAAAAATTTTTTTAAAAATTTAAAATTTAAAATGAGGCACAAAAAAAATTAGAAATTGGAAAATATTTTTTCCTTATGTGTTTGAGCTTGATACAAAGATCTCGGAGCGTTTTTTATTTCGTGTATATCTTTAAAAAGGCTGAGTTATAGCACTTTGAATTTCTAGCATGGCTGACATTTTGAAACGATCTTATTTTTGTCACGCGATAATACGCGTATTTATGAACCGATTTCGATGTGACAAGGCATGTGCATAGTACATAGCAATGTCTCGACCGTGTTCGTGGGCCAGCTTCATACGCCATCTTGTTTCAAAATGGCGGCCATTTAGAAATTAAAAAAAAAAAATAATTTTAAAATGAGGTATAAAAAAACTAGAAATTGAAAAAGATTTTTTCCTTATGTGTTTGAGCTTGATACAAAGATTCTGGAGGATTTTTGTTTCGTTTATATTTTAAAAAACGGTTGAGTTATAGCACTTTGAAATTCTTGTGTGGCTGACATTTTGAAACGATCTGAATTTTGTCACGCGATTACACGCGTATTTATCAACGTATTTGGATATAACTTGTTTTGTACATAGTACATACCAATGTCTCGACCGAGTACGTTGGCCAACTTCATCAGCCTTCTTGTTTCAAAATGGCGGCCATTTAATTTTTTTTAAATTTTAATTTAAAATGAGGTACAAAAAATTAGAAATTGAAAAAGATATTTTCTTATGTGTTTGACCTTGATACAAAGATTTCGGAGCATTTTTCGTTTCGTCTATATCTTAAAAAATGACTGAGTTATAGCACTTAGAGTTTCTAGTATGGCTGACATTTTGAAACGATCTGATTTTTGTCACGCGATAACACTTGTATTTATGAACCGATTAGGTTGTGACAAAGCATGTGCATAGTACATAGCAATCTCTCGGCCAAGTTCGTTTGCCAACTTCATCCGCCATCTTGTTTCAAAATGGCGGCCATTTAAAAATTAAAAATTTTTTTGTATTTAAAATAAGGTACAAAATAATTAGAAATTGATTTTTTTTTCTTATGTGTTTGAGCTTGATACAGAGATTCCGGAGCACTTTTTATTTTGTCTTTATTTTAGAAAATGGCTGAGATATAACAGTTTGAATTTCTAATTTGGGTGACATTTTGAAAAATCTGATTTTTTGCCTGCAACAGCACTCGTATTTATCACCCAATTTAGATGTGAGGGAGCATGTACACAGGAATTACTAAAGTCTCGACCAAGTTCATTGGTTAGCTTTGTTGCACCCATTATGTTGCTTTAAAATGGCGGGCACTTCAAGATATCGCCGAATTTGGCGACCAAATTTAAATCACTTTAAATGAAACCAGCTTTGATAACGCTACTAATTCCGCGAAATTATCATTCATATTCAGTATTGACAAAAATTAGTATTTAGTCTTCTATAATCGGGTTCCACTAATTTGAGCTCTGTGTGTTTGAATAACATAAGCTGGCTTTTAAAAATTAAGGAATATGAAAGCTACCTCTTCCTCCCGGCACTGGCCGGAAGGACTTTTCATTATTGAAGCAAAACTTTGGCTACTTTTCGTATAGTACGATTTCACAAGGGCTCCAAAATATGCACCAGTATCACATTCGATATCCTCATTTGACACAAATCTCTTTCTCTGAAGCCACCTTTTTAAGTTAGGAAACAAACAACAGTCGCTAGGGGACAGATCTGGAGAATGCAAAGAATGGTGGAGCAATTCGTACTTTAATTCATTCAGTTTTGTCATTGCTTTCATGTATGTGTGAGTCGGTGCATTGGCTTGGTAAAACAACACTTTTTTTTCTTCTCCACATGGTGCCTTTTATTGATTCTTTGTTTGAACGATGCAATAATGCTGCGTAATACTCTACTGTGGTGGCTATTTTGCTTTTCTCAGGATAGTCTATGTATATTATGCCAAATGCATCTCATACTGGCCAAGACCTTTCCAGCTGATTTTTGTGTCTTTGGTCGCTTTGGGCGGCTTTCGTCTGGTTCCAACTACTCAGGTGACTGCCCATTGGATTCAGGTGCGTAAGTGATGGATATCTGTTTCATATATTGTTACGAATCAGCGCAAAATCACACTTGGATTAAGCTCAAATCGTCAAATTGCGCACTGGATCATCGACACGTTGCTGTTTCTGGTCTCTTTTTAAGAAAAGAGCTATCCATCACGCACAAAGCTTTTTATATGCAAATGTTCATGCAAAATGTTCTTCACATTATCTTTCAGATTCCAGCTACCTCTCTCACTTTCACTTTGAAGTCATCCAAAACAATATGGCGGAAAATTTTGTAGTGTTTTCTGGAGTTGATGCTCAATTGGGCGTCCAGAACGTGGACCATCATTTGTGCTGTTACGGTTACGGCCGCATTTAAATTCACTAAACCATCGACAAATGGTTGCTTTCGATGGTGCAGATATACCGTAATAATTCACAAGCCATACTTGAGTTTGGAATATACTTTTTTCTTTAAAAAGTATTGTTTAATCAAAACACTAAATTCTGTTTCGTCCATTGTTTTCACAAAGTAAAAAGTAGTGTCACTTACACGACTGCAATTCGTAAAGAAATGGCCGAAATGGCATGTAAACATGACACGAATCTTTTGAAGGATGGTACTTTCTAGAAATCATTTGGATAATCTATTAGCGCTACCAGCTAATATTGAGTCCCGGGACTTTTCCCTCCATGCAGTATATTGAAAAAAAAAACAAAAGGAAAAAATGTAATTGAAAAAGTCCTTTGGCCTGTACTGGGAGGAAATGGTAGCTTCCATATTCCTTGCTTTTACAAATTCAGCTAATTTTACTCAAACACATGAAACTAAAATGCGTGGAACCCGACGGTAGAATATTCAGTCCCAGTCTTTGTCAATACTGAATTTGAATGAGAATTTCGTCAAATTATCCAAATTGGCTTCATTTATGGTAATTTCTTTTTGGTCCCAAATTTGACTATATTTCGCCAATTACCGCCAAGCTTAGCGAGATTTCGATGCTGGCGGATATGACTATATAGTTGTAAACGTTGTGAGTAACAAGAATGGTTACAAGAATTAAAGTATATTTGTGAGAAACCACGTTTTTTAAAGCTCATATAAGAAACCTGATAGTGGAAAAATGAGCCACACTAGAATATCGAGACTTTAATAAGTTGTACACATGAACAGTCACATCCAAATTGGTTAATAAATATGAGTGTTCTCGCATGACAAAAATCAGACTTTCAAAATCTCAACCGCTCAAGAAATTCAAACTGCTGAGTCACTTTTTAGGATTGATGCAAAAAAAAAAAAAAAATGCTCTGGAATCCTTGCAACCAAACAGTTAAAGGAAAAACATTTTGCATTTTTAATTTTTTTGCAAATATTTTTGAATTTGAAAATTTTAAGTAGCCACCCTTATGAAACAAAACCGGAATGAAGCTAATACACTAACTTGGTCGAGACTTTGTGTGACCTGTATACATGTTCATTGCTCAGTCACATACAAATCAGGTCATAAATACGAGGGCTATTGCATGACAAATATCAGATTGTTTCAAAATATCAGCCACCCTAGTATTTTAAACTGCTGTGTCTCATGCATTTTTTAGAATAGAGGTGAAAAAAAAAATGTTCCGGAATCTTTGAATCAAGGCCAAACACTTAAAGACTTTTTTTTTTTTTTTTTTTTTTTTTTTGTGCAGTCGTAACAAAAAAAAAAAAAAGAAAAAAATGTAAGCACCCCTTATTAACATTATTACTGCAACCAATTATAATAGAAAACATTACTGGTTCCAAACGATTGGAAATAAAATCTACTTTTAAATGATGTAGGTAAAATTTGCTTGGGGGGGGGGGGGCATCCACAAATCAAAACCAGACCAAACTTTGTTTTTTCAATGGCGACAGACAATTTTGACAGTATATTTTTAATCTTTGGTTCAAACTATGCTTGAAACGAAATTTCAAATCACTTGGATGGTACGCTTTTAAATTATAAACATTCAAAATTTAGAGCTTGTGAAGTTAAATTCATTTTCATATTTCTATTAACCTTTAATTAATGTGACTAAACTTTTTTCACACAACTGATGTGATGCGGTCTCACAGACCGATCGAATATAATTAATAAATAAACGGTCAAGTGCTAGCATTACTCGCGCACAGAGGGTTCCGTAGAATAAATATATAAATTTGTAATTGTATTATATATATATATATATATATATATATATATAAACCGTTGCTAAAAGAATACTAAGACTTTGTAAAAAACTATACTACGTAAGGTTGGGTATAACTGTATATAGTAGAAAAGTGTAAATGGGTATACCATGAAAGTTCAAAGAGATATGGAACCTAAATAATATCAAATATAGCTATTCGTATAAGTCTTTTTTTAATATTATCCTAATCTGTTTATGATGAACTTAATTCGGTACTGACAATAAAAGCAGTGCATAGTTAAACTTCATTTGGCATTTCATGAAACTAAATTCAGCGTAGTAACAACTTTTATTTCTACAGTGTAGCTAAAACAAAACCTTTGTTCAGAATTTAAATTTGGCATTGTGCTATAAGCGCGCTTCTAATTGAGACCTCAAAGTTGCAACGCCGCCTTGGTCAGTGCCGCGTTTTTCCAGATAGGTGTTTAATTAACTTTTAAAGTCACTCGAGGCGTATTGAGAGATACAATCAATTCAAACTATCGCGAAGCCCACAGTATTTATGCGATCCATTCTAATTAAATCTTTCGAGGGCGATGCCCTTAAAAAACAGACACCTAATTTTAATTCCAAAACAGACAAACGGCACCAAGAATATTTAATTAAATTTTTCCTTTTATTATGTACGTGAAAATAAGCAAGTTCGCATTTTCTAATAAATTCGTTTATAAATTCTGGTGTCAGTTCATTATTTCGTAAGTTTATAAATAGAATCGTGTTTAAATTAGTCCGTGTCGGAAAGGATTAAGTGGTCGCAGGACTCTTAAAGCTTCAAAATTTAAGAAATTTTAATTTTTTTTAGATGTTAAACTCCTATCTTTTCTGAATATTTTGATATAATTGTTTCCTTGAAATTCCCATTAGAACAGAAGTTTTGGCTTTTAGACTTACACCCGCTCAATAGCTGAAGCGGCGTTTCCGAAACTTTAAAGTCATTATTTTCCAAATGGCGTTTTTTTGGGCATAACGCACAGGATACCTCAAAAACTTCAGAATATTTTTTCATGAAATTTTCAAAGCATATATTTCATGTTATTCTGTATAAACTGAACCTAAAATTTCCTTTTTATTGTTCAAAAAAATATTTTTTTAGGTGATTTTACGGTTGAAATTTTCAAAATTTTGTATTAGCTAAATGCAACATTGCATTAAAAATATAAAAATGCTTTAAATACAGATTTATTTAAATTCAGGGAAATTATTACAATCTGAAGTATAAGTAAGCACCAAAATTTTCATTCTAGTTGCAATATTTATTTTGTAATCTTGCGCGTAAACTGTTATGCCAATTTTTTGTTCCACAAATGTGTAACAGTTTCGAGCCCCCTATAAATACTAACTCTGTATCTTGCAATTTTTTATCCCAATTAAAATTGTGTTTTAAAATCATATACATTTTAAGACATTAAATGTTGAAAATGGTCTTTTTTTCATTTTTTCCACTTTTTAGAGTCCCGAGACCCCTTAAATTAGCATGTTTTTAACAATTTGACGTTTATTGCTTTTATACTGTTACTGGACATTACATTACACATATATATCATTAAAAGTTGTTAACTAGGCATTGAGTACGCCGCCCCTGTCTTTGTGTATGTCTAAACTGGCCGTAACTTTAAGGGTTAATATCTCGGCTAATTACCGATGATTTTTTTCGAAAATCATTATCAGCAATGCTCTTATTCTTCTGCAACGATAGGTATATTCAGCGATGCTCAGCAATTTTTCCGAATGCCCATAAATCGAAATTTGTGTATAACAGAAAAATGCTAATTACTCAAAGACTATGTGACCTAGGGTAGTCGCTATAATTTTCCGGCAAGGTTTACATTAACGTCTACTACCTCTAATTTTTCATAATTTTAGTTTTCAGTAGATTCGGAATTAGATGGGGGGGGGACATATTTTTGCGCTACATTTTCAACAATATCTTTGAAAATATAATACCGATAATTAAAAGGAATGCATTTTTGGCTTCAGCATTACAAAAGCTTTCACAGGATACCCCACATGATATGCAAAGAAAAGATTTTTTTTCAAGTAGCATAATTAGCCCCTCTACTTTTTTACTAAATATATTTATGAATGTTTATTAATCTGAAAATATGTGGGTCAATGGTCTTTATTACTTCCCCGAATTGGGAATTTCCACGTTCCATAGTTTACGAGTAAAATGTCTGTAACAGACAGACAGACACAGGAGTGATCTTTTAATGGTTCCGTTTTTACTTTTTAAGTACGGAACCCTAAAAAATTAACTTAAATGGCTGAATTTACTTAAAATTCGTCCTATCAGGATCGCTGTACTTCTCTTAAGTGCACGTGAATTAAATTGCATGAGAAATATATTTTATTCATATTATTTAACTTCAGTACAGAAAAAATTAATTTTTATTTTCAAAATAAATGGTATTTTGTTAATTTTGCTAATTAAATATAAAAATTAATCCTGTACAAAATTTTTACAAATTATCATTGCAAAAAAGTATGAAAATTGAAATGCAGTGTTTATTTTACAAAAATAATATTTACCCTATACACCAGTCAACACATAATTTTTCGTGTTCATTCAATGTGTACTGGCTTTTGGCATGAAAGGCACTTATAGGATGTTTTCTCTAAACTTTTCTTTCCGTAATAAAAAATATGTTGAACTCCAAAAATATTTACATTTTCACTATCGGAAAGTTCAGAATTGGTATCGTGCTATATTTCATCAGTAAAAGGTGCATCGTCAGAACTTTCAATATCGGAATATTCTTGATTTGACCAGTTGTTCATAATATCTTCTATTATATCTACAGCCCCTAAAATGTACTCATTTTCTAATAATTAATTTCTCTGAAACTAATTGTACGAATTTCATGAAAATTTGTATGTTGGCTAATTGAAGGGTGTAGAATTTATTTATAGTGTCAAACTTGGGTATTGCTATTGAAAAAAAAAATTGGGTTCATTTTGATATGTAGACAATATGTAGACAACCCCTAAGACAATTTTATATACATCATTTAAAAGTAGACTTTATCTTCAATCGTTTGGTACCAGTAACTTTCTTCAACATTAATTTGTTGCAGACTTAGTAACGGGTGTTCACTTTTTTTTCCACTACTGTACATCTTTTTGAATATGAAAATTTTAAGTGTCCGCAATTTTGAAAGAAAATGGTGGATGAAGATGGGCAACGAACTCGGTAGAGAACTTTGTATGACCTGTAGTCACATCCAAATCGGTTGATAAATATGGCATCACAAAAATCTAATTGTTTTAAAATATCAGCCACCCTAGAATTTCTAACTGCTATATCTCAGCCATTTTTTAAGAAAAAAAGAAAACAAAAAAGTCTCTGTATTCCTTGTATCATGATCGAACACTTAAAGGAAAAAAATTCAATTTCAATTTTTTTTTTGCATATTTTATTGAAATTTTAAAAATTAAAAAAAAGAATGTAAAGGCCGCCATTTTTAAAAGGGATAGTGGATAAAATTGGCCAACGAATTCGATTGAGACCTTGGAAAATCCTGTACACATGCTCAGTCACATCCAAATCGATTCATAAATACGAGAGTTACGTGATGACGAAAATCATTATATATATATACACAATATTGCCATTAATGACCGGCAACTTTCAATTTTAGACATTTTGTCGAATATTTAGAAATATACTTGACAGATTCTTCTGGAATTTCAGGATTAAAAAGAACAGGTATGACTTCATACTTAGCAATGTCGATTTGTTAAGGGGAGCAATTAGGTGGCCAACAAAAAATCAAAGAAAAAAATAATACTTGGGATCACCCTGTAGATGCACGTAAGATGCACGAAATGATCTACCGCTACCGAATATAAATAAACAGACATTGTGCAATATGTGTATTCTTTTGTGTCAGAATAGCACGTATACTAATAGAGATATAGCGATTTATATAAAAAATAAAAATAATCTTGCATGTTTTTTGCTTATAACATGCAGGATTTTCGACCAAATTTAACGACGGTTTCAGAAAAATTGACAAAATATAGTAGAAATAATATAGTGTAATTGAAATTTAAATATATTAAATATTTTAGGAAATATGAGCAGTTGTATGAAATATTTTTTATCTACGCATGCGCGAACGATAACAATGATCATTTTATATAAATTAATAGTCAACTCTATGGAGTAACTTATTAAAAAAAAATCTAGTCAAACATCGTAAAAATTCAGAAAGATATCGGCGTTAAAGTGAGCAAATTTTTAGTTGTTCTCTAAAAGTAGCTGAATGATAAGGAGTTTTACACAAATTGTCATTTTTTTAAACAGACTTTCAGAAAAAAGTTAGTATTTAGTGAGTATCAACGAGTAGATTTGGAAAAACTGCTTCGATTTTGATACTTCTTTTGATCATGGTATAGGGTTGTTCTGGTGGTTATCCAAGAAGAACTAAAGCATCAATAAAAAAAGAAAATTAAAAAAAAATAAAAATTAAAAATGACAATTTGTGTAAAATCCCTTATCATTCAGCTGCTTTTAGAGAACAACTAAAAATTTGCTCACTTTAACACCGATATCTTTCTGAATTTTTACGATATTTGACTAGATTTTTTAAAAATAAGTTTCTCCATAGAGTTTACTATTAAATTACGTAAAATGATCCGTGTTATCGTTCGCGCATGCGCAGATAAAAATTTCATACAACTTCTCCTATTTCCTAAAATATTTAATATATTTATATTCCAATGGCACTATATTGTTTCTACTATATTTTGTCAATTTTCCTGAAACCGGAGTTAAATTTGGTTGAAAACCCTGCATGTTATAAGCAAAAAACATGCAAGAATTTTTTTAATTTTTTAAATAAATCGCTATATCTCTGTTAATATACATACTATTCTTACACAAAAGAATACACATATTTCACAATGTCTGTTTATTTAAATTCGGTTGCGATAGATAATTTCGTGCATTTTATTTTACAAGGTGATCCCAAGTATTGCTTTTTTTTCTTTGATTTTTTGCTGGCCCTCTAATTTCCCCCCTTATCAAATCGACATCGCTAAATATGCGGTCATACCTGTTCTTTTCAATCCTGAAATTCCAGAAGAATCTGTCAAATATATTTCTAAATATTCGACAAAATGTCTAAAATTGAATGTTGCCGGTCATTAATGGCAATATAGTGTATATATATAACACTATGTGGCCAAAGGCGACCGGTCACTTGCGATTTTAGACCTTTTGTTAAATATCTAGAAAAATACATGAGGAATTAACCTGAAATTGCAGATGTGTAAACAGTATAGTATAGGTCATATATTTCCGCGAAGACTTTTTCCCGAAACCCCATTGGAGACCGCCAACAAATTGAAAAAGAACGAATATCTTTTGGATAATCCTGTAAAAGCTACTGTAGCAAAAGCGTTCAAACTCGAGATTATTAATAAGTAGTTTATTGTAATATACTGTGCTCATTTTTGTGAGGATAGCATGTATACTCGTAGAGAAATTAAGGTTTTTATAAAAACAGTCCCAAATTTTGCCAAGTTTTTTGCTTATAATTTGCAGAGTTCTTAATATAAAAATAAAGTTCGTTTCAGATAATATGACGAACAACACTGTACACAATATTCTGCAATCAGAATTAAAAAATAATAAAAATTGGATGAAAAACGAGCAGTTTTGCTAAAACATGTTTCACTACGCATGCGCGAATGCAATCAATATATAATGTGCATAATGTGTTCGCTAATTGTATAAAGCAACTTTTGTAAAAGTCTCAAAAACATAGTTTAAAAAGTCTGATAAAAATCGTTTATAGAATAAGCTCAAAATCCGTTGTTCCCAAGATAAGGGGTTGTATCCATACATCCATTGATTAGTGCCAATATAGCATACACAATACACTATGACGCAAAAGTTTAGACAATGAAGAAATTCTTACATACTTTGAAAAATATTTATTCAATTTTCAAATCACTGCTTGAAATTAATGTGCTGTACATATAAACAATATTTATAACAAAGAAAAGTGGAATTGTGCATATTGCAATAAATTAAATGGTAACAAAAATAAACTGCTGTCTCAAAAGTTTAGACACAAATTAAATAAAATCGAAATAAACAATTTTTAAAACCTGGTTGCGCATCCATGCTTATGTATTACGTCATATACACGAGATTGCATGGAAGAAACTAAATCTTGCATAGTTTGTGGATCGATATCGTACCATGCATTCTCAATAGATGTCTTAAGTTCCTTTTCAGAAGAGTATTGTCTAGCGTTGCTATAAACTTTGCGACACATGATGCTCCAAAGGTTTTCTATAGGGTTAAGATCTGGGCTACATGCTGGCCAGTCGAGAACTCTTATATTATGGGAATTAAACCAAGATTTTGAATGTTTTGCAGTGTGAATTGAAGCATTGTCTTGCTGAAATTCCCACTGAGGACCCCCTAGAAGCTCAGCAAATGGCAGTAGGTTTTCTTCTAATGTCTGTGTATAATGCTGTGAAGTTTGACGACCACTGGTGAAGGTCAGAGATACTTGTCCATTATAGCAAAAGGCTGCCCAAACCATCACCGAGCCCCCTCCTTGTCTGCGACTAAAAAAACGTCGAGGTTCCTTCCGCAAGTCATGCCAATACGATAAACAACCACCTGGACCATCCAGATTCCACTTTTTTTCATCGCTAAATATGACTGACTGCCATTTCTCTCCATATGACATATGCTTTCGAGCCCACATAAGTCTTTGTAACTTATGATGTGGTTTCAGAGCTGGTTTCTTCTGCATTTTGCTATAAACGATTGTTCCTTTTTCCAAAATTCGTCTACGAATCGTATCCTTTGATACAGAGAGTCCCGATGAGCTTTGAACTCCACGTACACTCATTTGTTGAGTACTCGCCTGTCTTTGTATCAGGCGATCCTCTCGTACATTTGTCACACGTGGCCTCCCAGACCGACATTTTGCTTTATATTCGGAACCACTCGATAAAACTCGATAAATAGATTTTTTTGACCTATTAATAATAGCAGAAATTTCAGAAACGCTCTTCCCTTCACCTTTCAACTGCCAAATCCTTGAAACCTCATTCACTTGAATTTCTTTAGCTCTCGGCATGTCGACTATGAAGCGCAATCGTTTGCAGAACTTAAGTACTCCAAATTTGTGACATCATCGATTCTAAATTTGCGTATGCCAGCGAATATTCAAAGAAATTTAGAATAGTGTCTAAACTTTTGCGACAAGCACATTTGAATTTTTATGAAAAAAATTAGTATTATAGCAAATAAAACGACTGTCTTTTGTACATAGCATTTTAAATCAGTTTTTGAATATATTTACAGGTTTTTGTAATTCTGACGTCATAATTCTACATTTTAAAGCTGAATGACGTCATTGTCTAAACTTTTGCGTCATAGTGTATTGCACGTACTACTGTATTTGGATACAACCGCTTATATTTTCGTTTCCTTTTAGGAATAACGGATTTTGAGCTTATTCTATAAACGATTATTATAAGACTTTTTCGAACTATGTTTTTGAGACTTTCACAAAAGTTGCTCTATACACTTAGCTAACACATTATGCAAATAATATTTTGATTACGTTCGAGCATGCGCAGTGAATCATTATTACTAAACCTGCTCATTTTTCAGACAATTTTTATTATTTTTCTTTCTGATTGCAGGGTATTGTGTACAATGTTGTTTGTCATGTTTTCTGAAAAGAATTTTTTTTAAATTAAGAATTCCGAAAATTATAAACAAAAAACTAGGCAAAATTTGGGACTGTTTTTATAAAAACCTTAATTTTTCTACGAGTATACATGCTATCCTAACAAAAATGAGCACAGTATATTACAATAAGCCACTTATTAATAATCTCGAGTTTGAACGCTTTTGCTACGTTAATTTTTACAGGGTTATCCAAAAGATATTCGTTCTTTTTCAATATGTTGATGGTCCCCTGTGGGGTTTCGGGAAAAAATCTTCGCCGAAATATATGACTTATACTATACTGTTTACACACCTGCAGTTTCAGGTTAATTCCTCATGTATTTTTCTAGATATTTGACAAAACGTCTAAAATTACAAATGACCGGTCACCTTTGGCCATATAGTGTATATATATATATTTGTGTGTTTGTGTATACATTTGAATGGGGATGATTTGAGGTCATTATCGGTGAAAATATACCAAAATTTTCCGGAATTTTTTTCCTTCTGGCAGCTGCAGCCGTCGGCTTTTTACTTTTTGTAATGGAAGCTACCTAAAATTGCAAATTTGAACCATTTAATCATCCTAAGAATATACTCCGAAGAAACCACTGTTCAATATTATTGTCTGACACATTCTGAGAGAAATTACTACATATTATTAATTTAATTATTAATTAACGAATTATTTAAAATATTCTAATTTAAAACGATAACAGTTAATTTTGTTTTCCATTTCTTTTCTGTACTTAAATTTAAAAAAAGAGGAAAAAAAAACTTAATAGCTTCTTAAGCTTATCTAAACTTTGTAGTCAAAACTTTGTAATCTAAACTTTGTAGAAAATCTTTTCCTCTTTTTTTTAAATCTTTGAATTGGGTGTAACGGAAAACCCATCACAGCATCTCACACACTTACCTATAACAAAATCATTCTTTATCACTTTCAGGGGCAACTTTAATTATGTTACTAAAATATTGAAATAATTAAACGTCACCAGAATTTACAAACAAATTGATCTCAAAATAAATGTATTCTATTCTTCACATATAAAATAAAAGCAAATTTTTATTTTAAAATTTTGTTGCCATTTGGTAGTTTGAAATTTAAATTTAGTAGTATAAATAATATACAACACCTTCAAAGAGTAAATGGAAAGTTTCATAGTTCCAGTTTAAACAAACTACTATAAATTTATAACAGACTGTTTACCTGCTGAGACGGAAATGTCTGTAAATCGGATATTTTTCCAGCACTTTGCGATTCCGTTTTAGCAGTTCTTATTCTATAAAGGCATAACAATATAAATTTACAATAAATTGGGTCGCTTTAATTATTGTAAGAGTTGCAAAATAACGTGTTAAAGAATTATGGAAATGCTTTCATCTATTTTTTATAGTAGAAAGTAAGTTTGTAGTGTTCTCTACTTCCATTTTAAAATTTCCTTGTTTTAAAAAAATATATTAAGAAATAATTTTAAAAATTTTAATTTCAGAATCAAATTTGTCATCGGGACTTGAAGTTAGAAAATATTTTGTTAGACGAAGAAGGAAACGCTAAGGTAAGTAGAAAAGAATATATTTTATATAACTTGTAATTTTTATCACAGACATTATTGTTTGTTGTAACTTTATTCTGCTGATTTATAAGTACTTTTTTAATATAAAGAGATTTATATTTTAATTAATATTTTTAATATTTTATACAAAAAATAATGTCAGACTTTCAAAATAGACACATTATCATATGTTATTAAGTGTTTAAAAATGCAGTTGTAGTCCCAAGTTTAACAAGCAGAAATTATAAAACCAGAAAATAGGAAGTGCGACAGGATGGCAGTATAAAAAAAGTAGCGATGAAAAAAAAGGGACATAAAAATACAGTAAATTCTCTGAAAAGGAACTTATCAATAACGGTATCCTAGATTAAAATTTAAAAAAAAATCATTATCCTTATGGAAGAAATACCATGAAACTATACATGCTTAAGATGAAAATCTATCTAAAACGGAATGTTTGTTCGGTAACTTGATGTTCCCTCTTAGTAGGTTTTACTGTACTAAATAAAGATAATAATCCAACACAGCAAGATCTGTGAAAGCGCAATCTTTATAAGGACCTGAACAAAATTCATTTTTGAAGCTATTTCCGATTGAACAGTTATAATTGTATGTTATGCCCATGGGCGTAGGAAGGGGGGGGGGTCCAGGACCCCCCCCCCCAGGTTTCCGGCTGGACCCCCAAAAAATATTTTATATGGAAAAATGATTTTTATTTTAAAGATTATTTAACAGAGCAATAGTTCTATAAATGATAAGTAATAATAACAAGAACCGATAAAACGCAACTTTTAGTTTACTATGTTACTATTTAGCAAGGCGTAGCCAGCGGGGGATCACCAGGGATTGATCGCCCCCCCCCCTCCCGTTATTTTTATCAAGGTGTATCAAAGATATCATAAAATCTGTACTGTAAAATAAGTTTCAATGCAAGTATCTTCGTTTTTATTATTCATATTGTTGCACTTGCACTTTTAGGCGATTCAATAAAATAAATCATTTTATTAAACGAAGAAAATGACATTATAATTGCACTAGTGACAATTTTTTGGGATGAAAATACTCTCAAAAACTTCATTTCTTTCCAATTCCCTTCTATGCATCAAAAATATCCTATTCCTCTTGAAATAAGCGTAAGAAAGGAGACAGATATCAGTCTTCAGTCCTCAGGCTACGGTCAAGCGGGAGTCCGAGTGAGGGTGGTTACATTGCACAATAGGTTCAGAACGTCGGCGTCGGTGTCGGTGATTTCCCCTTCAAGGTAAACTAAAATTTCACGGAAACGGACTATGTTGTTTTTCGGTTCCTTTTCTTTTTTTTTTCTTTTTTTCTTTTTTTTTTTTTTTTTGGCAAAATCATCCTACAATTCTGATAAGGCATATCACTGACACTGGGGATTGAAAATTCTTATTTTGTCACTTTTTTCTTACGTTAAAAGAGTTTAGTTGAAAGTTAACTTTTATTCAGGTTTTTTAGATCGTGAAGAATTTATCAACTTCAAATAGGTGTCAGGTGTCCCGATTTTCAGGGCTTCCAAGCCCCGTCCCACAAAACCACTGCACGGGATGTCAAAAGTCCTGATCTTCCACAAATTCTTTTAAATTTCTTTAATTACCACGCTATTGCTTAGTCTACATCCAGTAGAACTTAATACAATAAAACCTGTATAGAGAGAACCTGTCTATATAGGAAAAATATTAATCCGCCGAAAGGAATACTGTACAAATATAACTGCTAAGACGGCATATTTTTCAGGTTCTCTACTATCTTGTTTACAGTGATTTTATTGTACTTTGTTTAGTAAAATGTGTAAGAACGGAATTTGTCTAATATCGGAATCCTGTCTTAAATTAAAACAAAAATTCCCTTTACCTATTGAAGGGAATTCCCTTTCCCCATAGAATCATAAGAGTTGAAATGGAAACCTCTCCAAAGCAGTATTTTATTTCGATTTCTAGTGATTTCGTTTTCGCAAATTTTACTGCGTAAGATTTTGTGTTTATTGTAACACAATAAAACCGATTCAGACGGAATCTCAAGCCACCGGAAAAGATTTTTCTTTAGACATGTACAAATATAGGGTATTCCTATAGTACGGATTAAAAAAAAATTACGTTTAAAAAATGTGTTCATTTTAGACAGGTTCCGTTTTCTTAAGAACCTGAATTTTTTATGTTCTAATAGTCGTCCTTAATTATTCCTTTTTCTATACTTTTATGTCCCGACATAGAAAGTGCTTTTTCGCCTTTTTGTCTTTCTGTTCCGTTCTCTGTGATATTGGACCCAGCAACAAGTTTTAGCCCCTCTAAAAAAACTTTTCTAAATTTTGTGGACATCATTCATGCTCCCCCGGAGGCCAAATTTAGGGGAAGGGGCTCGGAAGGTGCATAGCACGAATAAGTGGTCACAGGCCTTTCCAATAATATGTCACATATGGGGGTCGGCAAAAGTTAGAAAATTGCTCCCCTTTGGGTCTACTATCTCGCCTCCTGGAATACATCCTCCCCCCACTCTTTGAAATACTGTTTGCAGAAATGTATTACTGTGCACAGTGACTATATAGAAAAGGACTAATACAATGTAGCAATTTCATAAATTTTACTTAATTATTTCTATGTGAGGGCAAAAATTTATTGATACACCCTCGTATTTTTCCACGCTCAGCAACTCGAAATTTTATGACACATTTTCAAATTCATTTTTAAAAGTAAAAACATGAAACTTGCTGACGTGATATTTGAAGAGATTTATAAACGACCTGTGTGTTTTTATTGTTCTTTCAATTAATTATAACCGGATTTACAATCAATTTTTTTCCCAGTACGATCATTTTTTTTCGTTTCCAGCACTATCGCTTCCGGAAATTCGGTTCAAAATTCCCACTTTGACAGCCTTTTTTGAAATATATTCTGCTTTTATCAAAAATTCGACCAATACGGCACATTATATAGTTTCTGAATAATAGAATCTGCCAATTGGATGTATTTGAAAGGAGAAACGAATTTGAAAATGAATCAGAAAATAAGCAGTTTGGATTTGAGTACACCCTTAATACGAAATTTTTAAACTCCTATTGTTGTTTAATTTGTTTTTGCTCTAAGAGTTGGTCCTATCAAAAACTTGTCAATATAAAAGTTTTAGATAATATTAAAAATATGTAAAATAAATTTAAGAGGATTGGATATGTTGTGAATTGACGAAGTTATGAATTTTTTTCGTCCTCAACAAACTTCTTTTTTTTTCAGTATGAGTTGGTACTAAGAAAAACTTGTCAATATAAAAGTTGTAGATACTATTAAGAAGATTTATTATAAGTTTATTTGAATTTGACATCTTGAGAATTGACAAAGTTGTGAATTTTTTTTCTCCCTAAAACCCTATTTTTGCGTCCCTTGAGCCCATTTTTAATTTTATTAAAAATCTGTGATACATAAAGTTTTGGCCCTTTTCCTAGAAGTAATAATAACTTTAAACTTGTTTGATATGTATTATAATTAAGAAGTTATGGGGTTTTTTCGGTTTTCACAAAACTCCTCCCTATTTCAATCCCCTTGGTCCGATTTTGCCCATTAACGAACTTGACCGAGGTTTAATGCCCCTTGATTTTATGTGTCAGTTTGGAAGAGATTTGTGCAAAATTACGGAAGTTATCGTGCCCATAAAAAAGGATATATATGTATATAGAGATAGATATATAAAGTTTTTAAATGGGGGTGGTTTTGCGTTCTAGGGGTCATTTTTGACATAGATCTGCAAAATTTTTTCAGAAATTCCAACATAGGGGATAATGTAATAGGTAGTATTTCTTACGAAACCTACCTAAAATACTGTACAAAGTGTCATAATTTTACCTTTCGTGGAAATTCAAAAACATAAATTTAAATAGTGCAAATCGTGAAAGAATCATTCTGAGACAAACGCATTAAAATCCAGTTCTGGAATTAGCATTTTTGTAACGAAAGAAAATAAAAATATGCAGGATTGTTTGTTGGTGTTTCTGGATTTTTGAAATTTTAGATATTTTTTTATTACTTTGGGAATATTCTTTATTATTTAATAAAAATTGTGTCAGTACATTCTATTATTTAATAAATCCATCATATAATTGAAATAATTTAATAATATTTTATTAGTGTTCTGATCATGTTTAAAGCTTTGTATGATTAATTATAAGTTAAAAGCGTTAAATATTCATTCGAAATTTTGGATTAAAGCTACACTCTTATGATGAGATGTGAATAAGCGTTGGTTGGTTAACCGAGAGTGTCGTTTAATTAAGGATCGGGTAACAGGAAGTCTACTGCATTGTTGTTACCTAGAAGAATTAATTATGCTGTTCTACACTGTAAAAAAAAAAAGTATTTAGTAATTATGTCGTCAGGGGACCAAAGAAAGGAAAAAAATGAAAAAAAAAAACAAACAACCACAAGTAAAAATGAATTTATTCCTTTTGTCTGGTTTAATTTAAATAATTCAATATTCCAGTTCTATTTCATTTGCATTGCATTCGCAAGCTAATGTTAAACCTATGGGGTTGTATTTCAACATTTTTTTTAACCATTTGGAAAAATGGTTGTTGTCCTCTGTCAGGGTAGGAAATCAAAAACACATCTGAAGCGTTTTATTGGTTGAATACGCATTTTATTCGTTTTCTGATTGGTCTATACAGTAACCTGTATTTTCCCTTTACTTTCAACAGAGATGGATACTTTTGTTGTCACTATGACAAAAAAGTAATAAAAACTACAAAAAAAATTAATAACTCAGAAACAAATTGAGATACAGCTTTCAAACAAATTGCATTTAAAAGTACATTTTTTTCTCTATACGACGGTGTAAAAAGTAATATTGTGGGATGTTTAGAAGTTTAAGAATGAAATTTCATTTAAAATTGGTCCAGGAATATTAATGTTTAACCTATGGCGTACGTAATGAATGACCGGCTCCGTAGAAGTTTAAAAATGTACAGTACCGAAAAGTGTAATCCATGGCGTACGTAATGTATGATCAACTCCGTGCGATTTTTTGTCTTAAATGTGTCTTTTTATGTCATTATGTCTTGTAGATTTTTTATGTCTATGTCTTTGAAAAAATCATTTTTTAAATCGTGTCGTTGTAATTTGTTAAATTGCATTTTTTTTTTTTTTTTTTTTTTACATTGCATTGCATAGCTGAGGTTTATCATCTCTACATCTCCTTTTTTTACTTTTTCGATTTTGGTTGCAGATATTTTTTTAAAAGTTACTTCCACTTTCGAAACCGCTTCCGTATTAAAATTAATATAATTTAATATGGTTTAATATATATTAGTTCTTCAGTGTATTTTTTAAATTGTGTTATGCATAAATTTATCATTAATATCTACAGTTAAAAAATATCACGTAGCAGACAAATTTTGCTTTCAATGGGACATGTCGCAGAAAGCTTAAAGAAATTCTGCCACAGGGTATGCCAGATTGACTATAGATGACAAGTAAAGAATTTATGAGTATTTTTGACGAAATTTAACGCCTAGATGTAATGTAATAGGCATACATTTAGATGTAATGTAATAAGTATTGTATAAAATTTTAGAGAAAAACGGCCAGAAGGTGGCGCTTGATAGCGAATTTTGTTCAATTCCCGGGACGGGCTCGGTAGCTATTGAAAGAAGAAAAAAAATACTAAATCACCTAATTGTCCTATCCGTGTCATCAGCCAAAAGCCGGTCCCCAAGGTGGGCGATTTCCCAATCCGTGTTTAATTTTCACATTTGTAATAAGCAAAAATTTTTCGCGTTTTGGGGTATATTAGGCGGATTAATCACTACTCGGGCCCCTAGACTTGAGTTTTTTGCGGGACCCTCCTCTAGTTCAAAGCGATATAGATCAGATGATTCAAAATACATGCTTGCTCAGTTATCTCATAAACCACTGACGAAGGAAACGTACTTCCAATTGCAAAAAATATAGAAATTAAGTAAAGTTTTTAGTTATGACATTTGTTTTACCTAATAAAATTCTAAATTTAATTTTGATACAGTCTTATATTGAGTCTTATAGGTTATATTTAGAAGAAAAAAAAATGTCTAAGAGGAACAAAAAAAACTTTTGTCTAAGAGGAACAATATATATATATATATATATATATATATATATAATAAAAAAAAATAAAAAACTATTCTTTTACAAACAAAACTTACCAAATTATGAATTTTATGTAGTTACAGTGTTTTCTAGCACTATAAATGGAAAGAAGTATTAGTATAGGTAAACGGCAAACATTGAACTTTCATAAAATTCAAAATATTATAATTTGGTAAGTTTCAGTCGTAAAAGAATGCGATGTTTTTCGAAATGCTCTTCTTAGATGGAGGAGAATATTCTTTTTGGATATAGGACTTTTATATATAGGGCCGCACTTGTCTTAAAATTTCTAAAATTCCTGAAAAATGAAAAAAACGTCCTAAAATGTCCTAAAATATGGTAACCTGTCCTCAAATTTCGCGAGTTTGTACTATAGCAATAACAGTCATGATTTTTCCGCGAATATATGTATATATATATATATATATATATATATATATATATACAGGGTGTCCGGTATCAACGGTGTCCAATGGCTAATTCCTAAACCGTTAGTCATAGACATATAGTTCCAATTACAAAAATGTTTTAAACCAGGTAAAGAAATATTTTAAAAGCGATTTGGGTCAATAAAAACATTTCTTAAAAAATTACGAAATTTAAGTTTTTATACGGTCCCCCGGTTCTAAAAGTTATATTTAGTAATTTTTTCCTATTACACTGACAAGTAAGACAAAAAAAGTCCCATTCATATAACACTAAAATTGATCGAGTTATGAAACTTTAAAAATGCATGACTTATGCCACTTTTCTGCTCTGAAAACAAATGAGTTTGGCTTGGCTTTGAGGGGTTATATTCCAAGTGCTTAAAGTATTCGAAGATCTTATTTCATGTGTATCTGCGCTTTGAAAAAAATCGTACATGTATTACGATTAAGTTTCAAATTGGCTAAAATAACATATGTTTTATTTTGTCAATATTTGAGACTGTTTCTTTTAGGATTTCTTTTAACAAAAATTATGTTATTTTTATACGTTTTTATGTTACTTCAACAATCATATATATGTTTTTCCAGTTCAAAATTTGTACTCGAACTTTAACCCACTTTTAAATATCCGATCGAGATTACATTTTACATACTGGCGCCGATAACAATCTAATATTATTATGATTTTCGGTGGTACCATTTATACTTATTTTACAGGATAACACAAAAAAATTTGGATGTATTACCGCCAAGAAGTTTAAGAAAAAGTTTTAGATTAGATAATACAAGGCTGCGATTGTTGGGTTTTTTAACTTTTATGTATTTTTTAGCACTGAATCCGAAAATTACCTTAATTTTTAACCATCATGTCAGGATATTTCGCAAATCATAAATCGTCAAATTTAAAGAATAACAAAAATCGGATACTATAAAGTAGAGGAGATGGTTGTGTTTTTTAACTTTTGATAATTGATTTTTGCGTACTTTTTAGCACTGAATCTGAAAATGACCTTCATTTTTAACCATCGCGTTAGAATTTTTTTGCAAATCGCAAATGTGTAAGTTAAAATATAGCGAAAATCTCATACTATAAAACATATGTAAAACATTTTTTATTTTATTTTATTTTATTTTATTTTATTTTATTCAATAATTTATTCGATATTTTTGCTTATCCTGGTATTCTTACAGCTAAACAGCTGAATGGCCTGATGAGATGGGGGAGGAGATTCAAATCCTGATGTGATAGTTAAAAATGAAGGTCAATTTCAGATTCAACGTACAGAATATATCAGAATCAATTATCAAAAGCTAAAAAATATGACATAACCCAACTTTTGCAAGCTAGTGCAATCTAATAATATTTTTAAATACGTATAATTTTGTAAAGAATTGAGGCTGTTAATTTAGCACCATTTTATTTAACAAAAATTCTGTTTTTTCTTTCTTCTTAAATGTTTATTACAAATTGTATATTTTGCATTAACATGTCAGAATGATTAAAGATTTCAAATTTATATTGCAATGTTAATTTTACTCTCAACTATTTTTTAATATATCTGACGAAATTATATTTCGACTAAATTTGTGAATGACCCCCAATTTGCAGCCAAAAATATGCTCCAACTTTAAACAGCTATTACTCGTTCAATTTTAATCCTAGAATAACGGGACTTTTTTTGTATTACTTGTCAGTTTAAAAGGAAAATTTTACTAAATATAACTTATAGGACCTGGGGACCGTATAAAAATTTTAATTTCTTAATTTTTTAAGAAATGTTTTTACTGACCCAAACCGCTTTTAAAATACTTCTTTACCTGATTTAAAACATTTTTGTAATTGGAACTATATGCCTATGATTAACGGTTTAGGAATTAGCCATTGGACACCGTTGAGATCGGACACCCTGTATATATATTCGCTCAATCCAGCGAATAATTTATTTTTACAAAATCAATATTTTGGAATTAATAAGCGCATGGGAGAGAAAAAAAAAGAGAGCCAGAAAATAGTGAAACATTTTGTCATATGATGATAAAAAAACTGATAAATTTCGTCAAGTGGTCACAGGAAAACAATCGGGAATTTGTCAGCTAGACAGGAAGGAAAATCATCGCGAATTTCGTCAATCGGTTGTTCAGTGATTTCCACGGAGTCGAAAAAAAAATCGCGTTGACGATATAAACACACGACCGAGAATTTCATCAAACGAATAAAATCTCCAATTCCGGCCAATCATTCAAGCAAAAAAGCGTGACTTTCGTCAAACAACTGCGGAAAACCTCGCGAATTTCGTCAAGAGGTCCCGTAAGAAAGGAGCGAATTTTATCAATCGGTCACGGGAAAAAATTGCGAATTCCGTTAAACAATTGCAGAAATTATCGTGGAATAAAATCGCGAATTTCGTCGAACGATTTCGTCAAAAGATCGCATAGAAAATCGCAAATTTCGTCGAACAACTGCAAAAATTAATCACCAATTTCGTGAAAAGATTGTGAAAGAAAATCGCAACTTTCCTCAAACGATCGCGGGTAAAAAATCGCGAATTTCAGCAAACGATCGAGGACACAAATCGCGAATTTCAGCAAACAATTGCGGAAAAAAATCATGAATTTCTGCAAACGATTGAAAAAACGCAAATTTCAGCAATCGATCACGGAAAAAATCGCGCATTTTGGTAAGCGATCGCGAATTTCGGTAAACGATCACGAATTTCAGCAAACAATCGCGGAGAAAAATTGCGAATTTCCGCAATCGATCGCGGAATGCAATCATGAATTTCGGCAAACGATCAAAGAATTAAAACGCGAATTTCGGCAAACGATGGCTGAAAAAAAAACATGAATTTCACCAAACGATCGCAAAAAAACGATTTCGGCAAACTATCGCGGAGAAAAATCACGAATTTAGGCAAACGATAGAAGAATAAATACGCGAATTTCGGCAAACGATCGAGAAAAAAATCGGAATTTCAGCAAACGATCACGGAGAAAAATCTCAAATTTCGGCAAACGATTGCAGGGAAAAACGCGAATTTTGCCAAACGATCGCGGAAAAGATGCGCTAATTTCGGACCACGATAGCGGAAAAAATAGCGAATTTCGGCAAATGATCTCGAAAAAAATTCACGAATTTCGGTAATCGATTGCGGAAAAAACGCAAATTTCAGCAAACGATCGCGGAAAAAAACGCAAGTTTCAGCAAACGATCGCGGAAAAAAATCGCGAATTTCGCAAACAATCGCAGAAAAAATTCGCGAATTTCGGCAAAGGATTGCGAAAAAAATCGCGAATTTCTGCAAACGGTCGTGGAAAAAAATCGCAAATTTCGCAAACGATCGCAGAAAAAATTCTTGTATTTCAGCAAAGGATTGCGCAAAAATCACGAATTTCTGCAAACGGTCGCGGAAAAAAAGTAATATGCTGGTTAAATGTGTCCTGAAATATCACCTAGGACCAGTACTACCCCTGCAGGGACCATATGAAATATAAAAATTTGTATTTTAATATGTTTACTGGCCCTTTTAAAACAAATGCCATATCTAAAGTCTGTAATTATACTTTTTGCAGTTGGAAGTACGTTTCTACCGTCAATTGTATAACTTCTTGGTATTTTATGCATTAATTATAAACTCACGCAATTTTAACACACAGAATTTTTTTCAAATACGATCAAATCAAACTTAGGATATCCCAGAATATATAAATTTCGGTCTAGCTTTAAACTTGCGAGGGGTTTTTCTTTCTTTTCTTTTCTTTCTTTTTTTTCTTTTTTTGAAAGTCGGGTGAATGACCATGGTACTAAAATGTAAGGAGTTATGATTAGGCAAATATTTGATTAAAATTTAAAAACTTCTTTAAAAGATATCATTCGTAGAGGAAATTAAAAGTGGAGTAGCGTTTGGACTACAATCTATATCAATTAATAATTTTCAAGATTCAATAAATGAGTGAAACAAAGAATACTGCACATCATTTCTCTTTTGCATTAAATGTTAGCTCAATGGGAAAAAGAAAATCGAAAAAAAAAATCTTAGCACAGGGGACCCTTTCCTTCTGGGCCCCTAGGCTACAGCCTACTCAGCCTAATGGGTAATCCGCCTCTGTAATATAACCCATTGATTAGACTTCATTACGAATTTTTTTCTGCCCTCGCCCATTGTTTTGAAACATTTATTGACAAAAGACGTGATGTGTAGTAATAATAATTAAAAAAAAAAACTTGCGTGAGATAGAAGAAAGTTTCATCCGATTTAGTTTTTTTGATCGACTATGCGTTTCTAGGAATGTATCAACAGATGAGCTTTCTGTTGAGTATTTATGCTTAACAAAAGTGTTTACTACTATTGTTTGGAAATTATCAAATAGATGGAGTCGTGCCCCCCCCCCCCTAGAAAAATTCTCTAGTTACGCCCATGGTTATGCCTGCAGTATTGCACTATGAAATTCGTACGTATAAGACTATTCCATTTAAGATTCCATTATAAACATCTACCATTATCACAGGTTTCACTGAACTGCGTATGTGTAAATTACAATGTGTAAAACAGAATTGCTAGGGACCGTAAAAATATTTTGTTTTTAGACATGTTTCCGCCTTGGCAGGTAGAGGTAGATTTGTACGATATTCTTTCGGCAGGATTATAAAAAATAATTCGTTATAGACAGGTTCTATTTACTGAGGTTTTACTGTATTAAGTTCGACTCGATATAAACTAATAGCATAATATTAACAGAAATTTAAGAGAATTTGTGTATCATGAAAAATCGGAACTTTTGGGTCTTGGAATCCCTAAAAATCAGAACATCTGGCAACACCATTTAAAGCGCAAGTTACTGAAATAAGATGTTACGCGCTTGTACAGTGTATTTTATTTATGTCAAAAATATTTTTAAGAACACGTGAAAACAGAACGACGTCTGAATAATAACACTAATTAACAATTACATTGTCCTTTTAAATAAAATAAAAATGTTTTTGTGGTCATAAGGGGAATAAGAGAGGGCAGCCTGATACGCACCTGGCCTTCGCGTTTATAAGGCCCTCCAACGAGACTGAAAGACTTTTTCCTTAACTTATTTTATAAAATGTTGCTCTCTCAAAATTTCGCTTCCGGTACCTATACTTATAGGGCCCTAGTGGGAGTAAAAGAGATTTTTCTTTAAATCTTTGAAAGCAATTGAAACTCCTCACAAATTTCATGCAGTTGGGTCCCTTTAAAGAGAAGTTTGGTCCTATTAAGCAGTCGTGCCTGTGATTTTAATGGAATCATTTGTAACGCATTATTCTACCTATAGGTTGGTTGGTTGGTTGTATTTATGACGGCCAATTATCTGCACGAGGGATATAGGCCCAGGGGGGGAGTGCCCTTCGTGGGGGTCTTTCTAAGGGAATCTAACCCGTATTAACGCTTGGAAATCCAAGGTTCGAAGAAAACCACGAAAACTCTGAACGATTAGGCCGACGGGCGCGATTGGGATCGAACCCAGCACCTCCCGTCTACCTATAGGAGGCTGGAGAGCTTTGCGAAACCTCGAGGCTTGTTTGACGCGCAAGAGTTCACTCCTCTCTCTCTGCTCGCTTTCGAAGTCGTTCACTTTTAAATGGCGATATTGGTGGCTAATCTATTTCCAGTCTCTGTTTCCGAAAAAAGAGCTATACACAGTTGTAGTAATTGTCACGTGATTTTCATAGAAAATTTTAAAGTAATATAATGATGAAGTGCTCCATACCATCATTTACATGAGGAATATTTTAATTCAGTTTTATTTCGTTTAAAATCAATTTTACGACGGAGGTTAAGCTTTCTTTGCCACCCCCCCTCCCCCGATGAACCGCTCTTGCAGGATGATGAAATATAGTAATGAAGAAAGTTAAGGTGCTCAGTATAAGAAATTATGCATTTTTAGTACCTAAAAAGCTATTAATCCTTAAATGCCTGATTTTTCATAAATCAATTTAAAAATGTTTTTCTGCTTTCATTTCTTAAATAAATCAGGGAAAAATACTTAAAAAAAAAAAATTAGTATGGTTTACGGCTAAAAAACAGTTTGTTGCCAAACGGCAATATTGGTCTTTAAGTGAAAAAATAATTTTCCTTGATAAAATTCTATAAAATTAAACACACGTAAATTTTAAGAACTATGATAAGGAATAAATTTTACTTGCTCACTGCAAAAAAATAAGGTATTTCGCAAACTTTAAAAAAAAAAAAAAAAAAAAAAAAAAAAAAAGCATATATAGCAATGACTGAAAAAAAAATAAATCTATATCTTTATTCTTAAACGGCACAAGTGCTGCCATGTTGAAAATTGATTTAATAATATTTTCAGTATGCATTTTATTGGCAACATTAGGCATTAGAGCTTCAATATTATTCTAATAGTAGTATTTTGGAAGACTAAATTGGGTATGTTTACGGAAGGCAACACACGGTATTTAAGGGTTAATATACCGTTATAAATAAATAAGGTTGCAACAAGTAGCAATTATCTAGAAATTTTATATAGTGGAGGGTAGTACACAGTGAGACGAAAATTATTATTACTTAACGATTAGCGACGATTTTTATTCTTTTGAAAAAAAATTTGCTACACCTTTAAGCGACACAAATACGCTATAGATTAATGTATAACTGGTTTTAAAAAAAAGTTATTTATAAAAGCACAGAAGCAGCATAACGGAGTATCGGAAATTGTCTCACTGTGTACCACAAGTGGTACACAATGAGACAATGTATATATTTTCATAAATCATACATTTTTATACTCGAACAATAATTTTCTGTAGTTTATGATTTCTAATTTTCAAGATATTAAAAATATGAGCCTTGGGCAGACCTTGGGATACCTTCATGCAAATTTTCAGCCTCTTACATTTAGTAGATTTCACTAGCCATTGCACGCCCCCCCCCCCACCCCCCCACACACACACAGAAAGAGAGAGAGAAACCTTCTTTTACTAATATATAACTATTTTTAACATCAGAACCACATAGTAAGAACAGAATGAAATACGTCTCACTGTGTACTTTCATTACGTTGCAACAAAATGGATGCCACATCTGTTACATCAATTTCATAATGTCGTTTTGTCGAAATAGTCTGTTATTAGATATAGCTATGTTTGGTTAAGTAAATATATGTCATATTGAAGGAAATAAACTTAAAAATAGATGTTTATGTAACTTTAGCTACTATAAAATAAAGAATTATTTACTATTTTGTCGGATGAGTAACTGAAGTGCCGAAACTACATCCACGTGTTGCATAAGATGAGGACGTTATGTGTGTGTGCCAACTTGGAGAAAAAGTTACAACTATACGTCAAAGTAGCTGCTGTCTCACTGTGTACCATGTCTCACTGTGTACTACTCTCCCTTATTATAATTACAAGAAACACTCACGAAGTGCCACACAGCGATTGCAAGGAAATATTGCCGGTAGATAAATGGTATCGAGATATATTCCTCCACTAAATTTTATCGATAATAGTTAGTTTGAGGTAGATATATTGGAGTTAAAAATGCCATACAAGAGAAAGTTTGAAGAAAGAAATACCTCTTATTGTTAGCATTTCTGTATGTGCTGAGCAGTTTATTTTAATAATATTTTATATAGATTATGCTATATATGCTACGTTATATTATATACATTATATTATACACATTAGTTATTGTTATGCCCTAACATATTGGTTAAACTATTTGATGCAACAGTTACGATCATACAGAATTAGAAATATCTAGAGATCATACATTTTTAAAATGTTATAATCTTGATAGAAATTAACAAAACAATTGTATAATTTACACCAGGAGCAACGAATGTAAGAAGAGAGACAGTTAATGAATAAACATGCTGTACAACTAACTAAATTACTGACTATGAAACAAATATCCATGGAATTTGTGAATTGTTCATAATTTGCAAGATATCTATAACAGTACCAGGAATAGTATAGGCTTTCCTAAAACGTGGAGACGATAAGTGCTTGTGAATGAATGAATGTAGCTGGAAGATTTCGTTCCTGTTATGCAGTTGTATATACAAATCGAATAAAGCAGTGTGTAACTTGAGAATTTGCTAAAGTAACTTTTATGTACCCAAAAAATAATGCTAATGTTATTTTTATAGACACGAAAGAAATGCTAACAAGGAAAGGCATTCCCTCTTCAAAGGTGCTATTTTGTGGTATTTTAGAACCCGAATATCCTTGCCCCAAAATAACGATTACCGATGAAATTTCGTGGAAGTGTATGTCTTGGTACCATATACCTTACCTGCAAAATATTGTTACAATAACTGTGTCGTATATCTTGAGTACTCCATGTTAGAAAAAAAATAGCTCAATTACGATAATTAGCAATGCTTTCGTAAATATTTTAAATGAATAATTTCTTTAATAATTCGAATTTATCATTTAATGACTTGTGAATTGTATTATCATATATCACTAGATTAAATACTTCCTTACTGAATAATGTATATCAAAAACGTAAATAATTTGTAAAACATAGTGTGTACATTTATTTCAATTAAACTTTTTCTAATGCACATATTTCAATCATGGTTCCTTTTTATACAAAGCCAAGGCATCAAAAAATACGTAGCATTCATTGTATAGAAATTAAGCAAAAAAAATCTTTAATTAAAAAGTGTCCAAAAGTACAAGCACTCTTCCTAATTATTAGACATGGTTTCCATTTATAGACAAGGTTTCCGTTTGTTGTAATGCAGGAAAATATATATTTTATGCCCATTGAGATGAATGTGTGAGGTTCATAGTCATGAATACATACATGTAGCCCAATTCCTAGCATATTAAAAATCATTGAAAGAATTTTTGGGCAACACAATCGGACAGCACACACGTGCGCGAGCACATTATGTGTGACTGTCAGATATTGATTTCCTATAACAAGCAATTGAACTGATGTCAAAAAAGAATTGGTGTTACTTACAATCTTTTTAGAGCATGGTTGTTTTTAATATAGAAATAAGTCCTTATCACAAATAAAATATTATGATAATACTCATGTTTCCTTATGATACAAGGTGTGTTTCATAAAAGCTGAGAGAGAAATCATAAGGAACAAGAACGAAAAAAATCATGCGTCATGCGTCAAACATAGATTATGAAATATTTTCCAACACATTCAGAATACTGTAACAAAACTTCATAGTATAATATGGTAAAAGTTGATGTCTAAGTAAACAATTTCGAAAACGCATAACACATTTTAAAACCCAATATCAGCAATTACCGTAAATAGTCGGAAAAGTATATGAATTCTTTTGTGCAGCCCTGTATAGTATCTATAGGTTTGTATATAGAGGGTGTCCCAGAACTTCGTGTGAAAACGTGAAGGGGAGGTGGAGAATATTGGTAGGAATCATAATTACATAGGAAAGCATGGACAGAAACGTAACCTTACGTGATAAAGAGACACAAAGACACGACGTAGCTTTAGGGAGGGAAGCCTCCCCTCCCAATATGTTCAAGTAGTAGGGCGCCACAGAAGGTTTAATGGAGACTTCAGATGCCCATGAAAAAGAGTTTATTAGTAGTAACAAGTAATTATAAAATAATTTTATTTTAAATGTAAAATCACAAAGTTACATTTTACATACAAGACTTGTAATAAGGCATTTAATTTTAGACCTGCTACTACCTCTATTCTTCCACCCCTACCCCGAAGAAAATTTATACACCCGGAATCAAAAAATTTGAAAACAGGAATTGTAATCAATTGCAGGATAGAAGTGAAGTATAATTATTTCCTTCTCATCTCAGGAGTTGTTGGTTACCCTTAGCAGTAGAACTAAAGTGGGAAGAAGTGGAAGTGACTGGAGTGGGTTTGAATAGTTCAATATGTTTAAGAAGTAGGGTGCCACAGAAGATTTAAAGGCGCCGTCAGGCACCTACACAAAAGGGTTTAAATTACTATATCTACTCCCATACAAAAACAATTTATGCATGAAGAAGGAAAAATTCTGAAAACAGGAAATGTAATTAATTGCGGGAGAGTAAGTGTAATTTGATCCTTAGAAGTACATTTATTTCCTTGTCATGTAAGTGGTTGCTGGTCACCCTTAATAGTGGAAAGAACTGAAAGTGACTGGGAGGAGTTAGAACAGTTCTCCAATACATTCAAGCAGTAGGGCACCACAGAAGGTTTAAGGACGCCGTGAGGCACCCACAAAAGAAAAAGTTTAAATAACTACCTCTGTTCCCCAACAAAAATAATTTATACATGCGGAAGAGAAAATTCTGAAAACAGTAATTTTAATCAATTGCGGGACAGTAAGTATAATTCGATCATTAGAAGTATAATTATTTCCTTCTTTTTGTCACCCTTCTTAGTAGGAAGAAAATGAAAAAAAAAATGGAAATGACGGAGGTGTTAGAACGGTTCTCCAATAAGTTCAAGTAGTGAGGCGACACACAAGGTTTAAATACACCGTCATGCACTCATAAAGAAAAGATTTAAATAATAGTTACAGGTACTTATACAAACACTTTATTTTAAACGTTAAATTACAAAGAAAGTTACTTTTAACATACCATATTTGTATAAGACATTTAATTTTAGAACTGTTACTACTTCTTCTATTCCCTAAAAAATCAATTTATATATGCGGAAAAGATCATTCTGAAAACAGGAATTGTAATCAATTGCAGGACAGTAAGTATAATTCGATTCTTAGCAGAATCCCCCTCCCCCTTACCTCAGTAGTAGTAGTAGGTCACTCTTGGTAGTAGAAAGAAAGTGGAAAGGAGTGGAAATGACTAGAGGGGGTTAGGATCAGGGGCGAAGCTACTGGGGGGCGTCTCCCCCCCCCCCCCAATGTCGGCAACTTTGATCACAGTCGGCAAATTCTAGGTAGTCAGTATCGATCGATACAACTCTGAAACAATCGATTTTTTTTTCCAACTCTCTACGTTTTTTTCTTAAAACATACACTAAAAAACACCAATCCTTATCATTTGTCTTAATGTCTTTCAAAAATCCGAAGTTTGCCTCTCCTTTCTTCGACTTCGCGTGACTGCTGAAAATAATTTGAGAAAGAACCAAAAGAGACTAGTTTCTCAATATTAAAAGGAGTTTTTCTGAGAGTCTGCTGCGGATTAGTAGGACTCTGAACATCTGGATGATCGACTAGCACTGAAGGTGATGACGACTTCGGTGAAGGCATTCATATTTCTCGTGGTCTATTGAAATGTGCTCGACAATTGAATTATACAGTCGATTTTTTAAATGATTGCAAGGCGATTACTGAAAAATTGACCCCATCTGATGAATTAAGTGTTTTCTTGTTCCTTAAGGAGACCATAGAGATAATTGACATGGAAAAATATAATTGTTCGTCTGTGTCAAATATTTATAGTAAGATCGTGAGAGAAATCGGGAAGAACCGTGGAGAGGTTAGCATTACGGAAAGTGGGAACGATTCCATCATTGAACATGACCCAGGAAAAAAGTCTTAAATGAAGCCAGACAATCAGAGACATATTTGATCAGTTTAGGTCCGTATCAGCCAAATCTCAGAGTATATCCGATAAATGGCTCCATCCCGCAAGATAGACAGCGACATTTCAACAGCGCTTGGTACAAAACAGCATCCGTTATTGGAATATAGCACAGAACTCAATGCTAATTTTTTTGCTTGTTTCATGAAGGACCTGAGAGAGAAAAAATGCAAAATGCTTTAGTTGAGAGTGGAAGGGCAACAACAACATCTTGCATTCAGCACAGAAATTGTAGCAATCTTAATGGACATTACGCGAATGCTGAGTAGACAAGGTCTGGTTTGTGGAAGTGACAAAGACAAAACTGGAAACTTTTGAAAAATTGTAAAATTAATTTCCAGACATAACCCACAACTGAGGAAAGGTTTGAGGACGCACGTTTCATCCCATACAATATAACTTACCTTTCCGTTTCATCTCAAAACAAGATGATTGAATTTTTTGCTACAGCAGCGCGCAAAACGATAGCCAGGGATATTCAAGAAGCATAATTTTACGGAATTATGGCAGATACAACACCAGATGGTTCGCACCATGATCGATGATCGATCAACTGTTGGGTTGAAATATGTCGACAAAGATGGAAAAACTCCGACCGGCTTTTGGAAGTTTTAAAAGAAGTCGTCAAAATGAATGTCGACCTTGCATGCTAGATATCGCAATTCCTTACAAAGAATGAGTTCGAAATAGAACAGGTAGTTTTCCAGTCATACGATTTTACAAGCAGCATGTCTGGAGAATTCAGCGGCACATAGAAGACTTTTCAGAAATCGTGGGTCGAATTGTGCCCTATATGCCTTGTCGATGTCACAGACTCAACTTTCGTTTCGCATATATGCAATACCAGCAATGTCATAGGTAATGTGTTTGACGCGCTGGCAGATGTTTATGTTTTTCACAGCAAGTACAAAACGAAAGAAGCCTCTAATAGACAAGCTCAAAGATATAGAAAATGCTGTTCTGCTACGTAATCTTTCTAAGGCGAGATAGACTGTTCGAACGGAATCATTGAAAGAGGTTTGGATCTCATATGAATGTATCCTACAAATTTTAAAAAAGCTGATTACTCTACTTCTGTCAGCAAAACAATGATCAAATCACGAGGTATAAGAAAGGCAAAATTATCGCTCAACTTCATTGCTTCACTATGTTTCTCAAGAACGCTCAGTACAAGTGCATATTAGTTACTGAAAAAATGAAATCGAAAACTCTTAAAATAGACGCTACGAAAATACTGAAGAATTGTATCAAATCATTGGAAACAATCAACAATGAAAATGTGAATAGCGAAATATAGTGTGCAGTTCTCTTTTAAACCATGTAAGGTGGTGATCCGTTAAATGAATTTGCTATGCAGTATAGACGAAGATTGGCACCAAAGAAGTTAGACGGTAATTGAAGCAATATCTTTGATCCTGAACTTCTAATGTTCTAACGCATGGAGATTCAGAAGGTACTGGATACTTACTCTTACAGTGGTGATAGCTGAAAGTCTTAATTCTTGCATCAGCATAATCTCACCACTGGATAAAATAATGTATCCTTCCATTACAAAAAAGAAATGAACACTAAATCTGGTTAAGAAAGCGGTAAATGTCTTTCGTGAAACATTGGAAATTCCTGATATGGAAGCATTACACACAGAGCTGAAAGTTTTGTCAGACTTCTGCTCAGAGGCTGAAAGAATGCACGATATTTATATGAAAACAGAACCTTTGATATACATTCTGCCACTCGCGAACCATGTCAGTCGTCTGGCTCTACCTTCTCCAGTCACAGTTGCCTCGAATGAAAGAACATTGTGATTTAAAAATTGTGAAAAAAATATCCAGAACAACAATGACCGATCCACGTTTGAATATGCTCATGATGCTTACATTTGAGAAGGATATTTTGAAATACCTAGATTTGGGCGCTGTCGTGAATAGATGGGCTCGTCTAAAATAATGGTGGGTTAAAATGCATGTTATGTAAAGAATGAAAAAAGATGTAATTAGAATAGGTTTTGATTTAATCCTTTTTTTATGTAAATATAAATAAGCTGATACTGTATAAGTTCCAAGTAGCATCCTACTAAAACTTCAACTTGTTTAATTAATCCAAATTTCAGATTTCCATCTGCACATTCAGCAAAAAATATCAAAATACTTTACTGGAACATTTACAACAATGTAACGTAAGTGAAGGGGTGGTGTATCCATCTTTAAATCTACCTTATATTCTCCTCAATATTCTAAAGTGTAAAGTATTCTACGTTCTAAAATGAAAAAATTGACCTCCATGTGTTAATAATGTTGAATTTTATATAGAACATACCGGGTGTCCTAAAATGGACTGACTGATTTTAAAATTCAATAACTTGTAAATGGTGGCAGCTATTTAAGAAAAATTCTTGCAGGAGGGTTATCTAAGGTATCAGGAGTTTTTTTTACAGCTATTCTCGATTTTAGTTTAAAATAGCAGCGATACATGACACTGCTAGCAATAGGTGCTAAATCGGGGCCTGATTTTTTTGTTTCTCTTCTCTCTCAGTATTGATGTGAAAGAAGGAGATTAAATATACAGAATGGTTCTCAGTCGCCAATGGAATTTTGTTCTTAGGGGCCCACTGCATATATTTAATCTCCTTCTTTCGCATCAATATTGATGAAAGAGAGAGGCCAAAAATCAGGCCCGATTTAGCGTCTATTGCAAACAGCGCAATCTATCGCCACTGCTTTAAACTAAAATTGGGAATCGCAGTAAAAAATTTCCTGACATCTTACATAACACTCCTGCAAGAATTTAATTTTATAGCTGTCACCTGACATGAGAAGTTATTGAATTTTAAAATCAGTCAGTCCATTTTAGGACTCCGGATAGGTGCATATATACAGACACAAAAGCGTACTTTTAAAGATACATACCGGGTGATCCAAAAGTCAGGACGAATTTTAAAAATGAATAATTCGAAAACGAATCAAGATACAAAGATACGGTTTGCACCAAACGGATGGAAAAGAAACCGGGTTTTGTGTGGCAACGCAAAAAATTAGTTCTGTTGGCGACCCACAGATGGCGCTGTCGGATTTCTGATGTAGGATTATGCAAAGCAACAAACGATATAAAAAAGGAGCAACTGCAGCAGGTAATGGTAGTCGAAGCTTGTGTGCATCGAAATTCTGTCCATAGTTGAGAAAGCCGTCTTAGTTAAACTGTATTATAAGAATTCGGAAAGTGCCATTGCGAGCATATCGCTACATGAAGGGTATACAAGATAGCAAAGGACCAATAACGTCTTCCGCATTGAACAAAATGATGAAGAAATTTGAAGCTGCAGGTTCTTTGGCGTCACGTCAAAGAAGTGGACGTCCCTCAACAGCCGCTGCTGTTGCCACGACAGTGGAGCAGACGGTGCAATCCATGTCGGCAGTTGTTGCACATGGGGAGTGCAGTGCTCGAGGCTCGAGAAGTTTCGAGGCAGACGGGAGTGTCATACGGAAGTGCCTGGAGAGCACTGCGAGTAACTTTGCAACGGTATCCTTACAAGCTACAACATAACCAAGAACTGAAATCTCCTGACTTCGACTCTCGCCGAGATTTTGCGAATTTGATATTCAATAAGATGGAAGAGCAGCAAAACTGGCTTCACACTGTGCTTTGGACAGATGAAGCGCATTTCACACTCTCTGGAGCTGTTAACACTCACAATTGTCGAGAGTGGACTACAGGAAATCCACATGCATTTGTTGAGGTACCCTTGCAAAAGCCTAAAGTGACAGTCTGGCTTCACTGCTGATTTCATATTTGGTCCATTTATTTTCGAAGAAGTCACACAGACGGGTTTCAAAGCAGTTTCTGTTACTTGTCAGCGATATGTAGCACTGTTATAGCACAACATTATTCCTGAACTGCAAGCGCAACAGGCACTCCAAACAGTCACCTTTATGAAAGATGGAGCACCACCTCATATTGCTCTGCCTGTGCAACGCCTGCTACGCTCAACATTTGGGGAGAATCGCATTATCAGTCGCTACTTTAATCACTCGGCTACATTAGGTCTCCCGATCTGACACACTGTGACTTTTGGCTGTGGGGATTCTTGAAGTCAAAAGTGTACCGCGACCAACCGGCATCACTAGCAGCACTGAAAGATGCCATCCGCCAAAATGTGTCTGCCATAACGCAAGAAATGCTACTAAATGCTGTGAATGGTGTGGTGCCTCGTCTCACAGCTGTACTTCTGAATGACGGACAGCACATTGAACATTTACTGTAGTACTAATTAACTGTAATTAAGCTGACTTGTAAGTTGTCAACATGTTTTCATTTGTAAATCATCTTTTGGTGCAATAAAACACTATAGCGCCATCTGTTGGTCGCCAACAGAACTATTTTTTTTTCGTTGCCACACAAAACCCGGTTTCTTTCCTATCCGTTTGGTGCAAACCGTATCTTTGTATCTTTATTCGTTTTCGAATTATTCATTTTTAAAGTTCGTTCTGACTTTTGGATCACCTGGTATATATTTTTTAAGTTAGTCGGCAAAATCGTCATATACGCCCCCCTAATGAATTCTGCTTAAATACGCCCCTGGTTAGGATGGCTCAGAGAAGGTGGAGGTTGTCTAGTAGGGGTCTGCACGGGCCGGACACACCCCGATACGAAAAAAAGCTATCTTGGTCAGTTTTTAAAACTAAAAGTCTAAACACGGACCCTTTAAAAAACTAAAAACCCGTAAACGGCTCGAGTTCTACAAAATAATCCATTTTTTCTTAACATATAATTAAGAATCATGCATATTCGTGCTATATTGTTACAGTACATTTTAGATAATCCATAGAATACAGAATAGCAACATTAATGAAAACTTAAACTCTTAGAATTTTACATTCAAATAAAAACTTATTAAAAAAGTAACTTAGTTTAGAATAAAAGGAAAAAAGTGGTTAAAAAACATAATAAATTTTGAAGCTGTATTGTAAAAAAATAGACTTTTGAAAATATTTCTTCATAATTCCCTGAAGTATATTTCCAAAGATTCCATTATCGCTATTCTTTTTTAAAAAATAATAAGGAACAATTAAGACAAAGTCCTGCCCGGCCCGAGTATGTAGGAAAAATGTACACTTGATCCTGTCCCAAGTAGACAGGAAAAGTTAGGCCCGGGATAAGACACAATGTAACTGTCTTATGCAGATCTTTACACTGAGCATGTAAATTTTTTCTATTGTGTTATTAAACTAGCATCCGATTGTGTAACACATTTACAACCTATTCTAAGCCTTCTACAACCTATTTCTATGGACCAGCTAAGTCCATTGAAAATTGTTCGTATTTCCCCGTCTTAGTCCAGACATTTTAAATCTGGTATAAAGCGGCCAGTCTAAGCTCTGAAGAGCCTTTATGCGCATCGCGCCAAGCGGGACTAGCGTAAACCAGTGATGTCGCCATGACACGTGCTACAAGCCAAATAAGAGCATCGACCAGCGCCTGTTACCCTTCTTGTCCTGCAGACACTGTTGGACAACATTGTCGGAAAGACAGCAAAACCCAAGTAGCAAAAACCCAAGCAAAAACACAAGCAAAAACCGAGTCGAAACCGGTTCTAGAGTCCTTCTTATCCCAGCCAGACAGTATTTATGTCGCTTAAAAATTTAGCAAAATTTTTTTCAAAAGAATAAAAATCGTCGCCAATTGTTAAGTAATAATAATTTTCGTCTCACTGTATACTAACCTCCCCTATTTTTACTTTCTTCTATCTTGACAAGAAGAAAGTATTGGTTTCATGAAAATTTTCGAATTCCAGTTTTCGACGGATTTATGCGTTTTAGGGGTCAGAGATTCCAAAAAACATGTTTTTACAAAATGTCTGTCTGTGAGTCTGTCTGTCTGTCTGTCTGTCTGTCCGTCTGTCTGTCTGTCTGTCTGTCTGTCCGTCCGTCTGTCTGTCTGTATGTGACACAAATTTTGTGGGCGCTCTATCTCAAGAACTAAAGCACGAAATTTCACAAAAATTCATATTTAGTTAGACCTTGATATAAACTGGAACTGATTAGTTTTTGGTGAAAATCGCCCAACAGGTGGCGCTGCTATGCGGCATTTTTAACGATTTCTGCAATAGCTGTATCTCCAGAACTACTGCACGGATTTTCATAAAACTTCAGATTCAGTTAGTCCAGGATATAGTTTGGCGCTGATTACTTTTTTGTGAAAATCGCCCAACAGGTGGCGCTGGTATGCTGCATTGTGCATGATTATCGCAATAGCTCTAACTCAAGAAAAAATGCACGAATTTTCATCAAACTTCAGATTCCGTTAGTCCCTGATATAAATTATTGCTGCTTAAGTTTTGGTGCAAATCGCCCAACAGGTGGCGCTGCTGTGCTGCATTTTTCACGATTTCCACAAGAGGTGTATCTCAAGAACTATTGCACGGATTTTCATCAAACTTCAGATTTAGTTAGTCCTTGACATTAATTGATGTATAAATTAGTGCTGTTTAATTTTTGGTGTAAATCGCTCAACAGGTAGCGCTGCTGTGCTGCATTTTTCACGATTTCCACAAGAGCTGTATCTGAACAACTATTGCACGGATTTTCATCAAACTTCAGATTTAGTTAGTCCTTGACATGAATTGATGTATAAATTAGTGCTGTTTAATTTTTGGTGTAAATCGCTCAACAGGTGGCGCTGCTATGCTGTATTTTTTGCGATTTCCGCAATAGCTTTATCTCAAGAACTAATGCTTGGATTTTCAACAAACTTCAGATTCAGGTATACCTTGATATCGTTTAGTGCTGTTTACTTTTGGTGTAAATCGCTCAACAGGTGGCGCTGCTATGCTACATTTTTTTCAGAATTTCTGCTATAGCTCTATCTCAAGAACTAATGCACGAATTTTCATCCAACTTCAAATTCAGATACACTTTGATATGAATTGGTGCTAAATCGTTGTCATTTCTTGTACTATTTAAATGATTTAATGGATGTGATTTATATAGAAGAAAGTTTTGTGATGGCCACAACATACTAGTTTTTTTATAGAAAAATAAATCTAGTTTAAACGGACGATTTTTCGCCTTATTTAAGGAGAGATTTTTCATAAGAAAATATTGGTACCGAAGACTTTCTTAGTCTAGAAATTCAGGGACCCGTATGAACCCTGCAACAGAAGACGAATTATACATAAAAAGAGAGGATGATAGGATGGATGGTGACGATGCGGCGGGGAGAGGGGGGGCAAAAATGAAAATTATTAAAGGGCGCCAATGTCAGGTCCTCCCCCCCCCCTCCCCAAAAATTTTTTCAAGCTACGCCCCTGGACACAGTAAGGCCACAACGCAGAAAGCAGTGTAAAACGGTTTTTTACACAGAAAAGAGTACAAAATATGACTTACAAGCATCACAGGAGGTGTTCGAAAACGTGCCCATTGGCGTGGATGGAAGCATGACACGTATGTGACATGAATTAGCGAACATTTTCGAAGATTCCGCTTGTTGCGCTGGACGCAGTCGCAGCGATGGAAGTTCGTGCATCGAGGTCCATTTTAGAATTTACGGGCGTATCGTATATGATGTCCAGCATGACCCGTGAAGCGGCCCATAAAGCCGTAATGGCTCAGCATGAACGGAAATGCCGGGCAGTCTGAAAACAAATAAACTAGCAGAGATTCTTACAATGCAGATTGGAAGCGTCGCAACGGGTGCTAAAATCCTAATAGCCCAAAAGGGTAAAAAGAGATTAAAAGGCAATCAAAAAAAAAATAATAATAATAAGCTGAAAGAAAAACAATATGTGCAACCAATGTGTGTAGAATTAACACAGACTAAAAGTTACTTAAAAACAATAACGTTTATTAAACAAAATCAACAAGTGTAAATAAAGTGACTGAATGCTTCATTTTTTAAAGCAAAGACAATTTTAACAAAGGATTCATTTAATCCTGTATCCAATAAACAAGTTGTCTCAAAATATGAAAAACGGGACACTGGAACCCGGAGGGTGTAAAATTTATCAAATATATTTAAATAGTTAAAAAGCTCAAAACACTAACTTTAGAGAAAAACATTAAAAGGGTTAAATTAACATTGTGTACCCAACCACTAATTAAGATAAAACAAGAACTCCGAAAGGGTTCTTTTCCTTAAACAACTCTTAATTATATGTGGGGGGGGGGACACAAGTCAAACAAAGATAAACTTTATTATCTATTACTTTTAATTGAAAAAGATCTTTTAACTGAGAAACAATTTACTATTAGATATATATTTACTTCTAAAATATTTACTTTATATTTAACTTTAAGTAATAAACAGAGTAAGAAAAGAAACGGAGTTTAATAAAAGAATTAGCAAAAAAATTAATTTAAACTCACAACGTTAAATATAGTACAGTTAAACTTTATATAAAAGAAGTAAAGCAAAAATAATTTACTTGAAAGAAAAACCTCCAGTGCAATATCCGCCGAAACTTTAAATATTTGGAGAGACGCCATTAAAAACCTTTAACGTGGCGAACCAACTATCGGCAAAGTGCGAAAAGTTCTCCAAAAATAGAATTGAGACACAGTCAATATTTACATACACTTTTAGTCGTGCAGAGGAAAAATTATCTTTATCAAAAGTCGCCTCGGGAGTTCATGCATTAAAAAAAAACACCTGCATTATGCATTTTCGCCGATCCCAACCGCTATAGCAAAAATTAGAACTGCGCATGCGTGGGGACTTGGATTTAATAATCTTGAATCTTAGATTTAATAATCTAAATCTTAATATCTCTTGCTAGAAAACTTGTACAGGGTTATCGAGGTTGCTATGTCAATTGGCGATTACTTTTTGGCGTTCGAAAATATTTCAATGTCTTGTTATTGTGAAACGGTGATACAGTATAGAGCTTACGTAAACTTATTTGATTTTAAATTTATAATGAATTTACCTAAACAATATACGTATATTCCTGTCAAAAATGATAAAAATATTTTCTTAAACAGTTTTGACTCTTTTTCTTCTAACTTTAATGTGATTTATAAATAAATAACAATATCACCTATATTAGATAATAAGTTGTTACGTTTGATAATTTAACATTTTTCTCAATATCGCAACTACTTCTAGATATAATTTACAGCTAATCTAAATTGGTAATTAACAACCGCAACAACAAAAATATTATTATTATTAGATTGACAGTGGTGTTTTAAGTTTTAGGACTTGAGATTTTCTTATGATATTTTACTTTTTTGTGAATCTAGCTACTTAAATCTCCAATATTAATTTATAGTATATTTTAAATATTTCCTGGTTTATTCACATAAAGATACTTAAATAGTTTATTGAAATATTTTAGCATTACTGATAGTATGTTAGATTTTATAATATTTATTTTTTATCATTATTAATGTATTGTAATTAAATATTACCAGATATTAATATTATAGTTGTATCAATACAAATAAAAAAAGAGATGCTATTTATAATAAATATTATCTATATTAGATAAATAAATTTATAATATTACAAGATATATGTTATAGCGAGATATTTTATAATACATACTATAAAATATTAAAATACTATCTTAATTATATAATTATAATTTTTTTATTAACTATTATTATTTTTATAATCTTAATTTTAAAATATTTTGTAAAAAAAAAAGGCTGTTATGTAGTATTTAAATCTATATATATATTTATTTTAATCATTAAATGGCTTACTGAAATATTTGTATAGTATCAGTGGTGGAATAAAATATTAAAATACTATCTTAATTATATAATTATAATTTTTTTATTAACTATTATTATTTTTATAATCTTAATTTTAAAATATTTTGTAAAAAAAAAGGCTGTTATGTAGTATTTAAATCTATATATATATTTATTTTAATCATTAAATGGCTTACCGAAATATTTGTATAGTATCAGTGGTGGAAAATTGGCGCAGAGGCGGAGCCTATTGACACCACTAAGTTTTGGTAGTATTTTTCGGCTTATCTAATAACAGAATATCCGAGTTTTTACTAAGGCGAAGTACACAATAAAAAATTAGTGGCGCCAACAGGCTCCTCCTCTGCGCCAATTTTCCACCACTGTAGTATTTATTTATTATCAACATTAAATATTTTCATTATAAGTAAAACAGGTGTAATCCATAATAAATATTATCTTCTTTATTGTCTAAAGAAGATATTTTATAAATAAATATCATAAATTATCATTAATTTTCAATGAAATATTGATATGTAAAATTTCATTTATTGAAATATATGGATAGTATTACATTACTAATATAATAATAATAATATTTTGATAATAATCTAAGTATTAATATTATTCTATCATTATATTTTTAATAATTTGTTATTATCAAACCAACTACCTATAAATTACAGTGAAATATTTAATTTTATAATATAATAACAACGATAATTTGATAATTATAAATTACAAAATATAATAATTTATCTTTATCAAATGTTCTATATTCAATATTCTATTATTTCATATTCAAAGATGCTATAATTATTTATAAATTGCATGAAAATTACATAATAATATACTATCAATAAATGATTTGAAAACAAAATATTAAATCTAATTAGCTATTTGGAATATCTAAACATTGTTTTTACTTATTAATTATAAATAGTTAATTATCTAATTAATGTGTATTATAACTTAATTTGATAAGAGTATAACTAAAATGAACTCTTATTTTAAATTAAAAAAAAACTCTTAATAATAATTTATATCTTTGCAAAGTAATTTTTATTTTTTATAAATGTATGATGTTACATAATATTAAGATACAATTTGTATATGGAGTGAAATAAACGAGAAAGATAACCAATATAAGATAAGACTATTTATTTGAATGTATCCCTAAAAACAGTTTCATATAAATTCTTTATTAATTTTTATACACCATAATTATAATGTGACAAAAACATCATATCATGTTAATCAAAAAAATCTGAAAAAAATCTAAAGAAGTATAAATAATATTGATGTTGGATCAAATAATATCACCCCCCCCCCCCTCCACACAAAAAGTGAAAAAAAAGTGTTGTGCTGCCATCTATGTCCAGTGATTTAAACGAAATTGGTTATTAAAAGAATTTTATAATTATCTCAATAGATAGCTTTTAATTGCTTATAACTGAAAACAGTTGTTTAAAAACAGTTGTTAAAACAGCTGTTTAAAAAAAAACAGTTACAAGAAGTTGTATTTAAAAAGGAAGGCCATAGTAATAATATTCAATAAAAAAATGTATTTAATATTTAGTTAAATTACATAAAGTAAAATAGAATTGTAAAAAAATAATGCATTATTAAATTTGTAAAAATCATAAACTATTACATTTAAATTTATATGTACTGCTTAAAATAAATTAATAATGTTTCTTTAAAAATATACTATTTTGGCAGCAGAACATACAAGATTTAATGGAATATACTTTTAACTTTATGTTAAAAAATAAATATAAAGTAAAAAAAAAAAAAATTAGATAATCATTCTTCTTATTATTAAGTGTGGAAAGAATAATATATATTTGCAGCTACCTTTTTATTAGTAATCCGTTTAAATTACTCATTGATAAGCTCATTTGCAAAATTTTACTCTTTATTTGTTGAGTAATAAATAATTTCCTAATTGCGTTAGTATTAAATATTTTAAGAAAATCACATGAAGCTATTTCTAAAGCAGTGTTGTTTGTCAATAAAAATATAATAATAATGTAATTGACATAGGAAATTACAAAACAAATAAAAATAGAATATTAAATAAAGTTGTGTATTTAATAAATGAATTATATTAAATAATATGCGGTTTCTTCTGTTGAAATTAATAAAACTTTACATGGACTTTCACCAAATTACCTTTAATTATTTAAAAATATATTTTGCAGGTGATTTAAAATAACTAAACAATAAGAGTAAAAATATATAATTGATATTAGAGGTATTTTTATTTATTATAAGCCATTGGCTTGCTACAACATTTACCGAAAGTTTTGCTAATCAAGATCAACTGAAAAAAATGTTGATGGGATGAAAATGTCACGCCTGATATGATAAAAGCGCCAAGCTGGTAACCTTGTACATATTTATTTTCTAGTAAGTGAATTTCAATCTAAGTCCCCACGCATGCGCTGTTTCTCATTTTTGCTATAACGGTTGGGATCGGCGAAAATGCCTTTATTATGAGGGTTGTCTGTGGGTTAAACCACCTCTACTATACATGAAGTAAAAAGACCGGCGATACATTTGAACTGCGACTCCGACCCCTTTAATTACTAAGTATTCTCTTTCACCATCACTTTATATGTCGCTACTTGAAAGGATGAAAAAAAAACATTTGAAGAGCTTGTCATATTCTTGAACTTGTTTAATAAGCGAGCGAAATTTTTAAATTTAGAAAAACCATTTAAAACAAATGACCATTGCTTGGCCATGCCTTTACGGTAGACGATACGTCGTACCGGCTGCACGTGAACTACTACATATTTCAGGCAACAAAACTTCTACGAAATAATACGAAGCGAAACAAGACGAAGGTAAGCTCTCCCCCTTTGATACCCCTAATATACCCATCTCGTGAAACACTCATTTGCATATGACCGTAAAAGCCCTCTGGTGTTAAAAGATTACGATCTGCTGAAACCTTAAATGTTGAAATGCAACTGTCACTCGAAAGTTTCGTACGAAGTCGAAGTGACGTAATAAAAGCCGATAGACGTAATAGTGAGCGGCAAATCAGCTCGAAGCAGATGCAAATGAGGAAGATAGACACGTACCGCCATCTCTTGGTACGATTCGATACTACGGTAAAGTAATTTATGAATGGAAACGATTTTCCATGCGTACGGGGTTGAAAAGGATCGTGCGTGATGGAAAGAAAAAAAGAGAGGTCGATTATAATTTAATAAGAGATGAATGGGTACTAACCCAGCTAAAAAGAGGTAGGAATAAATAATGGGTTTTAATTTAAAAATAAAGTAAAGCAGTAAGAACAGTTCTGACCTAAATATGACAACAGTATACAATGCTCTTCATAGTACAACAGAGAAAATAATCAAGAGGAGATAAATCAGATGATCTGGGGGTAGGGGCGTCTCATCATGTTAAAACCACATTTTGCGTCAAATATGTGCGAGGACATCGTTAAGCATTTCTAGAAGAACCTCCGGAATAATAACGAGATACTTGCGAGCGCCCAGTCGAGGTGGTAAGATGTATGGCCCCACTAAACTGTCCGCCACGATAACCATCTACACATTAACCTACAGTGAAGCGTTCTTCTGCGGCTCATGGTCGGGTTCCGTTTGGGTTTTTGTCTGTGTGATTCATGTTGATCGCACACAGTCGACCTTGATAGCTCGCGTACAGCGCCACCTATCGATTTCCGCTCATGCTTTCCTATATAATTATGGTTCCTAATAATGTTCTCTACCTCCCCTCCAAGTTTGTACACGAAGTTCAAAGAGACACCCTGTATACTACATAAGTATTCCAAAATTTACTTCAGTTAGGAAACGCATAATACAGTTGGAAATTCCTCTTCAGCAAATTCCCCCAACAAACGGAATTGTACTCGAGATCTTTTGTGCAGCCCTGTATACATGTGTGTTCACAAAGTTTCAAGACTGGTCCTAGAATACAAAAGTTGTTAAATATTTTTGTACAGTGAGCTAAAATTCTTCGAATTATGACCCTTGGGTATCAACACACCGCTGCCAGCGTTTTTTCCATTATTAATAATCCAGCTCCCTGGAGGTCTTCGCGCACAAGGCTGTCAAGTGACCTCGTCGAAGCTGGAATCGTTCATCGCTGGAATCGTGTCGAATCGCTTCCCTTTCAGGTTTTTTTCGATCCGGAGGAATAAAAAAAGTCGCTGGGAGCGAGGTCGGGGCTGTAGGGAGGCTTGTGGCAGTATTGCCACGTTAAACTTAGCCAAAACTTTGGAGGCTGCGAGCAACGTGTGAGGGGGCGCATTGTAGTGGTGAACAATCCAATCTTCTCTGGTGTCTGGGCGGACGCGCCGGGTCAGGTCGGTTTTACGCTGGAATGCACCACTATTTGAAGGATAGAGTCCGGCGCGCCCGCCCAAACATCAGAGACGATTTGATTGTTCACCGCGACAATGCGTCCTCTCCCACCCCGCTCGCCGCTGCCGAAGTTTTGGCTAAGTTTAACGTGGCAATACTACCGCAAGCCCCCTACACCCCTGACCTTGCTCCCAGCGACATTTTTTGTTTCCCGGATAAAGAAAAGCCTGAAAGGGAAGCGATTCGACACGATTCCAGTTATCCAAGTAGCTTCGACGAGGTCACTTAACAGCCTTGCGGGCGAAGACCACCAGGGAACCTATGAATAATGGAAAAAACGCTGGCAGCGGTGTGTTTATGCCCAAGGGCCATATTTCGAAGAATTTTAGCTCGCTGTGCAAAAATGTTTAATAAAACATGAGCAACTGAGAACTGAACAACAGTCACTGAAACATGAACAACTGAGAATTTTTTGTATTCTCAGACTGTATTCTCAACTTTCTGAACACACCCTGTATGATCTATATAATTTATATATGCCAAGTAATATGCAAAAAATTAGTTACATTTAAAAATGCGTATCACAGCGGAAAACGCACTTGTAGCAATTATTATTCATAGACAATACTGTAACCGAATTCTTTTGTGTGTGCCTGTAAATGAACGATGAATGTTATGCACATTGGACACCCTATTCTCTAGCAGCATCTTTCAGTTCACCCCAATGTTATATATCAATTTCAATGTATTTGAAATAGCGTAACTTTATTAAAATGCACCGCGTTTCTTTGCTATTTATAATTATTAAACGAAACACCGCAAAATAGACAATTTTAATCTCTTTTATAAATGTAAAACAAAATCTCCAGAACACATCATATTCTTCAATGAATAAGAATAAACAAATAAACAAGCGCCAGGGAAAAAAAATTCCACATTTTTCCTTTCATTGCACATGCATTAGGAGAAAGAACCTAAAGCCAGGTTCCACCCTATCACTACGCATGTGCGGAAAGCAATATTATATTGTAAATAATATTTAATAGCAGGAATTACGATCGCAAAAACTAAATTTGTCACATCTATAGACTAAAATCTTTCATTTAAAACAAAAATGAAGTAAACTGGTGCAACAGTGTTTTTCCACAGACTGTAGAAAGAATCAACCTTGCTTTTTAACAATTTCCAAAATAACTTAAAAGTGTTTATGAGTTCGATTTGTTTGTCTGTCCGCGCTCTAACTCATGTAAATATAATCGGATTGCCATGTAATTCATATACACTGTTAAAAATTTCTGTAAAATCACAGAAAAAAAATCGAGACTCTCTGCAAATTTACACTAGTTCTTGGTTAAATACATTCGATCGAGTTTCTCGGTCAAGACTCTCTGTAAATTTACACTAGTTCTCGGTTAAATGCGTTCGATTGAGTTTCTCGGTCATCGATTTACAGACATTTCCATTATCTTGTATCTAATTCCCTGTAGGGATTTCCATGTTTTTATTTAAAAATATTTTCAGCTTTGTTAAAACTTGTAATTCAAATACACACGTTTAAAATTCTTTTGCGATTTTATTAGAATTATTAAAGAAGAATATTTAGTTTCAATTTTTTAAATTTATTTTTTCATTCATTTAGTTAGAATCATAATACATTTAAATACATTGCTTTTATAAGAATTGTGATATAACCTTAAAAGTAATTTTGGTTAATTAATCTGATTATTTTTGTAAATATTTTACAAAAAATGTTATAATTACCAATATATTTAACCAGTTTTAATGAAAAAATACACCTAAATTTCACATTATTATTATTTAAAAATTCCAGTATATCTTCAGATATTAAAGAAGATAATTATTGAGAAGAAGTAATTTCTTGATAAATAATTCCGTAAATAAAGGATTAAAAATTAAATTTGATTAAAAAAAAATATTAGGTATTATGTTGCGGTCCAAACTAAATTAAAATAAACCGTTTAAGAAATTTTCTAACGAATACATTTGAAGCGAAATCTTTGAAAAGCACAAGTACAATAGATTTTTCCCCGCTTTATTATAAAAGACATCCTTTATACACCGCAGTAACAGCTCTTATGGCGCAGTCGGTAAGATGTTTTTCTCCTGCCCAGAGGTCTCGGATTCAAACCCCAAGCCGGCCAGAAGCAAGTTGTGTAAAAAAGTTAAATGGCACAGCAGTTCAAATTTGCTTGAATAACTCTGATACTTGGAAGTTCTAAAATTCGGTGATTTCAAAAACTAAGTTAAATTATTTTAATTGAAAAAATAAATTGATTTACAGAGTCCTGCGTATTTTTAACGATGTTTTAATTTACAGAGTCTTGTGTATTTTTAACGATGCTAATTTACAGAGTCTTGTGTAAAATTACGAAATAAATTCTCTGTTATTTAACAGAATCTCTGTTTTTCTAATCTCTGTAATTTTACATAAGGCTTAAGATAATGGATTACCCGTAGATTCTCTGTAATTTCACAGAAAATTTTTTAACAGTGTATGTTATTGAGGCTTACCATGGCATGTCCTTTATTGAAAATGAAGTGTGTAGCATTTACAGTTCGTTTACAGGAGCACTCAAAATAATTCTGTTACATTACAGTCTATGCGGAAAAATCGTCTGCAGTGTATTTAAATGATCTTATACTATTTCAAACATGTTGAAATTTATATACATCGCTTAGGTTCACTACAAGAGACTTAGTACAAAATATGGTGTGCATAATATGTATCGTTCATTTACAGAGATCATAAAAGAATTCAGTTACAGAACGTGTCCAGTCCATGCCCATGAGCGATACATGTTGTTAGTGCGGTTTCACTTGTGTGTGCGTTATGTTGAACTAATTTTTTGCATATTACTTGGTGGGTACAAATTCTGTAGATCATATACAAGGCTGCACAAAAGAATTCGAGTACATTCGAGTTGATGGAAATTGCTGAAGTGGGGTTTACAACTGTATTATGCGTTTCCTAACTGAACTGAATTTTCGCATACTATGTGGTACATGAGGCATTCTCACAATCTTTTGACTTTTGGGGGAAAAAATCTGACAAAATTAAACTTGCTAAAATAACATTTTAATCTGATAGACGAATGCCTTAATGATTCAAAATAAATAAAAAAACGGTCAGCAGCGAAATTTTTTTTATTTAACTGAGGTTTAAATTAAACTTGCGAGTTTAATTTTCCTTACCATTTTACCCCTATAACTTTTTATTTTCTTCTAAATTTTTACTTATAATGAATTTGCATAGTACCTACAGGACATTAAAATAAGAAATAATAACAATGTAGTACTTTTAATACAGAATTTTTGTATAACATTGTCTTAAAGGGGTGTTAAAGAAGGGACGGTAAAGTAAAAAAATCCCTGCCGGCCCAGCCTACAGGCGGAGGTAGATTTTGAAGTTAAGTATACTAATTTCACCAACAAAAACTAAATCATGATTATACATAAATCCACTTTAACAGTTTTATCTGGCTGCTTTTGACGAGTTTTGATTTCATTTTTCTATAATAGCTGGTTTTATCAGAATCATGGCGGTATTAAAAAAAAATACTTTTCCATGCTCAACAACTCGAAATTTTCTGGCACATTTTCAGATTCATTTTTAATAGAAAAAATATGAAAATTGCTGACGTGATTATTGAAAAGATTTATAAGCGACAAGTGTTTAAATTTTTCTTTCAATTAATTAAAACTTGATTAATAAACAATTATTTTCTCAGTAGAAGAATATTTTTCGTTTCTAACACAATGGCTTCGGGGAATTCTGTTCAAAATGCCCACTTTGACATCATTTTTTGAAATATATTCTGCCTCTATCAAAAAATCGATCATTACGGTACATTATATAGTTTCTGAATAAGAGAATCTACCAAATGGATGCGTTTGAGAGCAAAAATGAATTTAAAAATGAGTAAGAAATTAAGCAGTTTGGATTAGAATACACCCTTAATAAGATGATTTTTTTCTTCAACCGCTATGTAGTTTTCATTTGATTTTGCTGTAAGAATTGATCCTATCAAAAACTTGTCTATATAAATGTTCTAGACAATATTAAGAAGATATATGATAAATTCATGCAGATTTTATATATTGTGAATTGACGGAGTTATAGAACATTTTTTTCTTCAACCCCCCCCCCCCCCCCTTTTTTTCTTTTCGTTTTTCTTTCTTTCTTTTTTTTTTTTTTGGTACAAATTGGTCCTACCATAAACTTGTGAATATAAAAGTTGTAGATAATATTAAGGAGATGTATAATAAAATTAATTGGATTTGATAACTTGAGAATTGACGAAGTTATAAATTTTTTTCTCCCAAAAACCCTATTTTTTGCGCCCCTTTAGCCCATTTTTAATTTTATCAAAAATCTGTGATACATAAATTTTTGGCCCTATCTTTAGAAGTAATAAAAACTTTAAATTGATTTGATATGTACAAAAATTAAGAAGTTATGGGTTTTTTTCTGTTTTCACAAAACCCCTCCCTATTTCCATCCCCTGGGTCCGATTTTGCCCTTTAACGAACCTGACCGAGATTTTATGCCCTTAATTTTATGTATGAGTTTGGAAGAGATTTGTGCAGAATTGTGGAAGTTATAGTATCCAAAAGAAAGTGATATATATATGTATAGATAGATAGATAGATAGATAGATAAAGTCTTTTACTGAGGGTGGTTTTGGGTTCTAGGGGTCATGATCAGTGTAGATCTGCAAAAATTTTTCAGAAATTCCAACATAGAAATATTTCATAAGAAATCTACTTAAAAAGGGGATGTATTGGAAAAAAGGGACGGTAAGGATGGAACGGTAAGGAAAATTACCACCTATTTTTAGGAAAATCATGTTAAGACTATGTGATAGCCACAATGTTCACTGATTTTTAGAAACAGTTGTTAACATTGGATTAAATTAATTTTTTTTTATTTACCTCGAAAAGTGCAGGAAAAAACTTGGGGACGGTGAGACTACCAATAAAGCCACGATGCTTCAAATTGATATTTAAATGCTGATTTAAATTCTACAGTAAATTTCTTGCCAAAGAATTTTAGACATTATTTCTGTAGCATACTTCTGCATGAGAAAAAACTTGAAAAAAATTCTGTGGCTGCATCTGAAATGATTTTCTGTATAATTTTAGGAAAGGGATGGTAAGGAATCTAAAACCCAGGGACAGAGTTCAAAAAATAATAACAACCCTAAAAATGTGTGCAGGTTAATTTTTAGCTACATATTTATATAAAACAATAGTTCCAGTTTCAGAAAAAAATTAAATCGAATTATTTTTATTGGAACAATTTTATCCAGACAGCTCCAAACTTAAAAATCAGCATCAGGGACACGGGACGGTATAGGAGTTTTCCAGGTGTTTGGACCCCCAACATCGTCCAAAACTTATTTATCTCTTTAATATTGTTGTTAAATCATGCAATGGGATGTTCCCGAGTATGTGAAATAAAAAAAAAACACAAAAAAGTGTATTAAAATAAAAATTATTATTCAGGGACATGAAAGTCAAAAGATTGTGAGAATGCCCCATATATACAAATCTATAAATAATATACAAATCTACACAAAATAATTCGGATATTTTTCGGACTATAGATGATAATTGCTGAAATTGGGTTTTCAAATGTGCTATGCGTTTTCCGAATTCTTTATATACATCATCTTTTGCCTTACTAAACGGGGAAGTTTTGTCACGGTATTCTGGATGTGATAAGTGTTTCACAATCTATGCTTCACGCAGAAATTATGTTGTTAAATATGTAAATGTTTTTAAATACATTGTTGATGCTTGTTAAATATATAGAGGTTGGTGTTATGTCATCTATATATGGTTCACTGATGCAGCTCCAAAAAGCGGTTTCGCCACTTGATTTGAAAAGTAGACTGGACGATGATACTACTCTATATCATCTGATGGAAGATATTTTAAAAAAGAATAGCTTATATGTTTTTCTACACCTATATTGCTTTATTTTTTGTGATTTTATTCTCCGTTTTTATTGTACAGGCCTTGTATAAAAGGCAGGCATTCAGTGTTTTATTTACGATAAATGATGAATTACTGTTATGTATTATGAAACATCTACAGTGAGCAAAAAAAGTATTTGCACGCAGACGATTTTTTTGCATAAGTAACCATAGAAAGCAAACTTGATACTATTCTCGTAATTATTCATTTATTTAAATAAGAAGAAAATAAAAATAACTGCCAATTTTTCTTAAACAGTAATATTACACATTTTAAAAAATAAATTAATATTTTCTCATACCTAAAAAGTATTTGCACAAGAAGCATTGACTGTTAAAAAAGGCATTAAATGTGAACATTATGCAAATGTTTAGCATATCAGTCCCGCAGTGGAGTTTTTGTCCTAATGTCGCCGAAAACGTGTGGACTGTCTGTTTCTGTCTGTTGAGAAGATTATATTTCTTCACAATTCTGGATTAAGTTACCGAGGAATAGGTAAAAAATGAAATCTAAACTTTTCTAGTGTTCGTTATGTAATTAAGAAGAAAAAAGAAACTGGTTCGACAATAAATAAGCCGCGAACTGGGCGTCCAAGAAAGCTAAATACCAGGCAACGAGAGCCATCATAAAAGAATCTTCAAAAAACCCTTTTCTAAGTGCTCGAGAATTGGCTGTTGATGTCGCTTCAACGTCGGGAACAATAGTTACACGGTTACACCACAATCAATTAGAAATATTCTTCATGATGCAAATATTCCAGGAAGAGCCCCTCGAAAAAAGCCATTTATTAGTGAAACAAACAGGGTGAAAACATTTGAATTTGCAAAAGCTTATGTCAGCAAACCACTAGAGTTTTGGAAAACTGTTATTTTTTCGGATGAAAGCAAGTTCAATATATTTGGCTCAGATGGTAAGAAAACTGTATGGCGAAAGCCAAATACTTCTCTTCAAATTAAAAACTTGAAACCAACTGTAAAACATGGCGGTGGTCATGTAATGATTTGGGGATGCATGTCTTTTAACGGAGTTGACGAAATGACCTTTATTGAAGGCAATATGAATGCTAAACAATATATTAATATATTGCGAGATCATTTATCTAATAGTGCTCTGAAATTAGGAATTCCTAATTCATATTATTTCCAACGGATAACGATCCGAAACACACTGCATATATTACGAGGTTAGGGTTGCTTTATAATGTAAAAAATCAATTGAAAACGCCACCACAATCACCAGACCTCAATCCGATTGAAAATTTATGGCATATTTTGGATGTGAAAATAAGGAAAAAGAAAATTTCTAACAAATCAGAACTTAAGCAACCTCTTAGGGAAGAATGGCTACAAATCAGCAGTGAAACATGTCACAAATTAATAGAATCAACGCCCAGACGATTACAAGCTGTAATTGAAGCAAAGGGCATGCATACTAAATATTAGCACTGTTTTTAACTTATAAATAATTCCTCTAGTTCTATTTTTATTGCTAGTGTGCAAATATTTTTTTGGCAGTACAAATGCTACTTTTTTATGTTTTCATATTTTAAATATAATTATTAAGTCAGATATTAAATATGTTTATTTGTTTTGTAAAAGTGCTGGTATTTTTAATTCTTAATTGCTTTTTATTTATTTATACATATGCTACAACAAATTTACCTGGTGTGCAAATACTTTTTTTGCTCACTGTAGTTATTTTCTTGATTTTATAAACAAATTTCCATATATTTCCAAAGTAAATTTACTATTACATTTAACAGTAAAACATCTGTAGTTTTCGTTTTTAACTTTATTTTATTATATTGTAATACATTTTCAGATTGCTGACTTCGGATTATCAAATATATTTGATGATAAACGCAGGATGAATACATTTTGTGGTAGCCCGTTGTATGCTTCACCAGAGATTGTTAAAGGTACCCCATACAAAGGACCCGAGGTAAGGGGCAACTATGCCAAACTATCTGTGGTTTTTTTCCCCCTAACATTTTATTCCAATGTGTTTGAGACCAGTAGCGTAGCACTGTATTTTTATTAAGCAATAATACAAAAAAATGTAAAAGTAATAGGGGAGACTAGGGAGGGTTGACCCACTTTTTACAAAATGATTTTTAATTTTTTAAATATTGAACGTAGAATAAATTTTTATATATCATTTTATTCGTTATACAATCAGTTATTAAAATAAAATTTCTACATAAGTGTAATGTACAAGAAATTTGAAAAATGATCAATTTTAAACATTAGAAAATTATGGGTCAAGGCTCCCCACATACGGGAGGGTTGACCCAATATATGGGAGGCTTGACCCACTTTGTTTTATATTGAAATATTTGTGAAGAAAAATAAAATCTGTTTAAAAAAGGCAATATAACTTTATGCTACATGCTTTAATTATTATAAAAAAAACATTTTTGAAAATATGACGCTTAAACAAACCTGTTTAGATGCAATCGCAAGTCGGGGGAGAAAATTTTCTTTTTGAACAGAATTTCGTTTGAGCAGGTATAATTGTACAGCAGGGAAAATGAAATTTAACATTTAAGATAGTATTCCGTTTGAGACAGGTTCCGTTTTCATAGGGATTCATGTATTATTATGCCCGGAATTTATAGCGACTGTTCCGCTTTTTTTGTCTCCTTTTTCTTACTTTTTTTGACACTTGACCTAACAACTCTAATTCTCACATAGTTTGGCTTCATCTCACTGTATTCATACTGGTGAAATTTGCCTACATACCTTCCTAAAGTTTTTCGATCAATGTTATGTTCTTTTGCAGCCGCATATGTCTTAACTAATCATTATCTTCTTCAACCCTTTCAGTGGCAAAATACTTTCAGTACAAAAATTTTGAAATAAATGATTGACACCGAAATTTACTAACAAATTTATTTGGAAATAAGAAAAAGGGTATATTTCACATACATATTAAATGGGAAAGATTTTCGCAAAATTCTGGTGCCATTGTGGCGTTTGGGAATTAAAATTAAGTGGTTTCATGAGCATACCGCTGCCAGTGAAAATATTAAGATTGCTGCTTTCATACTTTTTAGTCCTTTCTAGTCGTTTACAATGTTTCTATTTACCTATTGTACTAATATTTTAATGGAAAAAGTTCCTATCAACTTTCTCATTTATATTTCATTACATTTTTTCTTACAGTGGATACTACAGCAATTTTTTACATCTTTCTTTAATCTAAAAATTTTCTTTTCTATCACCCTATTTTACCGTGGCTTTACATAATAAATTTACGTTCTTTTTTTATGTATAACCATTAACCTTTCATTATGCATAGTGTATAATAAAAAGATTTCATCTAGTCAACCCTCCCTTACATTGACTGGGTCAAGCCTCCCCACATAGCTCTTTTCTAAAGAATAGCACATTGTTATGTTAAGCCTAACTTACTGTACAATCTGCATGCCTGGAATGAAAGCTCGACATTTCTGCATTACTTAAAACCTACTTACTTAAATTTCTATGACATAGTTTATCTGAAAAAAGCGTACAAATTATTTCTAAAAAACACAACTTTTAGGTTGAAAACGCCTCACAATTGATTTTTTGCACACCTATTTCGATTATCTGTATGAAACAAAGACTGTTGTTTAAGCATTCCAGTAGCTTGGGTTGACACCTAATGATAAATCTCTGAAATTCTTTTAAATATGAACACTGATGGGTGGGTGAAGTCTCCCGTATGGTCAACCCTCCCTAGTCTCCCCTATATTTTTTACCTATAATAAAAAATTAAAGGAGAGAATAATTTATTTAAATTTTATCATTATACTTAATGTGAAATATTTTTTTAAAACTATAATAATTTTTATATCATACCTGAGATTTTAATGAAAATAATCAAATTGCATTGAAAGTTACACTTAGAGTATTATATATATATATATATATATATATATAAAGCATAATGCATGTGAAAGTTCCATTGTCCATGAATAACTCTTGAACGGATAAATATAGAATTTAGGAACAAGTATAGTAAAACTACTGTGTATAACACCTATAGTAAAACTACTGTACGATCATACAAGAGTGAATGCAGTGCTTCTAGAGGCGAAATTTGGAAGTTAAAAACCATTGGTTCCCGACTCTTTTATTGCCCACGGCCCGTCCGAGCATCTGTAAAATCACGAGTCCCCCCCCCCCCCACCACCACCTTTGTAACATATATCTCTATGAGTTAAAAAGTGTATCGTATTCACATGGACTTCCTAACAAAGCCTTAACATTTGTTCGTTTTACATTTTGAACTTATCGAAGAAGTAAATTTTTGATCCCAAATGTGTTGTTAACCCAGTTCTTTGAATAAAATGGCGCTATATATCTTCTCCTTTCTGTCAAAAAGAGTCTGGTTGTTCCTTTCCTACTTGCCTCAGTGTTAAACAAAAGTGTTACATGGTCCGCACTTTTATCTTCACAAAATGCTTGAAGATACTCTCACATTTAGCATTAAAATTGAGAACATTGACACAATTTATAATTCATTATAGTAACTTATGAAAACTGGGTGAAAAAGCTTTAGACACTAAATTTTCTTTAAGGACAACACAATACACAAGAATCATTTCAAGATTATCATCTCTATCAACTTGAGGTAGCCATGATACATCAAAACATATTTCTCTGTTTTCCTTTTCAATTATCGGTAACTCACTGCAATGTAATATCTGATTTTAAAATTTTAAATGTACAAATCATACTGAGGAGTTCACAGCCATAGTAGACCAAGTCCATTTACAAGGTGCATAAAATCTGTCCTATTCACTCTCACAGTGTACCAAGTCTGTTTTCACATACTTTCTCATATATGTCATCTGTTTAGAAGCTTGGTTTACTCTGGGAGTATGGATAAAACAGATTTTAAGCGCCTTCTAAGTGGACTATCTCTTTTTTTTTTTTTTTTCAAAATATCCTTGATCTACTATGGTTGTTAGCCCCTCATATATACTGTGCAAGAGCCCTATACTAGAGTAATATATATTTAATATTTATCCATTTCCTTTTCTAATACTATTTAAGGTTTATAAACTATGTTATAATGGACAAACGTGTCAGTGAGTAAGGCTGACGTCATTTTGACGTTGCCAACATCTGACCTTTTTCGCTTTTATTGCAATTTTAAAACTTCTAAACATTTTCAATTTTTACACCGTCGAATAGGGAAAAAAAATTCTTTCAAATACAATTTGTTCGAAAACTCTATCACAATTTACAGATTATTTTATGGTTTTAAAAATAATTTTCAAGCAGGATACTTTTTATCATCTTTATCACGTGCTGATGATTACCGAAAGATAGAACTGTTTGTACTTTAAACAATATAAAGAGTCCAGCATTTCTTTCTGGCTAATATTCTGTACCGAAATTAAAACTATAGCAAAATTCTATAGTGATCTTTGGCAATTTCTTTGGCAATCTTGATAATTTCGGCTATTAACTCGTGGCATGTGAGCAATACGAAAGTATCGATTGAATACATTTCAAAACTTAATTTAAATACATTAATATTGATGCTTTTCATATAAACATGCCTTTTGGTGTTGCTAATGAGTAATAAAAAATATATTAAATGAAAAAAAAAACTGTAAGAGTTTTCAATTAAAAAAAAGTGGTTTTCACCTACATTCTGTAACCCGGGAAGGCCTGGTGGAATCACCTAGTTTTTATAAAGTTGGTAGTACCTAGTTTAGATAGTTGAAATACTTTTTAGACTAAAATTGTTCAAGACAGGCAAATTTGTGTAAAAATTTCTTCATGTTATATATATAAAACTAAATAGAAATAAAGTGCTCATTCAATATATCACCAAAAAAGTTGCGAAAAAATGTAAAATCTATATATTTAAAAGACAAGGCTGTTTTTTGAGTAATCTGGCCTCAGATTTCTACTGAAGCAATTTTGATAATTATTTTTTTAAGTGAAAGCAGTGTATTTGTAAATGCGCCCGCACTCGCTATTTTTTAAAGCAATCTTGTTTTTATATTTTAATTTTAATTTTTAAAGTCCTTTATAAATTTTCTTTACATAGGTGGAAGTAGTTTTATTTCTTTTACAGGGACACATAAAAAATTCGAATACATTACCGTCTATATGCAGAAATTTTATTTCAAATTGAATAAAATTTATGTAGGGTATTTATTCACACAGCAGCATTTTTTCAACCGAAAATTATTTTGGTAGAATTTATATGTTTTACAGGGTACTACAATACATTATTTTTTTTTTAAATATGATTTAATTTTTTTTTCTGCATGACTACACAAATTTCTCGAGAAATTCTGAGTAGACAAAAATACAAAAGACAAATGAATGTTAACTTACATGTGTGCATTAAATTGTTTTTTTTTTGTTTTGTTTTGTTTTTTTTACTTAACTGTAAAATAAGTATGTTTAACGCATTATTTACTTCTGCTTTAGGTTTACTTCCATTATTGAAGAGTGAAGGGGAACAGTGGGAATTACCATATCATTACGGATGCCATTTTCGCATTGCAATTAAAAATATTTTTTTTTGAAAATATTGAACAGAAAATGACATCACGATTAAAAAACTCAAATATTTTTTTTTTCATTTTGCTGATACTGAGATTGAGACGCTAATCTCAGAGAACTTCAGAGACTGAAAATGGCATTATAGTAAATGAGTATTGACTTTGATAAAACTAAATATTTTATTACAAATGCGTCTAAAGAGGCATAAATTTCAAGATTTCGCCGCCACTCAAGTTAGAACCTTAAATAAAGAGTGCAAATGTTCAGATTCAAAATGGTAACTGAAAAACGTGACATCAAGTTTGGGACTATATTTATTAATAATATATGGCATGTAAAATATTTTTTTAAGTGAATATGAATATAAAAACTATGTATGTAAATTTTGCGACGGTGAAAACGACGTTATTTTTAGATTTTGCTGAAAAAAATTATGATTGTGTCATTGGGGTGCAATTTTGTTGATTTTTCATTACGTAATACCAAAGATCAAAGAGTCAGTTAATAACTTCATAATTTCTCATCTAAATTGCATGTTACTGATTCCGTATAGGAAAAAAATTAATTTTTCTAATTTGAAAAGTTGAAATTAAAGATTAGTTTAAAATAATATTTGTTTTAAAAGTTAGGCCAGCCAATATAAGATTGATTAATAATTGCAATTATTTTTGTAATTTTTTCTTATAAATTCAATTAATTAGTCCTTTTAAACATTTTCATTCGTCGAATTCGATGGGTTACGACTCGTAGGCATTAATAAGCAGAAAAATTACAAAAAATTTTAAACACGCAAGAAAAAAAAAAAAAAAAAAAAGGTTTCAAAATACTTTTAAAGATTGTTCATATAATTATTTTGGTTTAAGTCTATTTTAAAATTTTGATTGAAAACTTTTCAACAAAAAACTTTTTGTGTGTGTGGGGGGGGGGGGTGTTATTACTTTTATTTTTAGTCTACAACATTACTTTTCCAATAATAATAATAATAATAGTAATAAAAACTTGACAGCGAATGCAGGAGTGATAAATTCGGAATTGCGCCCCGTAGGATGTACACCCCACGCACAGTGGGACATTTTGACGATCTAGGTGGACAAAATTATTTAGTTGAAGTTTAATTAGTTTTTGCTGATTTTTTTTAATGCATCAGTAATAAAATACTCTAACAGTGACAAATATTTGATTATTTAACAACAATGTCTTAAAATAAAAATGTCTTAAAAGTCCGTTCCCACTCTCTTAACTGCCGAACGACTGCATCTATATTCATAAACGTGGTGTCTAGGTATAGACGATTTCAGTCGTGACGTCAGTCATGACGTTTTGGTTGGAAACTGACTCCAAACAAACAATTGCTATGTGGTATTTTCTATTTTGTTTGTGTGTTGCAGCTATATCTTATATCTATATCTCACATCTAAGTGTTTTAATACGTGATATGTACTAGTAACATTTTCCACGATTTATATATTTTTAAAAATGACGCATAGCAACCGTTTGTTTAGAGTCAGTTTCCAACCAAAACGTCATGACTGACGTCACACTGAAAGCGTCTATAGTAAAGAGGCTATGCGCTACTATATGAGACCGCTTACAGCGCCACCTGGTGCAAAATGGCGGCATTAGTGTTCCTATCGCGAAAACTGTTCGAAATATGGGATAAAAGTGAATGACAAATTTGTATAGCATCATCGATTTAGTTCGAAAGGACACCTTGTGAAGATGAATTCTAAATGAATCTCGTTCTGAGCAGGAATATCGTTTTCGAGGTAGGAAAACTAACCCAGCTGTTTTACACCAAGTGACGCTGGAAGCAGAGTCATCGGGTAGAACATAGCCACTTTACTATACCTAGTATAGCTGCAACCGTTCGGCAATTAAGAGCGTTGGAAGTACTTTAGTGGGTACCCTGTACAATGCATTACAAATAATGCGTTAAACATACTTATTTTACAGTTAAGTATAAAAAAACAATTTAATGCACACATGTAAGTTAACATTCATTTGTCTTTTGTATTTTTGTCTACTCAGAATTTCTCGAGAAATTTGTGTAGTCATCCTGAAAAAAAAAATCATATTAAAAAAAATTAATGTATTGTGGTATCCTGTAAAACATATAAATGCTACCAAAATTATTTTCGGTTGAAAAAATGCTGTTGTGTGAATAAATAACCTATATAAATTTTATTCAATTTGGAAAAAAATTTCTGCATATAGACGGTAATGTATTCTAATTTTTTATGTGTCCCTGTAAAAGAAATATAACTGCTACGCACTTTGTTTTCAATTTAAAAAATGCTATTGTGTATCTCAATAACCTATAGTAATTTTGTAGAAATTTAATTAAAATTTCTGCTTTTTAGAAACAATCTTTCCGCGATCTTTTGTGTGGCCCTGTAACAAATGCATAATTTCTAAGTTCGTCAAATTATAATTTAATAGAATTGTCATCAGAAAAATACATGTAGGCAAAGTTTCAGCCCAATCAGATAATTGAAAGTGGCTTAAAATTGTCTTGCAAGATTTGAACTAATATTTTATGTGGCCTTGTAAAGCGTAACTGCTACGTTCCATAAATTATAATAATATCATATTGTCACCAAGTTTCAGCTGAATCAGATTATTGAAATTGGTTTAAAATTAACTTGCAAAATTTAATCTAAATTTTTGTGAAGCCCTGTCGAAACAGTATTCTAAACAAACTTCTACGTTCTTTAAATTATAATAATATTGTATTGTCATTCAAATTACACATGATTTCATTGTTTCGGCTCAATCGGCTAATTAAAAGTGGTTTAAATTTGACTAGCAAGATTTGAACTAAACATACATACATGCACTGCAAGTTAATATGATGCTTATTTATTAATAAAAACTTTAAGATCTGCAGACATCTGCAGGAGTTTTTTTTTTTTAATTTTTCAATACTTTAGAAATGGCACTTTGATTTTAAAAAATGCTTATTGCTGTATAGTGCTGAGTAATATGTTAAAAGTCAACATGAAATTTTCAAACAACATCAAGGATCATCCAGAATTTCAGCCTTTGAAAAAAGAGGTAAAGCGGGTTTAATATCGCTTATTTTCGAACAGAAATGGGTTAAATCTGATCTTGACAAAGCTGTGACATTAGATCAGCAAACTCGTGCTTTCAAATAAAACAGAATAGTCAGGACGTGCTTTCGGACTTAGAGGAAGCTAGTGAAACTTTTGAAACTCCCTCAAACCAACTGTGCAAATGGCTACTTTACGGTCACAATTAATCGACACTTCTGATTTTTACCGCAAAAACTAGTACGGATCTCGAAAATACAGACATTACGCTACCAGTACACGCGGTTTTGTCAAATTCCGAGATAATCGGGAAAATGGATTTTGTCTACCTAGATCATCAAAACGTCCCACTGTGCCACATTGAGAACCAGTGTTATAGACCCTATCTCAAAAACTATGAAAGATAGCGAAAAAAATATCAATTGAAAAAATTTTGACTCCTCTATTTAATATAAAATAACACCTTACACGTAAAAATAATCTTATTAGAAGCCTTAAAATTCTAATTTTTCGATAACCAATCATCGGCTTAAATACGTCATTAATGTGAAATTATAAGGCAGATGCATATTTATTAATAAAATTAACACATATAAGCTAGGTAAATTTTATTTTAATAAGAAAATCAAGTAAAATACCCTTAATGTTTTCAGAAATGGGCGCAATCATCTGCACTCACATGCATACACACTCATTGCTGCACTTGAACTTGAACTTGAAGGGGGGGGGGGGTTGAGGCCTAAAGCTGTAGCCTCGAATGATCCACAAAAGAACAACCAAAAAAAAAGGAAAAAGAACCCCCCCCAGGGAGAACTCAGACAGCTAAAAACGATCGATACTAAAAAGATACTTCATCGTAGCCGTACGAAACTTATTGGACGAAGCAAACTTGCTCACAAACCATCCGAAAGAACTAAAACACCCACTATTTAAAACACTGTTATCCCAGCAACGCTTGCGCTGAGATTGATACTTGGAGCATGTAAACAGAATGTGATCCAGGGAGTCCGTAACACCACATGTACTACACCTACCATCATCAAGCAGGTTGAACCTCGCCAGCATACCAGGAGTAATCAACATCCGACACAGAAGTCGGGTAATCAATACATCTTCAACTTCTGTTCCGAGCCCATACATAAGAATTCCTAATAGAAGGAATGTCACCATGTGAGGCACTGTATTTACTATTGCTGTATAACTTATTGAAACATCCCCACACACCCTGCTTGTAAGCATGGCTGATGTCCTCAGGAGAAATCCAATCGATCAAAACATCAGAAAAGGTCGCTCCTTTAGCAAGGCTGTCAGCTTTCTCATTTAAAGGAATTCCCCGGTGCCCCGGCACCCAATAGAAGTGAATGTTCGAAGCAAACTCTGCAACTCTAATGATCTTATTATGGAGCCAGATAATGACTGTGGGAGACTTTGAGTTAACAGCCTGTAAAGCAGACAGAACTGACAGGCTGTCGGTAAGCACGACGCTATGCATCCGCTGGTGGGCCAGCTCGTCCAGCGCTGTACCGATCGCCAAGGCTTCTGCTGTAAAAATTGTGTTGACTGAGTGGACTCTGTAACCAAAATGGTTCGTTGAGGAGCAACCTGCTATTGAGGTGAGAGAATTCGTTTTCGATGCATCCGTACCAATGATGTTCCAAGAGTTAGAGTAATCCTGAATAAAATCAGCAAAATACTGCAAAACCATGCTCGCATCCAGAAGGGAGACCCCCAGTACAGAACCTGACAGCCTCCAAGTTCATGGGAAAAGGAATTTGAAACCGAAGCAGGTGGTCTGGTGTACTGCCAAGCTTTGCGAGCCACCCTGAAACACAATGAATGTCTGTAACCAACGAATCCAGTCCGTCTCCCCGGATGTCCCAGAGCGGAGACCAACTTCCCAGTGACAGGTGCTTTAGCCAGAACTTGACCGCAAGACAGCCTATTCTATCAGCCATGGGGATAGCGCCCGCGTGCTTCCATACGATGATGTTCGGCGTCCACTTCGGGAGACCCAAAGCAATTCTGATGGCACTAGTTTGAATGACCTCCAACTTTTTAAAAAGTGAGTTGCATGCCGAGTTGAGTATCGCTGCCCCGTACTCAATACCGCTTCGAATCGATGAGAAGGCCAGGATGAGCAGATGATGGGACCTTGCCCCATACCGTTTGTGGGCCAAAGCCTTGACGATGTTAAGTTTAATGAACGCCATCTTCCGAAGGTACTCTATGTGTCTCCGAAAGCCACCACGGCGAGCAAAGTAAAAGCCCAAAAATTTAAGCTCTGAGCACCACTCTATCAATCCACCATTAATGCTGAATTCAAAATCGCACTCTGAGAGGCGTCTCGACAGGTTGATTGCATGGCACTTGTCCGGTCTAACAGATAACTTCCAATAAGAGCACCATTGGGAAATAAGCCGGAGCGCTTCATGTAACTTATCTCTGCAGCTTTCCAGGGAACTTTCCTCACAGTAGATGAATATATCATCCGCGTAGATTAAAAACTTTACACCGAGGAACTCTAAGACCTCAAAGAAATCAGACATATAAATGGTAAAAAGAGTCGGAATAAGGACCGCCCCCTGCGGGACGCCTTTACCAATACCTCTAGATGCCGACGTGACGTTCCTCCAGCGGACCTTAATGGACCTCCCTGAGAGGAACTGATGGAGCCAACGAAGAATTCTCCCAGTAATGCCGATTTGAGAACATTTGTATATAAGACCATCAATGTACATTGAGTCGTAGGCGGCCTGGATATCAAGGGAGATGCCAAGAATGTACTTCTTCTCTTTTCGGGCATTGACAATGTCTTGATGAAGCCTGGTTAAGGTAGCATGGCTATCCCGAAACGGCTGGAACCCAAAATGCCGGCTGTCAAGAATTTTATTTTCTAACAAATAATGATTAATCTGGTTGGCGATCATCCTCTCGCAAATCTTGCCAGCCACTGCAGTCAGTGCAATAAGCCGGTAGGAATCGACAAGTTTCTTTGATTTGCTTGGCTTAAGGATAGGCAGGATAACAGCAGAAGCCCAGTCAGGAGGAATGTCGCCCGTAAGCCAAATATCATTATACATGCAAAGCAGGCTGTTCAAGGACCGGTCACCCAAGCCTTTAAACAGGGCAGCACTGATCTTATCCTCTCCCGGGGAGGTGGATTTGGTACGGCGGATGGCGTCTTTGAGCTCAGCAAGAGAGAACGAACTATTGAGGTTGGACTCACTATCAGAGCCATAAGTTAAAGGGATTGGTTCATAAACACAGTCCTCGCCAAAATGGTCAACAAATAGTTCTGCCTGAGACGCCGCTTCAGAGCTGGACATACCATCAACTTGAAGGGTAAGGTGAGCATCAATCAGGGAGCTAGACCTACTGGATATTTTCCGGAAGTCTTTGTGCAATAAACTGGGGTCTTTTGCGTTTCTACAGACCGAATCCCAAAAATGTTGTTTAGACTCCTTGATCACTTGGCGGAGCTTAGCAGAGGTCCTTTTGAATTTAACCCAATATTCACTGGAGGCCAGGGTACGAGCTTTCCTCAGAAAAAATAACTTTTGCTTGCGTAGATTACTGCAACGAGAGTTCCACCAGGCCGGGAAGGTCTTCTGTGACTTTATATGGGCAGTGCTGTGCTTCTCCATCGCTCTCTGAACCACCTGACAGAATGAGTCATAGTTTAAATTAGAGACTGAAGGAAGCTTGTTATCAATCTCCCGACAGATATTTGGCCATTTATAAAGAACAGGCCTATTATGGAAGCCTGTGCTAATATCCGCAGATATAATGATTGGGAAGTGATCACTGTCAAAGAGGTCCTCATCCACCTGTACGGTGGTCTTCGAGTAAATATCCGAAGAGCAAATAGACATATCTATCAGGGAACTAGAGCCACTAGGAGATACATGGGTAGGAGTATCAATATTCATCATACAGAAAGAACTGTTTGCCATCCAGTCAACGAAAGCTTCACCGTCGCGCGAGGACACCAGGGATCCCCACAGGCGGTGATGAAGGTTGAAGTCACCTAGTATGAGAGAAGGCCCAGGGATATACTGCGTCACTTTAGTTAAATCCTCGACCACTGAGACCAATGAGGAGTAAAGATTGATGATGTTAAGAAACATGTTATCAAAAAACACCTGAATGCCCAAGACCTCATTTGAGAAGTTGAGGAAACCAAAGTTAAGAACAGTAGAAGACCAAGTCGCCTTAATCGGAATCATCAGGCCACCCCCCGGGCGACCCATTCTATCCAGACGATATATTATCTTCCCAGGAATATCTACAGACTTTTCAGGGGTAAGGAAGGTCTCCTGAAGGACAAGGATGTCAGCAGTAAAGAAGAGGGGGGGGGGGAAATAGAACCAGGGGAGCTTGTTTAACAGACTGCGGCAATTCCATTTTAGAATAGTTATACCCATCAAAAACAGCAAAACAGAAACAATTACAAAACAGGCGCAGCAGGTGAAACAAAAATAGCAAGAATCTGACAGCAAAAACGAACTGCCTCTAGCAGAGAACAATCAAAGAGCAAACCAAACAATAGAAACACCAAAAAACAATTTTTTTTCTTTAAGTCATATGTCCTTGAGTCTTCACATGCTTGTTAGGCCGATTACGCCTTTCAGGCTACGTGTCGCTTATTTTTGCAAAACAGTTCATAATAGTGTTGCTTAGAGAGGCTATTGCTTCAACAACTTTCTCCGAATGACTGGAGATATGATCGATGATAATTTTTAACGCAGCGTTTGTACGAGCTTCAAATATTTTTTGTAACTGATCTAGATCAGATGTCTGTTTACTAGTAATAGTCGCGTAGGATTTTTGTTCGGATTTATACGTAAATTTCCGACGTGCTTCAACAAAAATTAGTAAGTTTCTACATTTAAATTCTAACAGTTCAGCCTCTTTAAGCCGAGCCGAACATTGATTATAGTCTCATCTGTGTTCAGACCCGCAATTAGTACATTTAACTGGGTTTGTACAGACACCAGTGTGGAGGAGACTGCAATTCACACATAACTGATCAGAACTACATTTTTGTTGGGAGTGGTTATATTTAAAGCATTTCTTACACTGCCTGGGCTTGTCTATAAATTGGCGCACTCTCTGTATTGAGAGCCAAATCCTAACTTCAGGAGGGATAGAGGTGCCAAGAACCGTGATTAGCACGGGAGAAACGTTATTTGTGCTCTCACGCCTTATAAATCTTCGTAGTTCCAAAATTTGAAGATTATTTTCCGTAGACAGTTCTTGCCCAATGTCAGCCAGAGAAATATTTACCGGCACGTTAAATAGTAGAAACCTATTACAGATATTCTCCCAACTCACTCTCTAGTCAAGACCTTAACCCCGAGAAAGGGCTTTTTAAAAAAAATTTAGCTATATCAATTGCACATTCAGGGTTTTTCGTGCTCACTATAAATGTACCCGTGCGAGTAAACTTCACATTTTCAATCTTTTTGAATTGAACAGTTTTTCCTTGTAACTCTGTTTGAACGGTGCGTGGGTCCCTTTTAGGAACGTTCTTAGACTCAACACTCTTTGTGAAAATATTAAAGTTCCTTGCACCATTTTCTGCAGCCATCAGTATTAATGTTTCAACCGAAGCTGAATTGCGAGTCACGTTTGGATTGATATCAGTAAACTGCACATTATTTTCATCCGTTTCCAACATTTCAATATTTTGTGACTCGATTTCCGGAGTACTATCTTCTACTATATTTATAATTGAGTTCGCCATCCCGGCGAGAAACACTTTTTACAAACACAAAATACCTTACAACACTGACTCAAAAAGGTAACCTAACTCCAGGGAACCAGAAAAAAAAACAAAAAAAAAAACAACTTATCAAGAAACAATTCAAAAGACTTACCCCGTTGGAGACCAGAAATTAAAACAAAACAAGAAAACACCAACCTCAATACCCGAGAAGACACAAACACACCTAGCTACTATTCAGTATACGCCCCCCACGTTTTTCCGCAGAGACCGTCAACCGTGCAGCTCTGCATTTCCCCACTCATTGCTGCAGATAGTGGACAAGTTTTATTAGTAAATATGCTTCTTCCGTATAATGCCAAATTTCTACAAGCGATTAGGGACGTATTAAAGCTGATGATTGGTTGTCGAAAAATTAACAATTTCAAAGGTTTTAATAAAGTTATTTTTGCATGTAACACGTCAATTTATACTAAATCAAGGACACTCTGTACTTTTTTAATCGACATTTTTTGGTATATCTCATACTTTAAGACAGTGTTGATAATTCAAAATTATGCCCATAGTCGTTTTACTATACATTGTTTAAAATTTCCAGAAAACTGTCCAGTCAGTCAATCGTTTTAATAGAAAACGGTTAAATAACCATAATTTAACTCTATTCTGACCTTAATATGGACAATAATATGATCAGATTAGAGTTAAATTACGTTTAAGTAAAAATTTTCTATAGAAACGGTCGAATGACTGGACAGTTTGCAGCAAATTTTTAACTGTGTAGTTAGATATTTGAACCACAATTTTGGCTTTATCCTTTCAAGAGTTATTTCAGAATAAAGGGTCCTGTTCACCTTGTATATATATCATCCATCATTAACTAAGAAAAAAAAAGCATAAGTATAAGTAAGCATTTGAGTACAAAGAATCAAGGATTGATCCCTTGATAAGGTAACATCCCTTGATAATGAGAAAAATCACTGAACGAGATCTTCTGATGCGCGTACACCAAATGCGCTATTTTCCAAAGTGTCTGCATGTTGTAATATATGTATATATAGATTCCCTTGCTGTTGCATTATAATTTTTCTGACGTGCAATTAAAGTTGTAGAAAACTCGAGAGTTTTGAAATAAGCTGAAAAATCTGGAAGCGTGAGAAATAAATTTTGAAGTTTCGTAATTTTGAGGAGAAAAAATAATATATAAAATCTGTAAATAAGTTTTTTTAACACAATATAAATAAAAGTTTCGAATGCTTCTATGTAGCTTATAGCTTGTATTGTTTTATTATTTATATTATGCATACTATAATTAGGGTTTTTTTAATATACCTTAATGAAACATGAATTTGGTAAACTTTATATTTTAAAAATGATTAGCACTAAAACTGTAGAAAATACAAAAGATTGCAGAAGCAATAATGATTTGATAATATATTATGAGATTTCCATTTTCTTTTAAATACTAAATTTAGATAATAAATTTAATAAAAAATTAGAAATAAAATTTTAAACTTAAGTAACTTTATTTTGGATTTGCATTTTTGAAGCTTCTAGAAATAATAATTCTAGAAATAATAAATTAAAATTTAAAAAAAAATCGAAAATTAATTTCAAAATATGTGCTTTTCGAAATTAATCTTCGGAAAAATTAGAAATTGTAATCTGAGAACTTTTTAACATAAATTGATTTCTAGATGCTTCAAATTTGCGAATCCCAAAACTACAGCTTATTTCCCAAAGTAGTTTTGACTTATACTTAAAAAAGTACCAGCATTGCAATCTGTTCTGCAGCGATTAAAAATTAATTTAATATTAGGAGTTTCAAATTTTAAACATTCTTAATTCCTAAACTGCTTAACTTAATGACTTATCGTTTGATATCCGGAGGTAAAATTTACCAGAGAATTTAAATATGATATCAGAACTATGTGTTAGTAGTGAACATTTCAAAGTTTGATACAACTTCAGTATATGTAAATGACTCACACAAAAAAAATTTTCAACAGGATCGTAGAAAACTATAAACAAAGAGCTTGAATATATATATATATATATATATATGTACTTTACTTCAAACAATTATAGCCTATAAACTATAATTTGTCCGAATTCTTTTGAGCGTCCGTGTAAAGAAACTGTACACTTCATTTTCAATAAGTAGCATGCTATAGCAAACCCTAATAACATATATATATTTCGTGGCAATTGAAATATATTTATATATCGTGCTCCCAATCCAGGAGACGTGTGTGGGCATATCTGTCACTTTTACATTTAAAATAGCTTTGTACTAAAGGGTTTAAAGCCCAACTATATAAATTAAATATTTTTATACTCAACCAACATTTATTTTAAGCACTGATATTCAAAACATTATTTTCATATTTAAAATATAGTTTATACTTGTCGCTTAAAGACTATTTTTTTAGTATGTAAATTGAGGACTAAAAACGAAAAACGGTGAAAGTACCAAAAGATCTAAAATCTATTTTTTTAGGAAAAAATGTCTTAAGTGCCAAACTTAACAAACAGGAGAACGCTTAAAGTGCTAACCCTAGTAGTAATATTTCAAACAAGTCGGAAATTGTATATAAATCGTGGCAAACGAGGTGCATTCGCCTTTTTTTTCGCTCCCTTGAAAAATTTCCTCTTTGGACTTTCAGCGTTTTCCATTTTCAGTCCTCAATTATATTCTAGAAAATCGATACTGCTTTGACTACAAAAGTAATTTAGGCGTAAAAGTTTCGTCCATCACGCCCTCATGGATTGACCGAGCACGGGCAGACGGACAGTTGCACGATCCCAATTCATCAACATTTTTCAACTACAGTGGCGGTCAAAAGTTTCCGGCCAGTTAGTTTCTTTGATTGTTTGCCAGAATGTTTCAGCAAAGAAGTAGCGCAATTGTTGCTTCAAAAGTTAGGAATATGCAAATGACCTCTGACCATGTAATCATTTTGATTGGATACCGAAGACACTTGGTAAAAAGGAATTCAAAATTCGCGTGTGGAAAAGTTTCCCGCCATTCGCCATTCGTTAGTTTTTGCTATCGGTAAAGTGTTTTTTTTTTTGTCATGTTTATTAATTAATACACGTGAATAACGTAGTTGAAATTCAAAAATGAAAAGTTCGACAATTATTGTTCGTGAACAAGTGATTTGTTTGTCTCTAAAGGGCCAATCCTTTTGTGAGATTGCGGCAAAGTTATTGATTGGAAAATCTACTGTGAACGATGTTTTAAATATATAAAGGTGGCCATTGCCTTCAGGACTTGCCACGGTCCTGGAGACCCCAGAAAACGACTATTCGTGTGGTGAGAACTATCAGGAGAAAAGCAGTTGATGGCCCACATAAAAATGCCGCGATTTACGGAATGAAAATATAGCAGGAAAATGTCGGTATATTACATCAAGACGCTTACGTTACGTAGGACGTTATGGACGAGTAGGTGTTAAAAAAACCTTTCATAAGTAAAAAAAATCAGATGGTCCGGCTGGCTATTGCCAAGGAACACAAAGACTGGCCAAGTGAAATCTGGAAAAAAGTACTCTTTTTAGAAGTTCAACTTTTTTGGGACTGATGGCAGACACTACGTCCGATGATCTAAAAACAAAAGATATGAATCGAGATATGTTATTCCTACAATGCAGCATGGCGGACGACATGTTATGCTATGGGGAGCATTTTCTGGAAAAGGTGTCGGTTCGTTAGCTGAATTCCGCAGCAAGATGAATGGTGCAATGTAAAAGAATATCTTTCAAGATCATTTGCTGCCTTATAGGAGGAAAAATTTCGGTCGCAACTATTTGTTTCAGCATGATAACGACCCAAATAATGCATGCAAACTCGTCAAGCAGTGGCTTTCCCACAAAAAAATTTCGCTTTTGAAATGGCCAGCGCAATTACCCGATCTTAATCCAATAGAAAATCTTTAGAACGAACTTGACAAACACGTTCTGAATTATAAATATTCCAATTCAGCAGAATTTCCCCCAAAAATTGCAAGAAGAGTGGAAAAAACTTACCATAGACGATCTTCAACCGCTCATTGAATCGATGCCACATCGATGCGTCGCAGTACTTATTGCTAAAGATATGCCGACAAAATACTAATTGTAAATATTATTGATCACTATTATTTTTTATTATAACACCATATTTTTCGAACTTGCCAAGATAGCCGGAAACTTTTGAGAACATGCGTTTTCCTTTGCAATTCATTTTGTCAATTAAATTTATTGATATTTATTTGTTATTCCATAAATAGGTTCCTAACTATTATGTCAATAAAATGTATCAGTATCACTTTGAGATGCCTCTTCATATGAGTATACTTACAATTAACCAAAGATTTTATGCTGGCCGGAAACTTTTCCCCGTCACTGTACGTTGGAATGTTGGACTACATAGTATTGTTCCTTTTTCTTTGGTCAAATTAATAGTGGTATTGCCGAAATGTTTTAAGAACATAAATACAGAAACTGCTAAATCAAGTGCTACAACTATTTTTTGTAAAATGTTACAATTTTTTTTTGGAACTCCTTGATGAGTATAGTAAATATTTCAAAGTGAAAATAATTTTGAATATGTTAAAAACCTGTTGTCTGCTTAAATGTATTCTTCTTTGAATATCTTTCAACAATTACATAAGCAACATGTAGATTCTTTACATCTAAAAATTATAAATGTATTGCATATTTTACTGTTTTCATATTAAAAACAAAACTTTTAGCTTTAAATTGTATCAATAAATGTCTGCTGATGATGTTTCATATGATTCCATAAAAGATAACGAGTATAAATGTCAAATTTCATGGCATTTGGTATTTGGATGAAGTTCATTTTGTAATTTTCCCATACCTTGCGTTCTTTGGTGAAAAATATTTGAGATATTTCTCTACCCCATAAATTTTCTTTTAAAAGTTATGAAACGCCTTGTATATGACAGATTAATAAAGGATTCGCGCTGAAGAGCAGGATCGTGCGTATTTCTTTAGAATCCCACTCAAAATTGATCCCTTACTGTATTTCCTTTTTTTTTTTTTTTCACGGGATGTCTACCTGCTGAATAAATAATTTAAAAAAGTCACGAATTTCGTCAAACTATCACAAAAAACATGAAAAAGCTACGATTTTTGACAATCGGTCACGAAAGTCAGAAATTTTGGCAACTGGGTGAAATTTCGTAAATAATTTTTTAACGTAAATAATATTTCATTTGAAATTTAAAAAACAATTTTTAATGATATGAATTAAATGTTTCACAGGTAGTTCATGTTTCATGAAACATGTGACCTTAGTAACACTGTTCATGTTAGATTTCTCAAAAATATGTAACAGTGAAAAGAGGAGAACGATAATTATGATGGGATAAAAAATTAAAACCAGATTAAATTTACAAATCAGGAAAAATCGCCAAGAAACGCAGTGAAAACCAGCGAAAAATCGCATAAAAATCGAAAGGGATAAAATTTACTTTGTTGGGCTGAAAGATTGTAACAGGAATTCGTTCACAAATATAAAAAAAATCGCCAAGAAAAGCGAAAAAACGCTAAAAATCGCATTGAAAAACGCTAAAAATTCAAAAATTGAGAAGGACAAAATTCACTTATATTAAGCTATAAGCTTGGAACCGAATTCCTCTTACAAATGTCACAAAGTCGCCTAAAACGCGAAAAAACTCTAAAAATCTCAACAACATCAAAAATTGCTGCACTAATTCCGAAGAAACTCTATTGAAAAGGAGACAAAAATTTACTATGTTAAGTTAAAAGATTGAAGCCGAATTTCTTTTACGAATGTAAAAAAATCGTCGTAGAATGCGAAAGAACTCTAAATTTCGAATAAAAATTTTATAAAACTTCAAATATAATTCAACGAATTCTGAATAAATTTACTAACTACTAAAATAAGACAACGCTACCTTTATTGGGCTAAAAGATTTAAACTAGATTCACTTCACCAATTTTGAAAAATTGCAGCAAAATGAAAAAAAAAATCATAAAAAATCGAAGAGGATAAAATTTACTATATTGGGCCGAAACGTTGTAACCTGAATTCTTTCATGAATGTCAAAAAAATTCCGCGGAACACAGAACACCGCTAAAAGTTCAAAAATAAAGGGCAAAATTTACTCTATTAAGCTAAAATTTTGAAACCTAATTCCTTTTAAAAATACCAAAACATATCGCCGCTGAACGCGAAGAAACTCCACAGATCAAGAGAATTAAAAAATCTCTGTGTGAATTTCAAATAAACTTTATTTAAAAGAGGATAATATTAACAATATTCGGTTAAAAATATAAAACAGGATTCATTTTCCCAACCGGAAAATATTTTTATGATTTTTTTCTCTTTCGTAAAAAAATACTTTTTATTAATATTCTTTAAAACAGTACTTTATATAAACATATCGTAGGTACAGTCGTGGAAAAAAAAAAAAAAAAAAAAAAAAAAAAGTAAACACCCCCTATTAACTCCTCAACAAATTATCGTAGAAGAAAGTTACTGGTACCGAACGATTGGAAATAAAGTCTATTTTTAAATGATGTATATAAAATTTGCTTAGGGGGCCGTCTACTTATTAAAACGAACCATAATTTTTTTTTCAATAGCAGTACACAATTCTGACAGCATAAATGAATTCTACACCATTTAATTAGCTTAAAAACAAATTTTTATCCAAGTCGTACCATAAGTTTCCGAGAAATTAATCATTTTAAAACGAGTGTATTTTAAGGGCTGCATCCAAATTGAAGTTCCGTACTCGATTGTTAACCGAGAGAGCCCCCTCCTTGATCAAGGCACCTTAAGCGTCACTCAAGCAGTCAAGGAAATCTGCTAGATTACAGGACAGCATAAGAAATTTCAAGCATAATTTGAAAACTACTTGAAAGAAAAATGTGAAAATTTGGATTTCCATAAAGCAGCACTTAATAAATCTAAATTCATCAAAAAAATTGTAGGTTACAATTCATATTTTTTTCAAATATTAATTTCATAATTTATAATTCATATCATAAAATTATAAAAATTGCAAATTCAACGTATTTATGTTTGGGTATATTAGTATTATTGCTACACAAAAAATTAGCACATTAGGAGCATAATTTCAGGAGATATAAATAAAAATATGAAAATGTAATTTAACATTAGAAGCACTAAATTTTGAATGTTTATAATTCAAAAACTTATTATTCAAATGACTTGAAATTTGGTGTCTAGGCATAGTTTGAACCGAAGATTTGAAATATCTCGTTAAAATTGGGTATTGCCATTGAAAAAAATGAAGTTTGGATTTGTTTTAACATGTAGATGGCCCCCTAAGCAAATTTTATACACATCATTTAAAAGTAGACTTTATTTCCAGTCATTCGGTACCAGTAACTTTCGTCTACGATAATTTGTTGAGGAGTTAGTAGGGGGTGTTTACTTTTTTTTCCACGACTGTAGATACAAGTTGAAAATTTAAATGTAACCTTTGTAAATCTTTCTATTAATTTAAAGTTTAAACTAATAACATAAATAAAAATACCGCCTTGCAATTTAAAAATATAGATAATAAATAAAATCCAATAACACGTGTTTGAATTTTAAACAGTAAAATGAATCGATGTATTTAAAATTACAATTTTCCTCTGAGAGGTTTTCCCTGTTGAAAACGCAAAAATATTTGCAAAAATTCTTCCATACAGAAAATTTTCAGATGTCACCAGTCAAGGGTTACAGAATCAAATAGCATTTTATACAGGGTGTTTCACTACCAGACCGACAAACTTTGAGGGGTGATAGTAGACATGAAGACAAACATTATTAAATAGGAAACCATGGGGCGCAAACGTCTTCTATAGGAGCTAGGGGCCATTAAAGTTTAAGGTCTAAAACTTCAAACGATGATAAAAAATGGAAAAAGGGGTCGATTCTTTTGCGGTTTTCGCTAAAATCGAAAAAAATTTAAAAGGTTACGTTCAAAAATTGTCGATAGAGGGCACTTTAGACTTTAGAGTAACGAACAACTACTTTTTACCATTATTTTTTGTATGGGGTTAAAATTATTCTAAAATTTAGACTTCAACTTAAATTTTAAACCCAAAATCGAAAGCATTGCGATCGGGTAACTAGCGAAAATTGAACTGTGAACAGAGGGGGGGGGGGGGGATTTAAACGCTCATAAACATCGGACAAACTAATCGATTTTGTTGCGGTTTGTTAATCATTCCCTTGGTAATGATTTTATTCAAAATGACGTACAGCTTTGGTGTCCTCATTTTTTGATAGAGGGCGCTTCCGACACATCTCCGACATTTCAATGACATTACTCCTGAGTGTTTTACTATCAGACCAACATACTTCCAGGAAGTGTTAGAGATGCAAAGCCGAATCGGAATCACATAGGAATGTAACGTTGAAAATGCCTTTTTTGCGAGTTATGGTTAAAAGAAGCAGAGAAAAAAGCAACAGAAAGAAGCAGAAAAATCGTAACATCTTAATGTGACAGAAAATAGTTTATTTAAAGGTTTTACTACAAAAGATCAAATGAAAAGTTGGGTGTATGAGACACCCATACCTTCAGTTAAAGACCTTTCGGCTCATATTTCTGTAGCTGCCAGAAAGCTATCAGAGATGCGAGGAATTATCCAGAGCATGAGGAATTCCATGCGACGCCGCTGTCAAGCTTGCCGGACTACTTCTGGTCGTAATTTCGAACACCTTTTATAATAAAACCTTTAAATAAATTATTTTCTGTCACATTAACGTGTTGCTGCTTCTCTGCTTCTTTCTGTTGCTTTTTTCTCTGCTGCTTTTAACCATAACTCGCAAAAAAGGCATTTCCAACGTTGCATTCCTATGTGATTCCGAGTCGTCTTTGCTTCCCTAACACTTCCTGGAAGTATGTTAGTCTGGTAGTAGTAATGTCAAGTAATGTCACCCAGTAATAATGTCATTAAAATGTCGGAGATGTGTCGGAAGCGCCCTCTATCAAAAAATGAGGACACCAAAGCTGTACGTCATTTTGAATAAAATAATTACCAAGGGAATGACCTACACGCAAACCGCAACAAAATCGATTAGTTTATTCATTGTTTATGAGCATTTAAAATCCTTCCCCTATGTTCACAGTTCAATTTTCGCTAGTTACCCAATCCCAATGTTTTCGATTTTGGGCTTAAAATTTAAGTTAAAGTCTAAACTATAGAATAATTTTAACCCCATGCAAAAAATAACGATAAAAAGTAGTTGTTCGTTACTCTAAAGTCTAAAGCGCCCTCTATCGACAATTTTTGAACGTAACCTTTAAAACAAAAATTTAAGAAAATCGTGATATAAAGAATGATTTTATCGAAAACCGCAAAAGAATCGACCCTTTTTTTCTGTTTTTTTATCATCGTTTGAAGTTTTGGTCCTTAAACTCTAATGGCCCCTATCTTCTACAGAAGACGCTACAGAAGACGTTTGCGCCCCATGTTTTCCCATTTAATAATGTTTGTCCTCATATCTACTATCACCCCTCAAAGTTTGTCGGTCTGGTAGTGAAACACCCTGTATATTTTTTAATTTTCATTTATAATGCATTTATAATTTACAATTGTATTTAAATTTTATATTGTCTTATAATTGCAATTATATGTTATATGCATTTTATGTTATATTTTCTGATAAATGTATTTTGGAATGAAATCGATTGCTGGCCATCTTGATAATTTTCACGCAGCAAAAATTGTCTTAAAACATTGAGACAAGAATAAGCTACAGATTTTATGTAAATACTAGCAAACTCGTCATGTTTTTCCTGGACACACAGAAAGGTACCGTCTATCCGTGTGTTTTCTTTATATTGCCATCCAGGCCACGTGGAGGACAATTTTAAACTGCAGAAAAAGGCTAAAGATACGAAAATAACAATAAGATTTTTTTTGAAATTGTAAATATTTGTACTTTTTAAAATGAAGGGTACTGTTAATAGCAGAATAGTACCTTCTGCTCGTGGGTATTTTTTGTTTTTTGTATTTCCATCCCGGCTACGGGGATGACAATTTAAATATATATAAAAAGGGAAAATACGAAACCGACCTTCAAAAAATATATACTTTTTTTTGAAATAGTAAATATTAATATATTATTTAAACTATATCATTATTACCACGAAAGCACTGACAAAAAGTAGGTATATTTTGTTCTGCTTCTCCAGCCGAGTCCAGGCGATTGCGATTTTAAAATGCACATAAAACGGAAAATATGAAAACGACCTCCAGAAAATATTTTTTTGAAAATAGTAAATGTTCATGTTTTTTTAATGAAAATACCATGAATACTACAAATGTACCTTCTAAAAGGATTTTTTTTTTTTTTTCAAAATTCCATCGGAACTCCAGTGGTTGTGATTTTAAATTGCACAAAATGTGGGAAACATGAAAAAGATCTTCAGGAAAGATTTCCTTTGAAATAGTAAACATCCATATTCTTTTTAATGAAAGATATCCTTAGTACCACAAAAGTACCTTCTAAAGAGAAGTATTTTTTTTTTTTTTTTATAACTCTACCCGATCCCCGGCGACTGCGAATTGAAAATGAAAACATGAAAGTGCCTTCTGATCGGAAGTTTTTTTTTTTTTAAAGTATGATTATAACTCCATCAAAGCACCGACGATTGATGGTTAGAAATGCAAAAAAGGAATGTTTGCCTCCCGTCTTATTCGAGTTATGTGCTTGAAAACAACGTTTCTCGCGGGCATGGGTGAAAGCGATCATAACGCCGCGCCATCGAACTGAGGAAAATTAAATCTCGTTCATTAGCGTTCGATGAGGGTTTTTAATAAATAGATCTGCTTATCATCAATAAATCCTAAATCAGAGGGTCAGGTGCATTTGGGACCTGTCTTGCTCTGCCCAGAACCAAGTTTGCAGATCTCTAGGTGCGATAGATTTCCCTAACCGTCGTGCATACACAAACACACACACATGCATACAGACACACAAACATCCTTATTTTATTAGTATAAAAGGCATTCAAGGACTTCTATGAATCTTTTGGTTATTATAGATTATGTCCGACTGTAGCGCCGTTACTTAAGAATACCCTTTTTTACACTGGTGGGCAATAATCGCCGTTAAAGACTTTCCATGATGCACCGAAAATGGCATATCTAGGCAGCAAAAATAGCAACTAGGGGCGTTAGAAATGGAGAAAGGGACTCCCTGGTACTCAAACCCTCCACATTCAAATGAAGACATTTTCTAAAACTCGCATGAGCCATATGAGAAGCTGTTATTTTTATCTTCAATGTTCGATAATTCATCTCTGAAAAAACATTTCTGTACATAAAGAAGCACTAAAAATATTGTTTGCATTTAGAACATACAATATATGCATACATAGTAGTAGTAGTAATTTTGTTTCTAAATGTCCCATTAAGCTGAAATTTCCAGCAGTTGTAATAAGGACAAATTATAAAAGATTTCAGGGAATTATACGGGCTTTATAAAATCGCTAGTTCAATTATTTTTAATCATTATAAAGATTCCCTTTCATAAAGAAATTACGTGATTAATATTTAGCAGACAGTAATCAGGAGCTATTCTAAAAGTAGATTTCGAGGCAGTGGTATTAAAAATATCAATTAATAAATTTGCTTCTTATCGTCTGATTAATCTGGAATTTCCAGCATGTTGTAATTTTGCTGAGATTTGCGAAATTTCCGTTTAAATATAAGTTTTCAGAAATTGAGGGGACATAAACATTTTTTACTAGTGCAATAATTTTTATGATTCAGTGCAACAAAAACAGCTATCTGAGAAAAAAAAACCTCTGGAAACAAAAAGTGGAATAAATCCAGTGGCATCTTATAAATCGCATTTTTAATACATAAAAAACAAAACAAATGCATTTAAAAATTCGAAAATCGGGCTTCGGGGTGCATAAATTCGAGTTTAGGGCTACCTTCTTGCCCAAATTTTGTAGCTCTAGGATCAACAACAAAACAAACAGATACACACACATAAAAATGGAGACAGACGCACTGTTTCATTAGACATTGTTTAAAATCTGCAGCAAACTGTCCAGACATTCCTCCGTTCTTAGAGATAACGGTTATTTGACCATATTATGGAGAGTTCTCATTGGTCAGAACAGAGATAAATTATAGTTATGTAATGTACATAAAAACGGTTGTATGTAACTCATTATAAAAACGGTTGAATGACTGGTCAGTTTGCAGCAGATTTTTAACAGAGTAACGTAAAGAAGATAAGTTTTTGGTTGCATCTTCAATCATGCCTTAAAAATTAAATTCTTACATTTTAAAGATTTTTTTTAACTGAAAAAAGTACAAAAAATACATAATTTTCATGTTGTAGATAATTTTCAAGGGATTGTAAGAAAACGGAAAGAAAAATCTTTTTTAATGTTTGACTTCCCTGGAACCTCGCCCCTGGAACTTCGCTCTATCCGTTAGTCGGCTCCTGTATACATTGGTAATATTATTTATCAATTGTTTTCTATAGAAAATAACAATAAATAGTAAATTCTAATAATCCTTTAAACATGATACATTCGTCAATAAATTCATCTGAATGTATTTTTTTTTTTTTTTTTTGCCTTATCTAAAGCATTTTTTTTCTTCAACTTGAATGAGATTTTGTATCAAATTGTTGAAGAATTTGGCCACTATTTATTTAGTTTGACACTATTTGTGTAAAATAAAAACACTTGGTACATGAGAAATATAAATAAATATTGTGTATATTATAAGGGAATATAAGGATTAATGAAAAAGCTCTAATCATTAATTAACATTATTCTATGTTGATTCATTTAGAAACTGACCTATTGCAATCAGTTCGTTCATATCAAGTAATCTATAGATAATGCAAATCTCGTCCTCACGATAACGTTCAAAATACTGAATCAATTCGAAACTTTTGGATAGTGTATTGGTCTTGCTAATATCTAGGATGAGTTTGTTAATCAAGCATGTAGCTCTTATAGTTTGTTTTATAGGGACATACAAAAGCAAAAACATGCAAAATTTGTTACAACGATAACTTATGAAATACTGAACAAATTCGAACATAATTGGTCTATTAATGTCTTGTCTATTCATCTTGACAATATCTTAGATGAGCTCGTTAATCAAGTAAGTAGCTTTTATACGAGGGCTGTTCTATAAAAAATGATCATATTTCTTTTTATATCAACATATCCTCACTCATCGTTTAAATTTTAACAGTGCTTTTCAAAGTAGTTCATATTCAATGCACTGCACTTGTCCCACATTTTTTCCCACTTCAAAGACATGCTGGAAACCACTTTTATAAATAAGTCCGTCAAAATCGCCTCCGCTGTCTTCACCGATGCTTCTAATGATGAAAAATACTTTCCACGAAGGTGTTTCTTCACATTAGAAACTTGATCTCATCTTTCTGTAACATCGCCTTCAGTTTTGAATAAATTTCCACGCGAGCGTTCTATTTTTCAGGTATGAGGAGTCTCAGAACTCACAGCTAACAAACATATCTCATGTTCACTTTTCTTTTATCAACGTGTGGGTCGCACACAATTAGAACTGCAATACTTTTAACAGTTCTCATATCTAACAATCTTCTCTGACAATAATAGTGGCGCTACTAATGTTGACTTCTGTGATCGTAGTTACAGGAACTCCGGGTCCATCTTCCTTTGAAAATGATTTCGTTCTCTTCCTAAAACATCTCAAAACATCTTCTAACTGCGCTACAGGGAAGAAAAGACTCTCCATAAGTATCCTATAGCATACGCTTCGATTGACGATTTCTTCAGGCGAAATCAAAATTTCCAGTAGGCAAGAGCATACTGCTCATTGCGTGTTGCCTCCATCGTTCCCGTAGGCGATACTGAAAGCATCTCAACTTTCGTGGCTGCCGCTGACGTACTACTGGAAATAAATGAAAAAAAAATTACCACGTTTTCATTATACATTAACCTAACAAACGAGCATTAAAGTAAATTTGTGTGCAATAAAATATGCTAATAAAAATATTATGATCATTCTTTATTGAACAGCAGTGGCACAAAAAAGCAAAAAAACATACACATTTTGTCGTCACGATAATATCTGAAATACTGAACCAATTCTAACCTAATTAGGACAGTGTATTAATCTTGCCAGTATCTCAGATGAGGTGTATAATCCAGTAAGTAACTCTTATAGTTCGTTGACAGGGACACGTAAGTCAAAGCACGCAAAACTTGTCATCACAATAACGTCCCAAATACTAAACAAATTCGAACCTAATTGGAACAATGTATTGTTCTTACAAGTATCTTGAATAATCCGTTAATCAATTATGCACTTTTATAGTTTATTTAAAGAAACACACAAAATTTTCGATGGCATTCTTTGAGCGGTTTAGGTTTGAAACGCTATGGAGCGTCAGAAAAATGTTATAGCCAGTGGCCAATTTTTAAACTATGATTTCAACATTCTTTTTTATATTTTTTATGTGTAATTATCTCATAGCCATTCAATTACGATTACCTTTCTCGCCAAAATAGCGAACTTAGAAGAAGTAATACCAATTTGTTAAATTTGTATTAAATATGATGTATATGTACTTTAAAATAAAAAATAAAAAAATCAGAGAAATCAACCTACTCTTCCGACTGAGCCGGAAGGACTTGTTTTAAATTACTTTGTTGTTAATTTGGATATATGTATTTCTCTTCAAATTTGTAAATGCTGCTTTTTTTACTTATTACATTACATTAAGGTTGACTGCTGGAGTTTGGGTGTCCTCCTCTATACATTAGTGTACGGTACGATGCCGTTTGATGGCCGAAGTTTTAAAGAGTTGGTGTCACAGATTTCAGAAGGGCGATATGAAGAACCTATACATAGGTCAAGTAAGTATATTTTTATGATAATTAGTAATTCTTTAACAAAAATGATTGCAACATCGAACAACTGTTTCTTAATCCGCGACTTCTTTGCAAATATGCAAAATCACTCATATTATTAACATTGCCTATTTTTTATTTGACGTCAGTTGATCTATTTTAACAAAAGTAGTTTGTCACAACAGAGTGTTTTTTGTGATAACCATTTATTATTATCCGCATTCAATTTATTGTACATTATTGCCAGAAAAAAATTCTTTAAAAGTAAGAAAGTGGAGACGTGGAGAAGTTCTAGAAGAATGGGACCAGTATTTCTCAAGATACTCGATAAAACATCAAAATATCGAAAGTGTCCGGAAATTTTTGGCTATATAGGGTACGTTTAAAATTCAGTTTGAAATAACAACAACTTTTTTGTGGAGAAAATTACCGATGCTATGCAACTTGTGGGTTATTCACATATTCATGTGTTGCTAGTCTAACAGTTGATAGTTTTTGATGTATTTCTCTATATACAGGATGTTGCCGAATTCGAACGACAAATTCAGAAGGCTGATAGTAGGCATCAAGATCATGAAAAATTACCATAGAACATGGGGTCGCAAAACATGTATTTAAGCAAAACCACAGGGTGTTTGATCCTAACTCAATTTGGGTTGACGGTAATAACTTTCCTAAAACTGAAATATATTATAATAAAACTTTTAATAGACATTCTCACCATTGTTGTAAATATGATAATATAAAAAAAAGTGGTAGGAGATTCCATTATACGCACCAGCCGTATGCATTTGACGCTCTACATTTTGGATTGCGATTACCAGTTCATACGGTATCATCGATTGCTTGAGAACCCTGTTCTTCCAGAAATTTTCGTGATGTTATAATATTTCAATCAAAACAAGGTACACATCGTTGCATTTTTACTGCAGTGTTTTTTTTTTTTTCAAAATTATTATCGGCAATCCAAATTCAGTTAGGAAGAAACACCCTGTATTTGTGACTAAATAAGTGATTTGCGAACCCGTGTTCTACGGTAATTTTTCATCTTATTTATGCCTACACTCACTCCTCTGAACTTGTCGGTCGAATTCGGCAACACACTGTATAAACATGAATATATATTGAAAATCACTTGGAAACACTTTCGCTCAATGCACACCATTATTAATATTTAGCACAGTGTTTAACCTTTGCGTAAAGAGCTTCGGACTTTCTTTAGCCGACAACAAGGTGGTGGCTTTTTAATGATTTGAATTCTTTGATCATTTTGCTGTATTGGTCAGTTATCTCTGGAGTTGCTCAATGGTCGCCGAACGGTACAACACTTCATACATACATCGGAGAACAATTTATAGCCATTTGGTGAATGTTTAGCTGGTCCAAAGTGTGTATTTCAGCAAGATAATGCGTACATTTAAGTTGCACACAAAACAAAAACTTAGTTTAACTCTCAAAATATTACTGTTCTCGATTCGCCCGCGTGTAGCCCTGATCTGAAACCAATCGAAAACCTTTGTGGCGTCATGTTTTGTAAGGTTTACCCAGATTTTTGTCAACACTCCTCTGTTAATGAACTTCGAGCTGCTGTTGAACGTGCTTGGTACGGAATCGACACCAAGTGTAACAAAGTTGTTTATCCTTTAAGGCCGTTGTAGATCGCATAAAAGGAATGTCGCAATAACCAGACAAGTACGAATTGCATACAAAAAAACTCCAATGTACACTGCTCAAAACAATTAAAGGATATTTGAAGTTTTATATAAAATAAAGATATAAACGAAAGTTTTTTTGCCGAAAATCGAAGAAGAGAATCACAAATGCAAATTTTTCTGGTTTTCAAACTGTGGAGTATGCAAATTTTGAGTTCGACGTCAAAAACGTCGCTTCAGCGGCAGCGAATGAAATTTGACTTTCAACTGGATAAAAGAGAATGAAGACAAGGATGATCGGCATTCAGTGATTGCTTTGTTTCGATGAGTACGATGTCTCAGCGAAGTCATTTGACAGATTCAGAAGCTTTGAGAATTGTTGGTAGGTTAGAAGGGGGCCAAACTCAAGCCGAAGTAGCGCAAGCCATTGGAGTGTCACAAAGTGTCATTTCCAGGATCTGGAACCGTTTTTTGTAGAGTGGATGTGCAGACCGAAGACCAGGGCAAGGTCGTAGACGGGCAACAACGCCCAATGAAGATCGGTATTTAGCGTTAACAGCTCGGAGACACCGAACCATGAACGCTACTCTTCTCCAACAACACCTTCGCTCGGCTACAGGCACCACGATTTCAACTCAGACTGTCTGAAACCGGCTCCATGCTGTAGGTCTGTATGTTCGTCGACCGATGGTATGTGTTAGATTAACATCGAGGCATCGTCGCGACCGCAGGGAGTGGGCAACCGAGCATGTCAACTGGAGGAGAAATGAATGGAGCAATATTCTGTTTTCTGACGAGTCCCGTTTTTCTGTGCATCCGGATAATAGCCGTATTTTCATCTGGAGGGACCGTGGCAGTAGGAATAATCCTGCGTTCGTGCACGAAAGTGTCAGATTTGGCGGTGGAGGAGTGTTGGTGTATGGTGGCATCTCCATTGACGGGCGCACTGACCTCTACATCATTCGAGATGGAGCTCTGACTGGTCGCCGATATAGGGATGAGATCCTCAGACCTATTGTAGTCCCTTACGCTGCAGCAATCGGAGATAACTTCATTTTAATGGACGATAACTGCAGGCCACATCGTGCAAACCTGGTGGAGGATTTACTTTTCGAGGAAGGAATCGTTCGAATGGAATGGCCAGCGTGTTCTCCAGACATGAATCCAATCGAGCACGTTTGGGACGCTCTAGGAAGACGAGTTTCTGGCCGACAACAACCCCCACAAACTCTCCAAGAACTGGAAAGAGCTCTTCTGGAAGAGTGGGGCAGAATACCCCAACTCGTCATTAATAGCCTCATTGAGTCCATGCCTCAAAGGTGTTCAACGTTGCTGGCCGCCCGTGGAAACCATACCCCCTACTGAAAATGATTTTCTTTGAAGAAAACACCTTTTCTTATTCTTTTTTTCTCATATGCACAAATTGTGTTTTTTTCCTTTAGTACACAAATGCGCAATAAAATGCATTTTTTTCTGCCAAACATGTGTAATTTATTCTGATATAACCTACTATGTCTGTCGACCATGTATCAATCAACTAAACAGTTTACCAGATACAAAATCCACCTAAAACTGCAATATCCTTTAATTGTTTTGAGCAGTGTATTTTACGAAGAGTTGACTTTATTTAATCATGAAAAGCAGCGGGGAGATGTACAGAACAGGGAACGAAAACCTTAGCCTCTTTTTAGAGCAGCATCCGAGGCAAGGATCAGAGCAGAAGTGGGCTGATTACGCAGTTACAATTCACGTACTTGGCGGAATACAATATGGCCAATCTACAAGTATTTTGCGCCATGCACAAGGGATACAAAAACATTGGCTGGTAAAGGACCAGCCAAATACATGCGGTGAACTTATTACATATTTGAATTGTGTAGGGATACCAGATTCTGGATCACTACATTCTTGTAACCTGGGAAATGAAAAGATACACCGTACTTCGATACCAATGCGGTTAAATAAAAACAGAAAAATGTTTCTGAATAAAGGCAAAGGGTGAAAAACTGACAGAATCGTTGGGCGAAAAGGGTATGTGAAAATGCGGTTGCTGAGACATATGCAGCTTGCAGCTTTTACAAAATATACCGCATTAGAATATATATGAATGTAACGGTCTGAATTTCAAAGTGAAGTGCGAAAATAAATCTAATGAATAGATTACATGTAAAGTGATTTTTAATGATGTGCTAGATTCATGACCAAATAAGGATTCGAAAGAAGTTAGAATGCTTTTGTTATGAACAGATAGCAGTAACGTTTTTCTACAAGGATAAATCTTATGTGAGAAAATATCTCAAAGTAGGATTGTAAGACTGAATCACTGGTTTTATTTTATTAAAGGAATGAGTAAATGCAATAACTTAATTTAAATGTGAGGGGCCATTAATACAAGCGATATAGTTTTTAAATGTTAAATTTAATGTAGGTGCTGCACTGTGTGACTATAGTGCCCTTAAAATAAATAAAGTATTAAACAGAATTTTAAGTGAAACTGCGGGGGGGGGGGGGATAGAACGAAAACATATATAACAGGATAGTCGTTATATATATCACCTGGGACACCGCAAAAAAAACTTTTGTTGACCCGTGTGCATGGGCAACACAGAAAAGATGCATTACACATATAACTATATTTTACTAATAGAAAAGTTTTTTTTAAAGCAAGTTGCTGTCATGAAAAAAAATCTCTTTAATCAATAGTTCAGCAGTCCTAAGAGATTTTATGAATGCATATTCTCTAATTTGAATTTCTGGATATCCATCTTAACAAAAAAAAAATTTTTTATTTTTGTACCGTGGTTTTTTTATCTGACAAGGAGAGGGTCCGAGGTTGGTCTCACGGAATCCAGCGACCCTTTGTGCATTGATAAAGTGTAGTCAATAGATAAACATATCAACAGGATAAAGTGCAATATTCAGGGGGGCCGTAAAAAACGTGCCCCAAAGTTGACCCATTATTGACTCTTTAGTATATAATCGGATAAATTACACTCTACTGCGAGAGCCTCGATAGTACAGTTGGCAGCGCGCCAGTCTTTTAATTTTCTCTGTCTGTCATCTCTGCGGGTTCGAAGCTCCGACGAGGCTTTTTTTCCCCCTCCCAGACAAAATAATGATCAGTTATTTTCGAACCACTGTTAAAAAATATATATCTAATTATTTAAATGTAAGACAAATATAAATATAGACGCATTCACACATATTTATTTATTTACAGAGAGAGAGTTTTATTGCAACTTATGGGTATAATGAAAAGTAAAAAATAAAACAAAAATCTTAAGCAGTAGATACGTATTTTTTTGCATTAAACATTTTTGTAAATTTTATATTTAGTTTTATTTAGAATTATTATATTTATTTTAGAATTACTTACATCTATTTCACAATTACGTACACTTATTTTACACTTATTTACATTTATTTTACATTTATGTCTATACTATGTACTTAAAAATTAAAGGTGTGCTATTAAAATTGAGGTTCTGATTACGGGTAGGAACCGGGGTGATAATTATCATAAAAACATATGAAACAGAAACTTTTGCGACAGCGTGCACAAATAATAAAAAAAGTGTTTTTACAGGAACAAGGCGTTTTAAGAAGCTCGTTTGGAAAACACACTTCATTGACATTCATAAATATGGTTCTTTTTTGTGAAAGTTTCGACGCATGCCAGGCGTATTTTATCATGTTACAAAATATAGGTGAAGAGAGTTGATGGTGCACAATTGAATGTATTTTTGTACAATCCTCGCGAGAATTAATTTCTCTTTTCTGTTCAATTAAACAATTACAATTTTGTAACCGCTTAATCACATTTTTCACCTGCCTATAAAAATAAACGTCGCATGGTTGAACCAAAGCTGTGCATTTTAGAGGAATGACTTTAATTGTACAAGTAGTTTGTTTATCTTTATCCTGGAAGGTTTCGTCATATATTTCTGGTCATGTTTGTCCTGCCCAGGAGTCGATAATCAACAAAAAATTTTCTTGCCCAACGTAATTTTTTAAACAATTGTTAAGAAATTCACTGTATAAATGTGAGGTAAGTTTACCAGATTTCGATGACAGGGCAAATACATTCGTATATTTCTTTGCATATTGATTTATCAGTATTTGTATCTTAGGACCAAATGTACCTGTTACTTCCTGTAAACACAAAAAGACACGAGGCAGCACTTTTCCTGACAAAGTTATGCCATACTGTGCCGTATATGAATGAGAAAGTTTATTCATATCTTGTTTTTTAACAAATACACTTTTAATTCCTTTTTTGGCGAGAGTTCTATTGTATGCTGATTGGTATTGACACCCTGAAATTAAAATAAATTTATTCTACAAAATATTATAATCTAATTTTCATTTTTTTTTAACACACAAAAAGTACTTGAATATTTTATTAATAAAATATTTTACATACCTGTCTGGTCAATATTAATGACATAATTTTCGTCGAAATTGGGGATTAAGCGTAAAGTCTGGACACAAAAATTTTCCGCAGATGCTAGCGTTTCTTCAATGGACACTACCTCTTTATGTGACACAAATTTTGTGATTTTTCGCTGCCGTATTCCATGTCTTCTTTTAAATTTTTTCACCCATGAATCAGAAGCTTTAAATTCGAAATCTTCATATTGCCTTGCAGCAGCCCAAGCCCATTCTTGCAAATTTTTTGTTGTTACTTGTTCATAGTTCTGTCAAGCTTCCACAAAACGGTCATATGCCCAAGAATCAATGACAGAAAATTTATCGTATTTGTTGCCACCATTTTCAACATCTTCTTCCCATTGCAATAAATGATGTTTTCTTTTTAAGAGACTGCAACCTCTTTTTTGTAATGATTGCAAACTCCAAGTAGGATGTTCTTTAGCCATATTGACTGCTTTTATTTTATAATCCAAAGGAATGAAATCTGCATCTTTGCTTTTTTTAGGGGGTGGTTCATATTCATTTATTGACTGATCATCTTCCACCTCCTCAAAATTTACTTCTTCTCATATTTCATTCATATGGATGAGCTCATCTTCAACTATAAGTTTTCTATCACAAAGTAGTTCTAGAGTATTGTGAAAAAGTTCATTCCCGATGAGCTTGGCTTCATAAGAAATAGTGTCTGAAGACTCCGATGTAATTAAATTATTTTCAGAGAGTAACTTTTCGTAATACACGACTGCATCTTTTAATCTCAATTTTGATGATTCGCTATGAATTGAGTCTTCTGAAATTCGCTCTTCAATATTTGTAAATTTAGAAGCTTCTTCACTAGATATCTTTTACAAAATAACCTTTTTCATTTTAATTATGACACTATAATAAAGAACAACGCCTAATAACCGCAAAACTTTAAAAACAAAATGCGTCCTCATTCGCTCTGCAGCAGATGGCTGCTGAAACTTCAATATAGACGAGTTGCACATGACGTCACACGTCTGAAATCGCTTCGTATGGCGCCCAAATATAAGGCGAATATGGTGGTCTCCATTGGATTTATTAGACTTGTTTGCACTATAATAATAAAAATAAGGAAGATCTAAATTAAACAGAAAGATAACATGTGCTTTTAACGGCAAACGGGCAGTTCTGTGCTCCACGTGTGTGCACCAGATACGATAGTATCAGTCGTTGCTAATAGCAACGTGACGTCAATGCAAGGGGTCTATAAGAAGAGTAAACATTCAAAAACCACCCTATTTATTTTCCATGGTGTACTTGTTTTGCTTAAAAACCACCTGTAAATCTACGTAATAAAATGTCCCTGAAAAGAATCTTAACCGAAAACAGTTGTTCTAATTCCAAACATGAGATCTCATGATAAAAATATAATTATGTTTTAACAATTAAAAAAAGAAAAACATTTGAAAATTATAACCTTTAAATTAACAAGATAAAAATAAAATAGCATATTTTAATTTTAGGTAGCGTATTTTAATTTACTTCGCAGAGAACAACAGAGATTTATTCATAGAAAAGTCTATAAATAAATGTGAATAAAATTTAATTTTTGTCCACAGAAAAAATCAGTTTTTTAACTTTTCTCGCCGTTAGATCCATAAAACGGAAGTCTCTCTGTAAATAAATAAGCATATATATATATGTGTGTGTGTGTGTGTGTGTGAGTGCAGAAGTATGTTTTTATGAATATTTGTCTTACATTTAAATAATTAGATATATTTTTTAAATTGTGGTTCAAAAATAACTGATCATTCTTTTGCCTTGAAAAAAAAAAGTACCCCGTCGGAGTATAGAACCCACAGAGATCACAGACAGAGAAAATTAAAAGGCTGGCGCGCTGCCAACTGTACTATCGAGGCTCTCGCAATTGAGTGTAATTTATCCGATTTTATAGTAAAGTGTCAATAATGGGTCAATTTTGGGGTTCGTTTTTTACGCCCCCCCCCCCGCTGAATCCGTTGAACCCACTTTATCCTGTTGATATGTTTATGTATTGACTATACTCTATCAATGTACAAAGGGTCGCTGGGTTCCGTGAGACCAACCTCGGACCCTCTCCTTGTGAGTCGACTGACAGCAAAAACTTAAGCAGCATATAACTATTCTAGTGACTGCTTTTTATCAAAATAGTGATCTTGCTTAGGATCATTTTATGAAATAAACACAAGTACCAACAATAAGAACATATAATATATAAACACAAATGGAACACTAGAAGTAATGAGTATATGATAATAAATAAAATATGTGTATTTGTAAACTGAAATGCAAATGTAATATGATTTTAAAAAAATTGAACACTCATTATAAAAGAAAAAAATGTAATGTTTATGCACGCAGCATAGAATGACAAAAAAAAAAGAGGTGCATGGAGCACGCTCATAAAAAGTGTGTTAAACTGAATCTTTTGTAGACCACAAGTATTATGGCATCGGCTTTGAGCTTCGGCCTTAGATGAGGAGGGAGTTTTGAGACTCATACAGCGCCCGCTTATATGAGTCCCTGCTCCTCCGAAGACACAAGCGGTCCTCTAAAGTAGCACACGTCGGTTTACAAGCAAAAGTTGATTTTTTGTGAATTGAAACACCAATTCAAAGGGGTTGTCTCTCAACACAATGAAATTTGGACCCTTAGGATAATAATTTTGAACGGGAACAAAGCTTTCAAGGGGGTAAATTAAAAAGTAAAACAATAGATATATATCACATATATATCAAATCAAAATGGGGCAGACAATCCTACAGTGAAGAGAGACGAGAAAAAAAATAAAAAGTCACAATCAGGTTAAATATTGCACAAGTCATATAATTAAAAGATAATTAACTGGTTGACTTAAAAGTTAATGCGATCAAGTTATATGAGAAAAAAAGATTTTTTTTAACTAACAAATGTAAATATTAAATGTGAGAGTTATCACTGTTAAATAAAATGTAACTTTAAAAAGAACAAAATGTAAATTATGTGTTAAGTTAGTGAATGGCAAAAATAAAAAAAAAAGTACATAATAGTTAAATGTATGTAAATAACATGAGAGTGTAAAGTGGCATTGAAAGAGTGTAAAGTGATACAAAATATTGTTTACAAGAGATCTTTGAAGCAAACAGTCATGGGCCAGCCATAATGTTGTGAAAGATCTGTTGTAAGCAACATACATACAACCGTGGCCTTTAGTTGCACACCTAGCTTCACAATACATGTCATAAGAAAAAAATCCCTGCCGGCCCGGCCTACAGGCGGAGGTAGATTTCGAAGTTAAGTATACTAATTTCACAAACAAAAACCAAATCATGATTAGAGATAAACCCACTTTAACAATTTTATCTGGCCGCTTTTCACGAGTTTTTATTTCATTTTTTTATTAACTGGTTTTATCTGAATCATGTTAGGGCGGTATTCAAAAAAATACTTTTCCATGCTCAACAACTCGAAATTTTCTGGCATAACTCCAGATTCATTTTTAATAGGAAAATATGAAACTTGTTGACGTGATTTTTGAAGAGATTTATAAGCGACCTGTGTTTTTAATTTTCGTTCAATTAATTAAAACTTCATATATAAACAATTATTTTCTCAGTAAGACAATATTTTTCATTTCTAACACAATCGCTTCGGGAAATTCCGTTCAAAATGCCCACTTTAACATAATTTTTTGAAATATATTCTGCCTCTGTCAAAAAATAGATCATTACGGTACATTATATAGTTTCTGAATAAGCGAATCTACCAATTGGATGCGTTTAAGAGCAAAAATGAATTTAAAAATGAGTCAGAAAATAAGCAGTTTGGATTTGAATACTCCCTTAATACGATGATTTTTCCATCACAATCCGCTTCGGGAAATTCGGTTCAAAAGGCCCACTTTGACAGCATGTTTTAAAATATATTCTGCCTCTATCAAAAAATTGACCATTACGGCACATTATATAGTTTCTGAGTAAGAAAAGGTACCAATTGGAAGCCTTTGAGAGTAAAAATGAATTGTAAAATGAGTCAGAAAATAAGCAGTTTGGATTTGAATACACCCTTACTAAGATGATTTTTTTCTTCAACCGCTATGTATTTTTAATTTGTTTTTGCTGTAAGAATTGGTCCTATCCAAAACTTGACTATATAGATGCTGTAGACAATATTAAGAAGATATATGATAAATTCATGGGGATTTTATATCTTTTGAATTGAGGGAGTTATGGATTTGTTTCTCCTTCAAACGCCCTTTTTGTTTTCGTTTTTAATTTTTTTTTGCGGTACGAATTGGTCCTATCAAAAAGTTGTGAATATAAAAGTTGTAGATAATGTTAAGGAGATTCATGATAAAATTAATTGGATTTGATATCTTGAGAATTGACGAATTTATGAATTTTTTCTCCCAAAACCCTATTTATTGCGCCCCTTGAGCCCATTTTTAACTTTATCAAAAATCTGTGATACATAAATTTTTGGCCCTATTTTTAGAAGTAATAAAAACTTTAAACTGATTTGATATGTACAAAAATTAAGAAGTTATGGGGAGTTTTCGGTTTTCACAAAACCTGCTCCCTATTTCCATCCCCTTGGTCCGATTTTGCCCATTAACGAACTTGACCGAGATTTTATGCCCCTTGATTTTATGTATCAGTTTGGAATAGATTGATGCAGAATTGTGGAAGTTATTGTGTCCAGAAGAAAGTGATATATATACATAGATAGATACATACATAGATATATATATATATATAGATAGATAGATAGATATACAGGGTGTCCTGTCTCAACGGTGTCCAATGGCTAATTCCTAAACCGTTAGTCATAGACATATTGTTCCAATTACAAAAATGTTTTAAATCAGGTAAAGAAATATTTTAAAAGCGATATGGGTCAATAAAAACATTTCTTAAAAAATTACGAAATTAAAATTTTTATACGGTCCCCTGGTCCTATAAGTTATATTTAGTGAAATTTTCCTTTTACACTGCCAAGTGATACAAAAAAAGTCCCGTTATTCTACGATTAAAATTGACCGAGTAATAGCTGTGTTGGAGCATATTTTTTGCTGCAAATTGGGGGTCATTCACAAATTTAGTCGAAATATAATTTCGTCAGATATAAAAAAATGTTTGGGAGTAAAATTAACATTGCAATATAAATTTGAAATCTTTAATCATTCTGGCATATTAATGGAAAATATACAATTTGTAATAAACATTTAAGAAGAAAGAAAAAACAGAATTTTTGTTAAATAAAATGATTCTAAATTAACAGCCTCAATTCTTTAGAAAATGATACGTATTTAAAAATATTATTAGATTGCACAAGCCGGGAAAATTTGGGTTATGTCATGTTTTTTAGCTTTTGATAATTGATTCTTATATATTCTGTACCGCTGAATCCGAAATTGACCTTCCTTTTTAACTATCATATCAGGATTTTTCGAAAATTGCAAATTTCAAAGTTAAGAAGTTGAACGTTAAAATTGAATTTCCTTTCCCATCTCATCGGACCACTCAGATGTTTAGCTGTAAGAATCCCAGGATAAGCAAAAATATCGAATAATTTTTTAAATAAAATAAAATAAAATGAAATGAAAAATGTTTTACATATGTTTTATAGTATGAGATTTTCACTATATTTTAACTTACACATTTGCGATTTGCAAAAAAATTCTAACATGATGGTTAAAAATGAAGGTCATTTTCAGATTCAGTGCTAAAAATTGCGTAAAAATCAATTATCAAAAGATAGAAAACACAACCATCTCCTCTACTTTATAGTATTCGATTTTTGTTATTCTTTAAATTTGAAAATCTATGATTTGCGAAATATCCTGACATGATGGTTAAAAATTAAGGTTATTTTTGGATTCAGTGCTAAAAAATACATAAAAGTTAAAAAACCCAACAATCGCAGTCTTGTATTATCGAATCTAAAACTTTTTCTTAAACTCTTTGGCAGAAATCTACCCGAAATTTTTTGTGTTATCCTGTAAAATAAGTATAAATGGTAACCACCGAAAATCTTAATAACATTAGATTGTTATCGGATTTGCGACAGTATGTAAAATGCAATCTCGATCGGATATTTAAAAGTGGGTTAAAGTTCGAGTACAAATTTTGAACTGGAAAAACATACATACGATTGTTGAAGTAACATAAAAACTTATAAAAAAACTTCATTTTTGTTAAAAGAAATCATAAAAGAAACAGTCTCAAATCTTGACAAATTAAAACATATGTTATTTTAGCCAATTTGAGACTTAATCATAATACTTGTAGGATTTTTTTCAAAGCGCAGATACACATGAAATAAGATCTGCGAATACTTTAAACATTTGGTATATGATCCCTCAAAGCCAAGCTGAACTCATTTGTTTTCAGAGTAGAAAAGTGGCATAAGTCATGCATTTTTAAAGTTTCATAACTCGCTCAATTTTAGAGTTATATGAATGGGACTTTTTTTGTCTTACTTGTCAGTGTAATAGGAAAAAATTACTAAATATAACTTATAGGACCGGGGGACCGTATAAAAATTTAAATTTCGTAATTTTTTAAGAAATGTTTTAATTGACCCAAATCGCTTTTAAAATGTTTCTTTACCTGATTTAAAACATTCTTGTAATTGGAACTATATGTCTATGACTAACGGTTTAGGAATTAGCCATTGGACACCGTTGAGGCCGGACACCCTGTATAAAGTTTTTTACTGAGGGTGGTTTTGGGCTCTAGGGGTCATGATCGGTGTAGATCTGCAAAATTTTTTCAGAAATTCCAACATAGGAACGACGCCAATAGATAGTATTTCATACGAAATCTACCTAAAAATAGCAGTTGTAAACAATAGTATATTATTTTCTGTTTCTCAGATTATACGTATGTGGTTGATAAACATTAGGGAAATTGTTATTGTTTATATGACTTGTTGCATCGAATAAATGTCCATATCGAGGTGCTGCAAGAAGTAATCTATCGATGTGCACACGAAATGCTGTATTATCAGCAGCATACAACCTCTTGATCGAGAATGAGACAGGTGAATGTTTGAATGTTACAATGTATGGTCCAGTGTATTTAGGTTTGAATTTGTCAACAGATTTTAAGTACACAATATCTTTTAGACAAATGGTTCTTAATTTAGCTTTTTGACCATAATGTTTATATCTTTTATCCTGGGCTGTTTTAATGTTATTGTAAGCCTTGTCATATATTTTGTGTAAATCTTCAAGTAGTTTATGTATTTCAATATGTTTATCTAGAAAAGGTTGATTGCTACACCGATCAAAAAGTCAAAAATTAATGAAAGTTCACGTCCAAAGTGCAGAAGATTAAGAGTGAATAATGTAGATGAGTGTTTTGAACCATTATAGAGTGACTTGTGTATAAATATTGCATTTTCAAACGAGTGACCTTCCTGTAGGAGTATATGGAGTATATTAACAGAGTATTTGATTGATTTATTGATTCGCGGTTCGATATTTATTCGAAATCGAGTTAGATTGTGGCCTCGAGACCGAGCTATGACGTACCTTAATGCCTAGAGTATCATTAAAAATGTTGTATACCTGAGATGTATATTGGGGTCCTAAATCCGACAAGGCACCAGAAGGTCTCCCAAAGGTGGTTATATAAGAGAATAAACATTTAACGACTTTAGCTGCAGATGTATCATTAAGTGGAAAAAGTTCAACATGTCTAGAAAAGTGATCTGTAATAGTTAAAACATGTTTACCATTAACAAAAGATCCAACGAGATCTGTACTTATAGTATGACCTGGGTACCTGGGCGTGTAGGTGGGTTGTAAGGGTGCAGGAGGGGTTCGATGATGTTTACATTGAAGACATTTGACACATGAAGCTACAAAGTTTAATGTGTCAACATACATGCCTTTCCAAAAGTATCTAGATGATAGGAATTCATGGGTTTTATTAAAATCAAAGTGTGATAAATGTGAAATTGTTAAAACTTTGCTTTTAAGAGAATTAGGAACAACAATGTGATATGAAAAAGTGTTGTTAAAATTGTTTTCTTTCTTCAACATTAAGACTTTCGAATCAGGGTGTATGAAATAATTAGGATATTTTTGAGAAGGTCCTTTCTTTAGAATATCATTGTAAACAGTTGACGAAGTGGAGTCATTTTTTGTTCAGTGCAGAATGTTTCATTTGAAATTTCCAATAAAGGATCTGGATTTGTTTGTTTACCAGATACAAGATAGTTTACATACTTATTAGTGGCATTTGAACATGAATTATTACTGTCTGGTGTATCATAGTCAACAATAGGTAAAGGTTGAGGGTCCTGGATAAGTTCAGGATTAGTAGCAAGAGTTTGTTGATTGTTTTCAAAAGTACAGCGAGATAAATAGTCAGCGAGAACATTTTTTTACCAGGGATATGTTTAAATGTGTACGAGTACTCTGAAAGCTCCATGAGCCAACGCGAGATAATATCAGCTGGATTTGTAGTCTTGTTGTATTTTTCTAAGGGTTTACTGTCAGAAAGAATTACAAATTCTCTGTTATATAAATAATATTTAAAAGCAGTAACAGATTTATAAATTGCCATGAGTTCTAATTTATGTGCAGGGTATTTTTTTCTGACGCCTTTAGTGATTTAGAAAAGTATGCAACTGGTAAAAGTTGTTGATCATGTTCTTGTAATAAAACACCAGATATAGCAACATTTGACGCATCAGTGTTTAAATAAAATTTCTTGTTCCAATCTGGTAATCTATCCATGGGAGAATTAAAGAAAATTTTCTGTATTGTATTCATAATTTCTTGAGGTTTAACAGTCCATTTAACTTTTGGAGTAGTTAGGTTTATCAGTGGCTGTACTAACTCAGAAAAGGGTGGAATTAGAGACTTATAAAACGTAATAACACCAATGAGTCTTTTTAGTTGACGTTTAGTTGTAGGCGTGGGAAAAGATGTTATTTTTATTATATTTGACTGAATTGGGGAAACAGACTAATTTTCTACATGGAATCCGAAATAGTCAATGCTAGTTTTATGAAAAGTACATTTGTTAGGAGACAGTGTCAAGTTATATTTGGCTAAGATAGAGAGAATTTTGTCTAATTTATTACACATTTTCTCAAAAGAATTTGCACCCACAATGAAATCATCCTGATATGTATACACACCTTCTAATTGCAATTCGTCAAGCAAAGAGTCCATTAAAGCTTGGAAAATAGAAGCGCTATTTTTTAATCTGAACACTAATCTCTTGTATCTAAAAGAACCGAACATAGTAGTAAACGTTAGTTGATTTTGAAACTTTGTTGGCAAATCAATTTGATGATATGCCTGATGAAAGTCGAGAGAAGAAAAATAGCGGTATTGAAAAAGATTTGAAATGATGGTTTGAATTTTTGAAAGGGGGTAAGATGAGCCTTGAATTACTGTATTGACCATACGGTGATCTAATGCGAGCCTGAATTTTTGTTTACCAGTTCCGTCTGGTTTCTTTTTGACCAGTAGCATGGGACAAGCCCATTCTGAACAGTGACGTTCAATAATTTTGGCATCAAGTAGTTGTTTAATCAGTTCCAAAGCACCTTTTTGCAAAGATTGAGAAAGGTGGAATGGAAGTGTTTTTATAGGGTAATCATTAATAAACTTCAATTCAGGTACAATTTTATCAGTATGTCCAAGTGTATCTAACGATTTTGAAAAGGCGGGGTAATAATTAAGTAATAATTTAGTCAATGTATTTGCTTCATTACAACCTAAATGTGTAAAATTGAAATCGTTAGCTGATAAATCCTTTTTCCTTCTTTTTAACGTTTCATTAGATGCCTGAATAAAATTTAGGAAGTGTTGTTATGAGTTTTGATTCTTGTCCAAATTATCAGAGGGGTACTCAAGAATTTCCTCAACCTCAGATAAATGACCCATTTTTGTGGGTTTAGGAAGATCAATGGTAGTGTCAGAATTATTTTTAAGCGAAATAGAAAAGAAATGATGTAATTGTGAAGGTTTTTTTTGTGTTTCGACTTTTTATCCATTTGAATAATGGCATCTTGACCGACTAATTCTTTTTTATATGCCAAATATTCAAATAGATAATTTATGTCATCTTTGCTGTTGTTGTTTGTGTAAACAGAGCACCATGTTTGCTCTTGGGGTTCTAAAATGATTTTACGAGTTACGAAAACATCTTGATTTGTCACACCATCACATAAGGTGTTACATTGATCACCTTCACTGACTTTTGAATTAGTGTCAGATGTTTCTAGTGGAATAGTCAAGCTGTTGTTGATGTAAATGCATTTATTAAAAGTATCAATGATGATGTTAAATTTACTTATAAAGTCGAAACCAAGAATACCTTCAAAACTGGAGGATTCCGGAATATCAACTATATAAATATGGTGCGAGAAGGATTTCTTTTCTAACTTAATGGATGCTCTAATACATGAAGAAAAAGAGACATCCGAATTCAGCGTTTTAATGCTTATGGCTGTTGATAGCCTCTTGTATTTTAATGTAGGCTTAAGTTCATTAAATAATTTTTGTGAAAGCAACGAAATGCTACTTCCAGAATCAGCCAATAGGGTGATATTATGGTTTGCAATAGTGGCCTTTACAAGAGGGAGTGATGGAGAATGAGTGTTTACACTACTGTACTGTACTTTACTGTACTTTGTTATCGCCTTCATTTTCTGTTTGAGTTGTGACATTATTTGCTATTGTAATGTGACCTGTACTTTGTGAACCGGTTGAATTAACTAACCTTTCTTTAGAAATTTTTGGTAATGTAGGGTCAATAGAAAATGTTGCTGATGTTAAGTCACATGGTTGAGACACAACATCATCAGCATAAAAATTGTGTCTCTGTTCTAGTTTTCCTGAACTTGGTAATTGTTATTTCTGTTAAAATTTCCCTTTCTCTGTGTGTTAACTCTTTTCCATTTAAAACACGCTAAAAAAATTTCACTATAGCTCCCCCCCCCCTTTTTTTTTACCGGATGGAAACTGCAAGTCTTTCAAAACAAAACAAATAGGAGACAGAAAGTAAAAATTAAATACTTATTTTATCTTTTTTTTAATAGAGAAAAGAAAATTGCTAGAGCTTCTTTTTTCTTAAACTGATAGAAACTAGGGTAACAGGGATATAGGTCGAAAGTTAGTAGGATCTTGAAGATTAGATTGAGGTTTCGGAATAGGAGAAATCACAGAGGTTTTCCATGGTTTTGGGAAGTAGAAAAATTTAAGAATGGAGTTAGTAAGTTTTGTAATGTAAATAATACAATTAGCAGGTAAATTTTTAAGTGCAGTATTAGTGATATTATCATAATCTGGAGCTTTGCGTTTTTAAGCTTTTTAATAATATTAGAAATAGTAGTAGGTTGGACTTCAGGGAGAGGTTCAGTAGGAGGAGTAGAAAGAAAATTATTAACCGTATCAGTGACATGTGAAATATGTTAATGATCGGCAAGGTTAGGGTTTGGAGAAAATTGTTCAGAATAAGTTTGGGCAAGCATTTCGGCTTTGTACTGATCTGTATAAGCAGTCCTATTAAATGCAGTAAGAAGGGGGATAGGTGTATAATTACTGTTTAGTTTTTTCTTGATGCTCCAAAGGGAGTTATCCTCTGGAGAAAGATTACTAAGAAAGTTATTCGAAATTTTCTGTTTTTCTTTTGCAATTGAATTTTTGATTTTATTATTTAATCTATTAATAATAGGCTTGAGAGACGGGTCTCTGGTTGATTGGAATAGCCGCCGGATATTATTCCTTTGCTTAAAAATATTATGTATATAATGTGGAAGAGTAAAAGAGTTATTGTTTTTAATATAAGTATAGGTTGCATGTTTTTGAGGAGTAGTTATAAGATTTTGAAAGTTAGTAACAGCATTATCAATATCATCAGTATTGTTAATGTCAGGGTAAGAAAGATCAGAGTTAAGTAGGAAATTTTTCAGCAAGCAGAGGGTGGGAGCGATGACTCAAGCGAAACAAGAGGGGGAAGCAAGATAGAACGCAGGCGGTGATATTCCTTCGGCGACGGGCAGTCGTCAGGGGCGAGTAGTTGACTCCAGGTATCCACCGCTTGAAGAGAGTCCATGCAGATATCGAAGATAGGAAGCGCGTACCTCTACCCTTACATCTTTTTTTTTAGCATTTGAATTGGAGAAAAAATGGTCAGGGCACCAAGATTTTGTAACAAAGTTGTTTATCCTTTAACGCCGTTGTAGATCGCATAAAAGGAATGTCGCAATAACCAGACAGGTACGAGTTGCATACAAAGAACTCCAATATATTTTACGAAGAGTTGACTTTATTTAATCATGAAAAGCAGCGGGGAGATGTACAGAACAGGGGACGAAAACCTTAGCCTCTTTTTAGAGCAGCATCCAAGGCAAGGGTCAGAGCAGAAGTGGGCTGATTACGCAGTTACAATTGACGTGCTTGGCGGAATACAATATCGCCAATCTACAAGTATTTTGCGCCATGCACAAGGGATACAAAAACATTGGCTGGTAAAGGACCAGCCAAATACATGCGGTGAACTTATTACATATTTGAATTGTGTAGGGGTACCAGATTCTGGGTTACTACATTCTTGTAGCCTGGGAAATGAAAAGATACACTGTCCTTCGATACCAATGCGGTTAAGTAAAAACAGAAAAATGTTTCTGAATAAAGACAAAGGGTGAAAAACTGACAGAATCGTTGGGCGAAAAGGGTATGTGAAAATGCGGTTGCTGAGACATATGCAGCTTGCAGCTTTTACAAAATATACCGCATTAGAATATATATGAATGTAACGGTCTGAATTTCAAAGTGAAGTGCGAAAATAAATCTAATGAATAGATTACATGTAAAGTGATTTTTAATGATGTGCTAGATTCATGACCAAATAAGGATTGGAAAGAAGTTAAAATGCTTTTGTTATGAACAGATAGCACTAACGCTTTTCTACAAGGTTAAATCTTATGAGAGAAAATATCTCAAAGTAGGATTGTAAGACTGAATCACTGGTTTTATTTTGTTAAAAGAATGAGTAACTACAATAATTTAATTTAAATGTGAGGTGCTATTAATACAAGCGATATAGTTTTTAAATGTTAAATTTAATTTAGGGCTGCACTGTGTGACTATAGTGCCCTTAAAATAAATAAAGTATTAAACAGAATTTTAAGTGAAACTCGGGGGTGGGGGGGTAGAACGAAAACATATATAACAGGATAGTCGTTATACCAAGTGATGCAAGATTTATCTTCTTTAATAGAAAGTCACATTTTTGCACTATTTGCAAACAATAGTGTTGCAATTTGATTGCAATTTATGATTATTTTTCTGTAAATATACATATTATCTATATTCTTGCTACAATGTTAATTTTTTTTTGTCATTATATATTATGTAAAGTGTATAACTTAAAATTTATTGTTTGTGAATACAGGATAAGACACAAGTAATATATGGCAGTTGAATGATAACAATTCGTTACATTCTTCTCAGTGCAGAAACAAAATCGACCATTGTCGAAACTTTTGCTGCGCATTGTAGATATAACAAAATAAAAAAATAACTTGAAAAACATAGTTAAAAAGATTACGTTAATCAGATAGCTACCTACTTCATATAATACTAGAAAACACATCAAGCTTCTCACAACGTAATTTGGGAAAGATTTGCAAATAGGCAAAACGATAGGGCAAAACTCTTGTGTGCGTATCGTTGCCACAAGACGTATGCGGGTTTTTACCTCATTGCGCAGTATTTTGGTTAACTGGCCAACTGCAAGTTTAAACAAATGCTATCGAGGTAAATTTCACGGCATATAGAAACTAAAGAGTTTCCGTTCCCCACTGTTTTTTTTTTTTTATTTATAGATATTTGCAGTATATCAGCTCAACAATCACTTAATTTTTAAAAAATATTACCAAAAATGAAAAATCGAAACTTACCTCATTTTCTCTGCATGGTGTGTTACTTTCACCGCAAGTTATCAACACACTGGTACCATTGAAAGCTAACTGCCATCTACTTGTTAAAATTTTTAAAAACGTTGCGTTTCAGTGGCGTGGCGTGAAAATTTTCGGTGGTCATCGCAATTATTTAAGTTTGTGGTGAAAAATTATTAACTCTAAAATTCAATGGTTGAATGTTCAAAAAAGAAACTTTAAATCTTACCTTCACTTATACATGAACTCCAAATGTTCTGCTAAAACTGGATCGTAGAGTTTTAAAAGCTTATTAAGAGTTTTAAAATATTGCTTGGTCATCGCCGCATCCAGCGATGACCGAACGCCACGCCACTGTTGCGTTTATATTAAATTTGCCAATGCGAGTTTGTGTCCCGTGCTTGTCTTTACTCCCACCTACCCTATACAGTAGTATACAATATATGTATATAGGGAAGCAGAAAGACCAACATTTAAAAAATATAAACATTAACTACAGACATTTTAAAGGGGGTGAAATAAAGATGGACTAAGAGGAAATTTTTAAAATGTGATGATTTTTTTTTAAATTAATTTTTGAAAAAAGTATGAATTGTAATGTATGAATTTTTTTAAACAAAAATCGAATATTTAGAAACTTCAAATATGCGAAACGAATATTACAGCTCATTCCGTCAAGTACATTGCTGGCCACACAAAATGCAACACCCTGAAGGAAGGACGTAACTCATGTGAAATTTACATCATGCGTTTGCGGCGATGAAATATGCAAATCATTAGCATTGCAGCGCAGACGCACATCACGGGTGACCGTAGCGCCACCCGCAAGCGCTATATAAGGGGAGAAAAGATTGACAATTTGAAGTACGGTAATTGTTTTTTCGTGCCTTTTTTTTTTTTTTTTTTTGCATAAGCTGTTTACCTATGCCTCGTGGAAAACATCGGGCGCCTTTTGACCAAGTTTCTGAATTCGGCCGAGGAAGTATAGTAGCCTATAGGGATTGCGGATTATCCTTCAGAGAAATTGGTCAACGTGTTGGACGAAACAAAGCAACTGTGATGCGTATCTGTAATCGTTGGATGCAGGAGGGAACGACGGACCGACGGGGCCAATCGCACCCACCTCGTTGCACCACTGCCCGTGATGACAGGCGGATTATGCACATGGCAGTGATGGATCGCGCAGCCACATCACGAACCATAGCACAACAGATTCAGTCTGCTACGCTTCATTTGGTGTTCGCTCGTACCATTCGACGCCGTTTGCAGCAGAGTGGTATGTCCGCAAGGCATCTATTGCTTCGTCTACCCCTGGCTGGAAACCACAGGCGTTTGCACCGCGAATGGTGCGAGGAACGGCGGACATGGACAACGGAATGGAACATGCGCGTACCCAAGGGGGGGGGGGGGCTGATGGGGCTACAGCCCCCCCGAAATTTTCGAAATTGATACGAAAAATTGCTGGTTTTTTTCTTTCTTTTTTGGAAAAATTTTTCATTTTTTTCTATCATACAGCGGAATAGCCATTCTCATTAGTCCCATATTAGTTCACATTGACTCCAAAGAAGAGAAAAGGGGCTGATGGGGGTTACAGCCCCCATCTCTCGAAATATTCGAAAATTAAATGAAAAAAGTGTTTTTTCCCTACTTTTTTGGACAAATCTGTACCTTTTTCTTCTGTCATACAGCGAAATAGTCATTTTAGTTAATCCCATATTAGTCCACATTGACATCACTGCATGCTCAAAGATGGGGAGGGGGCTGATGGAATTACAGCCCCCTCATCTCGAAATAGTCCAAAATGAAATGAAAAAATAGTGCTGATTTTTTTTTTCTGCTTGAGAAAAATTTGCATTTTACTCCTATCATTCAACAGACTCCCTTCCCTTTAGTTCCATATTAGTGCACAGTAACACTACATTATACCCAAAGAGATAAAAGTGGCAAATTGGGTTACAGCCCCCTCCCAAAATAGTCGAAAATGAAATGAAAAAATGCTTTTTTTGTTGTTGTTTGTTTGAGATAAAATTTGTAATATTTTTTCAGTAATCTTTACTTTTTTAGATAAGTCTGTATTTTTTTTTCTTCTGTCGTACTGCGAAATACCCATTCATGTTAGTGCCATGTTAGCACATTGACATCACAGCATACCAAAAGAAGGGGAGGGGGCTGATCAGATTACAGCCCCCTTCTCCAAAGTAGTCGAAAATGAAATGAAAAAAAAATGCTTCTTTTCCCTTCTGTTTGAGATTAATTTGTTGTATTTTCCCCCTATCATTCAACAGACTAGCCGCTCTCTTCTCTTTAGCTCCATATTTGTACACCGTGACACCACATTATACCCAAAGAAGTGGAATGGGGTTACAGCTCCCTCCCAAAATAGTCGAAAATGAAATTTAAAAAAATGTTGATTTTTGTTTCTTTTTGTTTGAGATAAATTTGCAACTTTGTTTTCTGCAATATAACGAACTGACATTCTGGTTAGTCCTCTATTAGCACACATTTACACCACAGTATACCCAAAGAGGGGAAGGGGCTGATGGAGTTACAGGCTCCCATTCAAAATAGTCGAAAATGAAATGAAAATGATTTTTTTTTTCTTATTGTTTGAGATAAATTTGTAATTTAGATTTCTGTTTTACCACGGATTAGCCATTCTCGTTAGTCCACATAGACACCACAGCATACCCAAAGAAGGTGAAGAAGACTTTATTTTCGGTGGTGGGGAGAACAATTTTATAGATTTTAAGCTGAAATGACTCTCTTTTTAATGAAAGTATATAAAAAAAAACCCATTAACTCTTTTCAACTTGATTCAGTGTGGGGCGGTTTCAGAATCGGGCCCGTGCCTCTACCCCACGGATGATTCTGAGTGGGAAAAAAATTTCGGAAATTCACAGCAAATTTTCTGAAAGGTTACAGCAGAGGGGAATCCCTTCCCGGCGCAAATTATTTCCGTTGCTTTTTGGGTTAACACTGTTTTCATTTCAAGTTGATTTCAGGCTGAGTGTAGATTCCTGCAAGTTGGGTTCGGGTTAACCAGACTTTTAAAAAGTCAGTTCAGCATATTACCCCAGTTTAAAAACTATACCTATAATAATAAACATAGTTGTTTGTATGTGTGCTGTTTCCTAATGAGACCGCTGTGTTTTTTCCACTTTGTTTGTTACAGGTTTTATCACAACCCTTTGCCGAAATTCGCACTTTTTCTGCGGTCCTTTTACGAAATCCGCCTTTTTCCGCAGTCCTTTGACGAAATTTGCGTTTTTTGGCATGCTTTGACAAGATTTGCTTTTTCTACGTGGGCCTTTTCCGGAATACGTACTTTTTTCCTCGATCCTTTGTCGAATTTCTAGTTTTTCCCGCGGCCTTTAGACGAAATTCGTGTTTTTTCAGCGGCCTTTGAAAGAAATTCGCATTTTCTGCGATATTTTGACAAAATTCGTGTTTTTCCGTTGCCCTTTGACGGGACACACGTTTTTTACGCGATCCTTTGTCGAAATTTGCATTTTCCGCGGCTTTTTGACGAAATTCGTGTTTTTTCTGTGACCATTTGACGACATTCACGATTTTTCCGCGACCCTTTGACGAAATTTGCGTGTTTTCCGCGATCCTTTTTCGGAATTCGTTTAAGGCTGTTCTTAACTGATCTGCTCAACAAGCAGAAAACGTTTTGGCACATTAACAAATTAATTTTTTAACGGAAAGATATAAAATTGGAAATCCTGGCCATGGAAGCGATTTGGAATTGAACTGTTTTTTCCGTTTTTTTATGAATAAGTTAATTATTGAGTTATAAGTATTTTTGATCACGTGACAAACACGATTTTTGCCCTTCACGGACTGGTTTGTCCGCTTTCTTTGGGAACTTCGGTTCAAGACGTCAACTTTGACACCATTTTGTGAAAGATCTATTGCGTTTGCAGAAAAACGAAAAAAAAAACTCGATTACATAATTTCTGAACAACAAGACCTGCTAGTTTCATGCATTTCCGAACAAAAATAAAGTAAAACTTATGTCAGAAAGTTGCCGTTTTGTATTTGAGAACACCCTTAATTAAAACGGCCTTCGTGTTTTTCCGCGGTCCTTTGACGAAATTTGCTGTTTTTGCGATGCTTTGAGAGTCGGTTTTTCTACGCGGCCTTTATCGGAATGTGTACTTTTCGTGATCCTTTGCCTGATTTCGTATTTTTTCCGCGGGCGAAATTTCACGTTTTTCCACGGCACTTCGACGGAATACGCGTCTTTTTCGCGATTCTTTGTCGAATTTTGCGTTTTTTCTCCCGTGGCTTTTAGATGAAATTCGCGTTTTTCCGCTGTCCTTTGACGGAATACACGTTTTTTTCGCGATCCTTTGTCAAAATTTGCATTTTCCGCGGTTTTTTGACGAAATTTGCGTTTTTTCCGCGATCCTTTTACAAAATTCGTCTTTTCTCCACGATCCTGATCGACGGTTTTTGTGATTTTCTGGCGAAATTCGCGTTTTTCCGCGGTGGAATTCTTCGACGGAATACGCGTCTTTTCGCAATTCTTTGTCAAAATTTGCATTTTTTCAGCGGCTTTTTGACGAAACTCGCTTTCTTTTTCGCAGCCCTTGGACGGAATACGCATTTTTTTCGTGATCCTACGTCGAAATTTGTGTTTTTTCAGCGACTTTTTGACGAAATTCGCGTTTTTTTGCGACCCTTTGACGAAATTCGGGTTTTTTTCGCAATCCTTTGACGAAATTTGCGTTTTTTCCGCGATCCTTTTTTGAAATTCGCTTTTTTAAATCGGCCTTCGCGTTTTTTCGCGGCTTTTTGACGAAATTCATGGCTTTTTTGCGATGCTTTGACGAGATTCGCTTTTTCTGCGCGGCTTTTGTCGGAATAAGAGATTTTTCTCGCGATCCTTTGTCGAGTTTCGCATTTTTTTCCGCGGTCGGAATTCGCGTTTTTTCTTGGTCTTTTGGCGAAAATCGCGATTTTTTGTGATTTTCTGGAGAAATTTGCGTTTTTCCTCGGTCCTTCGAAGGAATGGGCGTCTTTTCGCAATCCTTTGTCAAAATTTGCAGGCTTTTTGACGAAACTCGCTTTCTTTTCCGTGGCCCTTTGACGGAATACGTGTTTTTTTTCGTGAACCTTCGACGAAATTTGCGTTTTTTGACGAAATTCGCGTTTTTTCCGCCGTCCTTTGACGAATTTCGCGTTTTTCCCGCGACCCTTTGCCGGAATACGTTCTTTCTCTCGCAATCCTTTGTCAAATTATGCGGGGTTTTTTTTGCGGCCCTTTGACGAAAACGCTTTTTTTGCAATCTTTTAACAAAATTCGCGTTTTTCCAGGCCCTTCGACGGGATACGTATTCTTTCGCGATGCTTTGTCGAAATTTGCGTTTTCCGCGGTTTTTTTGCGAAATTCGCGATTTTTTCCGCAGCTTTTTGATGAAATTCGCATTTTATTCACGATACTTTGCTGAAAGTTACACTCTTTCCTCGTCTTTTTCACGAAATTCGCATATTTTTACTATCCTTTAACGAAATTCACGTTTTTTTGCAATCCTTTGACAAAATTCACGTTTTCTCCGCAGCCCTTTGAGGGAATATGTTTTTTCGATATCAGTTGTCGAAATTCGCGTTTTTTCCACGATCCCTTGATGAACTTCACTTTTTTCCTGGAGTCATTTGGCGAAATTCACATTTTTTCAGCGGTCATTAGACGAAATTCACGTTTCCTCGCGGTCATTAGACGAAATTCGCGTTTCCTCTGCGGTTATTTGACAAAATTTGCGTTTCCTCCGCGATCATTTGACGATCATCATCCAGTTACGAAATTTGATTTTTTTGCGATCCTATGACGGATTTTTTAAAATTTTTGGAACCTCATGCCTTAAATTTTCGGAAATTTCGGAACAGAATCACCCCTGCCCCCCCCCCCTTTTCCCCCTCTGGCTGCGCCCGCCCCCCCCCCATTATTGTCAAAAATGATTTCCGTTTACAACAAAATTCAACGTGTTTCGTAAGATATGGAACGTTATGGGAATTTAAGTCAGCCCCCCCGAAATAAAATCCTGGGTACGCCACTGGAATGGAACGACATTGTGTTTACAGACGAATCCCGCTTCTGCCTGCATCATCATGATGTTCGGATTCGAGTTTGGAGGCACCGTGGTGAGAGGATGCTGAACTGTTGCGTTATGCATCGCCACACTGGTCCTGCACCCCGTATCATGGTTTGGGGTTATATTGGATTTCACTGCAGTACCCCTCTAGTACGCATTGCCGGTACACTGAACAGTCAGCGCTACATCTCTGAGGTGTTGGAGCCCGTGGTCCTCCCATACATTCAGCACTTGCCATCAGCCATATTCCAACAGGATAATGCGCGACCACACGTGGTACGCAATGTGCAAGAGTTCTTCTTTACCCATCAGATTGAATTGCTTCCTTAGCCTGCTTGTTCTCCCGATCTATCGCCAATCGAAAACGTGTGGTCCATGCTTGCACAACAACTGGCGCGGGATACACCAACCGCTGCTACATCAGATCAACTTCGGCAATATGTGGAAGCCGTATGGACTGCTGTACCCCAAGGAAACATTCAAAGCCGATTTGATTCTATGCCGAGGCGTGTGGCCGCGGTTATAGCCAACAATGGCGGCTACTCTAACTACTGATTTTGTCATCATCCACGCGTCAAAAGAGGCTGTAATTTTAATCGTTTGATCTTTGTACAACATGTTATCTGCGAAATAAATTTCGCTGTGATATCTCTGTTCCTTCTTGGTATTGCATTTTGTGTGGCCAGCTGTGTAGTTTTGAGTTATGTTTAAAAAACTTCTTGAATTGCAATCTGTTTTGCAACGACTACAAATGAATTTAATGTCAAGAATTCAAAACTTTAAACTTTCATGATCCCTAAACTACTTGACTTAAATATCTACCCGTTTGGTATCCTTAAGTAAAATGCACCGAAAAAGCCAAATATATATATATATATTTTATTTTATTTTCGGGGGGGGGGGCGTACTTCAAAAATAAAAACGGAACCATTTTATAAGATCACTCATGCACTTCTACATGCTGTCTGTCCGTCTGTCGCGGCCATTTTCTTAAAAACTATAGAACGTGGAAAGTTCAAACTTGGGAGAGTTATAAAGGCTATTGACCCATATATTTATAGATTATTAGCCAATCATAAATATTTTTAGGAAATTTTTAAGAGGACTATTTAATTTACTTGATTTTTTTTCCTTTGACCCATTTATGCCTAACATCCCATTTTTGGGACGTTCCGAATTTTAATAATTTTTTTAAAATTTTCTTCTCCTTTACAACATGAAAATTGTATGAAGTAATTGTCTATAAATGACTTTATCTGTTACCGAGAGATGACATAATAAGATTGATATTTATTTGCTTAAACGAAGGCCTTTTTTCGGTGTTTAGAGATTTTTCATTTTTCAAGATAGCGAAATGTAAAAAGTAAGTTTATTTGTATTTTTTTTTTTTTGTATCAAGGATCCAAATAAATAAGTCATAATCTTAGCTTGTAGACTTCTTTGAAATACGTATTTTTTTAAATTGCGAAGTTATATGTTCAAGCCTAATTTTTATGCATGTTTGTAACGTACAAAATATAGGACGCAAAGTGCAAATGGGTACATATTTCTATTAGACATTTAGAAGGCAGTTATTTATGTAAAGTCCCTGTCAGGTTCTGAGAAACATCTGCTATTAGAACTATGGTTCTATATTATTTTTGTCTTACTATATTATATATTGTATGGTCTGTGTACTGGAAATTTCAAAGTAACATTCTTTCCTTGTCTGAAACTGGATCCGAGCAGGTGAATTGTACAGTTTGGATGGAGGGATAAAGATGGATGGTGAGGGGTCCGACCTTTTGAGATATCTGTTGGAGAGGGGGAGACAAAAGAATTCCCCAAACGAGGGAGAGAGCTAAGAATGTGGTCACGGTGGAAACCCCGGATTTTACGTGGAGAAAAAAGCAGAGGGTTGCTAGAGAGGCAGTCGCTTCTGCTGGGAGAAAGTGAGTTGGAGCCTAGAGCGCAAAGTGGTAGGTTGTTTCTGTATATAGCTCTTAGATAGAGCGTAGGGTTGAGTGAAGCTCGCCGAGCTTAGAGCCCATGTGTTGGGAGATTAAGAGTAATCTCCGGTAACGCTAATTTAACGAGTGTAGAGTGAGAGTGATGTAACGTAGTTTAACAGTACACAGCCAGCAATTACTGTATTTAATTTAATGTTGGACCGGATCACCTACATCCGAGTTTTTAAATGCAAATAGTGTTTTGTAAATAGTGTGTAAATAAACTTAGTAAGTAAATTTAGTTAATTGAAAGAGTTGGTCTTCATTTAAACAATCCTCTCAGAGCGTGACCGATATCACGTAATCATATCGGTGGTGGCAGCATATAAATAGCAAAGGATTTTCTTCAAAGTTGTGTGGACTAAGAGGAAACTCCGACAGTCCCTTTCAAGATGATTTTGAACTAAATTGTTTTTTAGCCTCAAATACGATTATTCTTAATTTATTATTAATAATACTTATAATGTTATTAGTCTCTGTAAAGAAATAAGTATATTTTTTTAATAGTTCATAAAAAAACTAATTATAGTATATAATATACAATTTAAAAGCTTAATTTATATAAATTTAGATAAAACATATAATTATGCATTTTCCACATATGGATATTCCCATATTTAGTATGTTTACAATTTATCAAATAAATACAAAAATATTTTAGCGTAATTTTTTTTAGTATTTTTCCAGTTCATTTTGCTATATTTTAAAGCGATTTTACCAACAAATTTGAGGGAAAAAAATTCAGGCATAAATGGGTTAATCTCGTGCGGGGTATCGTTCGAAAGATCTCGTAGCACCGAGCTCAAAAATATATTTGTTTTAATTGTAGATATTATATTTTCAAATATATCGTTGAAAATGTACTATGTCCCCCCCCCCTATTTCCGAATTTACTGAAACTAAAATTATGAAAAAAATAGAGGTAGTAGGAGTTTATTTAAACCTTGCAGGAAAACTGTAGCGATTATCCTAAGTTACATAGTTTTTGAGAAAATCGCATTTTTCCTTTACACACAAACTTTACTCTGTGGGTTCTCAGCGGGGAAGTTCAAAGTTCCCAACAAACACCGAACTTACGGGCCACTGATGGGTTCGTTAGCCTTGGTCGAAGGTGTTCGATGGTGGCCCGCTATCAGTGAAAGTTACGGCTCCGTAAAAAAAGTGTCACGCCGGACAGAATAAGGCCACAAGATAATTGGCCGTAAATACAAGAAGTTGCCCACAATCATGCCACTAACTTTTCGCTGAAAATGTTAGATAGCCTTAAACTGCCCACAATTATTCTTTTAATGGCCACTAAAAATAAAAGCTAACCAGAAGCTTGCCTTTGTTCTGCCATTTGTGGTTGTCATAAACTAAATTTATCCCAAAGCTGCCCACAAAAAAACCTATTAGGGTTATTTAAAATGTAATCACTTGCCACTGTTGTGCCATAACGATTGTTTAGGAATAAATCAAAATTTATTCTAAAAAAAAAAAATACTTTTTATCAGCCTAATTAAATGATAAAATATTTTTGCAGGATTAAAAAAATCTTATAATTATTTAGATATACTTTTGTAGAAAATGAAATTCTTTCACTTTGAACTTTTTCAAAAAATTTCCAAAACACAATATTTCACATAGTGCATTAATTTATTTGTTCATTTATTCACTTACATATTTACAAAATTTATATGCAATGCATTTTTAAATAGTTGCATTTCATAAAAATTTATCAAGTGTATAATTGAAAAAATAAACTAATCAATCAATTCATTATCAAATATTGTATTTTGAATATTTTTGAAAAAGTTCAAGTTAAATGAACTTGATTTTCTTGAAAAGTATGTCTAAATAATTATAAGATTTTTTTTTTTTTTTTTTTCTTTACCTGCCAAAACATTTTACCATTCAATTAACCTTTCTAAATTTCCACTATATTTTACACAGCTTCGTTGGTAAATCTGTTAAATTATGCTTATTCATCAAAGCTTTATTAAATCATTATTATCTAAATTTTTGCATCATTTCTGATCATTTTATAAAATATTACATAAAAATAAGTTTAATCTTTATGTAGTTAACGAATGACAGTATAATATTTCTCATATATTTTAAAATTTTGCTTTTATCAGATAATATTTAACTATTTCTCTTGCAGTTTAATAGCCAAACATTTGAAAAAATATATTATTTCAACTTTTTCGAAATTCTTGAGAATTATTTATAATTATTAGACATGTAAATAATAGAATCATAAGACGAAACACAATTTTTTCACCTTGATTCAACATAAAGTATATGATGTGAACATTAAAAAGGTTCACAATCTTACTTAAAAGGCGACTAAAGTAATGAAGAAGATGTTACAAGTTTAAAATATACATTTTATTTAAAATTTCTTAGTACTTTCAAGCCTTCCAAGCTCATCCTTAGAGAATATCTTAATAACTAAATGTTGTTTATTTATACAAATACGTCACTTTGTTTTGAAAATGAGAGGGTCAATAATTACTGAGTAAACGTAGCAGTTTCTTGGATTTAATTTAAGTAAAGAAAATATATATTATTATTATTAATTGCAGTTCCATTTTTTTTACACAAAAATAATTATATCATAAAATAATAATTTAATTATATCCATGGAAAGTGACCTATGAGAAACAGAGTGATGTCACAAATAAATGGAACTGTAATTAATAATAATAATATATATTTCCTCTAATTAAATTCAATCCAAGAAACTGCTACTGCTACTGCTACTTCTACTTTCAACTCTAGTAATTATTGGCTCTCACATTTTAAAAACAATAAACAACATTTAGTTATTAAGATATTCTCTGATGATGAGCTAGGAAGGCTTGAAAGTACTAAGAAATTTTAAATAAAATGTATATTTTAAACTTGTAACATCTTTTTCATTACTTTAGTCGCCTTTTAAATAATATTGTGGACTATTTAATGTTCACATTATATATTTTATGTAAATAATAGTTTAATAGTGATTTAAAAATATATATTAAATTAATCTTGATACTTCTAAATTTCATTTAAATTCAATTGTTTTAGTCACTCAAATTTTCTCGAGTATAAAATCACATTTTTATAATTAAACTAAAATAAACTGTTTTAAGGGGTCTTGTACCTTTTAAACGCGTCAAAAATTAACGAAAAACTTCAACGTTTTAATTAGTTTATCTTCAAAACCTTTTTATGTATATACGTGAAATTTTGGATATTGATTAAACAGATTATGCTTTGTAATATACTACCAACAGAAATTTATTAACCCTTTACAGAATTTGTGTATTGTTGAAATCAAAATAGCTCTTTTTTTACCCCATAAGTCATTGCGCGCATGATATCTTAAGAAAGGATGTATGGATTGTCATGAAATTTGGTAAATATATTAAACAAATATGTGTGTTTAAAATGATCTACTTTTAAGTATTTACAATTGTAATATTTTTAGTTATGACTATTTATATTCATTAAAAATACATATGTTTTTATTTTTTTTTTACGAAAATATTTTTTTTATACAGTTAATGAAATAATTTTAGACTAAGAGTAGATCATTTTAAACACATATATATGTTTAGTATCTTTACCGAATTTCATGCTAATCCATACACACTTTCTCAAGATATGCGCGCAATGACTTATGGGGTAAAAAAAAAGAGCTATTTTGATTTAAACAATACACAAATTCTGTAAAGGGTTGATAAATTTATGTTTGTAGTATATTACAAAGCACAATCCGTTTAATCAATATCCAAAATTTCATGTTTATACATAAAAAGGTTTTGAAGATAGACTAATTCAAACTTTGAAGCTTTTCGTTAATTTTCGACGCGTTTAAAAGGTACAAGACCCTTAAAGAACAATATCATCCGATATTTATAATGCTTAAAAATAAATTCGATAACTTCGAAAAACTAAAAATAAACTATTGAAGGGAATTTTACTAAAAATGAAAATATCTTTTACATTTTCTTTTGCAATTATAAAAACTAAAATATAAATATTCTTTAAGATAAAATGATGCAAAAAACAGATAGAATGAAATTAATAAATTTGTAATGAATCAACATGAACTAACAAACTTACCGATATATGTGCTACATTTTGAAACCATGTCCACTTATTCCGACGGTAAACAACGCGAATGACAAAGCAGAAATGAAAACGCACAGCTAAAGAAAAATTCTGAGAATTTCTCCCTCTCCCCTCTTATCGTAACGGACCAGAACTTTCAAAACTGCTTAACCTTGAGCCATTTGAAGGTCCCATCATCTATTTGATTTTTCTGCAGAGGGAGGGAGGGAGAATAGTTTTATGAGCCAATACCTTATTATAATAAATAAAAGTCATTTTTTCATAAATCATATATTTTTTCTGTTAATATTATTTTTAGTCATTTGGAAAAAGAGCTTTGTTTTCCTTTTCTTTCTTTTTTTTCGTTCTTTTTTTTTTCTTTTTTTTAGAGAAATAAAGATTTAAGATACATTGTTTGAATTTTTAAACTCTCCATACAGTTTTCAGATAACACAAAAACACTTTTTTTTCCCCTCCGATTTATGCTTTAAATGGGCATTTTATCTCTTTTCTGTAAATTTTTACCCATTTATCTTCGCAATTAAAAATTATAAGATTTAAAAATAACATGCATTCCATTTTATTCTGATATGCTCATAAAAAATATCTTGTTTATCTATATATATATCAAAGCTTATTTTTGACTCAAGACGATTTTACTGAAATGCCTAAAAATTAATAGAACCTTTTCATGTTTATTTTACGGCATAAAATATACATATCGCATTTTATTTAATACTTTCATATAATGTCAGATTTTAATGCGTATTCTAAATTTTGCCAGAAATAATTTTTCCAACTGGGTGAAAATGTATCCAGGTCGGGACTCGAAACCAAATAATAATGAACAAAAATTCTTTATTTATTCTGCAATTCTTTACTTAATTCTGCGAAAATTCTTGATTTATTGTGCAATTTTTCACTTAATTATTTTTATACATATGCAAGTTTTATCTGTATTTCTAAAGAGTAAAATAATGGTAGTGAAATCATTAAATATATCTAAATTGTTAGGAATTTAATACAGGCAAGAAATTTTATTTATATTTTCCGTTACAGTGGATTCAGAAACAAAAATTTCTTTTCCAGTATTTTCTTTTACATGGAAATATGTTTCAAATGATATTAAAAATTCATGTTTTAGTAACAGCTTTTAAGTTACCTTTTCTCTCTCCCCCCCCCCCCCCCCCTCTCCTCGCTCAAGAATAACTGCTTATTGAAACATTTTCTCCTTTTCATTATAACAAATATTTTTTCATGAATGCTGAAAAAAAAAGAGCATAAATAAATTGACATTTATCAATAAATTTTTAAACATGTTTAAGTAGTATATATGTCCGAAGATTGCAGTATTTTGCTATTAATATATTATTCAAATCAGCATATATTTTATATTATGCTATCTGATTATCTTTGCAATCAAAAACAATATAAAATAACCATTAAATATAATCTTTTTTATTCCAGTGTGTTCAAAATATATTTATTTAAAGATATTTTAAAAGCAAGAAAGTTAAACGCTTTTATGTTGTTGTTTTTTTCCATATTTTTAAAAAATATATAAACAGGGAATTTATGTACATTTTGGGGACAATTTTTGATTTTTGTAAAATATTTTCAAACTAAATAAAAATATGTAATCTATTTTACTGCTTTAAATATAAATCTCACGACATATTTATATTTTTACTAAAACCCAGATTTAAAATAATTAAACTTACTTAGAAAGAAATGAAGAGAAAAATATATTTCCTCTCTTTAATTAAATATTCGGGTTAGGTGATATTAGCCCTCTACTTTCTAAACGATGACGATCCATTACATTTTTGCCAGAAACCGCCCCTTAAGAGTTGCCGGGCAAAGTAAATGCAACAGTTCTCTCACCGCCGAAACATTACCGTTCCGGCAGTAGCTGCCGGAACTAGCGGCGGGTCATTTACGGCACAACATTGTTTGGTTACAAATGGCCTTAACTCCTTTTGGCCGCGACATATACGCCTTTCGGCCGTAAGTTGAGTGTTTGTTGGGTTGCTCGTGGTACATATCGACGCAGAATCGTTCAAGGATTGTTGATAATGATTTTTGAAAACGATTGCCGGTAATTAGCCGAGATATTAATTAAAAATCTGTATAGAAAAACACGGCTATGCGACCTTCTTTCGAAGCGCGCCTGGCATACCTTTGTTGGTCACAACTTTGTTGCACAACTTAATTTAAACTTTGTTGTTCGGAATCCATTGTGCACGAATAAAACTCACACTTGACCGATTATTTCTGTGATCAATTTGGAAATTAAAATATACGAGATGTTCTCTCTCGCTCTTTCTTTTTTTTTAATCGACTGTACGTGTAAAATTTTAAAGGGATTTTGTACATTATGGAAAATCAAGACTGAATCCAGAACATCCGAAAATCGGGACGCTCCGCATAAATCGGAATACATGGCAACATTAGCTCTGCCACTTCTTTTCGTAAATAAATTTTGTTGCGATCTTTCCTGTTTTGACAGTCTGGAATTTCTTAGTCTCATATTATAATTCATTGAAAAAAAATCTGTGTCTACACTTTTCGACTGCTAAAACCATAATAATCGGCACGCGGCTTCGAAAAAAAAAAAAAAATGAAATGTATTACAAATTCTAACTCACTACTGTCTGACACATTCAGGAATTCATTTTTATTCCTACCTGCATTAAACTTGCAAATATTTCAAAGCTTCCTACACTGTTAAAGATTTTGTGGTATGTTGAACCAATTTTTGGTGCTCCAGTAGCTGCACCATAAGATGGTGAAATCTTGAACCAACATTTGGAGCTAAGGTTCAATCGGAGCTCCAAATCTTGGAGCGAGATTTCACTATCTTATGGTGGCAGCTACTGGAGCACCAAAAGTTGGTTCAACCTATTACAAAATCTTTAACAGTGTATAAGTCAAATAGTGATTTTCGTTTTCCTATACAACTAAAGCATTCAAATAAATTTCAATGAAGCAAGATAATTTTCCCCTCCAATCTATATTTATCCATCCATTATAGGGGGAAACCATAGAGATTCTGACACGTAAAAATTCCATATGAAACAATGCAGCATCATTTAAATTACCAAAACTGTGGCTCGAGCTACTCAATGGTTACGAAAATAGAAATAAACATCCAAGCAAAATACAAAAATAACATGCGTTACATGAAAAACTGGATGATGGCGTTTCAGATCATTGCATCATAAACCGTGCACTTTCAGAATATTATTATTTATTTGTTTTGTAAATGACTCGGGTAGGGTCGAAACATGTAAACAGCCAAATAAAACTCTTTTGCTGTTTTAGGTAGCTTTCATTACAAAAAGCTACCTATTGCAGCCGTTCGGAGGAAAGCGATTACAAAAAATTTTGGTATATTTTCATCGATCATGACCCCCAGACCCCGAAACCACCCTCCGTTCAAAAGTTGATATATATATATATATATATATATATATATATATATATATATATATATATATATATATATATATATCCATATATATATATATATATATCTGACTTTTGTCATACTGTAACTCTCGAATTTATGAACCGATTTGGATGCAATTCGGTATGTACATAGTACATACCAATGTCTCGACCGAGTTCGTTGGCCAGCTTCATCCGCCATTTTGTTTCAAAATGGCGGCCATTTAAAATTTTCTTAAAAATTTTAAATTTGAAATGTGGTACCAAAGAATTGAAAATGGAAAAATATTTTTTTCTTATGTATTTGATCTTTATACAAAGATTCCGGAGCAGTTTTTGTTTCGTCTGTATCTTAAAAAATGGCTGAGTTATAGCATTTTGAATTTCTAGCGTGGCTGACATTTTGAAACGTCCTGAATTTTGTCACGCGATAAAAGGCGTATTTATGAACCGATTTGGATGTAACTTCGTTTGTACATAGTACATACCAATGTCTCGACCGAGTTCGTTGGCCAGCTTCATCCGCCATCTTGTTTAAAAATGGCAGCCATTTAAATTTTTAAGAAAAATTTAAATTTGAAATGTGGTACCAAAAAATTGAAAATTGAAAAAATGTTTTTTTTATGTATTTTACCTTGATACAAAGATTCGGGAGAAGTTTTTGTTTCGTCTATATCTCAAAAAATGGCTGAGTTATAGCATTTTGAATTTCTAGCATGGCTGACATTTTGAAACGTCCTGATATTTGTCACGTGATAACAGGCGTATTTATGAACCGATTTGGATGTACTTTGTTGTGTACATAGTACATACAAATATCTCGACCGAATTCGTTGGCCAGCTTCATCCGCCATCTTGTTTCAAAATGGCGGCCATTTAAATTTTTTTTAAAAATTTAAAATTTAAAATGAGGTACCAAAATATAGGAAAATGAAAAAGATTTTTTTTGTATGTGTTTGACCTTAATACAAAGATCCCGAGACAGTTTTTGTTTCGTCTATATCTAAAAAAATGGCTGAGTTATAGCATTTTGAATTTCTATTGTGGCTGACATTTTAAAACGACCTGATTTTTGTCACGCGATAACAAGCGTATTTATGAACCGATTTGGATGTTACTTGGTCTGTACATAGCACATACCAATGTCTCGACCGAGTTCGTTGGCCAGCTTCATTCGCCATCTTGTTTCAAAAGGGTTGCCATTTAAAAAAAATTAAATTTAAAATTTAAAATGAGGTATTAAAAAATTGGAAAATGAAAAAGGTTTTTTTTATGTGTTTGGCCTTGATACAAAGATTACGGAGCAGATTTTGTTTCTGAAAATTTGTTCTTTTGTTTATATCTTAAAAAATGGTTGAATTATAGCACTTTGAATTTCTAGTATGACTAACATTTTGAAACGATCTTGTATTTGTCACGCGATAACACACCTATTCGCCTATTTCCATGTGAGAAAGCATGTGGATAGTATACATCAACATCTCAGCCAAATATAGGTTACTTTAAATAATAGCAGCTTGGATAAAGCTGACTAATTTCGTGAAATTCTCATTCATAATGATTTAGTATTGATAAAAATTAGTATTGAATCTCCTATATTCGGTTTCCACTAAATTGAGCTTCGTGTGTTTGAATAATATAAGTTGGCTTTTTTAAAATAAGGTATTTGAAAGCTACCTCTTCCTCCCGGCACTGGCCGGAAGGACTTTTTAAAGTTTTAATCTTACAGATTTTTAGCAATTAGCAATTAGTATATTATTACAATGTGTTAATCTGTTATATATCTAGTATATATTTAACTAAAGCATTTGTTATCAAATGCTATCAAAGGTGGCATTTTAAATTGACTTTCAATAAGTGGCAGTCAGAAAAATGTATCAAATGATAGTAAATGGCTAAAATTCAACACACCGAGAAAGATTAACCCTTTGGTGCGCAGCTTTGCATCTATGCAAACAATAGTCTTTTGAATTTAATAGTTTTTTTTTATTCGTATATCCCTTTAAGACCCGGTGTATTTGTAAACAAAACTACTCATGCCTGTAGAAAGTAAAACATATACTGCAACTGCTATCTGTTGATAAAAAATGATACTTTACTCTATCTGCAAACCAGAACGATCGTTCGATTCGAGTTTTTATTATAAACGACTTAGAAGCAAACAATTAAATGAATGTCTAACCCGCACGATCGTGCAGGTTGGGTCTTAAAGGGATATACCTACTTCACACCAGAAAATTAAAATAGCAACATTTAATTTAAATAATAACAGACTTTCCGTATTTAAATAAAGCGAAATTAACCATTGAAACTTTTTGGTGTAAAGTCAGATCCTCTGAATTATGTAATTTCTAGAAAGTATTCTGTCATGGGAATTAAAGGGCTAAATGTTAAGCTTTATAAAATAAATAATTATTCAGGGTGTCCGGTCTCAACGGTGTCCAATGGCTAATTCCTAAACCGTTAGTCATAGACATATAGTTCCAATTACAAAAATGTCTTAAATGAGGTACAGAAATATTTTTAAAGCGATTTAGATCATGAAAATCATTTATTTAAAAAATACGAAATTTAAATTTTTATACGGTCCCCTGGTCCTATAAGTGATATTTAGTAAACTTTTCCTATTTCTCTAACAAGCACGGCAAAAAAAAAAAAATCCCATTCATCTAACCCTAAAATTGATCGAGTTATGACATATTCAATTTTATGATTTAAACCACTTTTCTGTAACTGAAAACAGATGAGTTGGACCAAGCTTTCAGGGGTCGTACACGAAGTGCTTAAAGTATTATAAAGGGCGTCCACTCCAAACGATATTCAATGGCTAATTCCTAAACTGTTAGTTAAAAACATGTAGTTCCAATTACAAAAAGGTTTTAAATAATGTAAAGAAGTATTTTTAAAGCGATTTAACTGAAGGTGCTGCCACCGTATAAATATTACGGTAGTGTTAATTTTTAGTAATTAACTTTCAGATTGGTTAAAATAATTGAAGAAGTGAGCTTCAAAACTCGCCTTATCGAGAAAATCAAATTTTGGGAAATCGCGTAAAACCTTTAAATTCGCCCATTGGTATTCATTGAAAATTTAGAGATGGTAGTGTTTGATTGGTACAGCTATACCAATACATTAGATTAATAGAGAAACACGATTTTTTAAATTTCGGATAAGGCGAGTTTCGAAACTGACGTCCTCAATTGTATTTTGACTTTTATTTATTTATTTATTTATTTATTTATTTGTAAGGAAATAAGTGTGTTTCTTTTGATGATTTTATTTTAAAAAGTTGTATTATTTTTTTATAAGCTTTTAACTTACGACGTTCGTATTATGCCTTCCTAATTCAAAATTTTTATTCCAACTTTAACTCACTTCCAAATATCCGATCAAAATTAAATTTTGCATAATTATGTAAATCCAATGACAATCTAATATTAATATGATTTTAGGTACGTACCATTTATATTTATTTTACAGCACCACTCGAAAAATTTCGTATATTATTGCCTACAAACAGAAATTTTAAAATCAAAATCAGTAACATTTATGTAAGACATTGAGATTCACAATGTAATTTTTCCAAATGAAAGTGCGTTGCGTTTTTATTTTTTATACAGTGCCGCACAAAAGAAGTCAGATACATTACGATGTATAAACAGGGATTGCTTATTATACATTTTGATGATATTATGCTTTTTTCAAATTCAACTTTTTAGTTGTTTATAAAAAATTGTTTGAAAAAAAAATATTTTAGAGACCAAAATCAAAATGCAATTTCTACTTCCTAAACAAAAAATAAATATTAAATTGAGCGAAAATTTTTGCTGTTGGACAAGGAAAATGAGGTAAACAACTTTATTTGTACAATAGATGTGCCAAAACACTTGCGGCCTCAAATCATGCACATACAAATACTTTCTAAGGTTTAAAATGCATATTTTTTCCCAGCCATGTTTTGCCAATTTGTCATCTGATTGGCCAGACGTTTCGGCGTCAAAGTGACTCATCTTGGCGGTATTCGTGCTTGGCAAGTGCAGAGGCAAGTGTTTAATGGCAAAAGTGATTTATATGCTTTTGAAACTTGCTTAGCGACAAGTACGGAATATATATATATATATATATATATATATATATATATATATATATATATATATATATAAATTGTTAAATGTTAAAATTTAATAATTTAATATATGTTTTGATTTAACAATATTTTCCCCCTAATTTTTAATTAAAAAATAATTAAAAAGAAATAACTGCTCTAATGAATATTTGCTGAGGGGAGAGACAGTGGAATTTTCAGAAGGGGTAATGTAAAAATAATAATAATTATTATTTTTTTATCATTACAATAAAATGACAAATGGAACAAAATCTTTAAAAAGGGAAAAGTTAATTTAAAAGAGAGAATGTGGGCGGCTATATGATGTCCGACCTTTAATGGATTAATCTGTGCTCTATTAGAACAAAATATTAAAATATTGTAACAATTTTGCTATGTTTATTTAAATCATTGAAGTAATCGCACAGGTAGAATAATATAATTCAAATAATTGATGTTTACTGTAAAAGAAAATAAAAGTGATACGGGGATCATTTTCAAAAAGGGACATATTAATTTCCTTAACATATTCAGAGCAGCCATTCAAAAGTTGTGTATAAAAATATATGAATACAAAAAAAACAACAACAAAAAACATTAAGATGGTACAAACAAATTACTTGCAAATTGAGCTTTCATGTGTCAGTGCTTGGGACGAGAAGGAGGGGGGGGGGGGGAGGGGTAACAAAATTTGGAGCGGAGATTTCAAGGGGAAATGATACGACTGTTTAGTGTTCATTACTACAACAAATATTGCTGCATAAAAAAATGTAGTTTTCAGGATTATAAACTTTGTGTGTTTAAAATACAGTGAGGGAAAAGTTTAAATTGCAATTTCAGGTGGAATTTAGATTATGGATTACTTATTAATTATTGCAGCAATAAAGAAAACGGACCTTTTTTTTCCAAGTTTTACAGCGAGATAATCCTTTGCTCATCAGCAGATTTTCGCTTTTTCTGAAGACTTCATCTAAATTCGTCGGCCCCTTAAATATCTTCTTCCTCACTTTTTGCTTCACCTGCACGCAAAGTTAAAAATCTATAGAGGTTTTTATATATTTTTTTACTATTCTACTCTATTTGTCTAATTAAATAATGCATCTTCTAAAACTCCACTCCCGTTAAAAATTTTATTTCCTATTGTCTTAATTATAACATTTAATTATTACAGCATAAAGAGGTAATAACTTTAAAAATTATTAAATTTAAAATCATTGAAAAAGATTAAAATTTATAATTTATATAAGCAATTATAGATTTCAATTATAATTTTATTTAAGTATAAATTACTGATTAAATTTAAAATATATATATATACTGTTAAATTAAAAAATATAAAAAAGTATATTAAATTTAAAATTATTAAAATTAGTAACCTTATTAAAATGTTTGGAAATTTTTCTACTTAGTCTTTGTAGTTAGCCGTTACTTTATAGTTACAGTAAGTTACAATCATCTCAATCCTCCCTAAAATGTATACTCCCCCCCCCCCCCCACCCAAACTTTTGCTCAGCCAATACATACTATCTAAAATTATATATTTTATTTTATTATGCAAGAAATAACTAACCAACCTACCACATCAACCCCCCTAAAAATTCTACTCTCTCTTTCCCCAACTCACGCGAAAACACCCGTTCGCTATTGTTAATCCCATGGAAGTATTATTTTAAGATAGCTCGTCGCAGAATATTTCTCCCCCCCCCCCCTTCTGCTGTAGGTGATACATGTTATCTTTTTTTGTTCGAGGGTGGAGGCGATATTTACACATTAAAAGTTCAAAGAACGCAAGTTAATATTTAGAATTGATTGATTGGATAAAAAAATCCAAATAGGTATCATTTTCTAAAGAGTTGTGACTGTTGCTTTTATAATCATTTAACAAAATTTCTGTTACTTTTTTTTTACTTGTATTTTTAGTACAAGTTGTATATTTTGTTTTAATATGTCAGAATGATAAAAAATATCAAAATATAATTGTAATGTTAATTTATTCTCAATGTTTAATATTAAACTTTATATCTGACGATTATTTTTATTTCTAGTAAATTTGTGGCTGACCCCTATTTTGCAGCAAAAAAGATACTCCAACTTTAAACATCTATTACTCGGTCAGTTTTAATCGCAGAGGAATGGGACTTTTTTTGTCTTACTTGCCAGTGCAATAGGATATTTTTACTAAATATCACTTATAGGATCTGGGGACCGTATAAAAATTTAAATTTCGTAATTTTTTAATAAATGCTTTTATTGACCCAAATCGCTTTAAAAATACTTATTTACCTCATTTAAAACATTTTTGCAATTGGAACTATATGTCTATCACTAACGGTTTAGGAATTAGCCATTGGACACCGTTGAGACCGGACACCCTGTATTAAATAAGGTATTTGGGTACATACTTGTTAAAATGTTTACTAATTTGCAATATTTTAGCGTAAAATAGCCACACGACAGCAGTTTTTTTACTTGTATTGCAGATGTGAAACAGAAGAAAAGATAGACGTGTTATATGAAAAATGTATCTCTGATTTTTTTTCATTATTTTTCCTGCGTAAATAAACCTTTCAGAGAATCATATATAATTTTTTCGAAACAAAATAAAAAATCGCGCATTTAAGGGTTAATAAGTGCGCTTATATTTCGAGGATTTTTAATGTGTTGATTAAAAATTTCTGTTATATTTTTTTCTAATTTCTCAAATACCCCTGCTAAATCTCCAGATATGTCAGTTATGGTGATTTAGGCTTAGAGATAGAGGAGTACTTTTAAAAAGAGCATTATGCAAACGATGGTCTTAAACCAGTCGTTGACTTTAGAACCGGTTAAATTAATACTATCGATATTTTTAAAAGTTACAAATTACAAAAATTAAGGTATAGAATTATAGTTCACATTAAGAAGCATCAAATGAAATACATAAAATATAATGCTTTTAATTAAATATTGTCATAAAATATTGCCATCAAATTCATTCAAAATGTCATTGAACAGCATCAAAAAAAGAAAAAAAAAATGAACTGGCTGAAGTAAATGTGATATCCACATTAAAAAAAAATAATAACAACTTGTTTGACAGTACTAAGTTCTTTATGTAATCAGAAATTTTAACCCTTTCAGGGGCAGGTAATTGTGTTTCTGTAATGTTGATGTTTCGAATTCACACCGAAATTAAAAAAAAAAAAAAAAAATTACTTGAAAATAAGGAAATGCAATTTTACAACCTTTTTTTCCCCGAAGTTATAAAAGCAAAATTTAATTAAAAGATTCTGTTGCAAATCTTGATTAAAATTAAGTGGTATATAATATATCCCACCGCCCCTCAAGCGGTTAAATTTGAATAAATAAAGGGCTTTTAAAAAGTCACACAACGTTAGCTTCGCTGTATTTATATAAAAATAAAATAAAGTAAAAGTGGCAATTACAATTACGTTTTCACATGAAATATAAATTCTGGATTCCAAATAAAGAGAGGTATTTTTTGAAAAGGATTAAATTTCAGAAAAAGTTTCTGTATTTAAAAAAAAAAAAGACGTTAAGTGAGCCTAAAAACATGAAAATGGTTGCAGATTTTAAATATTGTGTTTCTAAAACATTAAAAGGAATTTTTTGACACTACTTATTTCTTTAGAAAAAAAGAAACACTGAAATCGTGCGTATTAAGCTAAAATTGGAAAATAATCAAAGGAATTTATATATTTCATACTTAAAGTAACTGAAATTTTCTTGTATTATTTTCTTAATGTATTGTTTTTTCTTATTATACAGTGTGACTAAAAATTAATATAGCGGTTACAAAAGGCTATAACTATTTAATCGAAAATAATTTATCGATAAGAATTACACAGAATTTGTGATTGTGAAGATAAAAAATATTTGTAAAATATGTCAGAAAGTACAGACAAAAACGCGCTTCAGCCTTAAACTATCACAGTACAACAATGTCAGGAAGACACGAGTTCTTTTTTTCCAAAATAATACGGAACAAGAGCGAAAAATCATGCAGATTATGAAACACTTTCTAACACTAACAGGATATTATTTAAAAAATTATTTTTTTCCTAGAATGAAATACAGAACTGCCAAGTCTCCGGCTTTTTGGATAGCAGTATTTTAATACAGAAAATGTTCTTTTATTTAATTGGTACATTTCGGCGAATCAAAAGAACAAAATTTTCTCGAAGATAATAGTGGTGTGCAAAAAGCTGGAGACTTGGCAACTCTGGAAATACGATATCTAAATAAGCAACTTAAAAAAACACATAACTCGATAATAATTCATTTTCAGCAATTTCTGTTCATATCCGGTAATGTGTACGAAATCTTTCGTGCATCCTTGTATGCAGTCCATAGAATTTTGCACATTATCTAATACCCCCAAAATTAGATCAGTTTAAAAATGCATACCACAGAGGAAAACGCGCTTCCAGAAATTATCGATCCTGTCAGTCCATTAACCAAATTCTTTAGTGTTCATCAGTAAATGAACGACAAATGATATGTACTCTATAATCTATAGAAAACGTGCTGTGAACTTCAGTGATTTTGTTATGTTTGATGTATCATAACATCATTACAATGCACCACAAGCGATTTTCCCTAGAATCATATAATTTTCTCCTTCTGTGCGTCTCTGTGAACGAGATATAAATACTACTTATTCTATACTCCTGAGAAAGCCTCTTGTAGGCCATCTCAGTGATGTATATTGATCTCATTATGTTTGAAACATAGTAACATGAATAAAATGCACCACAAGCGATTTTTCTTCATAGACCGTAATTTAAAGGATTTTTGTGTGTGTGTGTGTGTGTGTGTGTGTGTCTGTGAACCTGTAAAAGAATTATAAATGCTACAAACTTCATTTCCAATACCAAACATCTCAATAAAACATAAAAATTCTATGGCAATCCGTGTATATTTACGAGAGTTAGAGCACGAACAGACAGATGGCAGCAGGGTCGTACTGACCCACCGGGCAACGAGGCAAATGCCCGGTGCGCCCATCGTCACTTTTTTCTTTTTTTTTTTTCTTTTCTTTTTTTATTTATTTTTTATTTTTTTTAAGCACGCATTTTGAAAGGCATAAAATTTTCAAAGATTTTCATTTGGAAAATTAAAAAGTAATGCTTTTTATTTTTTAAAGTATAGCATAAGCAAACTATGTGTGATCAAAGACAATTAGATAAACAAATTTCGAGATAACATAAGTTATCGACAATCAGATATGCCATTGTTACACATGGTATCCAGGACCAGACTTTGTTTCAAAGCCTGTACTAATGATAAATTCTAAGAAAAATAATATTAAGTACTCACTTATTTAGATATACGCCTAAATAATTTCTGTTCTAGGAATGCTTCTAATAAGTGTCTAATAAGTCTGCGTCTAATACGTTTGCACATTTTCTGCGTCTAAGTATTTAGCGCCCCTGGTGTTGTGAGGTATTTTTGTATTTCTGCCTTTTGTGCAAGTATAAACGACGAAACACTGTATAAGAAATATATTCTCATTTTAAATGGATTCATTCACAGAGACTTTGATAGTCATGGCGCCCTGGTCCAGATTTTATTCAGTACCCCGAAGAATAGTAACTTCTACATAAATTAATATTGGTATTAATGATGTATTTAGTATATTTTCTGTCAAATATTCGGCGCCCTGGGTGGCTGCCCGGTAGTTTGGTATTTCTGTTTTTTGTGAAAGTACAAAAAACAAAACAAAAAAAATGCCAATTTAAGACAGAAGATTTTCATTTTAATTTCATTTGGTCCCTTTGTCAGAGGCGGCTTTGGTAATCATGGCGCCCTTGGACAATTTTTTTAGCGCCTCTGTAAAAATAAGTTAAAAAAAACTAATATTGTGTTTTCGTAATGAATGCGCTCTTGGTGAGATTTTTTTCAGCGCCCTGTAAAAATAACTTTCAGAAAACTAATATCATGGTTTTGTAATCATGGCGGCCTTGGTCAGATTTTTTTCAGTGCCTCTGTAAAAATGCTTTTCAAAAAACTATTATCGTGTTTTTCTAATCATGGCGCCCTTGGAGAGATTTTTTTCAGCGCCTCTGTAAAAATAAATTTCAAAAACTTAATATCGTATTTTTTAATCACGGCGCCCTTAGTCAGATTTTTTTTTCAGCGCCTCTGTAAAAATCCCTTTCAAAAAACTATCATCGTGTTTCTCTAATCATGGCGCCCTTGGACAGATTTTTTTAAGGCCTCTGTAAAAATAAGTTTAAAAAAACCAATATCGTGTTTTCTTAATAATGGCGCCCTTGATCAGATCTTTTCAACGCCTCTGTAAAAATAAATTTCAAAAAACTAATATCGTGTTTTTGTAATCACGGCGTCCTTGGAGGGATTTTTTTCAGCGCCTCTGTAAAAATAAATTTCAAAAACTACATCGTGTTTTTGTAATCATGGCGCCCTTGGACAGATTTTTTTTCAGCGCCTCTCTGTAAAAATAACTTTCAAAAAACTAATATCGTAATTTTGTAATCATGGCGCCCTTGGTCAGATTTATTTCCAGCGCCTCTGTAAAAATAACTTTAAAAAAACTAATGTCGTGTTTTCGTAATCAATTCGCTCTTGGTGAGATTTTTTCAGCGCCCTGTAAAAATAACTTTCAGAAAACTAATATCATGCTTTTGTAATCATGGCGCCCTTGGTCAGATTTTTTCAGCGCCTCTGTAAAAATAAGTTTTAAAAAACTAATATCGTGTTTTTGTAATCATGGCGCCCTTGGTCAAATTTTTTTTCAGCGCCTTTGTAAAAATCCCTTTCAAAAAACTATCATCATGTTTCTCTAATCATGGTGCCTTTGGACAGATTTTTTTAGCGATTCTGTAAAAATAAGTTTTAAAAAAACTAATATCGTGTTTACGCAATAATCGCGCCCTTGGTCAGATTTTTTCAGCGCTTCTGTAAAAATAAATTTCAAAAAACTAATATCGTGTTTTTGTAATCATGGCGCCCTTGGTCAGATTTTTTCAGCGCCTCTGTAAAAATAAGTTTTAAAAAACTAATATCGTGTTTTTGTAATCATGGCGCCCTTGGTCAGATATTTTTCAGCGTCTCTGTAAAAATGCCTTTCAAAAAGCTATTATCGCGTTTTTGTACTCATGGCGCCCTTGGGCAGATTTTTTTTTTCAGCGCCTCTCTGTAAAAATAACTTTCAAAAAACTAATATCGTAATTTTGTAATCATGGTGCCCTTGGTCAGATTTATTTTCAGCGCCTCTCTGTAAAAATAACTTTCAAAAAACTAATGTCGTGTTTTCGTAATGAATGCGCTCTTGGTGAGATTTTTTTCAGCGCCCTGTAAAAATAACTTTCAGAAAACTAATATCATGGTTTTGTAATCATGGCGGCCTTGGTCAGATTTTTTCAGCGCCTCTGTAAAAATAATTTTGAAAAACTATTATCGTGTTTTTTTTAATCATGGCGCCCTTAGAGAGATTTTTTTCAGCGCATCTGTAAAAATAAATTTCAAAAACTTAATATCGTGTTTTTTAATTACGGCGCCCTTAGTCAGATTTTTTTCAGCGCCTCTGCAAAAATAAGTTTTAAAAAACTAATATCGTGTTTTTCTAATCATGGCGCCCTTGGTCTGATATTTTTCAGCGCCTCTGTAAAAATCCCTTTCAAAAAACTATCATCGTGTTTTTGTAATCATGGCGCCCTTGGACAGATTTTTTTAGCGCCTCTGTAAAAATAAGTTTAAAAAAACTAATACCGTGTTTTTGTAATCATGGCGCCCTTGGTCACTTGGCCAGATTTTTTTCAGCGCCTCTGAAAAAATAACTTGAAAAAAAGTAGTATCGTGTTTTTGTAATAGCACCCCCCCCACACACACACGCACACTCCCCACAAATACACACATAAATTGATGCCCTTAGTTCTACTAAAGTGGAGCATTCCATAATTTTTTAATGATAATATAAGTGTTAGACCGCCAAGGGCGCCAAGACTAATTCTTCACAAGATTTTGCAATGGAAACTTATGCAAATTTTGCTTTTGAAAGAAGAAAATGTTAATTTTTCATATCTATTTAAAAATTCGATAATATTTTTAACATCCGAAAAAGCCTGTATGTAAAAACGCTTTTTTTTTTAACCGGATCTGCTTAACCTCTTTAAACTTCAAACACTACCCCGATATATGAATTGAAAAATACATATGTAATTAAAATAAATAGATAAACCACTAAAATTGTAAAAGTCCTTTTACAAAAGAATGGATAAATATAAGTAAAGAGAAGTGCGGATGATGTATTTGGGTTCAGTTTTCAATGCTGTTAGTCAGTAACGTGGGAGTTACTAAGAAGACAAATTACCATTTCGGCGGGGTTTCAAATCGGTTCTATAGATATCCAGTGGTTTCTGTAGTAATACCAGATGTGATACTTTTTTTTAAAATTATTATACCGTATTCTGGAGCTCTCTATCTTTCTGGAGGAAATAGAAATCGGTGGATGTGGAGGTATTTTCCCATGAAATACTAATTAACACACGACACATGCGCGACACGACGTTGTTGGTGGTTTTTTTTTTTGTGCGTGTGAGTTGCGACGACCATTGTAGTTTAAATTTGGCTTATCTGAAATTAAAATAAACAGTAATTTTTAATTAAATATGACTTATTTCAGTGACTAGACGAGACAAAGTGTGGAAATTATGAAAAGCTCTCTCTCTCTCTCTCTCTCTCTCTCTCTCTCTTTTTTTATGCTGATTATTTGAAGAGGGTATTCAACTTTTATCGTTGAAAAATGCTGATTTTTGATGATTGACAAAAAAAAAATCCTTAATGCACTGCATAATTATATAAGAAACTAGGGGGCTCTGCCCCCTACGAGCTACGCTCGCTAACCCCCGTTCAGGCACACCAAAATCCAAAAAGCACGCTAATTTGATCGGCTTTAAAAATATTGAATTAAAAAAAAAAAAAAAAGGTAGTGATTTTTCTGTAAACGAGTTTCCATTCGTTTTCCTTGGATTGGAGATTTTTAAGACCAAATCTGCTGCTGTTAAGAGATTCAATGGCTGTTTACGTATTTAATTAAAAAATTAGTTAAACATTTGAAAATAAGCTAATGTAAAATGAATTAAGTAAACAGTGTCCTTGTCTCCCGGTATTTTTTAACAGCGCTATAAGATAGTTCTTTTAAATAATTCATTTTAAATGTATCGTTTTAAATCTGACGTAATTTACACCAAAGTTTTATTTCTCTTATTAATATTCAGGTGAAAATACTTTAGTTGTTAGAAGGAAATATTATTTGCGCTGTCTTCGAATTCACGATAATAGTTGAAAAGATTATCTCAAAATATCTCGCGCAAATATATTTTTTAATTTAAATTGTTTTACTACATTTTTTGGCCATTTTAAATATGATGTAATTTCTTCCCTTTACAAGTTTTAGCGCATGATAATTTTTTTATTTTAACATTTTGTTTCTCTTTTAAAATTCAAGTGTGAATATGGTTCTTATGACGTAATTTTCCTGCTTTTAACATGTAATCATTTAATTCTAATTTTAAAGTTTTTATTTCTGTTTACAATAGTCATGTGTAAATAAATTTTTAATTTGAAGTAAACATTATTGTTTCGCTGTTTATACGATTGGAAACAGTTTAAATTAATAACATTTTCTAAAATATATAAAAAATATCTCTCGAAAAGCTGAAAATTTGAATTTAAAATAGAAATAAAATCTCAAAAAATGAGTCAAATAAAAAATATAAATGCAATCTGCACACCGGGAACTTATAACGTATAAAATGATCTAAAAATGATTAAATTTTCATGTATAATTCCGTGGTGTAGTCGAGGGGGGACGCAGGGGGACGGCGTCCCCCCACTTTTTTATTTTATTTCAAGCGTCCCCTTACTTTTTTTTTCAAGGGGGACGCTAAGGGAGCGAGGGGACGCAGATCTTCCTGATTTATTAAATGTTTAAAATAAAAAGCACATTAATAAATTAAGAATTTTATGAAGTAAAGAATTGATTTTTAAAACTATTTGAGTTTTTTTTTTTTTTTTTGAGTATTCAGAAAACAAACTGAAAGGAATTGGGGAGAAAGGGATATTTACTTGCCGTTTCACCATAATTAACAGTAGTGAAACACCTGAAATACCGCGCTAACATTAGTTCCTTCAGATGCATACATTAGTTTTACTTGGAATTTTCTAATCGAAAACTATTGTCCTCCTCCTTTTTCCTAACATAAAGAGAAAGACCACAAAAGCTCTTTGAAAAAGATCTTTATACACCGTAGTCTCCGTTTAAAAAATATCCAGATGTTTCAGTTTTGAAAGACTGGTCATGTTTTTCTCACATGGTAATTAACAACAGCATGTTTCCATTAGTCAGTAAATAAGGTATTTAAAGACGTTCGGGGTAATTGTCATATCTGTCACGTACTGTTGGTTAGTAGGGGTCCTCAGATGACTGGTATGGTGTCTGAAATCGAATACAGAATAAATCAACAAAAGGGACACCAATGCAGACCGACAACTCCTGATATATTGCAGTGCCAAGAATCCCACAAAATCATTATCCCCCTTTCTCCTATCTTCCTGTATCATTCACATTGACAATTATTTCTTGGTTTACTATTCAGAGATTACTTCTTTAGACAGGAATAAACTACAAGCATTGGATTATTTTGAATTCCAGCGAATATCTCTGAAGTATCTGTTTTTTAAATTCTAGCCATAAGTATTTTGCATCAAAATTTCAATTTTTGAAGGAAAAAGTAACAATGAAACGATATAGGCAGCCAAAATTGGAAAGTTTTATAATTTCTTCGAAACGTTGGTCGTCGATGATAGTATAACAATGCCGTGATGATAGATACGAAATTATCGAGCACAATTGAAGATCAAGAGAATCCTAAGCATATTTTGAGTTTTGATCAATAATATTTTTAATTATATGCTATGTTATACCATGAGTCTTTGATAAGGGTTTCATATTTTCCAAATATCAATATGTTTTTGTATAAAATTATATCTTTTGTACAATGGGATGGAAAGGAAACATGGGTGCCAGAAATGGTAGTTGAGCAGAATTGCCCCTCTTTAGATTTTCAAATTTAATTAACTAAATTTTCTTTCCCTCTCGAAAATTTTAAAAAATAACAAAGCTTGTTCTTCGCATAGGATTTAAAGTAATTGAATAGTAAAAGAAAGGATACCAAGAATTATTCATCAGAGAGAGGGCCTGTCCTCCTGAAGCCCCCGTAAAAGACTATTTTTAGTTCTGTTTTTCTTTTGTGTTTGTATATTTTTTTTTCTAAACCACCGATTAAAATATATCAGGTGTGCAGAAAAAAAAATAGTAATATGTTTCACTAGTTCCTTTTGTAAAAAAAAGCTGATAGAAGTTTAATTTAGGAGTTTTTAATATGCGTTTTATTTGTTATATTTCTAAAACACTTTGTTTTAAAATAAAGTATAGATTTTATTTAATAACGGCAATATTGTTTGAAAATGTCTGCAATCTCAATAAAATTTGCAGTAGCATAAACAATACAAAATTAAACTACAACATTTTAACACTTTCTAACATAGTTGAAAAGTTTATGACTTTGGTTCGTCATTCCGATTGCCCGTAAATAAACTTGGATTGCCACTCTATTTATATACATTATTATGACTTACTATTTACTACAAAGATTCTTTAATGAAAATGAAGTGTTTAGCACTTATAGTTCGTTTGCAGGTATACATAAAAAAATATTCCGTTAAATTATGTCCTATGGAAAGAAAATTCTATATTTTGTATTTTAATGATGTTACACTACTTCAAACATAAAGAAATTGATATACATCACTGAAGGGCACAACACGCTTAATATAGAATACGTATCGTGTAGCTTCTTTCGTTTATTTACAGGGATATAGAAATAAATTACATTGTATTAATCTCGGTTTACAATAATCAGTGTTGAATTCAGACACTTTCCTCGGGAGGGGGGGGGGGGATTTCTGTGGCTCTGAGGGTGACATTATAGAGTTCCGAGGGGGATTGCACTTTTTGACCATTCAAAACACGAAATCTCAAATCTTCCGGGGGAATGTCCCCTCCGGGCCACCTCCTGAACTCACTAATGACAGTAATTGTTTGAAAAGCGTTTTTTGAAATTTATATACGTTATTGAGGAGGGAGATAACGTCATCCACAGAACGCATAGGGAATATATCATATCAATTTTCTTTAACAGTGTATAAGCAACATTGTAAGATGTGCTTTTTCAATCTCAACTAATTTTTATTAAATTCTGTGGAATGAATTCTACAAATTATATGCAGTGAAACAATTCAAAATATTTAAATTGTGTGGGCGGGATTTGATGAAAATGCATTTTCAAGAGTGTTATTTTTTTTTTTAGCACAACTAAGTCTTACTGTGTGAATATAATATAAATAAATTCATATAGGACTGCACAAAAGGCATGGATACACAAATATTGTAGTCAATGAACGGTAAAAACCTTTTTCTTAGTGAAAAGCGTTGTTCTATTTAATTAAACTTTTAGTTTTACTGTGTGGTATGCATAAAATGCAGGGATTATATTACTGAAGATTTTGCATGTTAAAAGGGTGTATTTCGATCCAAACTGCTTATTTTTTGATTCATTTTAAAATTCATTTTTGTTCTCAAACGCATCAAATATACATAATATACATCAATTCAATACTGGGAAATTCTCTTATTTAGAAACTATATAATGTGCCGTGCTTCTTAATTTATTGATAAATGCAGAAAATATTGTAAAAAACGCTGTCAAAGTTGGCGTTTTGAACCGAATTTTCCGAAGCGGGCGATCTGGGAATGAAAAAAATGGTCATACTGAGAAAATAATTGTTTAAAAATCAAATTCTAATTAATTGAGCTGAAAATGATATCACACGGCATGTTAAACATGTCTTCAGAAATCACCCCAGCAAGTTTCATGTTTTTACTTTTAAAAATGAGTCTGAAAATGTCTCAGAAAATTTCGAGCTGTTGAGGGTGAAAAAATATTTTTTCGAATACACCCTTAACACTCGCAAATTCTTCACACCCGCTTTCTAATGTTAATCATATGGAAGATTTTTTTTTTCTTGTTTGACTTTTAATATTTGTAAAAGATTTTTTTTTACATTGAATAGCTGAGGCCAATCTCTACAAAGGCCGAATCTTTTTTTTTTTTTTTTTTTTTTTCCGATTTTGTTTGTATTTTTTTTTCCAATTTAGATAATTTTACTTTCGGAACCGGTTTCGAAAGTCGACCTATCCTCATAAAAAATGACTGCGAACAAAATCGAAAAACTAAAAAACGGGCATTATGAAAATCGACCTTGGCTATCTAATGCAAAAAAAAAAAAAAAAAAAAAAAAAAAAAAAATCATTTAAAAATTTTGACATGCAAACGATATACCTTTTTAAAAACTTCTCCCATAGGATTAACATTAGTAAGCGAATTCAGTTCCCGTGAGTGAAGTAGTCCCTGAGATAAGGCTTTTAACTTTATTAAGTATTTTCTAAAATGTCTATTAACGCATCGCTGTTCCTTGTATGAAAAAAATAATTATAATAAAATATTTTTGATAGTATTAGAAAATATTTCATATTCTATGCATGGCGCATGATTTTTATTCTAGTTAAAGTTGTATTTGGAATAAAAAATGTAAAATCGTTGTAACATAAATTACGTTTAATGAATTTCTTTTTCATTTTGAATAACTGTGTACAAAAAAATAAATTAATTATTTATGTAAACAATATGTACCATTTTCAAAAATTTGAAAGAAAATCTTATCTATAGTATGATGTTTAAAACTAAGATTGAAGTAACAGATGTTATTAGTACTAAGAAGCGCAAAACTTATTTATTTTATTAAATGGGAATGTAGTAACAGATCTTACATTTTTCTATTACAAATGCTGAATTAAATTGCACAAAATTAAAAAATAAATATTTTAATTAATCAGAACACATTTATGAAACTATTGAAACTGTTAATTACACTGAAACCAAAAAAGATGGTATAACTTTTATTTAGTAATATAGTTTATTAAAGTTGCGTCTATGCATTTGTGATTTGCACCACGGGTGGATCCATCTTTCCTTGTAGATGAAGTGGAGTCTGTGTGTCATGTGCCTCTTTTTGTAGGGAAGGGTCATATCGGTATAATATCAATTTTTATATCTTACGATTTTTCTTCGTCCACAATTCCAAACTGGCTGTTTTATGACACGTTATCAAAGTTACATTTTCTGTTTATAAATGCATAAAATTTACCAGTTCTATTCAGACAATAATAGTTAAAATAATCGATTAGGGAAGTGCTTTATATAACGTGGTCTGGTTCAAATATGAACACATTTTAAATTTTAAACACATTTAAAAAGTGCAGCAATTTTCGAAAATTACTTTTTATCCCCCGGTATGCTTTTTCTTTCTCCCAGCTATTAAAGTGCCGTCTCAAAAAAATAACTTCCGTTGTATAAGCCAGACGTAAAACAAAGCAGATGTATCATTGTATGGTTAAATACTCTACTGCAATTTTTTTAACTTCTAAGCATCGCATATTTTCAATTTTTATACCGTCGTATTGGGAAAAAAAGTACTTTTAAACGCAATTTGTTTGTAAACTGCATCTCAATTTATTTTTAAAATATTAATTCTTTTGTAGTTTTTAGCGCATTTGTTTAATCTTGGCAGCTCAAATACTCCATTTATGTTGAAAGTAAAGGAAAAATAGTTGGAAAATAGTAATTATATATTTTTGTTGCCATTTTCTCATAACAACTTTTAAAAATGTAATTAAAATACGCACTATTTTGAAAAACTATAGATGAAGGATTTCTGATAAAACATCGAGCTATTATAAACCAGATTTAATTTTAAGTATCTATATTAATATTACAAACAGATGAAGGCATATGAATCATTAGATAGCTGATTTTTTTTTTTTGTCAAGTTTCTTGAACGACATCTCTTTTTTCGAGATTTGTGTATTATTCAGCGATAGTGACGTCATATGCGTACTTTACTATAGCTCATAGATTAACATACGAGATGGAACATTTATGGCGAAATCTGTAATGACAACAGTACTAGCGTTACTACGGACCGAAATTTACATATGTTGAAGAAATATGTTTAAGCTTTATGTTTTGAATATCTATTCTTTCCAAACGAAGAAGAGGCAGATGATATTGTATTTACGCTTTATTTATTTAGCTGCTTTTTTTTTATCGTGCTTGTATCGTTGTTACTTTTAATTTACAAAACGATAATTAGAGTAATGATATAAAAGAAAAACCCTAGAAAATTCTGTTAAGAACAAAAATGTGTAAGTTTATGAGATTAAATTGTAAAAAAAAATCAAATTCAGGCATTGTGTTAATTTATTCATATCGAATAAAATTTTACTGAGTGTAATGTCGGTACCTCTATTTATTTTTAACTTTTAGATTTATATAATTCTAAAAATTTGTCGAAAGAAATTTTTCAAAATCTGTAATTTTATTATTATTTCTTATATGTTAATATTATAAATATTATTCAATTGGTTGAACGTTATTTACATTAAAAGCAATATTTTTACTTTATCTGTAAGAAAGTGAAAATGCGTGAATTTTAAAAGATTGTAACGATTAATACGTTAAACTTCATAAATTAATAAAACATCGGCTATAAAAATTTTCCTATTAAATGGGAATATTTATGAAATTTTCTGGGACTTGTAGAGTGCAATATTTCGTATAGTCTTATATTACACCATTGCTTTTGATATATAGCATTCAGGATTAAATGTTTACTTTGTTTTTCGTTGCACTTAAATTGTTCACGCATCATGTTAAATAAAATTTAAAAAATGCGTTTACCAGTACATGAACATAGAACAGATATTAGATATATAAAATAGAATATCTATTCTATATTCATGTATAGGTGTAAGATTCAATTGAAAACGTAAACATGCAACATTAAAAAAAGAAAGATCCCAATGAGGTAGATACTCAATAATAAAATACTACAGGGATGGGGAGTTTCTTCCCCATTGTCACTAAAGGCGCTACGATCGCAATCGCATTACCATTACGCTCTATGGAAGTGTCCCATCTTGTATGTTAATTTATCCTGTAGATGTTGTTTAAGACTCGATAGTAAATGAAGAATTCTCTAGCTTATGCGGATTACGTCATTTTATATAAAATAAAAGCGTGTATTTTAAGTCTTAAAACTGAAATATGTTTTTTACTATCTATATTTATATACATATATATATTTTTTTTTTATCGGGGGTGACACTAAATTCTGAAAGTGTCATTTCTTTTGTTCAGACATGAAAAAGGTTTCATTTTTTTTAATTCTATAGTAAGCCAACAAAAAAAAAGAACCTTTAATTAAATTAATTTTAATTACATTTAAATTTTTAAATTTAATTTTTCATTTACTTTTCAATGCAGTTGAAAATGTGAAAAGCAAGAAAGTTTGCCCTATGGGTGATGTAAGACCCTAATGTTCGAAATTATGAGCGTCCCCACACTTTTTTTTTCTAGGACTACACCACTGGTATAGTTTTTGCTCCAATAAAGCTTTTTTAATGGGACGATTTTGTCCAACTTTAGCATTAAATATATCTTAAAATAATTCTTTGATTTGAAAACTGTCTGCATCAACGTGTTTATCAAACATTTCTCTATAATACCACCGATTTTCATTTTTTTTTTTTTTTTTTTTTTTTTTTGCAACAGTTTTTTTAATATTAACGAAGAAAGGCCATGCTTAAGCATTCAAATTGGATGCCGATCTACCCGGAATTTCTACGCAGATTTTCATTGGTCCATTTCTAATTCAAAACTTTTTTTTATATATAGAAGGAAAAAGCTGAAAAATTAGAAGTGAAAAACAATTCAGTATTATTAAAGTAATCGTGCCGTGGTCATCTATTAAAAAATGCAATTTTGAGAAAAAAAACTAGTTTCAATTTTATGTTATAATTATAATAGAATGCTTATTGTATTTTTATATTTTTTTTACTTACATATAATTGTCTATTCCATATTCTGGCCACATAAAGAAGTCTCAATTCCGTTGATAAAGCCGCTAAAATAAAAACTCGATTTTCCGAAATTTATAAGTTATGATTACGTGTAAATTCTTAAAGCGGTTCTCAAAAAAAATTTTTTAACGTTCAATAATGCGAAAATTTCTGCTCATTCACAAACATAAAAATAGTGTTCGAAAGAAACTGAATTTCGGTTACCTTCCTAGTATCGACTGCAAACGAAAGCGAAATTGTTTTAAAAATAAATTCAAAGTAACATAAACATACATATACGCATGTTATCTGAATAATGTTTTGCGTAGAAACGGCAGTACATAATTAACAAAATAATTTGATTGAAATAAAATTAATTAAATATAAGGTGTTATAAACATAAAAAATATATTAAAAAATAATTTAATTTAAAAATAACGAATTAAATCAATATTAGTAATACCTTCTAGATTTATCCCCTTGTGAAAATATATAGTATGTACGGCTCTTTGGATGGGAGTGCCGTTTGGGGGAGGCTAGGGAGGGGCAGTTATAGTAATACCGAATATACGGCAGTATTTTCGCCGAAACAAGGATTTTGGGCTGTAAACGAAAATGAAACCGAATATTCGGCCAAACTCCACATAAAAGAATGAGACTTGCAGGCTTGGTTATTGAAGTGATTTGTAATACAATAGATTCTGTTCTTTAAATTAATTACATCTTGAGTTAAAATTGATTGTTGTCTCATGACAACAGTTTTCTTTCTCTTCCTCCACTGTCGCGTCCGGAAATTCGGTTCAAAACGCCACATTTGGCAGCCTTTTCTGAAAGATCTTTTTTTTTTTTCTCAAAAAATATAAAAGACAGTTCTATTAAAAAGTTTCTGGTGGGCAATAAAAAATAATTGGTATTTTCAGCCAAGTAAAGCTGTCAGCAATTATAATGAAATTTAATGAAAACCTTTAAAACAAAACTATCATGCAATAAAATTCAAGTAATACTACTTTTCAAAATAATACATTCAACGTAATACTTTTAAAGAATGTATTACTTTTCCAAAGATTTTCTGCCCCCCCCCCCCTACCCTGCGTACACACATGAATCGCGGTAAAAAAGAAAAAGATCTTTGAAAAACAGAAACAACTCCATTATTGGGCATAGCCTTTGTAAGTTTGCCGATTTGAAAGCAGGGCCGAAATTAAGGGGGGATGAGGGGGCATGTGCCCCGGGTGCCAAATGAAGATTTTGTTTGTCGATTTTTCTCGCATCTGCGTTTTGCACGGTATTGTTAAAATCATTCTGTCTGGCGTATGACAAAACATAGAAGAATCTAAAGATGATATGGCATAAGGATCCTGTTTAAAGCGGAATTTTTTTCGATTCCGTTTCCGAGATTTTAATCAATCAATATTCGACAAAGCCAAGGACGGATTCAGCTCATCATTTAGAGGGGGTCATGGATTTCCTTTTTTGGGGTGGGGGGCGATCACATCCTCGTTATGAGAATTTTTTATATTGAAAGCTATTCCCAAATCCAAACTAACTACTTTTCTGATACTTTCGCGAAGTCATTTTCATTCGTAAATACAAAAAATTTGTATTAATATTCGTAAAAATATAAAATTTGCCGATTTTGTTCAGATACCAGGAAATTAGAGTTTCCCATTTTTTTTTATAAAGGCAAAGATTCATTCAGAAAATGTTGTCAAAGATAGCACTTTTAGCCAAGTTTTACGAGTTGAAGCCACAGAAATGTCGTCGCAAGGGAACAATTGGCTGTCACTTCCGGAATTTCAGTTTAAAAAGTCTAACAATTGTCAACGATTAAATATGGCAAAAATTTGTGTTAAATTTTAGAGGTAACTAAACCGTACACATTGGCAGCTAGGGGATTCTATTAGTGTCATAAAAATTGCAGCCGAAGCCTCTTCTTTCTGCTCAAAGTATTAAATAGTTTTTTTCAATCGAACTTATACCTTTGTAATGGATCATTTTCTTCTGATGGACTGGTGCCATCCATTATTATGAAACAACCGTTATAAATGAAGTGTTAGGTGAAGATGAAAGAGCTGTCGTAAACAGTTAGAACTCTGATTTTTTGGTCAGAAAAGGGAAAAAAATGGTCATAATTTTTTTTTTCTGGTCAGGATGAAAAAAAAATGGCCATAATTTTGTTTCTGATCAGAATGGGTTAAAAATGGCCATAATTAAAAAAAAAATCTATGATATCTTTTGAATGTTGAAAAAATAAAGAAATAAAACATATTTTTAAAATAATTCACGTAAAATAGACGTCACTCTTGAACTAAACAAAAATAACTTTCCTGAAATTTTATACACCATAATTAGTATTTGTATTCTAGAGATTGTATTATATAAAATATTATTGAATTGTATTAAATAATGTTTTGCACTTTTGAGTTTTGACCCAACGAAATTGTTTTTGTTTGTTTTATTTTAATATTTTATTTTCCATTTGGAGATAATTGTATGGAGATTGTTATTCAAATATTCGGGGTAAAGTTTGAATTAACTCATTAGATAAGGTGAGCGAAATTCGAAAATAGAGATAGCTTTCTTAGAAAAATGTGGTGGAAAAAAATACCTCTAAATTGGCAACACTGGTCTAACATCAGATTTTTTTTTAAGTGCAATGTCTTGCGGGGAACTATTTTTGTGCATAGTACATTTCTATAGTGTAAAATACTAATTTGGGTGACATAATTATTTTAGGAATAAAGTTTTCGCTATAGCAATATACTCGTATATTGCTATAGCGTATATATATAGCGTATATATATAGCGTATATATATTTTTTATGCATAATTTATATAGTATGTGCTTGTGTATATGTATATATATATATAAGCATTTGCGCCCTTTTGTAAGGCAATCGGCGCCCTTTTTATCCATTTTGCCACCGCCCAATCAGTTATGCCAGTACGACCCTGGATGGCAGACAGACAAACAGAATTCTTAAACACTTTTCAACTATGTTGGAAAACGGTAAAAAGGACTTCAAATAATGAATGGCAAACTGAATTCCTAAACACGTTTCAACTATGTTGGAAAGCGTTAAAAAGGACTTCAAATAGAAAGACAGGATAGACAAAGCCAACAAGGGATATCTACGGCTTCTTTTTGTTACTAGAACTGATCGTGCTGTGGCTTCAGAATCGAATAGAATATTTCTCTTTATATTTTAGCAATAACAATTCAGTTCCCTTTCAAACTGGTTTTTGGAGGATTTTAAAATCTTAAGTATCGCTCTTGTCAATATGACGTGTTTGCGGTATCGTTCTCCATTTCTCGTGCACGTGATATTGCCGGGCTGAAGATTTAAAAGCTTTACATTTCCAAAAAAAAACTTTTAAAGCCAGAAAAATTTAACGAGAATTTCCATATGAAGTCTTTGAGAAATATCAAAGCGATATAAGTAAGCGTCCTATCTTAAATGGGAGAAGTAACCGCAAGATTAAAAGCGAGGTCACATCAATCAAGGTCATGCGCCACGTAGCGTATGGAGTATGAACTACAGGTAGATACCTAACTGTTTTCTTACTCACACCACTAAAATTGTAAAGTTTTTTTCACCTTGATTAATAACTGAAGTGCTTCTGATAAGGCGAAGAAAACTTCGTGGTGTCAAGTGCATCTGGATGCCCCTCTCGCTACGCCATTATTTTGCAATAAATGTGGCAAACAAGATTCATTTCCATGAGTGACTAAAGATTTAGAAAATACGCGCCACACTAAAAGCCCGCGTATGTGAATTATCACTCCGTCCACAAGGTGGCGCTGCTATGTTAATTTACGCCCGATTCCAGCATTAAGTTTGTTCGCTTACTTATAACGCTTTGAGAAATACCGTTGGCGTACTCATGGTTGTCAGCTTGGCCTCCGATTTTATTTCGAAATTTCAAATTCACACTGGAAACTCTGGAAGAATAATTTTTACTTTAGGTAAACGCGAAATCTCCGTCATTTAATAAAACAAATATACTGTTTTTAATGTCTGGTGTGGATTCGTATTTTCGAAAAAATGGAGGCCGAACTGACAACCCTGTTTGTACTATCCATATTTGAGTAACTTATGGATTCTGATGAATCAAGCATTTCTGATGATAATTGGAACTTTAGTGAATCCGGTTGTGATTCTGAAGACAGTAAATTTTATGGTGGTTCATACTCAGATGATGAATCTAATAACATCAGTGATGGAGCGAAACTGTTACCTGCCCGTTAGGGTGGAGCGAAAAAAATTATTTTAAAAAAATCAAAAACGAGTAGGTGCCAAAAGTTGCCTTTATACTAGTACATCAAGTGCGCGAAATTTTACCGCTGAAAAAAAATGGCTTGAGTCTGTGCTTTTGGTTCAAATGTCGAAATTTTGGGTAAAATTTGACATATTTTCAAAAAAATAAAAAAAATTTCTATAGAGATGGTTATTATTTAAAAGTGTTATTTAAACCTTTGTTATGAACGACTTAACATATTTAAACGACAAAACGATATCTTTATTCTGTATAACTGGAGCAAAATTGACAACTTTCGGTAAAAATGACGTTGAAACTTTGTTGTGTCATTCAACGAATTGTTGTTTAGAATACAACTCTTACCTAGTTGCTTTCGAAACTTCTCAGGACATCTATCTCGACCACGCTACCATCTGAGCACAATGTTTTATTTATACATTGAATTGTGATTTTTTATCAAAGACTGGCGTAAGTTTTCTAATTATCAAGCTAGTCCATCTATCTTTCTATCCACAGACGTTGGATGATGCTGCTGTAACACTCCTTCACGTATATTTATACTGCTTGTATATGATAAGGCAAGCAGAGTAATGCAGTGGAATTAATGAAATCTATTCAGCCCTCTATTATCTTCACCAAAATTGCATCCAGTTAATGTACAGCGATTGGGAGTTTTGTTGAATAACCGGTCTTCTGATGTACCGGTCTATCTTAACATATAACAACCATACATACCACAATTATACTCTATCTACATTATATCCAAGGGACATTAAAAACATTTATTTGATAAATACTGAACTCAACTAAGCCCCTCTTGAGAATAACATTTGTTGCGTTGACAAGTTTCAATGAATGTAGAGTTTATAAAACTTTTACTGGATGAAAGGGGCCCCCCAAATGATATTGTGTTTCCCCAAAATGCAGACGTTAATCAGACCCTGCTAACAAGCAAATTGATCACCCGTAGATCCCAAACCATCATCTACGCTGACGCTCGCAAAGGTGGCACTGCCTGGGAAATAATGCAGAAATTGAATGAAATGATCAAAAGAAAAGTTATCTAATTTGGCATCGTGTAAAAGACTTCCGTGATGATAGGTGGGGACTTTATTAAAGCTGCGCATGTGTGGTAAAAATGTTTATACATGAACTATGTATTCGGATAAACTGGCAACAGAAAATATAGAAAGATAAGCTATCCAATGTGAAGAAATATAATACGAGGTCATCCTATGGCAAAATGGTAGCAGTTAATTGGAATAATAATGAATCTAGCAACAAAAACTTTTGTTAAGGCATGGTAAAATATTTGTGGAGAATACAGAGATCAAACGAGTAATGAAGTTTAAAATAAATGCATCCTCGCCGCAACCAAAGAGATGGTCCGCAATACTTCCACTCGTCTTGGCTATCACGTAATGAAGCTAGGCTAGTTTCCATTTCCACCATGTGTCGAACTGGCATTAGACCAAAGCTGAAAAACAGCTGAGATCGGTGGATTGCAGCCTATTGTATTACGTATTTCATTGTCTGTGATCTTCATGGTATTTTTAAACGAATTACTAAAATATTAGAAGGCATGATCGATAGGCATGCGCCTGAGACTTGTTACTTCAGTGGGAAGATTTGATCGTCTTTAACATAATTCTCTTTCTGTCACGGTCGGCAATCAAAAAGATTTATTTATGTTGAAGATTTAGTTTGGCGGAATTTGGTTAATTCACTGACTAAGAATAATTTACAGGCTATTAACACGCTGTTACCTGACAGGAGATGATCATTAGCGTTCATGATTTAAGAGACATTAACACTGCAGTAAAACTCACTGAGCGATAATGCTGCTCTGAACACTATTCAAAATTACTAATCAAATTACGCCTTTTAAAGTTTTGATCTATGTTTATTTTAATTGTAATTTTTAAAACTAATATGTATAAATCAAGTCTTCAATGTATTAAAATGATTTGTGTTTGTTTTAATCTAAAAATTACAAATAAAATAACCATAAATAGAAATCTTTTAAAAGATGTCATACGACACCGGTGAAAATAATATTAAAATGTAACCAAAACTTTCTTAATCTTCTATTATGTTTGATCATCCGAGACTCACATGTCTCAGAGTGGGGTGCCACCTATTATGAGCCGCAAACCGTAAACCATAAGAGCTAGGAATAGAAATAGGACGTGGGAAGGGCCCAGAGAGCATCAACACCCTCTCTGAGTTCTGCCTACATCCTCTTATGTTATTCCTACTATTCGACTCATAGATTACTGGTATTAACTTTTTTACTATTTGTTTTAATTATTATAAATTCGTGGATATAACAAAATAATTTACAACGATGTGTAGCTCTACTAGCTTATTTTTTCCATAAAATAATTCCATTAATAACAATTTTATCAAAAAATTACGAAAAATTATCCTATCAGCAAATACTTGAGGAGAGCAGCATCGTTTGTGATTACAATATATTCACGATTGTGAAGTTCTACATACAATGTTTTGGCTGACACAATGGTGAAAATACTTTACATACAATAACTTCTTAATAACAACAATATTTTTTAAAGACTGTAAAATTCTTCTTGTATAGCATTCCTCATTTCTATCATTTCAGTTATTGTTTTTGATCATTCAATTAGTTTTCCCTCATTCGATATATGAAATGGCGAGTAATTATTCACTTAATCAAAAGTCAATATAAAAACTTGAGTGAAGATATTTCGTACCCCTAAAAGGGATGAGATGTTTCAATATATGAAATTTTTATATTTAAATAACAGAAATAAAATTCATTGTTACAAAATTCCTTTCTTACAAAAATTTTCACGCTTTGCCAGGATCTTGCTGTTTGATTGATTACCTTTTTTGGTACTTAAAAACAAATCATTTGGAAATATGACTCAATTTATAAGCAATGTATATCATTCTTGTTGTATCTAAATGTTTTAAAAAAACTAATTTTAACATTTTATTTATATTTTAGACGCAAGTTCTCTGATTCGTTGGTTACTGACTCCAGATATAACTCAGAGAGCGACTATAGAAGACGTTTGCAAAAATAGCTGGGTAAATGAAGGTTATGATACCCCTTTACTTCAAGTAGCAGAAAACATGTCTTTATCCACAGGTATACAGAAAGAAAAACTAAATGTTACAAAAATCTACCAAGAGAAAAATTCTAAAAATGATGGAGAAAAATCCACCTTTAAAAGAACTGCAACACAATTAGAAGAAAAAGCTGGAAAATTTACTTCTCTATTAACAAAAAATTTTGAGAATATTATAAAAACAAACGAATCAATCTCACAAAAAAGAAAGCCTAATTTTTATGAGCAAATAGTCAATTATGACGTTCGCTTTGTGTTAAACAAGATTATTGCGTCTGTTGAAGCTTCACTTAAAGCTGATAAATTATCTAACAATTTAAGTAGTTCCAGAAGCAATATGACGTCTATATGCAATGTACAAAAGAAAGATGAAAATGCAGCAGAGAAAATAGACTCAGCATATATTATTCCTATTTTTGAAGTAACAAGTATGATTCCAAAAGAAAGAGAAAAAAATCTTGTTTATGCTGGTAAAAATGCAGAAAGCAACGGCATTTTTTCTGAAATTACAACAAGACCTGGAATCAGAAAATCGTTGAAAGAGAATTGTAATCAACGAGCGCATGGTCAAGAACTTTTTTCAGAAAATTCTAAAAATGCCACCTCGCAGAATGGAGGAAAAATCATGAACACACCTGAAAATAAATACAAAGATCCTAAGGCAACAAACACACCTTCACATGACGGAACTTTATTGAAAAATTCTATAAAGTCAATTTATTCTTTAAACATTTCAGGACAGCCACATTCATCTAAAAAAGATTTTCAAACTCGAAACCAACATGAAAATTCACCATCACGACATCCACCACAGAAAAATAAATTTAGAAACGAAAATCATCCTTTTGGTCCAAAACAACCAAATCCCTTTTTGAGAACAAAGAATCATGTTTTGTCATTGGCCAGACTACTTTCACTAAATTATGAAAAAATACTAAGAAATTCTTTCAGAGTCCCATCATCCAAAAAGAAACTTCCAGGAAAAATAACAATACCGCCAACATTTAATCCGAATAATCCCCATACAACATTTAAGTGTCAGGAAGAAAAGAAAGAACTGTTAATCTTTCCAACAGTAAGTGTTTCCGAGAATAAGGAAAAGATTCAAAAGAAAATAGAGAAAATTAAGAAAGCTGCTCTAAATAAAAATCTTATAATACGGTCAGATTCAAAAACAAGAATGAGAATAGAGAATTACATTCGATCTCAAGTAAAAAGAATACAAGATCTAGTACGTGAAGAACAGAGAAGTCTTCAAGCAAGCTTGGAACATCTTGATGAACAGTCTTTACGCGATATTTCAGAAATGTATTATTGCAATTATGGAAGCGAAAATACTGATTCGGGTATAGCTAATACCGAGGATGAAGAATATTTCTGTTTTGTATGTTCAAAGCCAAATATTGAAAAGGGAATAACCAGTACATTAGATTCTTTCATTTTAGAGAGTATAAAAAAGGGCTGTTTATATACAAGCAATCATCTACATATACCAAGAGCAAAAGAGCACAATAAATGGAGCTATTCTCTAAATAGCATTAATTTGGAATTTGGTACATTAAATAGATGCAAATCAGAGATACATTTTCCGCATGAATATCTAAATTATATATCCCCAAATAATAAGTCAGATTTGAGCAAAAAAACCTCTCCCAAGCAAGTGATTCAAAGAAATAATATTGGTAATACAAAATGTTTCTCAACTGTGTCTTCTACAACAACACCCAATAGCTCTGATTTACGTTTATTGCGTTCAGCAAGTGATTCTGCAGGATTAAATTTAAGTAAAAATACTTTTGACGTAGTAAAACTCAATACTGAGTGCCATAAAAATGTGGCAGAAAATTACAATCATTTTCCTCAATTCTTACAGCAAACACAATCCATCGGGTGCAGATACTTCGAAACAACTGATTATGAAACTCAATCGACAGCAACTGACGCAACATTTATGAATAAATCGCAGATTCTGGATAAAGATGATGGTATAGGGGATAGCAATGATAGCTTCCAAAGTTACATTGACACGCTTGAAAATTTTGAGAATGATTCAGTAATAACTCGCTCAATGAGCTCTCATAGTTACACGAATTGTACGAAAGGTAATTCGTCAGCTAATCAGCTATCATCCAGAAAGTTCTTAAATAAATCACAATTCAGAAAGGAATATGGAAGTGAATGTAATGGATTAGAAAGAAAAAATACCGGTCAGGAAACAAGTACAACAGATATTTTAGATTCTGACTCGTGGATCGGAACGTTAGACGTCGAAGGTACATTTTCTCAACATAGAGAGAAAAGAAAAGGTCTCAGACGACGAAATACAATGAGTTGCCTTCGACGTAAAAGTGAAGAAGAAGAAAATCTAAACCTTGAAAATCCATGCACCGAATTCGAAAATTACCTGTGGAAAGCGTATAAAGATCATCTGCTTCAGAGCAACCAAAACGATGCAGAATACTACAGTTCACCAAATTTAAATTTTTACTCCTTTGACAGGAAAGCAAAATTCAAGACTCGAGATTCAAAAAGCATGGACTATATTAATGGAGACACCAGCAACGACTTTATGTCAAAAGAATTTTCGCATTATACATATCCAAATGAAGAATCGGGCGAAATAAGTTCACCGTATAAGACAATTTTGAAACATTCGAATATTACGAAAAATCGACCTGGCAGACCCGGCAGTCGATTAAACCGAACAAAGTCATTGTGTGCGGAAACCTTAAAAGATAGCGAGAGAGAGGATATCATTCAACGAATAAGGCACGAACGAAAATTGTCTCAATGTAATACTAAACTTGATTCGAATGCACCATTTACGTCGAATTATCTCAGTGATTTCGAAAAATCGGATCAAAGAAGAAAGAAAAATGTCGGTTCAAACAGAAGACGTTTATCGACTTCCAATGTATCTAAAAGCAAGCAAAATAAATCAGAGTATAAAAAATCATTTTTACAGTTATTGGCATTAAAAAGAATTGAAGAAGCAGAAAAAGAACTTAAAGAACTTGATAAAAACCCTAAACCTCATCTGTTAAGCAACGAAGAAGATAATTCTGGTTCTTTATTAGAAGCATTAAAAACTCATGGTTACAAAAATGTCATTTCACAAAGATTTCAAGACACTGATGATGATGTTTTAGATACTTTTCACGTGAACTATTTAAAATCTCAAAGAAAACTTCGTGCAGATCTTGCACGATTGAATTATATGTACTATGAATCTCTACCAAGATATACTTTAGGTCCATTTGACGAGAATAACTATTTCTATGATGATACAGATTATACCAGAAGTTTATTAAGTGGATTACCAACAACATCTTACTATGATGTACCATATGATTACAGACAAACAAAACCTTCGGTATGTGATTGGTTGGATATTACACAGATTGATGAATATTTAAATTCCCTAAGATTAGATACATTATATGCCTCTGAAGAATCAACACCAACTCCTGAGACGAGAAGATGCTGTACACACTGGGGAAAAGAAAATTACAGATCCTTCGATGATGAAAGTACTTCGGAATCACAGGACACGATAGAAGATTCTGCTTCAAATAATACGTATAGTAATTGCCTCAAAAATAAAGAAATAATTGGCTCAAATGATTCAAATCTCACAAACAACGATAGATTTCAAGCAAACTCCTCTTACTCAGATGATGAAAGGCAGGAATCCGTACACGATCGAATATGGAGGAAAAGTTTTTATTCACGTTTTAACAACAGAGTTTTATCCAGAAAAGAAAGACTATCTTTTATCGAGCCAGAATTATCGGAAAGCCGGCTAGGATTTTTGAATAACAGATATAGCAGTCCGTTAAAATCCGGATATGATAAATCCGAACTTTTACAAAGAGACGGCTCAAATAAATCCTTCCACACAAAGCGAACACAAAAACATTCGCCATCTTTTGATAAATTTGAATCTAGAGGTAGCGTAAAAAAGAAAAGTTCAAAAGCAGTCCCAGAAAAAGAAAGTGTGTTAGAAAATGGAGAATCTTGTTCAAATAAAACTTTGAAAGAATCTTACAGCACATGTGAAAATAAAGAGGCAGAACATTAAAATTTAGTACTGATTTTTATTAAACAAATTTTATCCTTGTTAAGTGTTTGTGTTGTTTTAAGCAGAATAAAGTGTCTTGTACAAGATATTATTATATGAAGGCTTTTGTTATATGTTTATTTATTTATTACTTCTTTCTTATTTAACTAGTTAAGATGATCACATTTCCTCAAAATTCGGAGACTGTCCCTGAATTTGGATTTATTTTAATGTTTCCCCTCAAAATAGAGTAAAATCTTTCGCAAATGGCAATATAAAAATAACAGCACTTCTCATAGTCTAAAATTTAAATCTATGAGATTAAAAAAAAAATCTATGCAATGGGCAATCTGGCAACACTGTTTTATGTAAAACTGCTTCGCGTATGCCAGCGAGGATTCGCAATGTGGTTCCCCCTTCCACAATACTTCTAGCGGCTAATTGTCTAAGAGAGATCACGTGGTTTGTTTCGTAAATCGCACCATCGTACTGATGAAGATGACATATAGGCCATTAAAGTGGAAAGAAGCTAACGAAGGATTGCCGATTTTCACAGGATTTCTCGAGCAATGTTCATCTAGGTCAGCACATGAGGTTATAAAGTTTCATTGCATGCGCAGTGAATATTAAAAATTCAGGCGACAATCTTGTAAGCAGATAAACTTTCATAGTTATAACTTTGACATCACACTAAAAGATTCGTATTTATCTGTGAAAATACACGGAGTCCCAAATTAAACTATATATTTCCGAGAAAGCTATAACAAAAACTATTCATCAGAAAGTCATGATATTTGGTAGGTGTCCGTAAGGATATGATATAAATGTTTTTTCGAGCGAAAAAAAGTTAGTTTAAACAACTATCCATAGAAAGTGTATAAATTTTGGTATTATGATATACAGGGTGTCCAATGGCTAATTCATAAATCGTTAGGCATAGACATTAGAGTGGGTCGAAAAAATCGAAACTAATAGCGCGAAAGAGTTGCCTTTTGTAATAAAAAATAAATTCGTAAATTATTACACCGATCGGTTAACATCTTTTACCGCAACAAAAGGACCAAATTTCCGAAAAATCGCAAAAAAAATGATTTTTTCAATTTTTTTTTATTATTCAAACATAGCAATAAATTTCTAATAGAACTAAATAGCTACACCAAGATATTAGTAATTTAACAGTAAAATTTCATTATGGTTACATCATATTTTTTACCCCCCGCACAAGGGCCAAATTTTCTAAAAAAATGTTAAAAATTTAAATTTTTCGTTTTTTCAATTTTTATAATATTTCTAGATTTGTTATGTTTCTAATAGTCTGGAAAAGGCATTTTCTGATGTTAATATCACGCAGATTGTTTACCACGATCACTGCAATTCTATCAAAAACATCTCTCTATTGATAGAAACGCCTGCACTTATTTTTTCCCTCGCTGCTAGAGACGCATATTTCACTTGGATCGTTTTTTTTTGTAATATACCCATTTTCCTCTATACTTCGAAGGCCATAAAGATAGAACTCTCTGCCACGTTAAAGAAGGGCCAAAGTTTCATCGTCGTGAAGTCAGAGAAGAGCATTATCTCTTTGATACTTGAACCAGGTCCCAATTATTTTGGTCGTTTGGCTTCATCGTCTGGCAAGGCGACATTTACAGGGTGTCCAGCGAATAAGACTTGATTTCAAAATTAAATATCTCAAAAACAAAGATCAATAGAATTATGCGGTAAACGTGATCATTAGCTAAGCTGTTCTGTGATCATTAGCTAAACTGTAAAAATGTTATACAGAAGTTGCAAAATTTAGTTGCAAAAGCCGTTAACAGATGGCGCTGTAATCGCAATGCCTATAAATTGTGCTTCGAAGTCCAGAGCATTGGCGTCTCATTCCTAGATGGTTCCTATGGAAGGACGAAAAGTGAGAAAGTCCACTTTTTCGTTGGGGTGATGTGCAGAAGTGGAGACATCTGGTCACAGAATTATTGCACCAGCTTTAATTTTAGAGAATTTTAATCCTCCTATGCTTGGATTCGATTCCACGATCTACCAATTAGGAGAGAAAAGACATACCACAGAGATACTGGTATCCAGATCGAGATAACTAATAACAAAATTTGAAACAAATCTCAATTCTGTCAACACATGGCTCCGCTTCTGCACACAACCCCAACTAAGAAGCGGACTTTCCCACTTTTCATCCTTCCATAGGGAACCATCTAGGAATGAGACGCTAGTGCTCTGGACTTCGAAGCACAATTTATAGGTATTGCGATTACAGCGCCATCTGTTAACGGTTTTTGAAACTTCTGTATAACATTTTTACAGCTTAACTAATAAAAAACCGTTTACCACATAATTCTATTTATGTTTGTTTTTGAGACATTTAATTTTGAAATCAGGGTCTTATTCGCTGGACACCCAGTATATGCAATGACATTGTACATTTCTTGAAGAAAATGAAATGGTAACAGCAAAAATAATTGCAATCGGAAGTGATGGAACTATCTTTAACACAGGAAGCATGGGTGGTGCTATACGTTTGCTTGAGAATGTGTTTTAAAAACCACTTCAGTGGCTTCCTTGCCCTCACTTCAATGAGTTTCCACTGAGAAATCTTTTCGAACATTTTGACAAACAAACGACGGTCATATCGTGACCCAATTGGTAAATCGCGATTTGTGAATCATTACCAATTGCAAAGTTCAAACCAATTAAATATGATGTCCTAGCTGTTGGTAAAGACTGTTTGTCAACTAAACAGAAGTATATGTTTGAAAAATTGCAAGTTGTTTCAACAGGCGATTGTTCAATTGACCTTTCTTGCCAAAGCTCTAGACCAATATCTCAGACAAGGTGGATCACTACTGTTAAACGAATTTTGAGACTCTAAGTTGGAACAGATAAACACTCTTCTGAACTTGTCATACTAGCCGAGTACATCCTGAAAGTGTACTGCATCGGTTGTTTCACAATTAAAATGAATCCATCATGTTTCCATGGTGCCCAGAATCTGCGGGCTATAGTTAATAACTTTCGTTACTTGCCAGACCATCTACTAAAGATTATGCTTCCTGTAATTTCATGAAATGCCTATTTCGTAAATCCATAAGATATCGTCATTGAAGTGCTAGCAAGTGAAGGAGAGAACATCGGGATCCTAGCGATGAAGAGAATTGTCAAAACAAGAAGTGCTGTGTATTCGAATAGTGCCATCCGACAGTTCGTCATTCGAAACTTGAATTTTGAAGTTAAAATTGTACCGATTTAATCAAATGGCAATACTGTAAACTAACGGAACCTCTGTTACAGTTTCTGTATCGACTGACGATCTCACAACTAGAGTTGCAAAGACTAGAAAAAATCCGGTTTACACCGGGTTTTTTAGGAATAAACCAGGTGCTTTGAGAATAAACCCGGTAACAAACCGATTTTTTACACCTCTACTCACAACACTGGTGTGTTTGGATAGTTCAATTAAACATATCAGTTGTTCATAAGTTATCTTGTCACACTCAGTCAGTAGAAAGATGAGTAAAATTAGTCACTGAAGCAGCTGCTAAAGTTTGTACTGGAACAGCGGGCGGGTTACATCTCATCAACTTCGGTCTCTGGGGGAATAATGGGTTCATATGAAAGCAAGTCACATTATAAAATTCATTTACATTAAATACTTCACCATTTTAAGTTTGCTTAACCTGTTTCGACTAAACATATCTGTATTTCAATTAATAAAATACTTCGTTTATTTTATATTATTTTTGTGATTTGTAGTGCACGAACTTCTGTCTCTTGTTGTCATGTACTAAAACAGCAGTACATGAAGCGATAGTAAAAAAAAGTGTGTGATTACCTTTTTTATTTTCCATTCTATTACAAATAGTTATAAAAAATTACTAAATATTTATATTTAATTCTAGACAGATTATAGAAATTATAAAAATTCAGAATAAACGAAAAATTGAAATTTTTGACAATTTTTTTAAATGTTAGTCCTTTTGTGGCAGTAAAAGATATGATTTCACCATAATGAACTGTTAGCGGGACATTTCTAATATCTTCATGCCAGCTATTACATTCTATTAGAAATTGTATTGGTATGTTTGCATAATTTAAAACATAAATGTAAAAATCATGTTTTTTTGCGAATTTTTTTTAAACTTAGACCCCCTTGCGGCAGTAAAAGATATTTACTGATTGATGTAATATTTTACAAATCTGGTTTTCTCGATCCACTTTAATAGACAAACAGTTCCAATTACAAAATTCTTTTAAATGATGTAAAGAAATATTAAAAAGCGATTTGGGTCAATAAAAACATTTATTAAAAAATTACGAAATTTAAATTTTTATACGGTCTCCTATCCTATAAGTTATATTTAAAAATATCCTATTACCCTAAGAAGTAAGAAAAAAAAAAGTCCCATTCTTCTACGATTAAAACTGACAGAGTAATAGCTGTTTAACCCTTTCAGGGGCAGAGTACTTCTATTCGTAAAATACTGAAATGATTAAATGACACCAGAATTTACAAACAAATTTATTTGAAAATAAGTAAAAGCTTTACATCACGTACTTAATAAAAGGAAAATTTTTAATCCAAAATCCTGGTGCCAATGTGCCATTTTGGGATTAAAATTAAGTGGTCCAAAAATGAATCACCGCCCTCGAAGGGGTTAAAGTTGAATCACCTTTTTCGCTACGAAATAGGGGTCATTCACAAATTCACTAGAAATATAAATAATCGTCAGATAAAAAAAAATAAATAAAATAATAATAATAATAATAGTTGAGAGTAAAATTAAAATTACAATATAAATTAGAAATCTATTTTCATGGAGACATATTAAAGAAAAATATACAACTTGTACAAAAAATATAAGATAAAAAAATAACAGAGTAGTTGTTAAAAGAAATGATGAAAAGCAGCAGTCGCAATTCGCTACAAAATTATGCATATTTTAAAATGCTATTAGATTATCTAGAAGCCCAGTACCGTAGTGGTCAGCACGCCTGTCTGCCACGCTACATGCCGCGAGTTCGACTTACGGATGGGCAAGGTTCACTCAACCTTTCATCCCTTCGGGGTCGATAAAATGAGTACCAAGCTTGCTTGGGAACTAAACACGGAGAGTCTCGCGTTGGGCTGACAACCCGGCCGGGTCACATGCTGCATAGCACCTCGGGGCCTGTGGTCAAGTAAACAGAGTTGGGCACTGTAGGCCCTGATCCTTCATGGATCGTACAGCCACAGGTTTAGTTTTTTATTAGATTATCTAATATAAAACTTAATAAAAATTAGTTATCTTGAAACTTGTTCGAAGTGACTCCCTTCGGCTGCAATGCAGAAATGAATACACGAAATAAATAGTTTTAATACTTTAAGCACTTTGTGTACGATCCCTCGAAGTATGGCCCAACTCATCTGCATTGAGATACAGAAAATCGACATAAGTCATGCAATTCAAAGTTTCATAACTCGGCCAATTTTAGTGTTAGATGAATGGGACTTTTTTTGTCTTACTTGTTAGTGTAATTGGAAATTTTTACTAAATATCACCTATGAGACCGGAGCACCGTATAAAAATTTAAATTTCGTAACTTTTTAAGAAATGTTTCTATTGATCAAAGCGACTTTTAAATAATTTTTTTATCTCATTTAAAACATTTTTTTAAATAGAACTGTATGTCTATGACTAACGGTTTATAAATTATCCATTAGACACCGCTGAGAGTCGCAATGGCGGATCTAAGGGGTAAGCAAATAAAGGGTTTGCAAAACGGCATTATGCATCCTTATTGAAAATGACTTGGGGCGGAGCTCGGCGCGACCCGGCCGGGTCGCGCCAGTTTAAGTCCACGAGACTCGGTCTGGGTAAGATCTTCTCCCTTTTAGAGTCTGGCCGTGCCTTGATATTAATTTTTTTACAAATTTGGGTCGGGCTAGACTTCTTTTTCTTCCAAGAAGAGCCTGGCCTGGACTTCATTCTTCCTAGAGGTCTGCACTGGCCAAAATTAACAGGGCGAGGCTCGGCCCGGAATAAAAGCGCTAAACGTTCAGTCCGTGTTAGCCCGTATGATAAACAGTATTGGCCCGACCGTGACCCGCGCACTTCTCTAAATTCTTCTCCCTGAGCCCAAGTTGGTCTGGCACTTTACTTATTTGTTATTCGTAAAAATTATATTTATGTTGTACATTTGTTTAACGAAATCTTTAAAAATTTAATTTGATTTGATAAGTTACAGAGATGCATTTTTAAAAGTCTACTTTTTTTCTTTGTAGAGCTTTAAAATTGTGATTTTCTTTTATCATTCATTTCTTTCATTCTAAACTGATTTTCTTACTGGATTTTCATTTGAATGTATTTGACTAAGTAATGATTTTTACGTAGTGTTTATGTACATAATTGCTTTAATAGTCATTAATGTTTTTCTGTATTCATGAATTTCGAACATAATCTAAAATAAAATATGATCATAAGTAAGTGTGCTTTATGAATAATTTTAAATTGCAAATGCAGGCTGGGCTGGAGTCAATTTTTTAGCTTTTATACCGGGCCGGGCCAATAATTTTATTTGTGTGTGTGTGTGTGGGTTGGGCCTGGTCTTGGACCTGGAAATTTCAGCCCGGGTAAACCTCTAACTGACCTTTCGAAGCCAGCTTTAACTTTTTTTAAATGCTTCTTTCAACCATCATCCCATAGCTGTATCCTAAAATGGACCGACTGATTTACACTCAACAACTTGCAAATGGCGACAGCTATTTAAAAAAAAATATTTGAAGGAGTGTTGTGTAAGATGTCAGGAGCAGGGGTGATCCTGTTCCGAATTTTCCAAAAATTTAACCCTTTCGCTACGCACCCGCGACTTCCACGGCCAACGTAAAGGTAGCAAAATTTGCGCAACCCGCAATTTCCGCAGCAAATCTTTTTTTTTATGATCTAATTCAATTTAAAAAAGAAAATCTTTCACAAAGATTATGGACATATTTAAACTCGAAAATATATGCAGATTTGAAACGTGTAATAAAATAAATGCGCAATTTTTGAACCAATTTTCATAAAACATTATATATATATATATATATATATATACATATATATACACGAAGCGACAGGGTTAAGGCATTCGGTTCCCAAAATTCATCAATCCGAAAATTCGCACATAAAAATAATCGCGAATTTTGACAAATGGTCGCCATAAAAAATCTATTTCGTCAATCGTTTGCAGAAAATAACTTCAATTTCGCCAAAGAATCGCGGAAAAAACGCGAATTTGGTCAAAGGGTCGCAGAAAAAACGCGAATTTGGTGAAAGGACCACGGAAAAAAAAATGCGAAATTCTTCAATTGATCAGGGAAAACGCGAATTTCGTCAAAGGATCGCGAAAAAATGCGAATTTTATCAAAGGGTCGCGAAATAAACTCGGATTTCGTCAAACGGTCGCGAAAAAACCCCTCAAATTTCGTCAAAGGATCGCGGAAAGAACGCGAATTTCTTCAAAGAATAGCGGAAAAAAGCGCATTTTGTGAACGAATCGCTTAAAAAATACGAATTTCGTCAAAGAATCGCTGAAGACAGCGAATTTCGTCAAAGGGTCGCGGAAAAAAAAGCGAATTTTATCAAAGGGCTGCAAAATTACACTAATTTTGTCAAAAGGTTGCGGAAGAAACGTAAATTTCGTCAAATGGTAATGGAAGAAATGCTAATTTTTATCAAAAGGCTACGGAAAAACGCGAATTTTATCAGAGAGCTGCGAAAACATGTGAATTTCGTCTAAGAGTTACGGAAAAAACGCGAATTTCGTCAAAAAGGCGTGGAAGAAATGCGAATTTTATCAAAGTCGTGGAAAACATACAGTAGTCTCTTTAGAAAACAGCACACATACATACACCTAGGTTTATTATTACAGGTATAGTCTTTAATCTGAAATAATATACTGAACTAACTTTTGAAGAAAACGGGTTAACCCAAACCCAGCTTGCAGGAATCTACACTCAGTCTGAAATCGACCCGAATCGAAAACAGCTAACCCGACCTGCAACAAAAATAATTAGTGCCAGGAGGGAATCTCCCCCCCCCCCCCCCTTTGCTGTAACATTTCAGACAATTTGCTTTGAATTGCAGGATTTTTTTTTTTTTACTGAGAATTACCGATGAGAAGTTTTTATTACTGCGATTCTTAATTTTAGCTTAAAATAGCAGCGACAGATGGCGCTGCAAGCAATGGGCACTAAATCGGTGCCTGCTTAACGGATATTGTTTGCAGCTCCATCTGTCGCTGTTATTGTAAAGTAAAATCAAGAATCGCAATAAAAAATCTGACATCTTACATAACCCTCTGCAAGATTTTTTTAAATTGCTGTCACCATTTGCAGTTTACTGAATTTTAAAATCAGTCGTTCCATTTTAGGATACCCGGTACGTCTTTTCAATAAGTTTCAGAGCATTCTTTACTGAATTACAGCTGATCTTAGATATAAAGAGACAAGCGGTCTTATACCAAATTTGTATTTTTACATAATCCTGAAGATTAAAAAGTATTATTAAATATTTGTTCGGGCGTGCCCGTTATGGAGCATTAACTGTATATAGTTTTTGTCTTCAAAAATATTTAGACTTTCCTTTCAAAATTCGGATTGGCCCGAACCCTTCTCGCCAAAGTGTAAACCCAATCAGAAACTGACCCAAACCCAAAATAATGTATGTCAATCTGCCCCAAACCCAACGCATAGCTAAAAAGTAAAAGTTAACCCGACCCGCAGCAGAAAAGTAGAAGTCAACCTGAAACAAATCCGATCCGCAGCAAAAAGTGGAAGAGAACTGGACCCAAACGCGACCCACAGCAAAAAAAGTGTAAGTTAACCCGAACAGAAGCAAAAAACGAAGTCAACCGGTGCCAAACCCGACCCGCAGTAAAAAACAGAAGTCAACCGGACCCAAACCCGACCCGCAGGGAAAAAAAATTATCCCTGACCCGCGCATCAGATTGGATTCTCCAAGTTTCTAAAACCGCCCCCCCCCCCCCTCCTGGAGGATTCTCCAGATCCGCCCTTGTGAGAGTGGACACCCTGCATAACAGGAACTACAATTTGTCTAATGAGGACAAAAAAATGTTCTATGATGACCATCATTGTGCTACTACCTGGAATCGTAACATAGCATGTTCAATTATCCATTACTGTGTATGCTGACTTTATAGATCAGACAGAAATCTTATGGGATCACGATAGACCAAGTCTTTGAGATATCAACTAAGCCAAAATTCGCATAATCTCAAATTTGAGGAGTTAACAGACCAAACCGGAGAAAAAAGACAGCCGATGATTCAGTCATCAGAAAAGTGGCATATACTGCAATCAACCGTTGAACACCTTATGTAACGAGTGCAGATGCTAGCAGACAATGTTATTGAATATGTCTTGTTCTCATGAGACGGATAAATCATGTGATTCATGCTATATATTATGTATGAAATATTATAAGATCTCAATAGGTGGTTACTGGAACAAACATTTTTTTACCCTAGAAAAAATTCCCATTATCTCCGTATGACACTCACAAAATTGCAAGACTTTCTGATGATAGTTTTTGCTGCAGCCCTCTTGGAAATGTATAGTTTAATTTGGAACACCTTGTATGTATAAGAATTTTTAAATATTGTTAATTTTGTTTTTCTGAAATACAAAATAAAATTTTAAATAATCTTTCGAATTTCGATATTATTTATTTAATTTTGGCCGATAGATTGAAAAACATGACCAGCGAGCTTCGCATGCTGCAATTTTTACAGCTGGCATCACAAAAATAAGCATATAAGTTCTAGAAATATACATTCAATTATCTGGAATCGACGAAGTCCTGCCAAAGTCGGTTAAGAGATATTCTACTGTATTTTGGTTATTTGGGGACACGGAAAGTCCCCAAATTTAAAGTGTTGCGCTTGAATGTCCTAAGAGGCTACTTCAGTCAAATGAAAAGACCCGTTCGCTAATGCTAATCCTATGGAAGAAATTTATAACGATATCTCGGTTGCATTTCAATATTTTTAAATGATTTTTTTTGCATTGGATAGCTGAGATCGATCTGTATGCAGGCCGTTTTTTAATTTTTCAATTTTGTTTACAGATATTTTAATAAGGACGCTTTCATTTTCGGAACCGGTTTCGAAACTGAAAGCATGCTCATAAAAAAAAAATCTGTAATCAAAATCAAACAAGTAAAAAACGGCCTGCATACAGATCGATCTCAGCTATCCAATGCAAAAAAAAAATCATTTAAAGATATTGAAATGCCACCGAGATATCGTTATAAATTTCTTCCAAAGGATTAGCATTAGCGAATGTGTCTTTTCACTTGACTGAAGTAGCCTCTTAAGGGTTTTTTCAGAAATGTTTTTTATCTGCATAACTATGAGGCGTTGGGGATATTAAGAGCGAACACGCAAAAGACAAGTTCAGAGAACCAGCAGTTTAAATTAAATAAAGTTGTCAGAGATTGCAACATTTACTACAGTCTTCCATGTCATTTTTAGAAAAAGTCGAACTTTGTCGATCTTGCCCTTAAAATCCATGTCTCATATACACAGAGTTGCCACTGGTCAGGAAAAATACCAGTATTTTCCTTGAAAAATTCTCTGACTGGTGGCCACCCTGTATACAGAACAAAACAAGTGTATAGTATTATAGAGAAACAACAAATTTCATCCTTTGAAACTGTTTACTACAGAATTCATTTGAATATGATGTATACTGTTTTAGCTTTTTTTTTCAGTTTAATATATCCTACACCTATTTCAAAAGGCACACAACAAATACATAACTTATTAAACATTAATAAGAAATAACCACGAAAAAACTCTGCATATAGTCATTAAAAGCACGCTTAGTTGTTTTTAGGAGTGGATGAACTAAAGCAGGGTTGTTGATTTTTTTTTTCTAAAAAAATCGATTTATTTCATTTGAATCTGATTTTTTTCGATTTTAAAGATTTTTTTAACAAAGCATCACTAATACCATAGTCTTTGATCTACATTTTCTCTAAAGAAAATTAAACTAAGAAATTTTAACTGATACAAATAACTATTTAAAAAATATTTGCAAACTAAAGATAAAGGATCATTTAATAGTGAAATATATCAGAACATTTTATTAAGAAAGGAGAAAAAACAGCTGACATTTCCATAGATATCTTACAGCAGTATTGAATAATTGGATTGAATAAATTTTGCAGTCAATAATTGTTAATTTGCTTCATTATGAATACAATTTTGAAGCTTTGTGTACTCCTGTTTCGCAATTTGGAATGAACTACGCCGAACGTGGAAGAACTCCTTTCAACACAGGCAGTCGATGCTTTGGGTGTAGTTATCATGCTCACAAATTGCATATCGCTCTCTGTAATTATAGATTTACCTGTAAAGTCATAAAAACTATCCCACCACTAAAAATCAGGCATTGTATCAACAACTTTAGGGGGGGGGGGGGAATTGGTCATGATTATGAAATGGTTCCAACTCCTCAAAAATTTTAACGTAAGTGCTAGGAAAGGACACCAGAACTACATTTTCGTTTGTTAAATTCAACACCTTAATTTTTCGCTTCTTTTTTGACATCAATTCCGAGATTAGAAATTAACACCGATGGCCTTAAAATAAATGCAGCAAAGTGTGCATCTTTTAACGGTTGTTTATCTCTCTGTTTATAGGCTGATGACCTTTTTATTGTTTGATAATGCTTTTTTTATAGCTTCAATTTCAGCTTTTTTCATGCTAATACACATTCAGAGAGGGAGCAATTGTTCTTTTGCACAAAATCATTAGTTTCGGCTATAGGTTTCAGAATCACTATCATCTCCTCAATGTACCAATATTTAAGATTTTACTGGAGATGTTACTATCTATCTCAGATTTCTTATCTCCACAATTAACAAATTTTTAACATAAAATTCAAGAGAATCACAAATATTCCATCGCACTTCTAGAAGAAGTACCGAACGCACTTCCACCTTCTGCATTATACTAATCTCTATATTTTACCATGTTCTTTATTTATGAACATGTTCTTTTGTCAGTGTATGTTTCATTTACTTTTAGGGGGAATCTCACTTTCCGTATTTTACTGTTCTACTCATAAGAGATTCATCTAAAATTTAATTTGCTTTCAATGCAAAACACCCAAAAATAAAGATATGAAAGATGTTGCATCAATTTATATATACATATATCATATATACATAGCTATATATATACGGTCTGTAAATTATATCTTTAAATGCGCATTAAAAAATTAAATCACTTTTTAAAGCTACTTTAATAATTATATTCGATTAAGAGGGTCCGGGACACAAAAATCTTCAAATTTAATTTTTTTTTTAAATTGGATTAAAAATTTCTCGGCCGTTTTTTGCTTAAAATGATGTTTAAATCATGTTTCTATCTTAATTAGAACAGGAATTCATAATTTTTTCGTTTTGGTTTGTTTTCAAAATCTGCCTTTCAAGCTATGGTTGTCAAGGAAACGAGTTCTTGTGAAATTGCGTTTTTCTTAATGATAGGTTTTTTCACCATTTCTCATTTTTAAATTCTTATAACTCGAGAACCGTTAAAGATACAGGATTGAAACTCGGAACACACCTTTTTCAATTATTTTACTTTACTTTTGAAAATATGATTTTTTTTTAAAAAGTTGTACACTTTTTTTGTAATTTTTTCGTTCAATATTTTTCAATTTTTTTAAAAATTAATATTTTTTTAAATGCTGGCTCTAAATTAATATATATATATTTCTGTTTATTTAAATGAAAAACAATTTAAATTCTACCAAATAATATTTCGAGTTATAACGATTTTAAGTTATACCACTTTTTTCATAAATTTTAAATTTTTTTTTAAAAACTATGAGAAGTTTTATCATTTGATTTTGTTTACAAATGATATGGTTAACCATCACAAAAAAATTCAAAATTTTAACTCAATAAATAAAAAAATTTTGAAAATGTGTCCCGGACCCCCTGAAAACAGATAATTTTCCAAACAGGAAAGAAATAGATATTAGTGATTAAAAAGAAAAGTTGATTTAAATTAACTGATTTAAATAACTACAACACTGAATTAAAGTGTTTTCAACATTTTCTATGTTTGGCGTTGCACATTGCAAGCTAATCTTCAAATAATCAGTTATAATCTAGAAAACAAAATAGTTTTGAGACTGAATAATATAAAAAAAAATTTAATATAATCCACTTAACACATAAAATAATTTGCACTTATGCTTGAAAAGGCTTTTCACTTTATGTGAAAGACCATATTTTTGGGCTGTGTCAGTTTGACATAAATGTAAAATATAATTACAAGAAGTTTTGAATATTAAAAGAAAAATATTTCAAAAGTTTATTTGCATTTCAAAAACGTATACAGATTTAGCTAATGCTTGGATGATGATAAATGAAAATTTATATTAAGTCAGGCAAATGTGCCGATATTATTCTAAAATACAAACATGTTACAAATTAAGTTATATTTGTGACACTTAACTCAATAGATCTTAATTTTAAAATAGGAATTATTTACACGTAATATTCATGAGAAAAAAAAAGAATGTACTACATTTTCAATGAGTTTTAATATAACTAAAGACTGAGTGAATATCTATTTTAAAAGTGTATTCCTTAACATCCGACAATACTAGGAAGGCAGACGAAACTTTCAGCAAGGCATAAAAATTTTCTTGATGCATCAAGGAAGAAATGAGGTGGTGAAAGGTTGGTCAGTGCTTACTGTAAAAATCATGAAACCCCGTGAAAAGCTAATCAGACTGAAGAAGAAGGGAAGACATTGGCTGCTATGGCAGCTATCTCGAATTCCACTTAGACCACAGGACAAGTACTCAAAAAGTAATTAAAAATTAAGTTTCGTTTGCCACATTTGGGGAGTATAAAAAAATATGTTTTTTAGTATTTTATAAGTGTACTAATTAAGAAAATGCAATGTTCTCCAAAAAATATTTGCACATTAATTTTTATTGCCAGCAAAAGTTGAGTTGCAAAAATTAATATTTCATAAGTGGTATTTATACCTCTTGACTTTAAAATAGAATATTTACACTTAATTTGACATAATAATGGAATAGAACAAAATAGAGAATATATTGAAGAAATAAGATACACACAGGGAGGAATTTTAGCATTGCGAACTTTGCATTTTACCATTTTGACGGATTTACATAATTTCCACTTGTAAGCTTCTGAAAATTTCAAACACTTTTAAATGACTTTTCCAAAACCTAATATGTTTTTTGAAGCACCTCATTTAGATGCAATTCATTTTTAATCAAATAAAAATAACTCCAAAATATATAATTTAACAAAATAGAAAATATACATATTGCAAGTATGAAAGCGAAAAGATCCTGTTTGGATTTCTGAAAAATAATCAATTTATTTTTGAATTTGAATGTATTATTTTAAGAAAAACACAACATGTGATGCTGAAATTACATATATTAAAATTTGAAGGACATTAGCCGAGAGTTTTAAACCTCGTTACCAAAACATGCGTGACAGAGCCAAGTCAAATTTCAAATTATAACAGAACAACTGGATATCGGATAGTTCCTTCAAGGTGTTTCATCCACCCCCTTCCCAATTTTTTAAAACATTAATTTTAAATATATTCAATGCATTAAATTTTCAAAGTTAAACATGAAAACAAAAATTTACATTAGTAATTTACAAATATTAAACTTTCCGCAATAAAAATATCGACAAATAATCTTTCTACTATCTTTCGGCTGATCTTTCTACTATCTTTCGGCTGATCTTTCTAACTATTAAACCAAGAAGTTAGGATAATTTTCTATAAAAAACAATAGAAATTAAATTAATAATTAAAGAAAAATCCTACACAGTAGTAAAAATGTAGGGATACATATGTAGGGATGTACATATGTAGGGATGCACCGAATAGTGATTTTTGACAAATACCGAATATTCGGCCTACAGGCGAACCGAATATTCGACTAGCCGAATAGCAACATCTAGGCCGAATACCGAATATTCGGCTTGTCGAATAATTTTATATTTCCAAGTTTAAAGGCATTAAAATGTTAAATTTTAAAACAGTTTTACATAATATTTAAAACAAAAAAAAAAAACTTTCATTTTGATAATCGAGCTTTTTTCAAGTAAACTTTATACTGAAAAAAAATTGCTTTGAATTATTTAAGAAGAGGATAGTTATAAAACTCTTTTAATTAACAAAATTTTTAATTTCATGGCTTCTTCCGTGGATGAAAACAAATGAATAAAATTTTCTTAAATTCTAAAACAAACATTTTAAATTTTAAAATCAAAGACAAATTGTGAAAAAATTAGAAGAAAAATTGTACAGGTTCATATAATACTATTTGTTTGTCAGGAAGAGACTAAAATAAAAGCAAATAAATAATGCAATCTATTCAAATTTTATATGGTGGCAACTCGGCAAGAATAACAGTTCTACTCCCTTTGTTTAAGCAAGGAAGTTTTTAAATGCATCCTAGATCAGTGTCTTGGAGTGGGCGAACATTTTCAGAGATTGTAAACGTTGTTCTTAAAATCTTAGTAAGAAACAGATTATTTACTGGGCAATTTCAGGAACTTGCATTTGTACATAATTAATTCCTATGAAAATCCTCATGATTGGTTAATTTTTTTAAATAATACTTAACAAACAGCAAATAGATAATGTAAAAACGTTCTCTTTTATTTAAATATATGATTCTGTTTCTAATTATTCTGAATATCTTTATAAGTTGACTGTTAAACATAGAAGTGGTATATAAGGTTTTTAAAAATATGTTTAAAAAGTTTTTTTAAGTATTCGGTTGGGCCGAATATTTCGATATTCGGCCAAACTGAATATTTGGCAGGCCAAATAGTTTGCTATTCGGCCAAGCTGAATATTCGGTATACCGAATAGTTTGATATTCAGCCAAACCGAATATTCGGTAACTTGGCCGAATATCGAATATTCGGTGCATCCCTAATCATATGCATATAATCTCTGGAAAGCTGCATGGCTACAATATAAATAAATGACTTAATCTTTAAAAGTACATTAAATTTTCAAAGTTAAACATGAAAACAATAATTTACATTAGTAATTTACAAACATTAAACTTCCCGCACTAAAAATATCGACAAATAATCTTTATACTATTTTTCGACTGATCTTTCTACTTTTAAACGAAGAAGTTTGGATAATTTTCTATAAGAAACAAGAAACAATAGAAATTAAATTAATAATTAAAGAAAAATCCTGAACAGTAGTAAAAACACTTATTCATATCACATGCATATTATCTCTGGAAAGCTGCATGGCTACAGCATAAATAAATGACTTAATCTTTAAAAGTACATTAAATTTTCAAAGTTAAACATGAAAACAAAAATTTACATTAGTAATTTACAAACATTAAACTTTCTGCACTAAAAATGTCAACAAATAATCTTTCTACTATCTCTCGACTGATCTTTCTACTATTAAACCAAGAAGTTTGGATAATTTTCTATAAGAAACAAGAATATAACATTCGAAAGACATAACTGCGTTTTTAGAAAAAAGAGGCTTTCAGTAAAATTAGGATGCGTAGAGTAATTAAGTAGAGAGCTCTAAAATATTGTAGAGCAATAGCGAGTAAACAAAATCAAAACAGTAAAACGCAAAGCCTTTGGTAAAACGTAACCACGCGCAGAGCTAGCTTATTCATGACGTCACGCGGAGTAACACAATAATTTTTTCTTCCTTTTTATCAAAAATCTCACTTTGTTGAACTTAAAATTATTTTATTCAACATAAAAAAATGTAAAACTAATTACTTTTTATTGAAATGTATAGATATATTCTTCGTTAAATTTAAAGTTGTAGTATCGCAGCGGCATCTAGCGCCAAAACCTTCAGGAAGAGTTTGTAAGACGCAGAAATATAGTTCTATGTTTCAAAGGATATTAAAAAATAATGTGCAAGTTCTTTTTGGTGAACATTGTGTTTTTATGTTAACTTCTGTCCAATTTCTTCATATACAAAAGTTCACCTACTCCCCGTGCTTGGTAAACGAACTTGAACGATAAGTGGTCATGTCCTATGGTCTAACTGGGGTGCATCTACTATATGCGAGACCTGTCTTCCTATTTCCCAACATTATTTCCAGCAGTCGGCGTGGAAGAATAAAGTGACAATAATTTTAGTTCGCTTCGCATTCACGGCAAAAAATGCTGTTTATCACTCTCCCTTACATGTTTAGAGAATCATTTATTAGTTTGATAAGTATAACTTAATTAGAGAAGCATAAATTAGAATAGTAGTAAATGAGAACACTAATATCTAACATTGATAACACAGACTATTTTGTACATTTGCCTTGGAAGCTTCTGACCGCCGACTAAAAACTCCTATTATATATGGAGCTCAGTGACAATAATTTAACAGATATAGTAATCATTGAGCTCCATAATAGAACAGGAAGCTAACTTACCGACCCACTTCTTACTGCGACAGCATCACACTTTCAATGCATGCAAGTAATGAATCAAGTACTTTTCTTAATATAAGAAACATATTTTCAAATTTTTTCTAATACTACTTTTCCCTTTTGGATATTTCTACACCTTTTTCATATTTTTATGAGCAATGTTTAACAAATTTTTATTTATTTTTTTTTGAGCTTACATGAAATTTTATCTTAAAATACTAAATTAAATATATGTGAGGAAAATAACAACTTTAGTTTTTTCAATAAAAAAATATATCACTGCAAAATATAGGAACTTCATCATATTTTAAAAAGAAAGATCCAATTTGAAAATATTTACACCATATGATAAGAAGAAATAATCTGTTTTTTGGGGCATTCCACATCAAATCAGGCAGTAAAATATCAATATGTGACTCACCATCGCAGATTTTAATGAAACTGCGTGTATTTGTTCTTACTATTAAGATATGATCACCAGTATTTTTTTTTTTTTTTGCTAAATAGTTTATGAGAAAAAAATTGTCAAAATTTTGAAAAACTGCTGTCATTTGGCATTCTTGACTGCTCGGTTTTCCAATGTAGCATGTCATAAATATAATCATATTTCAATATCTACTCTACAAATCATCTTCAAATAATTTATGCATAATATATAGGGTACGCAGTTTATGAAAAAAAAAATACTGTTACGCTTATAACATTTTAAGTGTGCCTAAAAAAATGTTTAAACTTTGAAGTCATGAATTTTTTATGAAAAATAATGCATTAACAAAAAAAAAAAGCATTATCAACAAAAGGCAGTATTTTTATTAAATTTATTTTTTGTGGGGGATATACTTAAAGGTGTCCTTTACCTGATTCTGAAATAAAAATAGTGGGATTTTGGGTGTTTTTAATAGTATTTAATATTTTAAAATATTTTGATGCGCAATTCAAATCAAATCAAGCAGAGTCATTCCATGTCAGTTTCCCTAAGCCATTTAATTCACTGTCACAAATTTCAATGAAACTGGGTATGTTTATAACTCATTTTAAGACAGGATCAAGAAAATTAAAGGTGATTACAAGTAAAATATTTTTTAAGATAAAAAAAAATATATATAAAAATTTTGAAATTTTTTTTAATTTTTTTTAATGACAGTTCTATATTCAAAGACAGCATTAAAAAAGAAGTCATTTCAATATAAAATCACTAAATAAGTTTCAAATAATGTATATGTGACAAATAATGTAGGCAGATTATTATTTTTTGTTTTTTGTCATGTTTAAACATTAAGAGTGTCTTTAATCTTGTGAATTTTTAAAATCAAGAATTTTGTGAAAAATAATGCGTTAATCAAAAACTTATTATTAACCGAAGACAGGGTGTTATTACTTTTTTAATTGTACGTAAAAATATCTTTTAAATGGCTATAAAATAAAAATAGGGAAAATATGAGAAAAAAATTATCAAAGTTTTGGAAAATTACCACGAGCCATTAATGATTGTTCAATTTTCAAAGGCATCATTTTATATATAAAATCATATTTCAATAACTAATAAAGAAATCTTCTTCAAATAACTTAGGCAAGGTAAATAAAGAATTTAGATTATGAAAAAAATATTGCTGTAATGTTAAAAAATATTTAAATGTGTCTAAAAAATTGTATAATCTTTGAAATCAAAAATATTTTACAAAAAATAATTAAATTATTAAAAAAGCTTTATCAATCAAAGGTGGAGTTTCTATGACTAATTTTTTAAATTTCAAGTTGTACATAATACGACATTATAAGTGGATCTCAAATAAAAATAGCGGGATTTTGGTTGGTTTTAGTAGTATTTAAATCATATTTAAAATTATCAATATTTTCAGATGCAAAATTTATCCAATGTATCATCCCTGTAAATATTTTTATTTATACATTTATTTTATTTTTCAAATTATCTTTTATGTTCGTTTCTTAAGGAAAAAAATAAACAATATTGTTTTTTAGTAAAACCTCTAGGGCAAAGAGCAATTATACCTTTCCAAAAAAGAGAAAAATCACTTTGCTCCTCACTGCCCAATAGAAATTTTCAAAATGACACTCCTAATCTTTAAACTCATATTTGGATTATATTGAGCTGCTAATATTGAAAAAATACCAAATTTCACTCTTTTGTAGAAAATTTTGACATATTGTGCTTTAAAAACATGCAAAAAATGCATAATCCATTATATTTATACCCTTTAAATATCTAAAAAACTATTTAAAACTAAATGAGATGCATTTTTGTAATTTTATTCAGTTTCTAATGGTATTTAATTTGATTTATTTCACCACAATATTGCTGAAAGATTGATTTTCAACACATATATATGTATATATATATATATATGTGTGTGTGTGTGTGTCTCTCTCTCTCTATATATATATATATATATATCCCTGTTCCCAAACAAATTATTTAAAAATTATTCATTTATGTTTAATAAAGCATATATTTTGTTTATACACTTATAGATAATACATATGGTAAACTTTATGATATTATGTCAATGAGAGCTAAAAGTAAAGAACTAATCTAATAGTATGTAAGGAAAATTTAACATCTGGTGTAATGACAACAAAATAATATAATTAGTTATAATAGTTTTACTTAATTTGGATGAATGAAAAAAGCATACATGTTTATATTTTATTGAAGTACAGGTGAAAATTTCACAAAGACATTCTTATCTCAACAACAATGTCACATTCACACTACAGCTGATTTTTTCCTTTTGATCTTTCAGGTTTGATGGCAGATGGTCATGAATTAATTAGTTTTGTTAGAAGTGTCATTGCAGTCAGCATATTAGGTTCACTAATTTTTTTTTATATAATTTGTTTTGATTGACTTGATGAACAACGACATTTAAAGCGACCATTTCATGTATTTTCAATTTAAAGCTGATTTATAAATTCATTATGTTGTTTATTTATTATTATCATCTTAAGATAATAAGTTAGTATTAAGATTTTAAAATGTAGTTTATTTATTTTTTGAACAACTGAAACTATTTTTCAATAAGAGTGGGCTGTTGAGCAGTGTAGTGTTGGTAAAGGGACTGGGACTATGGGTCATAAAACTAGCTGTACACGAGAGGTGAAAATAAGTACAATCCACTCCAATTACTGAAAAACAGACTTTGACTCTAAGGGGTGGTGCTTCTAAATTTTAGGGGTTAAAATTGTTTTTTTACTGGTACTTGTGAAAGGAAAGCTATATCCTATGTTCGTGTGACAATCACTTTGTTGAGGGGATGGTAATTTCAAAAGATGAAGAAGAGTAAAAATAAGTAAAATTTGTGCATCCATAAGATCCTGCAAGAATATTTACTGACCCCCAGAAAAGAAAGAAGATGCATTGCATATATCTTTATCTCAATTGATTTCTTGTGTTAGCCATTCCTACATCTAGAAAAAAAAAAGGAAAAATGTATTAGTTTAAAGGAAAGAAGTACTTTCTGCCCATAAAAAATTTAAGTAAGCCTTTTGAATATTATTTACTTTAATTTTTATTGCTGTAAATAATATTTGTTATTTTATTATTGTATATGTTACATTTAAGCAAGAGTAGTATTACACTATATCTTAATCCTTATATTACATCTTAGCATAAAAAGCTTCCATATTTATGATTAAAAATTGACATTTAATGAAAATTTTGCTAAAATTGCTCATATTTTCACTATTTTTATTTTATAACCATTTAAAAGATATTTTTACGTGTAATTAAGTAATAACACCCTGCCTTCAGTTAATAATAAATTTTTGATTAACACATTATTTTTCACAAAATTTTTGATTTTAAAAATTCACAAGATTAAAGACACTCTTAGTGTTTAAACAAGACAAAAAACAAAAAATAATAATCTGCCTACATTATTTGAAACTTATTTAGTTATTTTATATTGAAATGACTTCTTTTTTAATGCAGCCTTTGAATATAGAACTGTCATTAAAAAAAATTTAAACAATTTTTAAAAATTTTTATATATATATATATATTTTTTTATCTTAAGAAATATTTTATTTAGGATCAAGAAAATTAAAGGTGATTACATCTTAAAATGAGCTATAAACATACCCAGTTTCATTGAAATTTGTGAAAGTGAATTAAATGGCTTAGGGGAACTGACATGGAATGATTCTGCTTGATTTGATTTGAAATGCACCTCAAAATATTTTTAAATATGAAATACTATTAAAAACATCCAAAATCCCACTATTTTTATTTCAGAATCAGGTAAAGGACACCTTTAAGTATATCCCCCACAAAAAATAAATTTAATAAAAATACAGCCTTTTGTTGATAATGCTTTTTTTTGTTAATGCATTATTTTTCATAAATTCACGACTTCAAAGTTTAAACATTTTTTTAGAGACATTGTTATAAGCGTAACAGTAGTTTTTTTTCATAAACTGCATACCCTATATATTATGCATAAATTATTTGAAGATGATCTGTAGAGTAGATATTGAAATATGATTATATTTATGACATGCTACATTTGAAAACCAAGCAGTCAAGAAACTATTTCACCAAGGAGTACAAAAAAAATACTGGTGATCATATCTTAATAATTGGAACAAACACACACAGTTTCATCAAAATCTGTGATTGTGGGTTACATGCCTGCCTGAACTGACATTGAATTCTAAAGCATAATCTTTAATTATTGAAGCATAATCTTTTGCAATAAATTTTCCTCTGAAATTTTACAGCACTGTATTCATGGGCAAAGCATTGGATTTAATGTAAGAGTTAACCCTCTGTACTACTGAGGAGCTCAGTGATAGTAATGTAGTTCCTATATCTATAGCTCAGACAGAAGTTTTTGTCCAAACGATGGCAACGCTACATCTCAGAACTTGGCAATACCTGGACAAGTTTGATTAGATAAGCAAGACAAGTTAACAAATATTAACTTGGCAGTAGCGACAAGCTAGCCAAGATGCTTGCCAATTTGTTCTCGTCTAAACCAATCAAAATTTATATCTGTATGTCACCACTCTCACATAGAGGAACCATACTTTCCCTATTACACAATTGGGCAATCTGTGTGCAATAGTGAAGTACTTCCCATTTGAAGTGGAACAAGTAGCAGGAAATGGCAATTCATGCGCTTGAATACGCCATCTGATGGAGAAAAGATGCAAGTTCTCACTTGAGGAAAATTCCATAGCATGTATTTTTAACTTGCTCATAATGATTATTTTTGTGCGCAATTTCATCTTTCATGCAACATTAGTGTTCTGCATTCGATGACCAGGTGAAATTTAATGGCAAAAACATCCAAATTTATAATAAATAATGATTTCAACAGCACTTTACCATTAGTTAATGGAACAATTTTCCTGTACCTAAAGCACCCTACTACAGGTTTTTTTAGGCTCCAAAGGGTCTAGCTGGATAAGTACAGCAAAATGGTCCCCAGGCCCGATGTTTGAAATAACATGTGTGGTAATAAGGCTCACCTTGAGAATACAATATACAGTGTTTTCATCCCGACCTTGAACTGCCCTTGAGATAATCGGGGAAGTATGCACCTGCGCTACTATTTTTCAAATATGTTTTTCTGAAAAAGTACAAAAGTTTAAAAAAATGAAACCAACACCAATTATTGAAGAATATACAGGGTGCAATATGTTATCTATCGCCGACCTTTAATTTCTCAACCGTTGGTTGTACACATATAGTTTCATTTAAAAAAACATTTCAAATGAGGTAAATATTTATGTTGTGGCGTTATTTAAAGTAAAAAATCAATTTTACAAAAATTACGAAATCTAACTTTTTATACGGTCCCCCAGTCCCTATAGTTGTATTTAGTAAAAGTTTACACATATCACAACAGATAAAACACAAAAGGTTTGACATCTGTACTACAAAAATTGACAGAGTTATTAAATTTCAAAGTTTGAGATTTTTTCGCATGATTTTGTCTTTCAATGAGGGATCAGTTAAAAGATTAATTAAAGTAATTCGAGATCGAAATCAGGGTTCAATGTCCTTTTTACGGCGAAACCGCCTTTAGCCGGTATCGTCAAATTGGTGTATCACCAAAGAGGGTTATTTCATTTAAATTTTTTGCTGACTTTTAGGGGTCGTATACAAAGCGAAGAATGAAATATTGAAATTAAACTGAAAAATAAATATCAATTTATTATAATATCAGAAAACGGTTTACTATAAAAAATGAATATGTCAAATGACGGAATATACTAGAGATGCTGCTCATAGTATTTCTTCATCATTGGCAATGCACAATTGAATGTGTGACAGTACCGAGTTCTGGACACGTTACAGTTCAGCAGGTGTGTAAACTGTGCGACAATCAAGGATGATGCGCTGTTTCAGATAAACCAGAGAAGTGCTCTCAGTCACATAGACCTATGCCTTGATGTAACCCTAGAGGTAGAAGTCCATGGGTGTCAAGTCCGGCAAACGCGGTGGCCACTCTACCAGACATCCATATCCAAGGATCTGTTGACCAAATTCTGTGGCCAGATACAACCGCCCGTTTGATGTTTTGTGCGGAGAGGGCTCCATCATGTTGAAACCACATTTGACATGCATGTCGAAGAGGCAGCTCTTCATACCAATCACGTACCTTGTTTGTAGCAGATGCAGGTGACAATCGCTAGTTAAGGTCCCATCGTAGAAGATGGGTCCAACAATCTGGGTTCCTCATATACCGCACCACACGTGTCGTACTGTGCGGGCGATGTGGAGGTTTTCCAGAGACCAGTAATCCACATTCTACACGTTCACAATGCCACCCCATATAAACATTGACCAATCTGTCACACAGGATGTCACAAAGGAATGACGGATTTTCCTCTAAGTTGTTGAGCATGAAATTGCAATAAACAAATCGTTGTGCGTGGTCACCCAGCATCAATGCTTGCACCAGTGTCGGATATGGTATGGATGCTCCTTAATTGCATGTAACAAATGCCAAACATGCTGACCACATGCCTCGCTTATTTCCACCATGCTCAGTTGTGGAATTAAAAAGCGAATCCCAGCACATCCTCCGGTGTCACTCGGACATTACACCTTGCCCGTCTGCTTATTCTGGGTCGTGGTGAAACAGAGCCGGTCTCTCTAATATGGTGCAATGCATTAGATATAGTTTCATGCGTTCGATGTAGATCCTTAGGGAAACTTTCTGAATAAACACTCGCAGCCTCTGTGGCATTCCTTTGAAATTCACCATAAATAAGTATCATTTCGGGATATTTCATGCATCTGTAGCTTGCCATCACGATCTCAGCACTTACTAGCATGTCCAGTGCTAGATGGCTCGTGTTTTATCCCGAACGTGAGGCGCTGCAGTACTATTGTAATTTGCATAATACCAATTTTCATGCTTGCTATAGCTCGGCTGGTCGTTTGCATTCCGTTGTCATTTATCTAGTCCTTAGTGAGTATGTTTTATTTTCCGGTTGTCGATTTTACCTACTTTGACGTTTGAAGGTTGTTCGACCCATAAAAGTGTTAAACAATACTTTGAGCAGTATCTCTAGTATATTCCATTATTTGACATATTCATTTCTTATAGTAGACCGTTTTCTGATATTATAATAAATTGATATTTATTTTTTAGCTCAATTTCAATATTTCATTCTTCGCTTTGTATGTGACCCCTAAAAGTCAGCTAAAATTTTTAAATGAAATAACCCTCTTTAGTGATACCCCAATTTGGCGATGCTGGCTAAAGGTGGTTTTGCTGTAAAAAGGAAATTGCACTCTGATTTTGATCTCGAATTACTTTAATTAATCTTTTAACTGATCCCCCATTGAAAGACAAAATCATGCGAAAAAATCTCAAACTTTGAAATTTAATAACTCTGTCAATTTTTGTAGTACAGATGTCAAACTTTCTGTTATATATGTTATGATATGTGTAAACTTTTACTAAATATAACTATAGGGACTGGGGGACCGTATAAAAAGTTAGATTTCATAATTTTTGTAAAATTGATTTTTTACTTTAAATAATGCCACAACATGAATATTTACCTCATTTGAAACGTTTTTGTAACTGGAACTATATGTCTACGGCTAACGGTTGAGAAATTAAAGGTTGGCGATAGATAACATATTGCACCCTGTATTAGTTCACAACATATATTTTTTTCATATTTTTACACAAATTTTAACATAGAAAAATAAATAAAAATATTTTTTGAAAAATTATTAATGTAGTAATTTTATATTTACACCAACCAAAAAATTACAGAATAATCCTCAAAGTATGTACTTAAAAAAAAATTTCATTAAAACTGAAGATGCACTTTTTGAGTTATAAAAAAAATAATGCTAGCAGCTATCTAAAATATTCATTCCTTTCCCCGTTTGTATTTGCAGAAATACACTACTATCAATGCATTGGTTGATTCATAACATTTCCACTCGAGCATGATGTGCAATGTGCCAAAATAAGAGAATGTTTCCACACATACCACTTCCCTATAGGTTTGTTTCGTGTTTGTAAATACAGTGAAACCTCTCTATAAGAGCCACCTGCCGTTCCATTGAAAATTGGTCCTTATGAGGGGTGGCCCTTGAATAGGGGTGACCAAATTTTTCATTTCTCTTTCTTTTTATTCCGTGATTTTTAAAATTTGCATATCCTTTCAGTAAGTTCTCTTTGTTTTTAACAATATTGTTTATTTAATTCTTGCCGCAATTAAACTGTGAAGCCAATTTTCTTGCAGATGTTCCTTTATCATGACAACTTAAAGCTTTGATTTTGTCCTTCAAATCCAAATGTACTCTTTGGCTTGATTTAGGTGCCATAATTTTAAATTTTACATAAACCTGAGCATAAAATTTTTAGTGTAAAAATTGTGCTTCAATATGCATTCACAGTTTTAGTAAATGTGGAATCAGTGTTTCTAGATAACCTGTTATACTTTGTGTGCCCACAACAAAGGATCAAGTTTCCCCTCCAACCCAGCTCCTACAGGTTGAAAGGTCAAACAAAGTGTGAGGAATATCTGTTTGTCTCACTTGTGAAAAAGTATGTGGTCTTTCATTGCTACTAAATCCTCCTCATCTCCCCCTGCCTATTTTGTTGCAAGTGCAATTGTTTGCTGAACTCTTATCTTTTGGTTCAGGAATTCAATACACCTATTTAGGATTTAAGACACATGTGAAAAAATGGCCTTTATGATGGGTAGGTGCGGCCCCTAATAGGAGTAAATTTAACATTGTCTATGGGGAAAATTTTCGTTCCTAAAAATACTGGCTCTAAATAGAGGTGGTCCTTGAATAGGGTTGGCCATTAAAAGAAGTTTCACTGTATTCTGTTATTTTGGCATAAAGTGCATCCTTCTCGCGTAATACATAATATCAAGTCAATGGTCTAGTCAATTGTGCAAGTGAAGCTGAATAGGAGCTGTAAATATATAAGGTTATCAACTTTTTGGCAATTTCGGACTCCCTACTAACCTTCTGACATCAGAAGTTATCGTTCCTCGAGTCCGCCTCCACCTAATAATATTGTTATCAGTGTCTAAAGTTTATTTTTATTTTTACAATTGTTTTCCTTTTTTTTTCTTTTTATAAGTTTCAATGCGATATACAGGTATGGTTGTACATTTTTTATTCGCATAATTTACAGATTTAAATAAAGAGAAGAAATTCATAAAACATCACTTTTATATAAGAAATAACTCTATAGTAAATAACATTTTAAAGAAATACTTATTGTTTAAAAGCTTTTAATAATAGCTCTTTGTTACATTATAATGATTTGAACAGTAGTATTGTCTTCTTGGACTTCGCCCTAGCCAGGGCTAAACAGAACTTTTTGTAAACAGAACAGGTGGACAAAATTCTTCCCTATCTTTTACTAGGAAAAATATCAAGTATCAATTTCGAATCTAGTTTCTCTAACGATTTATAAACCAATATGGCAGGAGAATATTAATGGTGAATGTAGGGTTATTCCATATTTTGGAATAAAATGTTTTGTAAACATTGAATATGGTTTTAATAATAACTTTGTATTTTCATAAAAAGAAGAAAACAAACTTTAAAAAATTAAGATTACAAATGTAAAGAAAAGATACCAAAAAAGTAAATTTTGGTTTGATCAAAAATGATAACGATATCAAATAACAACACCCCTTCCCCCTACAGGTATCTTCCAATGTCAATTGCCAGACTCCTCCCTTAAAGTTATATGTTACATATGTACACTGTACAGCTCCATAGCCTTCTTCTATGTGAAAATCATGGTAGGCAAACATTACCATTTTGTCATTTCTTGATATTATGATGCGAGACGGATGCATAGTATGCCAAAATAATAGAACATTTACAAACACGAAGCAAACCTATAGGGAAGTGGTATGTATGGAAAAATCCTCTTATTTTGGCACACTGCGCATCCTGCCCAAGTGGAAATGTCAGGAATCGACCAATGCATTGATTGTAGCATATTTCTGCAAATGTAACAGGGAACATTACTAATATTTTAGCAAGTTGCTAGCATTATTCTTTTTTATAACTCAAAAAGCACATCTTCGATTTTAGCAAAATTTTTCTTAAAAGTACATACTTTGAGCATTATTCTGTGATTTTTTAGTTGGTGTAAGTATAAAATTACTATATTAATAATTTTTTCAAAAAATATTTGTTTATTTTTCTATGTTAAAATTTGTGTAAAAATATGAAAAAAATATATGACGTGAACTAATATATTCTTCAATAATTGGCGTTGGTTTCCTTTTTTTTTAAAACTTTTGTACTTTTTGAGGAAAATGCATTTGAAAAATAGTAGCGCCAGCACAAACTTCCTCAATCATCTCAAGAAGAGTTCAAAGTCAGGGGCTAAAAACACTATATTGTATTCTCATGGTGAGCCTTCTTACCACATGTTATTTCAAACATCGGCCGTGTGTGCCATTTCGCTATGCTTATCTGGCTAGACCCTTTTATTCCATGGTATTTTTCGAACAAAAGTTACAGATAGAGTTTAAGGTTGAGCTTAAAGATGCACACACATAGCAGGTACGATTATACTTCAGCTTATTTGTTTCTGTCACCCAAGTAAAACCCTTTTGCATAATCGCTCAAACTTTGAGGGAAGTGGCAGATCTGCAGTATAAATTATGTTGCTATTAAGAATTTAGTTTAAATACGTTTTACTTTAGTTTAATAATTCTGATGTAAATGGTTATTTCAGTGCATTTTGCAGTGTGCTAATAGTAATTTTTTAAAATATGCATATACCACAGCCAAGGAAATAGACAGGCCACGGCACTTCTATCCATCTTGGCAGTTGTGATCAGGGTTATGTTGAGAAGCAGTTTCACAATTTGTAAAAAACAGCCTACATTGATTATATTCACATGACAACTGAGATACAAGGAAGTGTCGTTGATTATTTGTTTTGATGGCTGCAGCTGCAGCTTTATATATTGGTTTTATGTCCTCTAATAAGTAGAGTTACAAAAACTATAAAAAACGGAGTTTAAACCTTGGAATAAACCAGGTTTTCTGGGAATAAACCAGATTTTTGTGAATAAACTGTTTTTTTTTTTGTTTTTTTTTTGCAACTCTACTAATGAGTCCCCCAAAAACTTTTTAACCGTCTCCAAAGTATTCTTGGATTTGTAAATGTTTTGTTAATTTGTCCCCAAGTAGGTGTTTTCAAACATGGCATCTTATACTTAACTATGAAAATATTAATACAGTGTTTGTTTCTACTATTAATGACAGACTTTTCATATTGCTATTTATGAATTTGAGCATCTAACCCCTTGATGATAAGTGTTCTGTACACAATTTTGAATCTTTTAGCACTGGCACTACCAAAGAGAAAAAATTGCCTAATTCACCATCATAATTTTGTGATTTTAAATACGGCAAGAATTAATATTCAGAAATACTGGTAAGAAAAATTTAGGATGAAATTGTTAAGCATAAGCCAATTTTTGGCTTTGGAGGAGTGCCTTCAAAAGAGGTCTTTTTAAAGGAAAATGGCCCGAATTATGATTCTTACACAAGGAAAAACCCTGAAAACCTTTTACAATCACCTTGCTGGTATCCAACAAGTGGATATCAGACAAAGCTTCTCATTTTCTGGCCAGCATGCTAACCACTGGGCTGCTCAGTGGCCTCAGGAAAAATTAAAGTCTTACGCACTTCCTATACATTTTTGTATATATGACACTCATCAAGAAAGGATTAAAATCTATTAGAAATATGCTTCCTTTTAATGATTTAAAGGCATTCTTTAAAAAACAATCGCCATTCAATAATGCAAATTTTACTGATTTAATTTCAAAATGAGTTACACAACTGAAATAGTTCCCTTGTCAATACTGTAAAATAACCTTCATTTGAAGTTAGAAAATACAAGCCAAACTACGATTTTCATTTATAGCTTTAACACCAGCAGTCATTTCAAATCTTTCCTTCAGAAGCAACTGACTGTAAGCTAACTATAAACATTACGCATATGTAAGCTTGCTGATGACCATAGTGAACTTGCAAACCTTGGCCATAATCACAATTGTGACAGCCACTATAACAAGCAAGTGCCTTCTTTGTCATTTCATTTATTACTCTGCTTTTATATTGTTACCAAAATAGTTCAAATGGTTTGAATTTCCTTTCTGAAATTGTACAAAATTGTATTCTTATTTGTCTAAATATTAGCAAACAGAATATGTAAACAGGATGATCTACTATTATTGCTGAATAACTAATTCTTAAAATGTTACTCAGATTTATACTTCCTGGTGCAAAAACATTTAAAATGAAGCAAAGATTTAAAGAGGCATTCTGATTAATAAATACATTTTAAAAAAACTACAAAGTTTAAATTTTATACTACTGTCAGCTGTACAAGTTATATTTAGTAAAAAAAAAAAAGTAATATAACACAATTCATAAAAAGTTTAATTATTTTATGATTATTATTGATCAAATTGTATCTTTCTTGAAGTTAAAGCATCTTCATTGCAGCAAAATGAAGGTCATACACAAATTTACTTTAATGCCAAAATAAACTGAATAATGAACTGTTGGTTGTAAAATTCACATTATAATCAAACATATGAAAGATATAATATTTTGTTCTAACACATGTGTATAAAAGATGAGATATGTTGAACTAAAGTAGAAAGAGAGAAAGATTAAATGGCATTATACAAATGAACAGCTTCATTTATTTTAAAAATGAAAGAATGACTAAAATTTGAATATGTTCCATTATCTGATATTTTGTAAGAAAGCAGGAAATAGTATATTTCATCAAGAAAAAATCCAATACTTAGAAAAATGGCACCACACCAAAATTAAAAGATGTAAGGAGTCCATCTCAAAACTATTCTCTGAATCCTTCAAAAAGTTGTTAATAAACCTGTAGCTAGAGCAAAGCCACAGATTAGCAAAAAGAGATTTCAGTGAAAAGAAATGTTTTCAGATGAAAATAAATTAATGTTTATTAACATGTACATATATGCACTGACTTTTCTTCTAATAAATCAGTAGATATTAAAAGGATATTTTAAACACTAACACCTCCTGATGTTACATATGAAATCTAAATAAAGTTATAGCATGCATAAATTCAATTTAGGACTTGTTAACCAAGAATACTGTTCTAATATTTAAAATTGTATAAAATTCAAGAATGGCAAAGTTTCATAACTTGGTCAATTTTGAGCATATATATAATATATATACATATTAAATATAATTTATCGATCACATAATTAAAATTATTTTTCCTAGAAGCAAATTTACTGGTCTAAATGGTTTCTAAAATAATTCTTTAGCTCATTTTAAGCATTTTTAGTAATTGAAAAAAAATGTTGCTTACCTTAGCCTGTAGCTGCTTTTTTTTTTTTTTTTTGCTTGTTACTGGCCATTATCGATAGAAGCATCAGAATTTTATTAGAATAATTTTTATTTGTACTTCGTAGTTGGCAAAGTGACATCTCAAGAACTACCCTAAAAATATTTATTCCATCTTTCACAATACCAATTTTAATTTTAGCGACTTTTTTTTTTAGTGCATGTTTATTTTCCATTAGGCAACTCATTGATTCATGGTTGATCTATTGGAAACATATATCCATGAATTGGCTGTTGAGCAATAACAGTGGACACCCTGCATATAAAGCAGCAGACTACTAGAATGGCATAATTTTCTTTCAAATTTATAGTAACTTTTGCTCTTGTTAAAATTTAATGTTTTTTTTCTTTTATTGCTTCAAATTGGTTGTAGTATGTATTTTGAACTAAAGATATAAATTGCCAGAAAAGATATGATTGCAAACTGAAAATATATATTCTGACTAGGGAAATTTGCAAATAAAAGTATCAATTGATAAAGATATTAGTTATAACAGATTATTAAAATCTTAAATGAGAGTTTTTCTATGACTATAATAACAATGCAAACTTTATTTTATTTTTTATTGTCATTATGGAGTTTATATTAATTCTAAGAAATATATTTGTAAATAAGTATTCAAAAATAGGTATAAAATGAATAATAAAAAAAAAAAGGCTGAGAAAAGTAAGACTGGAATAAATATTTCATTCCATAATGTATAAAGCTACACTATTTTGATTTTCTATGAAATTTTGAGAAAATCTGTACTAATGTTGAGGTTTGAATTTTAGAATAAATAATGGTTTATGAAGTACTGGGAAAAAAAATCTCCAGAAAAATGAATGTTTAAAATGGTGATATGCAGAAATTTGTAAGTTATTTTAAGAATAAATATTTTATAAAAATAAAGAAAATAACTTTAGAGTAGCAATAAAACAATATATATATATTTTTTTATGCAGAACACCAATAAATTCAAAATAGAATTAATTTAAATATAAATTTACTAATTAATGCATGAAACAAAACAGTACACATTTCTATTTCAATATCAAATGCTATATGCTGTATTTTTGTTTTACAGTTCATTTTAAAGCTACATACATGGAATTAATAAATTTTAATGTAAGAAAATAATTAGAAAAGTAATTACAGATGTTTAATAGCATTGGTCTAATGTGTAACAGAATGGCAGTTTTAATATAAGGAAAAGCTCATACACTTAAGCAGTTACATTTTACAATTTTTATTCCATATTGTAAAACTGATATTCTGTTGTAAATTAGAGAACACACCTTAAAAATATATAAACATAGCCAACTATTTGATATACTGCACATTTTTATTTTGTCTAGTAAAGACATCAAGAAATAGCCCCTGTACTCTTCGGTTTATATTAATAAAAAGGAATACATATTGTTATAAAGCATGAATATATACTTATATACAGTAGAACACATTACAGACAAATATATTTTTACACATTATGTTTCTGCTATTGAAATATGGATGCTTTTAAATTAAATATAACTAAAACAATAATAAACTTGTGCCTTTTCTTTATCTGTATTAAATACAAATTGGGCAACAGGAAGATAGTAAAAAAATTAAACTAGCTTAATGGTTGGATGAAAATAATTGTTCAAGTTATGTAAAAAGTTATGAAACTGACAACAGAATTCTGGAAAATAACTATTTATAGGTAACTTTTTAAAAATTCATTTGAATGTATATAAGACAAGCAATAAGCAGAAAAGAATGAGGAAGAACCTTGCTGCACCAATAAAATACTATATCTACTTAAAATAACACCTGACACACTAATTCATCCAATTTTGATGGATATATTAACACATTAATTTTTCAATGTTATATTTTAATATACGTACAACATCAAGGCATGTACAATAGAAATACATAGGTAATTCATGCTCTTTAAATAAAATTAACCTAGTAAATATTTAACAGACAATTTGATGAATTAAAAAGGTTAAGTATAGCAATTTTTAATTCAAAACAGTATTTCTTTATATTAGAAGTTGGTAATATTGGTTTTTACTCTTGAATTTTACTTTAATAGCAAATTAACAGTACTATCATTCATATTAGAGAATGTTATCAATATATCAAAACTTTACGAATTGAGTGTGTGTATGTCAAAATAGTTAGAACAATTTCAAAATTGACAATACATGTAAAATGATAATGCTTCTTGTTCTGTTGGACTACATTTGAACTGCATATTTTAATATATCAAGACATGTGTTTTTACTCTTGGATTTCAGTTTAATGTTATATTTCCAGTATTAACATTTTCCTATTTAAAAATAATTTGGAGACGAGAAAGTTGTCTCAAAGAATTGTGTGTGTCATGAGCACTAGATAAAACCACTTGAAAATTGGCACAATATAAGCAAAATGTTTATGTGTTGCCAATAGAACATAATGTATCTAAAATCTTTTGTATGTCCCTCTGAACAAACTATAAATTCTACACACTATACTTTCATTAAAGAAAAATCTATACCATATATAAATTTCATGACAATCTAATTATGTTTACAAAATTTACATCATAGAGAGTCAAAATAAAGTCAAACACATTTAAATTATGTTAGAAAGTATAAAAAATGTTAGTAGGAACCTATAAAATAGAGTAAGCATTTGTGGAAATTGCAACACGATTTTTAGAACAAAAAATGAGTATTTGAAAATATAACTATTTTTAAATAAATGAAAAAAAAACTACATTCAAACTATTAACAGTTAATATAAAGATTAAAAGTTTGACTATTTATTTGAGAAAATATACAAACTGATGCAGCAAGGTTAAACAAATAAAAAAAAAAACCTTTCAACTTGATACAGACATTGTTTTTATGATGATAAATGAAAGTATTTTCTAAATGTTTAAAATGTATATATATATATATATATATATATATATATATATATACATATATACATACATACATACATACATGCATGCATAGTGTGTTGAATTTTTGAATTAAGTTGATAGAAAACGAAAACAAAAAGAAAATAAAACAACTTAAGCTTTTTTAAAAATACAAGTATTTTTCATTTAACTAAATGTTTCCTGAAACCTTCATTTAAATAAAAATAAGTGTTCTACTAAAAGTGGCATAGCCATGATCTTCATATGGGAGGGTTTTTGAACCATTATTACTCGTAAAATGAATAATTTTGTTGTGTTATATGTCCATAAGGTAGTGTTTAGTAAATATGTCAAACACAAAAACCAATGCAATGAGAAGCACAAACCATAATAAATATAGCATTTATGTGTTTAAAGGCTTCATCATAGAGCATCATGTTCAATCTTCAGACAAAAAAAAAGGAAGAGGGGGGGGAGCAGTAGCAGTAATTTATGTATTATTTTGCTGCCATTGCTCCTATTTTTTCTTTTATTAATTTTGTGTTGAAATAGACGTTTCTATTATGAAGCCTCAAAGAAGCTGAATGATAAAAATTTATTGCTCCTTATAATTTTCCATACTTTGGTTTTTATACCTTTTTTTTATAATAAAAAAGGATTTTGATGCAACTTATCAGATTTTAAATGTTTTGGGAGGGGGTTTAACCCCAAATCCCCTTTTTCCTTCTATTAAGCTATTTAGTATTTATTTGTATGAGAATACTAAAAAGAATACTCTTTTTTTCCCTTCATGTTTATTCGTAATATTTGTCCAATTAATTTTATCAAAAGTAATGATCCAAAACTGATCACGATAAGCAGAACCAGGTGTAAAAGAAATTTCACAAGGTTTTAACCCCATTCGGGAAGAGCATCCCATAAACTTTATTTTCAAGAACAAATATTTCTGGACAGTACACTTTGCCTTATTTAACTGCAGAAATTCTGCATTTAAATAAGACAAAAAATTACTCTGCAGAAATAGTGGTATTAAAAAAAAAAAGGATTGTACACATAATGCTGATACAAAGGGGGATTACAGCAAAAGTATAATAACAAAAATATTATTTTACTTTTAAAAATATATGCTTAATAAAATTAAATATGAAAATGTATACTTATAACAGATTAAAACAGAAAAGTAAATATATTTTAATGTGTCACAGGGAAAAAAGTAATAAGATTTTTATCTACATTATCTTTAAAGACTCCAATATGATACTACAAGAAAGGTTCTTAAACTCCAATAAACCATTATCTAATATACTCAAAAGAACCACCCAATACATCCACACCAAAATACATATCAAATGAAGGAAGAAAAAGTAAAATTCAATTAAAATTATATATGTATATTAAAAGCACATTCATTCTTAACAAAAATCATGCATTTTTTCACATATTTATAAAAGTTGAACCATAAAGGTCAATGAACCTGGTGTCTATTTTTGTGGATAACATTTTGAACATTTGTTTGAAAGATAAATGATTATATTTTGTCTGTATTTGCAATCTCTGTTTGAAATTCAACTTTGAATGAATATGAAGTTGTAAAAGGAAGCTATATACTTAAAACCAGTCATGTGAATGTCAGTAAATTTTTGAATCAACAACCAAAATACAACTCTTTTCTTTTCCCATTTAGATTCGATATATTAGAAAATAAATCATCTGAAAAAATATATACATATAATCTAAATTTATCAAATGTTTTATCTCTTCATTGAAATAAAAACCTACTTTTTTATACAATCTATCCAAATGTTCAATTTAAAAAAAGAGCGGAAGAGTTTTGCAGCATTTGCCATTTTCTCACATCTACAGTTCATTGACATTGTTACTTTTAACAACCCACTTTATTTAAACAGGTAAAAAATCATTAATAATAATGTTACAATATTGTAACAATACAAGCATACTTACGAAACCAGTTCCTGGGGGATTATGGAGATACTTTTTAATTATTACAATTGTTTTGCTATACAGATTGTCTGTGAAAATAGTTCTTAGTTCTATAAATACTTTCCAGTGCTGTAAAATGATTGACTGAATGATCTAATTTAATCAACGTAATAACTTTTAAAACATTAAATAAATATCAATTATGATTAGGACTAATCGCAATTAAAATTTTAGAACACCCAGCTTATTTCAGCTCATGATGAATCTTTAGGAAGGCCTGCATTATTAAAACTCATAAAAAATGCATCTGAAGAAGCCTTTAAATAAAAAAAAAAAAATATTTTAAACTAGGGTGATCAGTTTTTTTTTTTTTTTTTTGTAAAATTTTTTGTAGAGAGAAAAAGGTGAAAAAATTCCAGGTTATTCCAAATTGAACTAAATATTCCTGAAAATCTAGAGGTCTAGAACAGTCAAAGAATTAGTATGAAATTTATATGAAAACAAGTAACATTAAAAAAGATACAAAACAAAAATATAAAAATTAAAAAGCAGATTTAAACAAGGTACAAAATTATTTTTTCTATTACAAAATTATTAATCTCAGAACCCCACTCTTTCCTCCCTCCTTTAAATAAAGCATTTTTAAAAGAATAAACCAGCTTATACTTTCAAACAAGCATTAACTATTTCAGGAAATTCATGTTTTTGACTTTTTTTTTTTATTATTTATTTATGATTTGTGACACCTTTTTAAGAAAAAAACTTTCCTAGACTACTGACATTTCAATTTTTCAGGAATTATAATTCAATATAAAATTAAATTATAAATCTGATGACTTTTTTTTATTATTATTTATTCAATGGGACTGAAAGTAGCTTAAAAGTTTTCTTTAGAAAAAAAAAAGTACAGTTCATTGGTTGGTAATCCATGGTCATCTTTTGCCCATAAGGGTTAAACAGACTGCATACTTACTGTTTAAATTAGGCTGACCCACTATAAACATGCATGCCTAATTAGGATATTGAACCCTGCATGTCTTTGCTAATTGCAACAGTATCCTGACCACTAGACAACAGGAAAAAAGTCATCTTTCAGATCAAGAAAACATTTTTATATCAACCAGATATTCAAAATAAACAAATATGCTAATCTATGCTAAAAAAAAGAAAGTTATTCATAAAATATGAATTTCACAAGTAGTAAAATTTGCCATGCAGATAAAATGACTACAGTTAACCCCCTTTGTCGCCAAACAATTTATATTTTTGCACCAATTCAAATAGAAATTTGTTTAATTTAATAACAGAAATCGTATGATTAAATACAGTGAAAATTACTATAAATAAAATTGGTAGGAAATATTAAAGATTGTATGCACGCATATGTTATGTATATGGGATACTCGTCATGAAGGGCTTAATGGATCTTTCATCCAAAATGAAAGGACACATAATTTTTTTCCATATCAAGATTTATCTCAATGATAGCATCATAATTTTAATTACACAAGAATAGATTGGGACGATATTTTACAGTAACTTTATACAATGCACAGACTTTCATAATTTATAAAACAGATTTAAAAATATATTCTAGTAAAAACTAATTAGCCTTTTGAAAAAAAAAAAAATCTTTTAGCTTAAACAAGCCTTACATTCATTTGAAACTGAAGTACTTAAATAATATATGAAAAGATTTCATAGTTTTAAAATAAATTTCCAAAATTCATTGAGTACATTTATATTTAACTGTATATATGATAACATTTACACATAGTTAAAATGATTTATTCTTGAAATATGCACATAAAAGTGATGGAATTACATACCAATTTATGCATCAATAAGTCAATTAAAGTGTAGTTGATTATTACAAAGAGTAAAATAATTTACATAAGTATGATATTGGAATACATTTATTCACTCAATCTTTTACTGAGTAAAAAAAAAGAAGGGATGTAGTAACTGCCTCCAGCACATATGAATTTAAAACAATATTGATTCTTTCACAAGAGTCATAACTTTACATTAAGATCATCAAAAGAAGAGTTCTCTTACGCTAGAAACAAAATACAGAAAGAAATCATTTAATATTTGATAGATGGTTCTGTTATGCTATCAGATTACTTTCAAATCGAATAAGCTTTTTTTTTTTTTTTTTTTTTTTTTTTAAACACAAGTTCACCCCATCTTCTTTCAGTAAAAGTAAAATAACAAAGCTGAGAATAGGTGTTTTATTTTTAAAATACTATTTTTAATCACATTAGATTAGAACCAAAACAAGTATATTTCCATAAGGCTAAAATAAATTCAATAAAATCACAGCATTTAAAGTCATTCTAACTTTTTAAAAATAAAGTGCTCCAAATGATTAATTATCCTGCATAACATGATACAGCAAAAATTTTACGACAAAATTTAATCTGGAAAACTGAAAAATATTCCAGAATAAAACTGCAATTACTAATGTTTAATATGAAGATAAAAATAATGAGACAGTCAACAATATTAGACAATTAAAATTTCAAGTTGATAAAGGCTACTTCCCCTAACACAGCCTCTAATGAAACTTTTTTTTTTTTTTTTTTTTTTTTTGTAATGACTTATTACACTCTTTGACTTTGCATTTGCAAAAAATATATCAAACAACTACTACATTTAAGCATTCTTAGGTTCCAGTGTTCAAAATCTCCTTCCAAGTTCCTAAAGATGAATTCTGCCAAACATAGCTTCAACTATGTAAAAGAATTTTAGAACACAAGGTAGACTTATTTTTTAAACGTTCTTTTAAAATGACATTGATTGATTTACTTGTAACTATAAATGTAACACAATTTTATTAGAAAATGTGGTACATTTTACAAAAAAGAAAATAAAATCTAAATTTCCTCATAATTTTTAGCATGTAAACAGTTTTTCATATCTTGGTGGTCTGAGTATTTATGGAACAAACAGTACATAAGATATTGTAGCAACTAACTTATGTAACAAACCATAGTTGATTATATAAATATTTATATAACAATGAACAAAAACAAAATAAACCAAACCCAGTTTGGACATTCTTAATGAGAATACTTTAAAAGGGTTTAAAAACAATAAAATACAGAATGTTAGGAAATATACAAAATACAGAGAAATACAGTAAGAAGTAGAAAGAGAGGAAATTAAAAGATGCAAGAAAAAAGGGGTGCAACATAGGATTCATTAAGTGTATGAAAAAGAAAATGCAGACATGTTGGAGATTTTTATCTTTGAAATCAACAGAAGGTGCTAGCAAGACGCTATTAGTTTTCTCGCTTAAAAAGTTTTAGTTAAAATGGATATAATTTTTGTAATTTTACAAAACCCACAATTTATCTAAAATATACAAATTAAATTTTAGAAAGAGAATTTCAGCGCATAATTCTTCTGAGTAGTGTTCTTAGACTTACTTAAAAGAGACTCACTTTCACACAACCAAAGTAGTAAAACATAAAATATAGCTTAAAATTTATAACTGTGGCAGATCAGTGGTTCTTAATCTCTTGGTTAGTACAGACCCATTTCCATATTTATTGTGGACCCCAGGATTTAAGATTGAAAATGCTTATATTCTTTAATATCAAATACAAGGTATATAAACTAGTAAAAATATATAAACTAGTTATATGTAGTACTTTTACACAGTATTTTTTTGTTTTTACTGTCATTTTTTTCATAAGATTTTCTCAGATTTTAGATAAAAAAATATTTTATATTGAATGCAAGACCTTCATGGACTCCAAGGTGTCTGCACACCATGGTTTAACCCTCTGTCTGTCAAAAAAAGGGCAAAATTGTAATGTTGTTTTCACTGTATATATTTCTTAAATGCTAAATTAAGCCTATTTTGACATATTAAAAACATAATTGAGTACTTTAAAGCTTGTGAGTATTAGCCATGACTCAACGACTAAAAACAAAGTAAAATTTATAAAATTATATTAATTTAAATAATGCAAGCAGTGCGGTGAAAACTGCAGTTCAGTGAATGTGTTAACATGGGCTTTTCAGTCAGAGGGTTAAGAACTGCTACAATAGGTGATGCCTTACTAGAATTTTCTACAAATAAAGTATTTAAAAAATTCTTATTACTTAAATATTTTTAAAATTTATCTAGATTATTTAAACATAAAACAAACATAAATTCCATATATATACATTTTTGAATAGAAGAATATGTGTACAAGTACAGATATTTAATATACAAATAAATGTTCAACATTTTTTTATTCTTCTCGGGAAGATAAAAAGTTTTATTTTCTTGAATAGTACAACTTAGAAATGAAAGCTTTTTATAGCTCATTATTTAGACTGAAAGCATAACTTCAGGATCTATTTATCAAAATATTTAAATACAAATTTCATAAAACTTTCATGTAGTGCATAGTTTAGGAGTATATTTATAAATAATCACATGGAAATAAATAGAAACAACTATAAACATTTTTAATAGGTAATATTTTCATACCCATTGCTTTTTTTTTTTTTTAATTTACAAATTTAAATTATGACAATAGAATCACACATAAAATAGGTATTTAATAGGCATACGATGAATCTAAATTTGACTTATTTATTATCACATGAATTAGATTATATACAAATTCATCAAGCATTTTCAGAAAATGCATAAAAGCAGATAAAGGAATTCAAATTCCAAATTTTTCATTATTGCACACTATGAAAAAGGATTCACTGATTCATATAAGAATTTCATAAATACAAGTTAATTCATAAATAATGTTATATAATTTAATAAACTTTAAAGAAAATAACAATGTACTCTCTAAAAAAAAATAACAATCTTAAACAATTGCACAAATAAAAAAATAACTAAACTTACTCATTTATGGTCATTATCACTCAAACAAATCAAGAGAAATCAGGCATTATAAAATGACCAACAAGTTTTATTTTTAATGCCCGAAATCATTTCAGTGAACTTCGAAAATAAATAAAAATAATAAAAGAAATACAAAATCTGCTCTGTAGCATATCCTTAAACAAATGAGATTACATAAAGATCATTTTAAGATCTGAAATATGTCTAAATGTGTCCTCTTAATATTGAATTTCAATGTAAATGCATAAAGTAGATGATAAACACAACAAAACAAGATCTATTAACAATAAATAAATACGAATCTTATAAAAAATATATATTTAAAAATAATCCATTTATAAATAATCCATTCATAATAATCCATTTATGTTTACTACCTAGAAACATCACATTTTACTATGCCAGACTTTTATTGAAATTCTATCAAAATTTACATCAAAGCCACAACCACTTGTGTACTTAAACATTCACATTTCAGAGAACAAAATAAATAATATTCTTACACAATTTTCCATTTTTTCCCCCTTTTCATTATTAGTATAATGAAATAAAGAGAAAGTCTGAACTGGAATTGAGTATATAAGCTAGTATATTTTGATTTCAAAATTTATAAAACTTTTTCATTGCACATAATATAATACTAAAGCATATAAGTAATTCTTATCAATAAAACACATCTTTAGATACAGTGAATTATAGAAGGAGTATATTGTCCAGCAAAGTGAAAACTTGTAAATGACTGAGTTAAAATAACATGAAGTTTTTCATGAATGTTTCTTATATATTTCTATGCATATAGGTATATACATATAGCTATATCTATATATCTTATCACATTACTTACATGTATATAGATATATGCATCAAAGGACAATTTTCAAAATCACTTTAATGACTAACAAAACTATTTCTTCATTCATGAATTTATTTAATGTATAGTTGAAAAGACAAGGAAAAAAAAAAGAGGTACACAAAATATATTTAGACCTCATTTATCCAGCAAGTTATTATACCATATTTTCTGTACATGAAAGAAAAGAAATATGTATGTCTATACATATCAGTAATATATACATATGCATACACACACACACACACACATATATACATATTTAAACAAACATGCACATATGTCTTATACAAAATTATTAAATAAGTAATACATGAACCTCAGAATATATGCATCTTGAATTACCATGACTGATTATAGCTCTATAACACCAAAATATAAATTATAATAATTACAAATAATTTTTCTTTTCACATAACATTTTATATATTTATATAGATATATGAAAATAGATAAAATATGTTTATACAAAGTGTTTTGTAACAAAATATAGGCTATAAATATAAAGTTTGATCAAGATCCCGTCAAGAATTAACATTATTCTTCTCTAATGCAGATTGGAAAGCAACAGAACTGTCATCTGATGAACTAACACTTAAATCCAAAGGTTTTGGATCATCAGTGTTAGGTTTTCCTTCCCAATTATTTTTCTGCAAATTAAATTCTTTGGTTGAACTGTCTGTATTACTAGAAGGTTCAGAACACTTGGTGACCTTTTTAATGGCACCATTTGATACCTGAGAATTAAGAACACTATTTTTATTTTGGACAGCCTTTGAAACTCCTACCTTACCTTTAAAGGTATTTGGATCTCGACCATGTGAGGTAGCTCGCTGATGTTTACGAAGAGAGCTAGGGTCAGTATACCTTTTGTTGCAGCCTTCTACTTTGCAAGCATATGGTTTATGAGCATTACTAATTTTGGTAGTACTCTTTAAAGGGGAACAGTTGAAATCTTTAGAGTTTGAATTAGAATTATTTTGAACACTACCATTTTTATTTCCAGTCACCTGTGAAGTTAAACCAGGTTTCTGCCTATTTTCACCACCATGAGCATTGGATTTCATGTGTTTACGTAGAGAACTGGGATCTGTGTATCTTTTATCACATCCTTCCACACGGCAGACATAAGGTTTATCCTCTTGATGAGTTTTTGAATGTTTGAATCTGTCACTGGAGTTAGAATATGCTTTATTACAACCAGCTACAGGGCAAGCATATGGTTTTTCACCTAAAATAGTAAGAACAATAATGAAATTTTCTAACGAAAAAAGTAATTGACAAATTAAGATTTATCAGAAATTAAAAAAAAAACAATAAAGTCTAAGAACTTTATTTCTGAGAAAGTAGTAGATTTTAATACTTTAATGTAGAATTACCATTCATTCAAATTACTTCAGAAATATGAACAATTACGAATATTTAATTACAAGTGTTATCTTAAACACAGGAACATTTTCCAAAACATATTTTTAATGTAAAACTTTAAGATACTTATAGCAATGTATTAATTTGATAATGAATTTTATCTGAACTAAATATGTAAGAGAATACATGGGAAGTTTCTTAGCATAGCATTAATGAGAAAGGGTCTCTGCCCAGGATTTTCTCACATGGTCCTGTTTTTATGGAATTGTGAATTTTTTTTTATATTTACACAAAATCTAGTCATTTTGTGAATTCAAAATGTTACATGGAGATTTTTTTTTAACAAGATCCTTTATGTATATAACACTCTTTCGTAACTTCAGTTGCTTTGTGACATAACAGATTTCATGCAAATGGAAAAGTTTTGTGTAATACCTATTTTTAAGACAAAGAATTTTGTGAAAAAATGTTGTGAAGGATCCTGTTTAAAGATAAAAATTTATGTGGAGGGACTTATTTTAAGATGAAAAAAAAAAATTGGGAGGGTTCTTTTTCAGAATCCAATGTTTTCCTAAACAGATCCCTGATGAGCCAGCAAGAGACAGAAAAGGTGTCAACTTTGCTTCAACAAATCATTCAACAATAACATCAATTACATAATTTAAATTATGAAGTAATCCGGTACCATAGTCAATACAAAAGAATAATTATATAATTCATGAACTGTTATATACATTTATATGAAGCTATATCTTAAATGTAGAATACACTGAATTAAAAAAGAAAACAATTCTTGACTCAAGAAGGGTTTCAAAAATATACTATAATCTCTTCTGAGTTGCCCACAATTCTGAAAAATATTCCTTTATTCTCAGAAACCAAGATTTTAGAGAAGCATTTCTGAAATAAAAGTTTTTTTTGCTGCTCTAATTTTAGAAAACATTTCACAGAAGTTTTTACAATGCATTAATCAGTTTTCTCAACCTGGTATCAACACAAAATATACATTTTTTTACATACTATCAATTCTTCAATAAACATTTTCAGTGGCAAAAGAAGTTACACATGTAAGAACAAAATAATGTTCATTTCATACAATTAATTTAACATGTTTGATGAACATGAAAATGTTTACTCTAAATTGATAACATCTGAAAAACTAATAATTTGCACTAATACCGAGTTGAGAAAACTACTTGGATATGCTTCCAAAAATTATGAGTAGCAAAAGAAACTTGTTTCAGAAATTCTTTATCTTAGAAATGTACTGGTTTCTGGAGATAAAAGAATGTTTTAAGACAAGGTTATATTATATTTTTGTAACCATTTTTGATAAATCAAGAAACATGTCTTCTCAGAGTGTAGTGTACTACAATGATAAAAATACAAGAACTACTGCTACTTTTTGTCTAGGTTAGTTCATATAATAATTGAATTCTTAAGCTATCCATACATTCAGCACCAACATAAATAAAAGATAATCCACTAAATTTCTCATAAAATAAAAATGATTTTAATATTAGATTAATTTTAAAATGACAATTTGATAAATTCAATATGGTAAACTTCTAACAGTAAAATTATAAAAGAGAATTATAAATAAAAGACAACATTCAAAAATAACATATTTGGTAAGTTTCCTTTCATAAAAATTCAGTAACAAGTAGTACAATGTAGAATGAAGAATAAAAAAAATAGAATGTTGTTTATACTTGGCTCCATGTGATTTTTTTTTTTTTTAAGCCATGAAGATAACATACAGAAAATGATTATTAGAAAATATAAGTCTTTAATGATGCTGTGCAAATTTCATTTTCTGTTACTTTAAGCAGGTTCTTTGAAATTCCATAGATTTCAGTTTACTCACAAACATTCAAAATAGTTTTTAGACAGCATGCCAGTATTGAACATTGAAAATTTAACAGTTGACATCTATAGATTCTGTCCTCCACAGCAAAGATGATGTTACAAATGGCCCTCTGGCCTATTGAAACAGGAGGCCAGGTCATGAAGTCGCAGAGCAAGTGTGTGGCCTCCATTTGACAAAGTATCACAAGGGCAGAAGTCTGACTTGACTTAAAGATTTCTCCTAATTTTGATCCTAACTGGAATGGGAGAAATCTCCTGGCTTAGTAGCACTCTCCCAACAAGAGGACATTCTACATCATGGATTCTACATGTCAGTCTGTGGCATCAACACAGTGCCAACAACAGTGCAGCATTCTAAGGAGTTGCTCTCCAAAGTAAGGACCATACCTGATGTTGCTTACTTTGATGTTCTTTATAGCACTATATGCCATTGCAGCTAAGAAAAACATACAGATTTTTTGTGCCATAAATTAATATTTAAGTCAACATTTCTTAAAAAGGCCTTTAAAGAAAATCACCATAAAGCAGTTTAATCAAATTGCTAACTTCTCTAATAAATATAATCTCTATTTATTCTATTTGACTGTTTTCACTGAAGCAAAATTTAATAAAAATCACATGAAGTTTGATACTTATATGTAAACTAATAAAATAATCAAAATCAAATAATTTAGAAGAAAAAGCCCAAAATTCATGATTTTAACAAAAAAGATATTTAGGGAAATTCCTATTAACAAATATATCTGAACAGCAATTTCAGCCAATAAGCCCTGTAACAAATCGAATTGATTACCCAGAAAAAAACCTTAAATATTCAGGTAAAAGCTTGCATAGGCATGCTAATGTATTAGAGAAATAGCTCAAGATTTTAATTAAGTCCAGAGTCTTGCTGGGAGGATCAAAAGAAACAGATTGATCTGAACTCATCATCAGAGATGACACTACAGAGACAAGCAGATGAATAGCAGAGTGGTCATGGAATCTGTGTGATACACCAAAAGTGAAACAGCCTTGGGGGCGTAAAAATGTTCCCATGTGCTAAGGTGAAAGTGAAACTGGTTCCCCTCAACAGAGGCGGAGCATAGAGAACCTATGATATTATAGCTTGAAGATGACATCATAAGACCAACGCTCTAAGTGGCTAAGAAGAAAGCATTGTTTTAATCATAAGATCAAAAGAAAGATGAGTATCCTTGACTAAGGAGAAATTCATTCAGAATTTAGATCTCTTAGGGAGAGGGACAGGTTTTGAACTTGGGAGAGACTTACTCTCAAAGTTGTCAAAAGACATTACTCGGGATTTCGATCCAAATCGAGGGACATCTTCCTCCGAGATTTGGAGTGAAGGGATTTAGGCCAGCTAGTTCAATGGGTGGTTTTCTCTAAGCATAGAGAAAGAAATAGACTGTGCGTTGGTGCAAGAGACTTTATAGACAAACAGTGAACTCTAAATCAGATTATCAGGACTTATATTTTACTACCAATCCATCATTAGTTATGAAGACGATCCCACCTATTCATGATTTTAATTGTTGTGAATTAATGATAACTTTAGCCAAGAAGTGTTTTTTATGATCTATTTGAATAATAAATTATCTCTTTTATGTTAACTTTGTCATCACCTCAGAAGTCTACTCATGCTACCTGCTTCACGATAATAAGGCGTCACAGCCCTTAAAATATAATCTTTCTGGATTATTTTCAAAATCAATTCTAATGTGTTCTCTAAAAAAAATGCACTTTCTAATAATGATTTATAAAAGCTTCACTATATTAAATGCATGAAATGTTACATTTTAATAAAAATTCTTATACTCACCCGTATGAGATCTAATATGAATTCTCAAGTTTTCTAAACGTGAAAACTTTTTTCCACAGACATCACATCCATGAGGTTTTTCATGAGTATGAGTTCTGATATGAATGAGCATTCTGTACCTGAATTTTTATTTTGAAAAGAAAAAAGAAGAAATTAAAAACTTATGATTAGTTTATATGTTGTAGTAAACAGCAGCAATTTAAAATATAAAACTGGGAATAAATAATTCTAATAATTAAACTGGTGAAAATTTCCAGATTGGTAAAATCAAGTATCCATATGAATTATATAATATTCCATTGTAATGCAAAAATGTGTCACTAAAAGTTTACTGCAAAGTTAAATGAATGATATATTACAAGTAATTGGAAATATAATATTTAAATCAGTATTGGTTAATTTTTTTTAGCCATGTCATTCAAGACCATATGGTCCAAGATAGAACTACCTTTAACAAACTATTCCTTATTATCACATGTATTTTGTGATAGGAAATTCTCAAAATCTTGAGTTACAATACTTAATGCATGCTGCAAAAAGAAAATGAAGTAAATCCGATTCTAAAACAGCCAGCATAACATCAATCATAGAAAAATACTAGCACACTCAAGAAATTGCTATTATAATTTACTAGAAAGAAACAATATTCAACACAGAGACTACAGTACAATCCAGACAATTATCAAAATTTTTATATGCTTGTCAGTAGTCAAATAAAATGAAGGCATAAGCAAATGTGCAACATAGATAATTATTCTGACTACTGCTTGCTACATTAAAGTCTTTAAAAAAAAAAAAAAGCAAATTATTATCTTTGATTTTTTAGATTTTGATTTCAGAAATATTCAAATAGTTAAGAATTTTTATACTTCTGACACATTTTCAACCCTTCATATTTTGTTCTGAAGTAAAAAAATCTAACTGTAAACTTAGTCAACACATTGACTGAGTCAGATTGAGACAATGCGACTTTTTTGACTGACATTTATGAAGGGGGTTTTCAGTGCTCATTGAGTCTGTTCACAATTCCCAATTGCAGCAATGTTTGTTAATTTTATACATTTCTAACCCTCCTGCACTTGTGTCAGGTCATAGTGCCCTGTTAATGACTTGTTATTTTCATTCTCAAAATAAAAATACAAAGAGTGGGTTAACTGGGCAAATTTTATAGTCACATTAATGAGAATTAAACCTTTTTACAGAATGTGAGCATTCTTTTGGTTTTACTACCTTTTTTAATGACAAAATTTATAAGTTGCCTGGACAAAAAAGACCTGATGTGAGTGCTGGAGGGCTAATTAAAAAATATATCAAATTTCAATAATTTTAATACATAACATTTTAATACATTATTTGAAAAGAAGATTAAAATAACTAAACTTGCTGATGTGGAGGGAACAGGGTTCTTTATTTTAAATACATAGTACTAAATTATCCATAATTCCATTTCATGGGAATAAATTGTCTTTAATGAAAATATTGATGTGTGGTACAGTGCCCCAGGAGATATTGCTGGGTTATATGTCAATGTAGTCAATATGTATGCCATGACAGTCAATATGTTATAGAAATTGCAAATATTCAAAATATCACTTCATTCTATATGAATTTAACAATATTAAAAACAAACATCCGTACATTGCTAGTTTACATATATTCCAAACAATATTTGCATTTACTCAGTTGAATTTTAAAGACTTTTTGTTTTAACAGTACCTGCTGTAAAAAAGAGGATATGAATTTGATCTATAAGATTGTCTAAATGCATGTTTATGTAATAACCAATTCATGGGTAAGTCATTCTAATATAATGTTTAAGTTATGTTAAAAACTTATCAGAATATAAGAAAAATTTCAATTGAAAAAAATAAGTGCAATTTTTTTTCTTTTTTAAATAAATTACAAAACCAAAATCTTATTTAAAAATTCTGGTACAAATTTTAATCAAAATTAAGTTTTTTAAACAATAGATTCCATACAGTGATGGGAAAAATTACATTTTTGTCCATGATTACATGAATTTGCAAAACAACTAAATAGATGTACTCATGGACGAAACCTCAATTTTCCCTATATAGAATCCCACCACTGTACGGAATCTATTGAATTAACCCTTTCAAGGGTAGTGTTATTGTTTAAAATTTTTGATTTTCATGAAAATTTATACAGTAGATTCCTTCAAATCTGCAACCCTAAAATCCACAAATGCCTAAAATCTACACATCATCGCAGATGTAAACAATGAAACTTTCATTTTGGATGTAGGGATAAAATTACAGAATTTTTTAGTTTTATATCATTCTGTATGTATTTTAATCTGTAATTCTCAATAATATGACTGAAAGCGTGGTTTTTTATGAAAGAAGTATAAATTTATTTCTGAAGAAAATAGAGTTTTACTGATTTCACTGGTAATCACAATCTTTTTTACCAAATATATTTATGTGTTAATCAAGCTTTTTTGGTTATTGAGACTAGGTAAACCTAAAATAAAACTTCCTTACTTTATGATTTTGATATGAATTAATAGGTTACCTGTATGAGGATAGTTTCATTAAATAATTCAAGGAAAATATATCTCATCTTTATTATGCATATTTAATTATACATTATTAATTATTTAATGACCTTTACTTTTAATATTTTAATCTTTTTTTAAATTATCTTACTTTTTATCATTTTAGTTTATTACTTTATTTAATTATTTTAATACTTTACTATATTGCAAACATTCATTATAATTTTGATCGCATTATTAAACTCAAGTTACGGTTTAAAAAATATAAATAAAGCAATGACCAGAAATCCACAAAATCCAAAAAATCCGCACAACCTCTCGTCCCAAGCTGTGTGGATTTGAGGGAGTCTACTATACAAGAATTTAATAAAATTTTGGTTTTATAATTTACACAAAAAAACAAGGGCATTTAGATTTCTTTCAATAGTTCTTATATTCTGATAAGTTTTCAACATTACTTAAATGTTATATTAGAATGACTTTCCCTTCAAGTGGTTAATACATAAACATGCATTAAAAAAAACTTACATAAAGATAATAGTAATAGGATAGTAGTATTAAGATAATAGTAATAGTATAAATAAGAAAGTATTGGATTTGTGAAAAAATTTGACTTCTGGTTTTCAATAGATTTATATGTTTTAGAAGGTCTTGAACACGATTTGATGGTGTTTAGAAAATGTCTGTGAGTCTGTCTGTATGCTACAAAAATTTTGTGGCTGCTCTACCTCAAGAACTAATGCATGGAATTTCACAAAAATTTAGATTCAGTTAGACTGATATAAACTGGAGCTGATTAGTTTTTGGTGTGTATTGTCCAACAGGTGGCACTGCTACGGTGGATTTTTTATGATTTCTGCAATAGCTCTATCTCAAGAACTAATGCACGGATTTTCATCAAACTTCAGATTCAATTAGTCCTTGATATGAATTAGTGCTGATTAAGTTTTGGTGTAAATCACCCAACAAGTGGTGCTGCTATGCTGCATTCTTCATGATTTCCGCAACAGCTTTATCTCAAGAACTAATGCACAAATTTTCATCAAACTTCAGATTCAGGTATACCTTGATAAATAATGGAGCTGATTATATTTTGGTGTAAATCGCCCAACAGGTGGCGCTGCTATGCTACATTTTTCCTGATTTCCACAATAGTTATATCTCAAGAACTAATGCACGAATTTTCATCTAACTTCAGATTCAGTTAGACGTTAACACAAGTTGTTGCTGATTAGGTTTTGGTATAAATACTATAAATCACTCAACTGGTGGCACTGCTATACTGCATTTTACATGATTTACACTATTTTAGCGATAGTCATATCTCAAGAACTAATGCACAGAATTTCATATCTTTAGAATCCCCATAATGGATATAAATTGCCATTTAATTTTGCACTGTGCTAGCGAATTTTGAAGTATTAACATGTGTAAGATAGAAGGAAGTTTCAGGATTGGCACATCTGACTAGTTTAGTATATACTCCAATGCTACCAATGTAAATATATCTATCAATACCTAACGACAGCCTGAAAAGCAAACCACAGAATTATTTAACAATTTAGGAAATTGTTGGAATGTACTTAATTTATAAAATGTATTTAATTGTATCAAAAAGTATAGCATGAATCTGTAATTTCCTCAATAGTAAACGAAAAAATAAAAATAGTAAAAGCTTTATGTTCTGTGTATTATACTACTTAAAATTAATTTCTTCTTGACATTAAAACACAAATTTATTAAATTAAAGAATATTACACAAACACTGAACACAGGTAACATACAGTAACAAAAGAGAAACATATTGAAGTCCATTAGACATTAAAAATCCAGTGATGAAATATTTAACAAATGGATAATAATTGCTTGTCAGTAGTTTTAATAACATTTTATATTCTTGATTTAATGGGATCTTGATTCTTAGATTTTTAAGCTTGTTACACAACAGAAACCCTGAGTGAGAGACGGTTTCTCTAGTATAGAGTGCACCTGCACAACCTTTTTTGCATGAAAATCGCTTGCTGCCAATATATTGGATTGACAATCTTCAATTTATTTAATAGCAAAGTTTCTGTAATTAAATAAGGCAAATTATTCTGTGTAAAAATAGTGATATATTGGTGGTTCACGGTTGTGCACCACTGTTGTAGTTGAACAAGTCAGGCACAGTACATGCTTCATGGTGTCTATGAAACTTTTGAAAAGCAAAAGGTACTTGTGCAGTTTTTGTTAAAAATACTCTAATACTCATGATTTTATTATCAATCTTAGTAAAGTCCAAAAACTGGTTGCATAGGTTAGTTATACTTTCACTGAAATTAAATTTATTATTTGATGCATTAATTATTATACATTTCAGTAAAAGAAAGGTAAGCAATCATCAAAATATACTAATTACTTTATTACTACTTCATTTCATTAATTTCTATTTCAAATTTGTAGAGATTTCAGAAACCAAATCTACATAAGCCATGCTATTCAACATACTTTAATTCTATGCAATGGTGATTTAAGTAAATTTTGAAATTAACAGCAACAGCCACAAAATATCAAAACACTAACAACAGCTAAAAAAAATTATTCACAGGATTTAAAAATCCAAAATTTTTAAAGTACAAACTATTAGCAGACAAATAATATTATAAAGGTATTATCTTTCACAAGTATCATGAGGCACGAATAAAACACAAAAGGGATTCTAATATTTTTTTGTTTTGTATTTAATGTCTTGAGTACTTGTGTACTTCCCATTGGCAACTTTCAATAAAAAATAACTGTCACCAAACAATGGAATTTAACGTAAAAAATGAATAAGCATGATGTCACATTCATGATTTTCAGGCAATAACCATGCCTTGTCCGTCTAACCCGACTGCAGACAATTATTGGAAAGGTCCCCTACTGAAAAATTAAAAAATACTATGTTTGGCTCCCACCCTAAAAGTAAGATATTAAAGCTGTTCACATCAAAATTCCTAGTTTAATGTTTTCTATACTATAGTTATGTTTTCCAGAGGGCTGTAATAAACACTAATAAGAGAAGTTTTCAAAGGAACAGATTGTGCTTTATTTAACCAGAAAATGTAAACAGGTATAACACATATAACAATTATCAATTACAAAAATAACATATAGAATGTACAAAACAATAAGAAAGCCCTGACATTATGAGCCATTAAACCACATTCCTTGTTTAATTGATATTGACTTATTACAACAATTACATTTAACATTACATTGCCATTGTTTACATGCTTGTAGATAGTCTTATTTACATCCATTAATGTACACTTTTTCTATGGCATCATCTCATAATCTTGAAAGTAGTTTATCGTTTCAAGTTCTTGGTGGAAGATCATAGATCTTTATCGCTTTGTAGGTAAAATAGAGAAATAGCAGTTAACTCATATTGTATGAGAGAAAAATTAAACTGGTTTATCCATAAAATAAATAAAAAAGGAATACGTACATTACATGCTAGTATTGCATTTGAAATGAAACTTTGAGTATTGGAGAGTTTTTTTTTTTTTTTTTTAAACATAGAAAGCGATGGATGGGAAAGTAGACAAATACTGAGCATTGTATCTAAAAATCTATCTATCTATCTATCTATCTATATAAAAAAGAGTTTGTCCTGACTGACTCATAATCAACACACAATCCAATCTACTGAACCCAGAAGCATGAAAAATGGGAGGAAACTACTTATGACATAAGTGTGCACTAAGAAAGGATTTTTGAAAATTGCCCCTGTAAGGGGGTTAAAGGGAGGGTAAAAAATTATGGAACATCTGACCATATAGCAGTAGCCTTTTTAGGCAGGAATGTGATATTCTAGAAAATAAATCTACTAAAATAATAATTAAACACGTATTTCAACAATTTTACTAATTTCTCCCCCCATAGGGGGGGGGGGTATAAGAGGGCGGGGGGTAAAATTTTAGAGCGTTTGGTACATCTCTGCAGCTGTTTTAGACCAGAGCATGAAATTCCAGAAAATTCATCTACTAAAAAAATAATCACGTATTTCAGCGATTTTAAAAATCAGCCCCCTTAGGGAGCTGATTAGGGGAGTCAAAAATTTTAGAACATTACATTTGGCATATCTCAGTAGCCATTTCAAGTAGACGTGTGAAATTCCAGAAAATAAATCTACTAAACAAATAATTAAATATGCATTTTAGCAATTTTAGAAATTCCTCCCAAAAGAGGTTAAAGGAGAGAGTAAAAAATTTTAGAACATTTGGCACATCTCAGCAGCCGTTTTAGGTAGAGCCATGAAATTCCAGAAATTAAATCTACTAAAATAATAATTAAACACGTATTTCAGCAATTTTACTAATTTCTCCTCCCATAGGGGGCTATAAGAGGGGGGGGGTAAAATTTTAGAGCATTTGGTACATCTCAGCAGCTGTTTTAGACAAGAGTGTGAAATTCCAGAAAATTCATCTACTAAAAAAATAATCACATATTTCAGAGATTTTAAAAATCAGCCTCCTTAGGGAGCTGATTAGGGAAGTCAAAAATTTTAGAACATTACATTTGGCATATCTCAGCAGCTATTTCAGGTAGACGTGCGAAATTCCAGAAAATAAATCTACTAAACAAATAATTAAATATGCATTTTTGAAATTTTAGAAATTCCTCCCAAACGAGGTTAAAGGAGAGAGTAAAAAATTTTAGAACATTTGGCACATCTCAGCAGCCGTTTTAGATAGAAGCATGAAATTCCAGAAAATAAATCTACTAAACAAATAATTAAACACATATATCAGCAATAAATAAGAAAATGAATATTAAATTCAAAATATATATCTTTAATTTTTACTTAATAGGTGCAAAAATACAAAATGTTAAAACATTTTAAAAACAATCAAGATGTTAAAACATTGGAGTCATTTTGATGTTAACATCATAGGATTAACATCAAAATGACTCCAATGTTTTAACATCTTGATTGTTTTTAAAATGTTTTAACATTTTGTATTTTAGCACCTATTAAGTAAAAATTAAAGACATATATTGTGAATTTCATATTCATTTTCTCATTTATTTTATTAAGGTGAATCTGTCGTTCAAATTGAAATATACTTTTTCTATATTTATTTATATATCAGCACTTTTAGAGATTCTCCCCTAAAGGGGTTTAAAGAGGGGTAAAACATTTGCACATCTCAGCAGCCATATTAGGTAGGAACATGAAATTCCAGACAATATATCTACAAAAAAATAATTAAACATGCATTTCAGTGATTTTAAAAATTCCTCCCTAAAGGGGTTAAAGGGTGAGGGGGCAAAAATTTTAGAATATTTGGCATATCTCAGCAGCTGTTTTAGGTAGGAGCATGAAATTAAAGATAACAAACCTATTACAAAATAATTAAACATGTATTTCAGCGATTTTAGAAATCCTCCAACGCCCTAAGAGGTTTAAAGGGAGGGTTGAAACTTTTAGGTCATTTCGCCATATCTCAGTAGCTTAGTTAGAAGCATGAAATTACAGAAAATAAACCTACTAGCAAATAGTTAAACATGCATCTCAGCTATTTTTGAAAATTTTTCCCTAAGGAGGGTAAAAGTGGGGTAAAAAATTTTAGAACGCTTGGCCATATCCCAGCAGTAGTTTTAGGTATGACCATGAAATTTAAGATAACAAACCTATTTAAAAAAAAATATATGTTCAGCGATTTTAGAAATTCCCCCTCCTAAGGGGGTTTAATGTTGGGTTGAAAATATTAAGACATTTAGCCATATCTCAGTAGAAGTTTTAGATAGGAGCGTTAAATTCCAGAAAGTAAATCTACTAAATAAGTAATTAAAATGTATTTTGAAATTCCTCCCCTAAGTGGGTTAAAAAGGAGGTGGTCAAAAATTTTAGAACATTTGGCCATATCTCAGCAACCGTTTTAGGTAGGAGCATAAAATTCCAGAAAATAACTCTACTAAAAGAATAATTAAATATGTATTCCAGAGACTTTAGAAATCCCCTCCCCCCCTCTAAGGAGTGGGAAATTCCAGAAAATAAATCTACTAAAAAAATAAATAAACATGTATTTCATCGATTTTACAAATTCCACCCTAAGGGGTTAAAAGGTGGGCTGAAAATTTTAGACCATTTGGCATATCTCAGCAGCTGTTTTAGGTAGGAGCATGAAATTCCAGAAAATAAATCCACAACAAAAATAACTAAACAGGTACTTCTGTGATTTTAGAAATCCTCCCCTTTAAGAGGTTAAAAATTTTCAGAACATTTGGAATATTGCAGCAGCCGTTTTGGTAGGCGTGTGAAATTCCAGAAGATAAATAAATCTACTAAACAAATAATTGCGTAAATCAGTAATTTAAAAAAATTTCCTCCCCGAGTAAAAAATTTTAGAACATTTGGCCCATCTTGATGTGGATTTCATGAGTGGTTTTAGAGCTATTTTGTCTATTATGCTGCCAATATCGACTTTGAACTGGATAATATTAGATTATATGAAGACAACAATTAGATATTTGATTAAAAATAAAAAACATTTTCTTAATGTCTAATTTCATCTTTGCTAGATATAATTTGTTTAATTCAAGATTCTTTTAGAGAAACCAACCAGTGGGCAAAGGCTGCTAGCATTGCATAAAGAATTTTAACTTCTGAAAAACAATGTTAAAAAATGGAATTTGTGTGTCAGAAAACATAACTAAAATAAAGATTTCTAAATTAATATTCCAATATATTACTAATGTCATTCATAGATATGACATAATGCTGAACGAAATAAGTGCAACACTTTTTTTTTTTAAGAATCTAAAAAACAGTAATGAAAAATAAATTACTAGGTTGAGCAAAAAGTTCTGGGAAATTTGTGAAAGTTGCATTGTTATGTGCAAATTAACAACAAAAGCAACAAGGGCTATTCTTCAAAGTAGAACCCATCATAGTCCCCGACTTTCTGCCATCATACTGCCAGATTCGGATTTGCTGGAAGTACACTGGTGTCCAAAATTAAGGACCAGTCACAAAATGCTAATTTTTAAGTAAGCGAATACTCAAAAGGAAATAATATAATTCAAATAATTACTAATCCTACAGTGCAGCTAGTCCATATAGCATCTCATTCATGTCACACATGGTCTGGTCACAAGTGTCAGTCACTACGGCTAAACAAAATATAGGAAATTCCACACATCTCATTATTAGTCTCAAATGATCACTATATGCGACTCCACTGAGACGTTAATGTTACTGCTGCTTTGTGATGAGTCACCAGGTGACTTTACAATGTAGTTACATTGTGATTCATGTGACTGTCCTTTTTAGACTCAATTTTAAAGTCATTATGAACTTTACATTATGATAAGTCACCAAATAATATCACATTATAGTCACATGGTGACTTTTCACAAAAGAACACAATGGTGATTTCACAGTAGTCTCTCTGTCACCTGAAAGTCATCATGTGACTTTAATGTGACATTTGGTAACTTATCACAATGCAGCGTTCACTATGACTTTGAAATTGAGTCTGCAGATGACAGTCACATGCGAGTCACAATGTAACTACATTTTAAAGTCACATGGTGACTCATCACAAAGCAGCAGTCACAGTGACGTCTCAGTGGAGTCACATATAGTGATCATTTGAGACTCATAATGAGATGTATGGAATTTCCTATTTTTTTGCTTCACCATAGTGACTGTGACACTTGTGACCATGTGTGACTTGAATGAGATGTTATATGGACTAGCTGTGCTGTAGAGATAGTAATTATGTGAAGTACATTATTTCCTTTTGAGTAGTTGTGTACTTCAATATTAGCATTTTGTGATTGGTCTTTAATTTTGGACACCAGTGTACCATGGCGGCTCCTTGGAATCAAAAAACTCTTGACATGCTTCTTCAACTTTCGATGGAACCATGTCTGGACTGTACCACTAGTGCTCCTATATATGATACAAATTCTGGTAACTATTAGATTAAAAATTTCCCAGAACTTTTTGCTCAACCTAATAAAGCAAATAATTTTTTTTTATGAATTAGCTGATATTTATTTAAAAAAAGGTATATCATCAAAATGCAAATAAAGAAATATTAACTAAACCAAGTCTCAAGAAATTAATTCTTACTTCATACACCACAGAAGCAGTATATGACAATTTTTATTCATTAAGTTATGAAAGTAAATATCAAAAAGCATTCAGGATTATTATAAATAAATATAGACAATATGATTCTAAAGATTTTTTTTAAATTAGATTGATGAGATACTGAAAATAGACAAGTATTTTATGTGCTTCTATATGAATAATAGACTAATACAGAGAAATTGCAGTTCATTACATAGAACTTGTAAAATGTTACCTAGCATTAATTGCTTTGCCTTGACGAACACAGCCATTCCAGTGGCATCTATATAAAGAATTTTCATCCTGACAAATGTGAGTGTTATTTACATGTTGAGCAAGATCTTTTCTACAACTGAAATACACGTCACATGATTCCCATCCACATTTATAATCACCCTTTTCATCGTCATCTTCTTCTGTATTATTCCAGTTAGTAGGCGGCTGAAGCGAGTAAACGCGGAGAAAAGATGGAGGTCCATAACTGTCTTCTATGGAACAAATCTAAAAATAACATGTGCCATCAGTATTGTCAAAATTTATATGCTAATATTTAATATTACTCTGTCTTTCATAAGATAAATGAAAAAAAAAAAAAAAAGAAATATCAAAAGTAAAACTAGTAATACCAGTAACCTTAAAAAAAAAAAAAAAAAAGAAATGGGCAAAATATGATATTTAATACATAGCATTTGAATACAAAAGTAACTCTTCAATGAGGATTCATGCAAACTTGAGAAGAAAAACTCTAAGGAATCTAGAAAAATAAGAAGTACAAGAATTTAAAAAGATTTACAGTATATTTCATATATGCTCTGCCCTCGTGTTAACACAAATCTTCATTCTAACTTTTAATACTTCATTTAGAAAAACAACAGATTTTGTTCGATTAAAATCCAATAGCCAGTACTAAAATTGCACAATATTCAATGTATTGCTTACTGGTTTAATGAATGTGAATATAAAATTGCCAAGAAACTATTTTATGCAGTGATCAATTGTCATATGTATACAGAGGTCGGTCAAATCCCAAATACTCATCATATAACCCAAGCACAAAGATTTTAAAAGTAAATTTTGAAGGAAGAATAATGCTTTTTTTTTTTTTTTTTAATGCAGCAATCATTTTAACTTTACCTTTGTAAACATGAGAAGAGTTTTATTTTACTTCCTTTAAAGGTATGCCATACATGCTTTACGAAAGATGATTATATTAACAATATTTATTCATTTTGTAAGATATAGGTTTCCATTTTCTACTCTTCTATGTTTCAATTAAATCATTGATCAATGCCAAGGTTTATTTCACAATAATCTAAGGAGTTTTTAACCCTCCGAACAACTTGAGGGCTTTCCTGCATTTTCATAAAAATGCTTCTAAAAATAATCTTAATTTAAATTTTCTTTCCCTGTTTGTTCCTAAAAAACACTTCATGTCCCTTTATTTGACACACATTTTAAAATACAATTTTGTTTAAAATATTTTTTTCTAGAACAGATTTAAGTTGTTTTGAGTTGAACGGGCAAACCGCTCAGAGGGTTAAGGAATATTTTGTTTATTTAAGGAATTCTATACACTCCTTGTAGATTTTTTTCATTTCCAAGGAGTTTCTAAGTAGTCTAAGGAGTATGTATAAACCCTGCAAATTCTCTTTAGTGGTTTCCAAAATAATCTATATTCACCATAGCACACTTCTAAAAACATTTATAACAATCCTTGAAATTTGCAGAAAAAGGCTAAGTATTAATTGCAAAACTGCTGTCACACACTGTTAGACAGCCAGTAAGTACATCCCCAAACATTGTGTCCTTACATAACTGTCTTCAGATGAAGAAACAGAAAAAAACCAGACAGCAAGCTATTATACATCAACCCCTCTCCCTCCATCCATCCATTCACAATTGCCCATTCTGTACAAATGTGGCTGAACAAGCTAGATGCATTATAGCAATTGCTTCACAACTGCCTTATTACATGAAGTATCTATAGTTTTATACGAAAAAGTTCCTGATGAATCATGCCATTATCCATGACAGAAGAATTAAAAAATGTCTTGACGTCTGAACATCGACCTTTGTATAGGATAGAAATCATTAAGATGCCTTTAAGTCGAAAATGCATAAAAAGAGAAAAGAAACTCCCTCAAATCCGCATAGCTTGGGACCAGACGTGCGGATTTCAGATCATTGCTTTGCTTACATTTTAACAGTAATTTGAATGTAATTAATAATGCATTCGAAATTATAATGAATGCTTGCAATATAGTAAAATAATAAAATAATTAAGTTAAATAATAAAAATTAAGATGATTTTAAAATTATTAAAATATTAAAAGTAAAGGTCAAGTAAATAATAATGTATAATTAAATATGCATAATAAAGATGAGATACATGTTTCCTAAATTATTCAATGAAATGTGCCTCATAAAGGTAACCTACTAATTCACAGCAAAATTATAAAATAAAGAAGTTTTATTTCAGGTTTAGACAGACTTAATAACCAAAAAAACTTTATTAATACATAAATATATTTGGCAAAATGATAATGATTACCAGTGATAAAAGCAATATCTTGAATTTTTCCAGAAATAAATTTATTCTTATTTCATAAAAAAGCATGAGTTCAGTCATATTAACAAGAATTACACATTAAAATACATACACAATTGATATAAAAATAAAAAAGTAATTTTATCCCTACATCTGAACTGAAAGTTTCATTGTTTACGTCTGTGATGATGTGCGGATTTTAGGCAGTTGTAGATTTGAGGGAGTCTACTGTATTAAAAAAATTGTAAGAGAATAGTTAATAAGCAGAATGCTGTAAAATAAAGAAAATCTGAGATAAGGATTAGTCCAATAAATGGATCTGTCAAGGGAAGTTATGAAAATGTGACCGATCGATTTTAATAAAATCTATTGTAAAGTTCACACATTTAATTATCTTGATCAATGGATTTTGTCCTGTGGACTTAAGTTATTGTTTCAAGGTAGAAGGCACTGAAATTCAGCTGAAATCTAAACTAATAATTTAAGAAATATTGTGGTGTGGAGGTAAAGTATGCACATTTGTATAATATTGTTCTGGGGATTTTGATCCCAGCTCATACCAGTTTTAAGTTCCATTTACTTTTCATTTAATATCTTTTTCAACATAATTATAAAAAATTAAATTACTTAATATAATTCAATTGTTTAGTATATATATATTTTTATTTTTCTAATATAACTTTATTCTTGAATCAATTATGAAAACGACATTGACAAGTTACCTATAGTATTTGATTCAACGTGTGAATACATATGAAAACTTTTCAGGAAAGAAAGGATTTTATAAAAGGTCATGAAAGTATCCTTGCTATAGTATTTATATGGTGTATAGAAAATTAATGAAAAACTTTAAGAGATGGTAGAATTTCACTAGAAAAAGGCTTTTCATCAAAGCATTATATAATGAATAAAAGAAATAAGAAAATTATAAATTAAGATTCATCCAAACATAAAATCGCTGGTATGTAGGGGAGACTGGGGGCTAATGGGACAATTTTGACATTTTATGGTATAAATTGAATAATTAAATTTTTTTTCAAAATCTCTTTCTACAACATTATTGTGTAATTAGTTAGCTATATATACATAAAAAATCTAAAGCTTACTTTAATTATTAAATGACAAATAGTGGTATTTTGAACATGGTAATTTTGTCTCATTAGATCCCAGGTCTGGGGTCAAATGGGACATTTGAAAAATATTTTTGATGCAGGTATATAATTGCACATTTATTATTTTTTCCTGAAAACTACATAATTGCACATTGTGAAGAAAATTAATTAACATTATACAGTGTCAGATCATTAGAAAATGATATACAAGATCAGAATTATATTCTCAAGGAGTCAAAATAATTATTTTGTCACCGAAATCCATCCAAGAACTATCAACTTTATCTGTGTAAATGAATTTCAGGCAGTAAGTTGTTTTTCTTCAAGAAATTGACATTTATTTTTATCTTACGAATTTGATAATGATTTCACATTCAAAGAATTTGAACAAGTGTTGACGTGCAACAAAGAATCAGAATTTTCCAGCGAGGGCTTAGGTCAGTCACTAACAAACGATGACAGGAAGTCTTCCTTAATGTGTTCCTATTTAAGAGGGTAAATACCTGTAGCTTCAAATCCAGAAATGATATTCTTTAGTGTAAGTATTTCCATGAAAGCTTGGTTCACAAGACTTTGAATTTGGTGATAAGTAACATTTTTTCCAGGGTTGGAAAGAAGCCAATCATTTAAAGCCCTGTTGTAACGCTTCTTAAAGAGACCATACACAATGTCTAATGGTTGGAGTCTATGAGAACAATTAGGTGGGAATGTCAACAAAATCACTTCATTTTCTTTAGCAGGTTGTATTGTTTCCATCATAGTAACATGGCCTTCATGATTAACGAGGAGAAGCAGGGGAGGACTTTCTGTTGAAGCTTTGGTGTGTTTCACTATATGTGACATCACTTTATGGAAATTGTTTTTGGTCATCCATCCGGTTTTGTGTGCCAAAGCAACATTTCGTAGTGGTGCACCTAACAAGAAAAAATAAGAAACTGATGCTCATGGCAACTCGAAATGCAGGTGGTAGAATTGCTCCTGAAGCGCTTACATATTTTATATGGCTAACCTATATTCTCAGCATTCTCTATATCGCATATTCTACCCATTAATTTTTTTATATAAGAAATAAAATGACTTGGGGTCAAATGGGACAAGTCCCATTAGTCCCCATTGGATATGTCCCATTTGCTCCCATACTGTCTTGCACCATATTAAGGCTTACGGTCAATTAAATATTTACAGTTTATTAAAAGTGATGATTGAAATCATATAGAAGGGCTATAAAGATTTATAATTCATAGCAAAATGTTTTAAAAGTTACTTGTCAGTTTACGAAATTCAAAGAATCATCAATATCAAAAAATTTCGAAAATTCATTCACCTTGATGACAAAAAGTATAGTGTCCTGTGATTAGCAAACAACTACTTAAACAGTTCAAAATAGTTAGTTCAAAGCAGACTGATGTGGGGTACTATTGATGCCATCTATTGACAAAAAGAATCATCTCTAAACTGCATTTGTTTTTAAGAAAATCCATTTGTCCCAAATGTGTGTTACATGTGGTTTTTATTTTGAATTTTCACATAAAATGGAATGAGGTATGCTTTATGTATGACATTAAAATTATTTGCAACAGCTAGTTTTAAATGTAGTTTAACATTTACTGCAGTTACTTACTCTCTCTCACACACGCACACACGGACATGCACACACATATATATATATATATATATATATAAGAGATCACATCCCAGATCCGTAAAGGATCACGACTTGTTCACTTCCCGGCATGGTGTTGCGTGAAATCTCGCTTGATTCACTCAGTGAGACTTTGATGATTGGTTCTTTCTTCACGGCTCTGCACTTAATCGAAATGTGAATGTTTGTCTACAGGCAGTAGTCATGGTTGATTATAGAGTCAGATACAACACTTAAAGTTCTTGGGACCTGGTTTATTATCCTTTGATGTACAAGACTTTTTTAAAGGCACATCCCTTCTAATGAACCGAGGCCCGAGCTGGGTTAATTAGAACGGTCAGTCCAGTGATATGGATTTGCTTAGCAAAATACGGTAGGAAAAGCCACATAAAATATCTACTCCAGACTATTTAAAATTATTTCAAGCAGAGGGCACTATTGTTCTGATAAGCGGAACTTTAAATTCATTGGGAATTGAGCTCTTGATTGATTGTCCGGGCTCATAATGCCAGAACTAGACTTGGTCAGCCCATGGACGAGCTAATAACAAATGGCGACAAAATTTTAAAGCTAAGCCCTTTTAATCTTAAAGCAACCCTATTTCGACCTGAATCTGAAATACTTTAACCTCTACCAAACCCCAACCCTATATGATAAAAAAAATACATGTATATATACATAGTGTAATGCAACTATGTAAAAGTAGTCTACAATTATACCTCTAGTAACAACTTTAACTTTTAAGTTAAAAAATTCAATATACATCTACTCATTAATATTCAAATACATAATAATAACGATGATATAATGATAAATATATAATGATAAATATAGTGATAATATATAATGATATAAATGATATAATGATAAATAAATAATGATTTATATTTCCACACAAGTTTTGTATTTACTATTCAAATATATAGTTTTTCATCTTAAAATAAATTTTGAAAATTCTTTTGAGAAATCTATTCATCTTGAATCGGGAACCGTAAGTGTCAACACCCAACTCGAACTTGAAACAATTAAAGTTAAACCGGACTCGAATTCGACCTGCTATGACAAAAGATTAGGTCCAACTCGATCCGGTTCAGACCACAAGTCGGGTCAGGTTCCGTTAGCAAGACCCGTGCAGCACACTATTTGCCAAACAACTGGACCCTGACAAAACAATTTTCGTCCTCTGTATTCTTAACCCAACCCGAATTACTTCAAACCAAGCCAACAATAAATCTACAATCAGTGAAAATTGATCCAAAATTTCATGTTAGTTATACAAAAATAGTAAATTATCATAACTTCAGTACAAAGTTTCTTTTATGTTGAAAAATAAGCATGTAAACAGTCATCCATGTATCAAATATGTAGATTTTTATCTCTAGGAATTTGGACATTTTCTTTTTCGAAAGATCGGATTCATCAGACCCAACTTGCAAGAATCAAAATTCAGTCAGAAACTGACTCATATGAGGAAGAATTAGTCAATCCGACTTGCAAAGAAAAAAAATGAGCAACACGACCCAACTCGATCGGGCCGAAATTCAAAATATTTTCTCCGACGATATTGAATTTTGACCCTGACCGAAGCGCCAGGTATGCCCGACGGGGACCCGGACCCCGCTCTAGCACCACCCTTGAATGGAACAGTAATTAATGAAAATATTCCCTGCCAATGGTTGTGGGATTGCAGACTGAAAGTATGCTGAAATTAAAAAAAAAAAAAAATGTATGTTTTAAAACCTGTAACATCTGAATTATTATTTATCACCTTTTAAAAGTAAACGGTGGAGTTTCTAAAGTTCATTATGTAGTTTTATGAGTATATAATCAAGATGACACATTGCATTTCATCTTATGGTTTTATTTTATTTATTTAAAAAAATCTGATTTAAATCAAATTAACATGCTCGATAACACTGAACAAAGAGGTAAAAAAATGGAAGAAACTGTTCTTACATAAAAAAAATTGTCATACTTGAATGTGGATTTCTGAAACAACTGCAGTAGTTTATGAAAGGAATGAAAATGTTACATTTAATTATTGCAGAAAACGCAAATATATTTTATAAGAAGTCCTTCCAGCCTATAATGGGAGGTAAAGGTAGCTTTTGTATTCCATGTTTTTAAAAAATCAGCTAATTTCGCTTAAACATACACCACTAAAATGTGTGGAACCTGATTAGAAGATTTGCAGTTTTCATCAATATTGAATTTGTATGGGGATTTCTAAAAATTAGTCGGGTATTGCAAAGTTGGATTCATGTATGAAGTTGGCCTTTTATATATACGTATACAGTCAACTCCCTTGAATCCGTGACTATAATCTGCAAATGTCTATAACTCACACACTGTTCCAGATGTAAACACTGAAAATTTGATTACGGTTAACTTTGCGAGAGAAATTCAAAATGGCAGCAACTTGATTGACAATTGAACCACCAATTGGAAGAAGAGAATAAATGCCACTTTTTGACACATTCCTTTTTCTACATTTTTACATTCTTTAGATGTGTAGCGCTTAATTGTGAGTTCGAAGAAAATAACAAAAACCATTCGCTTCGTATGTTTTTTTTATTTTCTTCGAACTCACAACTAAGTGCTACGTCTAAAGAATGTAAAAGTGTAGAAAAATGAAGGTGTCAAAAGGTGGTGTTTATTCCCTTCATCTAATTGGTGGTTCAATTGGCATTGAGTTGAATCCCCCTCCTCCCTAAATTTTTGTATTTCAATGAACTTTATTTTTCAAATGAAAAAAATAGTAAAAAAATCAAGTGACTTTTTTTCAAACCCTTTGGTGACTTCAGTTTAGATAGTGCAAAACAGAAATCTGAAAACTTTTGTGTTCTACAAAAAATTCACTAACTATCGTGCCTGATTTTTGGAATGGAGAAAATATAACTGAACGGGTCCTCCCAAGATAAAGCTCCAGTAACAGAGTTTTACAGATGATGACATTATAAGTACCGTAATTTCGCACGTAAGTGCCATGGCGCATACGTAAAAAAAAGTTTTAAAAATGCTGGGAACGGCGCTTACGCTGATGCGGCGTATACGCCAATTTCACATTTTAAAATCTTCTTTTTATCTTACGCCAAGCTTTTGACTATTTTTGGAAAAGCATTTATAAACATTCAATATAACATTTATAAACGTTAAAAGATGAATGAAATATTTTGAATATCTTATTTCTTGCTACACAGCGTCGCGCATTTACACAGAAGTAAACAATCATTGGCTGTTGTCAAATTCAACCAACTAAACTTATGAATACAGGAAGCATTATGCGATTTGCATCACCCAGACGATAACTTACTTTTGATTTAAAAAAAAATTAAGTTTTATAAAATCTTACAAAAACTTTAAAAGACCTATAAAAAAGCAAAGTATGTCTTAAAAAGGAGTTTTTAAAGTTTAATTGACTTAAAATAAATTTTGGTATGAAGTAAATTGCATTAATCACAGGTGCGATCGCAATGAATTTATTGCCGAATGTCAAAGAGTGTGTTCAGAAGTGCATTTCGCGCCGCGCGCGCGCGCTCAGAAGTTTATGCCATGGAGTAGGTCTTTTCGAATAAAGGAATTTTAAAGTAATTCAATTATTTCATTATTTTTAATGGTTCAAAAAAGGTAAAACCAATGACTATAATTCTTTATCCTTCCAAAACATGGTTTTCGTAGCAGAAATACATTCCTATGTACACTCAGATAAAATCTAAAATAGTCGGGAAAAACATCACGTGACTTTCTTTATCTACTTTAGCCCATTTAGAATTTAAAATTAGTTAACCAACCGCACACAAACACAAACTGCTCAAAAAAATTGTGTGGGCGATTTGATCACGTGATTGTGCGTTGTTTGGTAGGTTGATTGATACAATTTAAGACTTCAACTGGTGATCTAAAAATTTTAACTTTTTAACAATTTTCTTTTTATTTATTTAAAAATAATTTATCAGTTGATTTATATCTTCTGTGATAAATAGAATGCTGTTAGTAAACCAAGATTGTGTTATCAACATATGAGATTTCTTTGTAATCTACTATACTGGATGGATTTCAATGGAATTTGCACTGTTAGTTAGACAATTTTTCAGAGAAGGTTTTAATATATATATTTCTTATTTTATGATTGCATATTTTAATACCGTGTGGATAAGAGACCAAAATACATCATAAAACACGAGAAATAAATGGCATTCAAAATTCTGTTAGTATAAGCAAAATATACATACTTATACTTGCAGTAGAAAATTTATAAACATTCTAATCATGCTTCATTCACTACAAAACTAGACAGCAAACCTATATATATTATCTCTTTAAAAAATATATGTACAGATATTTTTAGTTAAAATAATCTATAACTATTACATTTTATTTTTATAATGTTCAAAGTAAAATATGATTTCCAGCCTAGTCTCGATAAAAATTCACTCCTAAAGTACTCAAAAAAAAAAAAAAAAAAAAAAAAAAAAATCAAGGAATTATCCTACGCGCAAAAGGATATTTTCGCACAATATACATTATTTTTTCATTTGGATTTGCTTAATGTTTATATCATTATACATATACATACTATATATATAATCACTTAGAAACGAAACTTTGAATATTTAAAAGGCGTTCGGATGTAAAACTTTCATCTCGAAATACCTCATTTTCTCACATTTAAATAAATATTTTATTCATATCATAATATTAAATAAGATTATTATTATTTTTATTATTATAATAAAAATACACGTGCCTCTGTATAATAAAAATAAAAAGTATATCTTCATCAAAAATATCTTATTCATTATGAAAAATATAAAACAACCAATAAACAAAACAAAAAAAAAATTATTACACAATGTGGGACTGGACGGATTCGAACCCAGAATCCCTAGTCTCGAGTTCACTGCCTTATCCATTCAGCCATCTGACGCACGTTCCTTTTGCAACAAAATATCTTTATAATTAGCACCATAATTAATCAAATCCATGATCTGTTCCTGAACACACTATGTGTTATTCCATCCATGATATTGACCCACTCCATGTTCCTGTCTCCTGAGCTCGCGCGTGTAACGCGCATGAAACTTGAACACGCTCAAAGATAAATAGCGCTACAATCAAACAACTCAACCGAGCAACTAGCAAATCAAAACAAATGCAGAATCGGCGATTTGCATGTTGAAAAAAGGAAGCGGGTGAAAAAAACGTAGCATGGGAATCTAGGACAAAAATTAGGAGATAAATTAAAATGAGTCGATATTTAGGAATTGCAAACATTACATGAATCATATTTCTTCTAAGATTTTATCAATATTTTTTGTTAATTTTAATCAGATTTTGCTAATACTTTTTTGCCTTGCCGCTTACGCAGCTATTTCGTTTTTTAAAACAATTTTTTTACAGTGCGGCGCTTCTAACGAATTTTTTTTTTATTTAATGTATTTTCAGAGGTGCGGCGCTTATGGTGGATGCGGCGTGTACGTGCGAAATTACGGTACTACTCTGTTACTAAACACTACTGAAAATTGGATAATTCTGACACAGAGTCTAATGACGAAGGTGAAAGAGTTACTCAAGCAGGCTATGGCTATGGGTTATAAATATCTGGATTTTCTTCAGAAACAGAATTTTGTTTCGGAACAAGAAATAATGATTAATGTAGACTCCAAGATAAAATACTAGACCAAAAGTCAAAAGTTTTCAAACAAATGACAATTGATACTATCTTTGAAAATTATAAAAACAAACGAAATTGTAAAATAAAACTTAAAATATTTTTTCCTTAAATATAATGAGTTTTTTAATTAAGTAACCCAGTGTGTTACAATATCTTTCTTTTTTACAAATTCATTTATGCATTAATAATTAATAAACTGTACAATTACAAGAGAAAAAAGGTAAAGTAATGACCTAATCTGCACAACCTTTAGTCCCAAGCTGTGCGGATTTAAGGTAGTTGACTGTGTGTGTATGTGTGTGTGTATATATATATATATATATATATATATATATATATACAGGGTTTTTCTAAACTCAAGGTACATACACTAGGGGATGATAGAACACATCAAGATGAGTAATAGTGAATAGGAAACCAAGGGTCCCAAACGTCTTCCGAAGGAGATAGGCGCCTTTAAAGTTTAGGCACCAAAATTTCAAATGATTATAAAAAACAGAAAAATTGATCGATTCGTTTGCGGTTTTCACTAAAACTATTCTTTATGTCAGTATTTTCTTGAAAATAAATTTTAAAGATATGGTTCAAAAAATGCCGACAGAGGCCGCTTTAGACTTTGGAGTAACCAACAACTATTTTTTGTATCTCATTACACGCTTTCAAAAGCTTAGACTTAAATTTTGAGCTCAAAATCTGAATCGTTGGGAGTGGTTAAGTAGCGCAAACTGAACTGTTTTCAGTAGTTAAAATTTCAAATGATTATAAAAAAAACGGAAAAACTGGTCGATTCGTTTGCGGTTTTCACTAAAACTATTCTTTATGTCAGTATTTTCTTGAAAATAAATTTTAAAGATACAGTTCAAAAATGCCGATAGAGGGCGCTTTAGAATTTGGAGTAACGAACAACTATTTTTTACCGTTATTTTTTGTATCTCATTACATGCTTTCAAAAGCTTAGACTTAAATTTTGAGCTCAAAATCTGAATCGGTGGGAGTGGTTAAGTAGCGCAAACTGAACTGTGTTCATGAGTTGAAATTTGAACCCCCCTCCTGAACACAATTCGGTTTGTGCTACTTAACCACTCCCAGCGATTCAGATTTTGAGCTCAAAATTTAAGTTTAAGTCTAAGCTTTTGAAAGCATGTAATGAGATACAAAAAATAACTGTAAAAAATAGTTGTTGGTTACTCCAAAGTCTAAAGCGCCCTCTATCGGCATTTTTTGAACTGTATCTTTAAAATTTATTTTCAAGAAAATACTGACAAAGAATAGTTTTAATGAAAACCGCAAACGAATCGACCAATTTTTCCATTTTTTATAATCATTTGAAATTTTGGTGCCTAAACTTTAAAGGTGCCTATCTCCTTCGGAAGACATTTGGGACCCTTGATTTCCTATTCACTATTACTCGTCTTGATGTGTTCTATCACCCCCTAGCGTATGTACCATGAGTTTAGAAACACCCTGTATATGTATTACTAGCCAGTCTTTGTATAGACAGTAACTTTAGGGGGGGGGGGGGGCAGAGAAGATGCCTTCTGAAGTGTAAAGCCTGAACATTTTGCCTGAGGGCCACAAAGTGCGCTTTACATGCAAAGAGAAAAATAAAATACTTTGTTTTAAATTATAGAAAAATAACTAATAAAAATATCAAAAGCATGTAAATAAAGATTTCGCAACATAAATAAGTTTAATTCATGAGCTCATTCACTATATTTTCTATAAAGATTGAAATGCGATTGCTAAAAGGCGGAAAGTGCCAAAGAATTTTAATAAAATATGAAATTAAAAAAAAAAAAAAATCATAGGGAAAAATTCTTATGCAAAATACTAAATAAAATATCAGCAAAAATAAGACAACTCTTATTTTTCTAATCTTCCGTTATCCATTTCATAGCCAATGTTGGTGACAAAATCACTGAAATAGCTCTAAAATCACTGAAATAGATGTTTATCTACATATTTAGTAGATTTGTTATGCTGCATTTTACGCTTCTACCTAAAACTGCTGCTGAGCTACGATGAAATGACCTAAAATGATTTTTCTCCTTATATAATCCCCATAGGGGTGAATTTTTTAAATTGCTGAACTAAGTGTTTAAGTATTGTTTTTAGTAGATTTGTTATTCTGAATTTCATGATTTTTTTAAAAAAATCATTAACTAAAATCAAATTTTCTAAATGTTTAAAATTACATAAAAAAGCATTAACAACTAAGATTAACATAATTTGGAAAGTTCCTATGCATATTTTACCTTATTTAAAAAAAAAAAAAAAGGCTTTAAATAAATATTTCTAAGCTTAAATTATTTCTTAGACTTGTAAAAAATAAAAAATAAATAAATAATGTTACTAGTTTAACATAAGTTTGCAAAAAGCAAGTTTTATCCGGCATAAAAAGTATTTCATTTAAAAATGATATGTGTCATAATTTCCCTTAACTAAATTATTTATTAACGAATTATTTATTCTTTTATGTAAAATAAGTGCAGCAAGTAATTTCTGCAAGTAAAAGAATAAGTAGCCAGTACGTTAATTTCTCATTCTACTTTTGCAATAATAAATTTATAGCAAATTGGAGCGAAAGAAGAATGAAAGAATGACATCGGCTCAAAAACTTTTACAAAAGAATGCATGAGAGAAAAAGAACTAATTATTATAAAAATGTTAAGTACAAAAAGAGCTTCTTTGGTAGAGGTTAAATAAATGTTTTTTTCTTTAATGTTTGAACTACATACACCAAATAAATTAGTTAGGGATTGAAAAGGCAGCAAAACTTTCTTTTTTTTAAAAATACTTGAAGGGCTGAATGCTGAGTGGTAATAATGCTGCTAATTAATATTTTGATGATTTCAGATATAACTGACTATTCTTTCATTTACTCTGTATGAGTGTATGAATGGGTATATACTCATTTTCATAATTTTTTTTTTCTTTTTGCTACCAAAAAATACACATGTTAAGTTTACATTTAGGTAATTAACAGTAATTTTTCTAAGTACAAATGCAAAACAAGTTGCAAATTATGTTTGTTTCTTTTTTTGTTTGCATTACTAACTAAAGAAACTGTACTTATTTACAGTTTTTATTAATTCTGTAATTGCTTACTGTTCCCTCTAGCAAACCTGCCAATGCTTAAAAATAGTAAAGTGTAAACTGATGCTTGAAGAGTATTTCACACATTCTTTTTTTTTTTTTTTAATTACATAAGATATAAATATTGTTAAATATTACAGCAGTGATCATTACAAAGATAGTTTGATGAGAATAACATGAAAACCATAATCAGACTCATTAAAAAACTGATTTTAAAGTCATAAACATAATTCCCCCCCCCCCAAATTTTTGCTTTTTCTTAAGAAAATATATTGAGAACATTATTTTTACATACAATGAAAATGAAAAGGTTATTTCTGGTTATTTTTGACAATGAAACCTGAATTCATTCACATGACAATATTAAATATCCCCTTTGCATTCCAAACTTATCGTTATTAAAAGCAACTACAGAAAGTAATTCATAATTTGATGGGAGAAAAATGAAACAAAATAGAAACTTTGAAAAAAAAAAAAAAAGTGTAAAAATAAGTATCCTAAGTGTAAAAGTGTACAAAATGGTCAAAAAGTGTAAATTTTACACCTAAAGTGTAAAAGTTGGCAAGTATGCCTCTAGGCCATTTTTTATGGTCACAGATGCTTGGAACTTCTCTTTTTAATATTGGCAAAATGCACTCTCCTTTTTTTAATAGTAAATAATTTTTTAAATAGCAAAATTCACCTTTAGTTGTACCAGAATTTCCCCATACCACAGTATTCCTGAATCCATGTATACCCAACACTTTGCAAAAATTATAGAACTTGGAAAAAACAGGATATTATTAAATTATATTGTTCTCTTTTTATATTTGCAATTCATAAAATCATTAAAAATTAATGTCACTTTATTTATATTAAAAAATTATATACTTTTTTCCTTAATTCATTACTAAACACATTACTAATATATTTCCCTCATGAAATAATGCCCTTTTTTTATTGAACTAGTGCCTTTTTTGGGAAATAGCACCTTGCCTCTTTTTCTTTCTAGAATGAATTATCAATTATCATTTTAGTAATTAAAGCATAAAAATGTATATTATTTTCCCAATTAAATAGATAATTGTTTAATAATTATTAATTTAAGCAGTGTTAACAATTTAATATAAAGTGCAGTTAATAATTTTAATAAATGTAAATATCAGTAGTATTTAATATGGTTTTAACATATAAAAAATATTAATGTATATATCTTTATTGTATACTACTAACTAATGAAAATTATGCATTTTTTATAATTTCTGTAATTACTAACTAATAATTATCATTAATTAAAGCTTAAGAACATAGATTATGCAAGCAATTACAGGTTTAACTGTTTTGGAAACCTAAAATTATTGATACATATTCCATATTTTAATGCAGGAAAAAAATTCATAAAAATCAGATTTAAGCAAAAAAAAAAAAAAAAAAAAAAAAAAATTGATTTAAATTACTAAAATCAGATTTAAAAAAAAAACATTAAAAAAAAAATCATGATTTTTCTTACACCCTAAGTCTGACACAGTGTAAAGAACATGTCTTCCAAATTTCATAGTCCTAGAAACATCGATTGAGGATCGGCATTGATTATGAGTCACTGAGGACATGTTCTTTTATAAGTGTATATATGAGGACGTGTGTTTCAAAACTCGCCTTATCCAAAAAATCAAATTTTGGGAAATCATGAAAAACCTCTAACTGCATCCATTGGTTTCCATTGTAAACTAAGATTTTACAGTGGCAGAAATACATGATAAAACTGGTTTTTTGCATATTATTGTGATTTTTATGTGCAGGTTTATGAATAAAATAGATTGATTGAAAATTCAGAATTTTTGTAATTTCCAATAAAGTGAGTTTTGAAATCCACATCCTCATATATATTATAGCACTCATATTTATAAACGAATTTAGAGTCCTATAAAGAGCAGAACCAAGCTCTCAACCAAGTTCATTGTCTTGCTTTAAAATGTCAGCCACCTTAGAATTTCAAACTAGCTATATCTCAGCCATTTTTTAAGACAGAGGCAAAACAAAAAATGCTCGAGAATCCTTATATCAAAACCGAACACTTAAAGGAAAAAAATCTTTTGAATTTCTAATTTTTTTACATTTGTTTTAATTTGAAATTTTTAAGTGATCGCCATTTTGAAACAAGATGGCAAATGAAGTTGGCCAACGAACTCTGTCAAGACCATTGTAAGTCCTGACACATGCTCAAACACATCCTAATTGGTTCATAAATACAGGTACTACAGAAGGACAAGCTGGTGTCTTGTTTCAAAATATCAGCCACCCTAGAATTTTAAATTGCTATAACTCAGCAATTTAAGATGGAAGAAAAAATTATCTGGAATACTTGTATCAAGACCAAACACCTAAAGAAAAAACTTTTTCAATTCCTATTATTTTATTTTTTGTAGAGTAAGTCAGGGTAATTTGGTACCTCCTTTTGAATTATTATCATGATCTTATTGTATGGCACAAATCTTTAAAAAATTATTACAAGTACTTACACATGTATAATGTGCATTAAATATATCGCTGTTATGAAAGTAGCACTTCAAGAAGGAAAAAACATTTTCTGAAATCTGTCAAGAACTGTGCAAAATGACTCTCTTCCGAAGTTTCAATATATCTCTACTTACATGAAACCACAGGAAAAGCGAGATCATGTATGTATAAATAAAAAATTGTACTGGCATGTTGAAAGCTCACTCTAATAAGCAGGGGTGGGAAAATACATCCTTTTACTTGCCAGTGGCGAATGGATTTTCTGACAGGACGAGTTAATTTTTAGGTAGTTTTGAAAAAACTGTAGGCTATTGAGATATATCAAAAACATTTCTTTTAAACCTAGATATTGTAACTTTCCAAATTATTGTAATGTAAACATGGTACTAAGTTCTATCCTATATTAAGCTTTCCTCTGTTAGATATATTTCTTAATTTTACACAAAAGAGTTATGAAAGTGCATTGTAGTAATAATAATTATTTGTGCAGTTGCATACGATTTTGTCATAACTATTTTTAACTGTATGTTGCATCTTGCTGGCTGGTAAAATAAATAATTGGCTGGTAATATTTTCTGGAAATTCCCCACCCCTGCTAATAAGTATTGTCTTGATTATTAAGATGATACTTGGAACAATATAATATAAATACAAAAAAACAATGTTAATAATGCCATAACTTTAATACTAGTTTTGGTAGCATTTACCACACCATTGCATGAAGCATTTCATATCTATAAAAATTATGAAAATATTGTTAATTGTGAATTAGCTATTCCCCAATTATCAGATTTTCATTAAATAAATATAAAATCCTACATATTTGAGGTATGTGAGCAAAAACAGACCGGAACATAAGATGCCTAAGGCAGTGGGGCTCCAAACTCTAGGTTTGTTTGGATAAAGTTTCATTTATAAATATAAAATTGAACATATTTGAGGGTGTATGCTGCCAAAGGCAGTGGAGCAAACCACATTAGGTTAGTTGGAAATATTTTCATTTAAAAATACAAAATCAGAAATTTGAGGATCATTTTCAAAAACAGACTGGAGGTGTGCATATAATACCAGTTGAAGGCAGTGGGACCATGAACGCTAGGTTTATTTCAATGGATTGTTGTTTTAAAATATAATATATAAACAAGATAGTGCCTGTCAAGATTTGACGGTAAATAACTTGAATGCTTCATCAAAAAAATTATTGAACTTTTAATTAGTTGCTTTTAAATTAATTATTGAATGACTAATTTCTATATTGCATAAGTGATTCTTTTTTCTTTAAGGCGATAGATGGTGCTGTCAGTCTCACCTATTCAATGAACTAATAGAGTTATGTTTACAACTTACAGCCAATTATGCTTGCTATTTATCAGACATTTACCTAAAAATACCAGGTAGAGAATTTATTTTTACTTACTACGGCCTCTTTTTTTTTTAAATAACAATATTTATTTTCATTTATGTATTATTTTTTTTAAACTACACAACCATTAATAGCTGCCATGAATTTTATTTCTATCTGTCTCATTCTCTAAAAACCTAAATTTGAAACTTGATGCAGCTAACGATTTGATATATTTTTTTTATTACTTGAATTTTATTTTAGATTTTTATACATTTTTTAAATATTAAACCTGGATATCAAAGTAATTTCTTTATAGCTCTTATACGAATATTTTTCTTTCTTTCCATTTTATTTTTTACGCAAATGAATAACAAACTTTTCTTTCTGACACACAGGCCCATGCAAAAAAAGGGGGGTGAAAGGGGGCGAATGCCCTGGGCGCGGAAATTGAGGGAGCACCAAAATTATACTATCAACCTTGTTTTGTTTTTTTGTTTTTTGGATTAAAAAAAAAAATATATATATATACACATATGTATCAGGAATTTTTCCTCAATGAAATTGCATACATTTTTTGTTTGAAAGTTATTGCATCGTCCCTTACCCCACATCGAAAAAAGAAATTTCTGACTAAGGGCTTCTTCCTTTTTAAAACTTATTTTACGTCTTTGTCTTAGTCTCTTTTGTTAACCTTTTCATTTCTGAGCTTGTGACAAAAACATACACTCTTAAAACAGCATGTGATTTCCTTATTGGAATCCAGAAGGGTTGAAAACTGTTATATTGTACAGTTTGATACAATTTTTACACACCCATTTCCCAGATCCCCTTTGCCAAAATGCATGTGCAATTTTCTCTATGTTATTTTGTTGTTTGGAATTTCTAAATTAAACTTAAACCTTTTAAAGTTTCAAAATAAAGGAGAAAAATTTATTCAATAGTGAAAGACACTGGTGTGCAAAAATTAAGGACCAATCACAAAATGCTAATTTTAAAATATGCAAACACTCAAAAGGAAATAATATAATTCGAGTAATTACTATCTCCACAACACAGCTAGTCCATATAACATCTCATTCATGTCACACATGGTCACAAGTGTCACAGTCACTATGGTGAAGCAATAAAATAGGAAATTCCCTACATCTCATTATGAGTCTCAAATGATCACTATGTGTGACTCCACTGAGAAGTCAATGTGACTGCTGCTTTGTACGAGCACCAGGTGACTTTACAATGTAGTTAAATTGTGACTCTCATGTGACTGTCACTTGACTCTCTTTAGACTGTCATTTAGACACTGTCACTCTCTTTAGACTCAATTTCATAGTCATCATGAATGTTGCATTATGATAAGTCACCAAATAATATCATATTATAGTCACATGGAGACTTTTCCCAAAAGAGCACAATGGTGACTTCACAGTAGTCTCTCTGTCACCTGAAAGTCATGGGACTTTAATGTGATATTATTTGGTAACTTATCACAATGCAGCGTTCACTATGACTTTGAAATTGAGCCTACAAATGACAATCACATGAGAGTCACTATGTAACTACATTGTAAAGTTACATGGTGACTCATCACAAAGCAGCAGTCACAGTGACGTCTCAGTGGAGTCACATATAGTGATCATTTGAGACTCATAATGAGATGTATGGAATTTCCTATTTTGTTGTTTCACCGTAGTGACTGTGACACTTGTGACCATGTGGGACATGAATGAGATGTTATATGGATTAGCTGTGTTGTAGAGATAGTAATTACTTGAATTATATTATTTCCTTTTGAGTGTTCACATATTTGAAAATTAGCATTTTGTGACTGGTCCTTAATTTTTGCACGCCGGTGTATGTATTCAATAGAATTTATTTCTGCTTCTGCATTTTGTCAGTTTTGTGATATATGTCATAATGAGAAGATGGGGGATTGGGACATAGAACTCTTGTCATATCTTTTCTGTGAGAGAGTGCCAAATTAAACTTTGCCCTGGATGCAGTTTTCTCTTTGCACGGTCCTGCTGACAAACACATACATATATATTCTTGATAATGGTCAGAAAAAGTAATGAAAATTGTAAATCAGCTCAATTTATTTACTTGATAATTACATGCAAAATAGTTTAGCTTAAATATTTTAAATATAAAATCATTACTTTTTCAAAATATTATTGAGTGTTAAATTTTATTTAATTTTAAAGCATTCAAATAATAATAAAATAAAAATCTTATAACTTCTCTTCCTAATAAAATATCATTATTGAAATGAATTATCAGCAAAAATATTACACATCTTGCCAGGCTTGGACTCTACAAAATTTCAGAGCTTTAAACTGCTGCTTTAACTTGCTATGCTAGTAGGAACTTATTTTTCTTCCTTCTAAATTGAATAGGTTCGAAAAACAGTTGACATATATGCAATTGCCTCCAATTTGAGTTCTGATCTTACAAAAATAGTTATGCATTTTAATATTTATGATACCTTATTTTTTCAAAGAAGCAGCTACAACTTAACATGCTTATTTCCCAATCTTCGTATTTAACTATTGGCAATTCATAAGATGGATCACCAGCCATAACTTTTAGCCTCAAATCACTGTGTTCATCTTCTGTATGTGTAATATGACCAAAACAATATGACACTTTCGAAATAAACTGCATCTAGTTCTTAATATTGACACAATAAATTTTTAAATTGTTAATAATGCTGAAAGAGCCAAATAATATTAACTTTGTGAAAGAAGGAAAAGCTTGTTTACAGTAAGATCAAATAGCAGCCAAAATTCTTCTACCTATGATGTGATAGTTCAACTGAGCGAGCATCTTTGTGCATGTGCAGCATGTCACTCCAAAGGCAGACTTGTACTTATATACTGTGCCTGCACAACTGTAGATTTTTAATTTAAAATTACGGCTAATTAATAAAACATTTGAACAAACGAATGTACAATAACAAATCTGCGGCCAAATATCTTTCATTTAAAAAACATTGGTGTAATTTGATGCAGTAGTTTCTTCTCATGGACTGTCAAAAGAAAATGCTTCACGTTTTAACTATGTAGATTTGAAGGTGTATGCTGCCAAAAGCAGTAGGGCACTCAACACTAAATTCCTCAAAGAGAAAAATGTTTGAATTCAACACTTATGTAGGTATATTTAAGTTTATTATCACAGGCAGGTCAGTTAGTTAAAAATAAAACAAGATACATGTTCATCTAAAAATGGTTAGAGATGAGTAGGCTAACACATTCAGGATTAATTTATATTTCAAAGTCCCAATAGTTTATTTTATAAGAAAATGTGAATAATTTGATTATTCAAAGGAAGTTATGACAATGTGAATTATAATAATATTTAATTATATATCAATTTTAAATTATTTTTATGCTTGATAAAAACTTGCATTTCAAATTATATTCATCTTAGATTTTAATACTTATTCAGAACATTTAAAAAGAAAGAAAAATCATGCTTAAGCATACATTATGAAACTCCAACATTTCCTGAATGGTGTAAGAATATTATGAAGTTTAATAAGATTAAATAAGATATCGAAGTAAACAATTTAAAAAATGCATAACACATTTAAAAACCAAATTTTAACATTAACACCCATAAGCAGAAAGGAAATAAAATTCTTTTGTGTATTTGCCCTGTATGTGATCTATAGAATTGTATATATATATATTTTACATAGTATGCTAAGATTTAGATCAGTTGGAAAATGTATACACAGTTAAAAATTCACATTCAGCAATTCCCGTCAACAGATGGAAATGTGCTTGAATTCTTTTATAAAACCCTGTATATTATACAGATTTTTATAAACATCACATATTAAGCCAAAATTTAACTTTGGTAAAAAAAAATGCATAACCAAGGCCTGACTATCGCAAGGGAAAATAGGGCAGCTACTCCAGGGCATAACACAACTAAAAATGCACTTCCAGTAATTATGATCCACAGACGGCAATGCAACCAGCTCTTCGTGTAACCTTGTATATGAACTTATTTATGTTCTAGAATGATCTTTTAGTATAATTTATGCAGTCCAACTTGAAAATGCATAACACAATTAAAAACTATACTTAAGGAATTCACCACGCTATTAGACAGTAATGTTTATGAATTCTTTTGTGCAGCCCTGTATATGATCTACAGAGTTTATACACATCACATAATGTGCAGAAATTTATTTAAACAAATATTTTAACTGAAAATCTATTTCAAACAATTATCACTCATAGACAGTACTATACCCAAATTATACTTGTGTTCCTGTAAATGAATGATAAATGCTATGCACACTATGTTCTAGAGTTCATTTTGTTGTGCATCTCAGTAATATATATGAATTTCATTATATTAGAAATAGTATATCATTAAAATATACTGTAATAAATTTTTCACCATAGACAATTATGTTATGGAATTCTTTTGGGTAAACCTGTAAATGAATGACAAATGCTTCCCAGTCTACATTCTACTGAAAGCATGTTTTAGTGCACCTACAAAATACATATCAATATTTTTGAAATAGTGAACATCAAAATATACTGCAAATGATTTTTCCTCCATAGACCATAGTATAACAGAATTATTTTGAACATTCCTGTAAATAAACTATATATACTACACAATTCACTTTCAAAAGAGAACATGCTTTAGTAAATCTATGCCAAGCTCATGGTAATCAAAGTAGTATATGAAAGGAAGTTATGACAATGTAATTATGATAACATATTTAACCACTTCACTGGCGACAAGTATGGAGAAACAGACTAGATACATCCTACATAAACAGATACATTCTACTGAAAGCATGTTTTAGTGCACCTACAAAATACATACCAATGACATTATTTTTGAAACAGTGTAACATCATTAAAATACACTGCAAATGATTTTTCCTCCATAGACCACAGTATAACAGAATTATTTTGAACATCCCTGTAAATAAACTATATATATACTACACAATTCACTTTCAAAAGAGAACATGCTATAGTAAACCTATGCCAAGCTCATGGTAATCAAAGTAGTATATGAAAGGAAGCTATGACAATGCAATTATGATAACATATTTAACCACTTCACTGACGACAAGTATGGAGAAACAGTGCTTTTACCCCCGAATTATATCGAGGCAAATGATGAAGTGGTTAAACCATTAACCGCTGGTGTTGCGTTGACACAACAGTCAAAATAAATGCATATAAAAAATTAGCTATCATATGAATTTTATATTAATGGTAATTTTTAAGTAGGAAATATTATCTTATACTATAATGCGAGCAAAAATTGTGTGTGTGTGTGTGTGTGTATGTAAATTTTATCTTAAAAACGGCTTGAACGATTTTGACGAAATTTTGTATTTTACCATTTTCGGGCATGATAAGACCATTGGGCTAGGTCACGTGTTCGAGAAAATTCGATTAGTGGGTCATTTTGGGTCGTAATGGGTCAAGGTCAAGCTAATTATATCTAAAAATCGGCTCAATCGATTTTGACCAAATTTCACATCCAACCGTTTTTCGATACAAAGAAACTTTTGGGCTAGGTTACATGTTTGAGAAACTTCGATTAGTGGGTCATTTTTGGGTCACTATGGGTCAAGACAGTTTTATCTAAAAAACGGCTCTAACAATTTTCACTAAACTCTATATTCTACAGTTTTGGATTACGAGAAAATTATTGGGCTAAGTCACATGTTCGAGAAAATTTGATTAGTGGGTCATTTTTGGGTCACTGTGGGTGAAGCTAAGTTTATCTATATAACTTCTTTAACGATTTTGACGAAATTTTGCACCCTACTGTTTTCGGGCACAAAAAGACCATTGGAGTGGGCCTCGTGTTCGAGAAAATTCCAATAGTGGGTCATTTTGGGTCATAATGGGTTAAGGTCAAGCTAATTATATCTAGATAACGGCTCAATTGATTTTGACTAAATTTTGTATCTAACCATTTTCGGGCATGAAAAGATCATTGGGATGGGTCTCGTGTTCGAGAAAATTCGATTAGGGGGTCATAATGGTTCATAATGGGTCAGGGTCAAACTATTTATATCTAGAGAACGGCTCAGTCGATTTTGATGAAATTTTGTATTTTACCATTTTCGGGCATGATAAGACCATTGGGCTAGGTCACGTGTTCGGGGAAATTTGCTTAGTGGGTCATTTTGGGTTGTAATGGGTCAAGGTCAAGCTAATTATATCTAAAAAACGGCTCAAGCGATTTTGACCAAATTTCACATCCAACCATTTTTCAACACAAAAACTATTGGGCTAGGTCACATGCGCGAGAAACTTCAATTAGTGGGTCATTTTTGGGTCACTATGGGTCAAGCCAATTTTATCTAAAAAACGGCTCTAACAATTTTCACTAAACTCTATATTCTACAGTTTTGGATTATGAGAAAACTATTGGGCTAAGTCACATGCTCAGGAAAATTTGATTAGTGGGCCATTTTGGGGTCACCGTGGGTCAAGCTAAGTTTATCTAGATAACTTCTTTAACGATTTTGACGAAATTTTGCACCCTACTGTTTTCGGGCACGAAAAGACCATTGGGATGGGTCTCGTGTTTGAGAAAATTCTATTAGTGGGTCATTTTGGGCCATAATGGGTCAAGGTCAAACTAATTATATCTAAAGAACGGCTCAATCAATTTTGACTAAATTTGTATCTAACCATTTCTGGGCACGAAAAGACCATTGGGATGGGTCACGTGTTCGAGAAAATTCAATTAGTGGGTCATTTTTGGGTCACTGTGGGTCAAGCTATTTTTATCTAAAAAACGGCTTTAACGATTTTCACTAAACTCTATATTCTACAGTTTTGGATTACGAGAAGACCATTGAGCTAAGTCACATGTTCCAGGAAATTCGATTCATGGGTCATTTTTGGGTCACAGTGGGTAATGCTAAGTTTATCTAGATAACGGCTCGAACGATTTTGACGAAATTATGCACCCTACTGTTTTCGGGCACGAAAAGTCCATTGGGATGGGTCTCGTGTTCGAGAAAATTTGATCAGTGGGTCATTTTGGGTCATAATGGGTCTGGGTCAAGCTAATTATATCTAGAGAACAGCTCAATCAATTTTGACTAAATTTCGTGTTTAACCATTTTCGGGCAACAAAAAACCATTGGGATGGGTAACGTGTTCAAGAAAATTCGATTAGTGGGTCATTTTTGGGTCCAGCTAAGTTTATCTAGATAACGGCAGTACGATTTGATGAAATTCTGTAATCTATCGTTTTCGGGCACGAAAAGACCATTGGGATGGGTCACGTGTTTGAGAAAATTCGATTAGTGGGTCATTATGGGTCATAACGGGTCAGGGTCAAGCTAATTACATCTAAAAAAAGGCTCAGGACATTTTCACAAAATTTAATATACGGCTGTTTCTGGTCATGAGAGGACCATTGGGCTAAGTCACATGTTCGAGAAAATTCAATTACAGGGTCATTTTGGGTCACAATTGGCCAGGGTCAAGCTAATTGAATCTAAAAACATGTTCAAAACATTTTGACCAAATTTTATATTACGTATACCGCTTCTGGACATGAGAAGAGAATTGGGCTAAGCCACATGTTTGAGAAAATTCGATTAGTGGGTCATTTTGGGTCACAATGGGTCAGGGTCCAGCTAACTGTATCTATAAAACAGCTTAAACGATTTTGACTAAATTTTGTATTCTATCGTTTTCGGGCTTGAGAAGACCATTGGGCTAGGTCGCATGTTCAAGAAAATTCGATTAGTGGGTCATTTTGGATCACAATGGATCAGGGTCAAGCTAATTGTATTTAAAAAGCACTTCAAAACATAATTTTGTATAATATTGTTACAATGTTTTGATATAATTTTGTATAATATTGTTTCCGGGCATGATAAGAGCATTTGGCAGGGTCGCACGTTCAAGAAAATTCAATCTATGTGTCATTTTGGGTCCTTATGGATCAGGATCAAGCTAACTGTATCTAAAAAACCGCTCAAAAGATTTTGAGTGGTTTACTACACCGTTTCTGGACAAGATAAAACCATTGGGCTGGCTCGCATGCTCAAGAAAATTCTATTAGTGGGTCATTTTAGTGATAATGGGTTGGGGTCAAGCTAACGGCATCTCAAAAAGGTTCAAACAATTTTGGCAATTTTTTTTTGTTATACCGTTTCACAGTACAAAAAGACCATTGAAATAGCTCACATCTGACTATGAATTTCGGTTAGTGGTTTTTTGAATCAACGCGTATTAAGCTTATTTTACCTAGAAAACGACTAACGATTTTCACTAAATTTTGTATTCCATCGTTTTTAGACTTGAGAAAAGCATTGTGATAGGTCGCATGTTCGGAAAAATTTGATTAGCGGGTCATTTTGGGTCACTATGTTTCATGGTCAAGCTAATTGCATCTAAAACAGCAAGAATGATTCAGTGGGGAAAATATATCGAGATAAACAGAAAGCTAATTTTGACCGAGCTTAGCTCGGTCATTCCTGCTAGTAGTTAATAATTCAATAGAAAAATATTTTCTTTCATCAGTTTTTTTATATTTAATAATGAGTTCCAAAGGTGAAGCATTTTTAAATGAAAACTTTCACGTTGTCGTTTTCGCAGAAGAAACAGTTAGAAAAACGTAAGCTTTAGATGTAATCTATTTTTAGACAAGGTCAAATTAGATAAAAACATTCTGCGAATCAGTTGATTTTGTTTTAGTGGGGGAGGAGGAGAAAACAGGTGTTGCATTTATGCAACGCCAGCGGGAAACGGGTAGTTCCCTTTTTCACTCGTGTCGTTAGACTATTTGGGATTTTTTCTCATTCTGTGCTCATGGAGACACCTAAACAGTTAGATGAGGCTCTTGAAAGAAGTTTTGATGAAGATTTAGATAAAGATTATTGGTACAAAACTGATATTATTATTTCATCAAAAGTAGCAGGAATTATTGATGAAGAAGGAATGATAATATATCAAAATAAATCAATGGTATTTCACCTTGCGATATTGCTGAAGAAATTGATATGAGCATAAAACGTGAAGTTTGAGCTCTCTAAAATTTGTACAAGTCAACAAGTGTACAATACATTTAATAGAAAATAGGAGACTTGAAGTGGATAAAGAAGGAAACATTGATTTGGACTCACCCGAAAAATGAAGAAAAAATAAAGTATTGACAAATGCAGGAAGAAATCAAGATTAAGTTCGAAAAGAAAAAGTCTCACTAAGAATTCAGACGTGAAGTAGCATTGCAAAGGGTGTTTGCAAAAACAAAGACCATTTGAAAGTAAAGAGTTAGGTAGAACAAATCCGCAACAAGAAGGCGTAGTAAATTTGGCATGCAAAAGCCATTACAGGCAGAAAGCAGACATTTAATTGTCAAGTCCGATAACAGCAGAAGACTACATTGTAAACAATGTCATAACCGGAATGTTTATTGCCACAGTAAATTTGTTTTGCTGCTTTATTATTTAAGTCTAGCGAGTATTTTGATGCTTGAAACTGTTTTCTGGATATAATCAGTAATTTATAAAGAATAAATTAATTAAAATTCAATAATAAATTAATTACCTTTAAAGTGATTGTTTGCTTTCTAAATTGTAACAACTCTAAAAAAAATCTTCCAGTGCCCAAATCCAAGAAAACCCTGTAGATGTTAAGTTGAACTCACAGAACATCAATATCCTTATTCCGCTGACGTTGCATGAATGCAACACTCGATTTTTCGTAAGCTAAGACAAGTTTTGTTATTTTCACTATAAATAAATGTTAAGTATGTTCAAATGAATAACCTGTATCATTTTTATAAAAAAATTTTAACCCCTTATAGTTTTGGCAGTTAATGGGTTAACTAGGGGGCTCAGCCCCCTGCTCACTATTGCTCTCCAATACTCGTGAATTATAACGCAATTCATATTGGGACTGCTACGTGGTCCCAGCTTGCTTCATTTGCTCGCCACTATTTCCATCAACTCTAGCCAGAATTAATATTATCATAAATAATTTTGACATGTGAAATTTACAAATATTTTTAATGTATAAAAAGGTAATGGAAAACTTTGTCGAAAATGCAAATAAAAATACATTTTTTCACCTATAATATTACAGAGCACAGTTTATAAATAACTTTAATATATGAAATTTATAAATATTTTTAATGTACAAAAAAGTAATCTGAAAATTTCTCTGAAAATTTCGCTGAAAATGCAAATAAAAATGAAATATTTCACCTATAATATTGCACAGCATGGCATACATTCACTTAAAACTCTTTGAAAAACATTATGATTACGCTAATGAACGAAATGTAAACAAAACATTTTCTTCTGTGTCTAAAAGATAGTCTTATCAGAAAACGAATTTTCTGAATGCATATACCACATTAAAATGAACCAATCGTGCTGCTTTTCATATATCGATCAACAGTCTGTCTTTAAAAAGAGATACCCTCTGAATGTTGATTTGCTGAATGGATCGGGTCATGAATCTGTAAAATAACCACTGAGGATTGTTGTTATGGCTGTTGCCAAATAGCAAGCTATAAATTCAGCCTCATTTTCCTGTCACATAAGAGAAACATATTTATTTAATTAAATATCACTTTTAAATTGTTTTTATGCTTGATAAAAACTTACATTTTATTGTCATGTTAACTTAGAATTTCGGTTGTTAAAATAAATTTAATATAATTGATATGACACTTTATTTTTACCTTCTCCAAGTCAACGGCGAAATACATGAAAACGCCATTGCTTCTTGCTGCTGGCATGCCGATATTTCATAAATACATGATTTTGTAGCAATCCGGAACTGTGATTATAATATCACCAGCTATTCGCTAGTCACGGCTGTCATTTCTCCGTTTCACATCATAGCGCCGGGCATTAGGTAGAAGCATTTGAGCCAATGGCATTTGCGTACTATTTCATTTCTAGGAATGGCATCACTTGATATGCAGAAATTCTGTATTTTGTTTGCATAAATGACTGAACGAAACTGAATTTTGCCTTTGCCATAGCTGCATATTTGTTAGCAGCACATGTATTTATATTATGGCGTAGTAGTGGTTAGCGATGATAATTGCTAAAAATGTTATGTTAAGTTTTATTTAGTTTTTATTTTAAGTTTGTTAAGTTCAAGCGAAGTTATGCTTCTTGTTTTTCATCTGTAAATATCAAGTTTATCACCATTAATAAATAATTATTAGAATTTTCTGCTTCTTCATTAAGTTTTCCACACAACTTCATGCTATTTTTTAGACTTTCAAATGCCTCTGCTGTTTAAAATGAAGTTTTTAGCTATTCAATATAGCACATTTCAAATTATATTCATCTTATTCATATTCAGAAATTTTAAAAAGAAAGAAAAATCATGCTTAAGCATAGATTATGAAACTCCAACATTTCCTGAATGCTGTAAGAATACTTCAAAGTTTAATAAGATTAAATAAGATATCTAAGTAAACAATTTAGAAAATGCACAACACATTTAAAAACCAAATTTCGACAATTACCACCCATAAGCAGAAAGGAAGTCAAATTCTTTTGTGTTTGCCCTGTATATGATCTATAGATTTGTATATATATATATATATATATATATGGGGCATTCTCACAATCCTTTGACTTTCGGGAATAAAAATTTGGTGAAATTAAACTTGCTAAAATAACATTTTAATTTGATAGACAAATGCCTTAATGATTCAAAATAAAGAAAAAATGGTCAGCAGCGAAAATTTTTTATTTAACTGAGGTAGTTAAATTTGGGAGTTTAATTTTCCTTACCATTTTACCACTATAACTTTCTATTTTCTTCTAAATTTTTACTTATAATGAATTTGCATAGTACCCACTGAGTATTCAAATAAGAAATAATAACAATGTAGTATTTTTAGTACAAAATTTTGGTATAATATTGTCTAAAACGGGTGTTAAAGAAGGGACGGAAGGGGGAAAAAAAAGGGATGGTATAAGAAAAAAGAGATGGTAATGGAAAAAAAGGAGGATGGTAAGGATGAGACCGTAAGGAAAATTACCACTATTTTTAGGCAAATCATGTTAAGACTAAGTGATGGCCACAATGTTCATTGATTTTTAGAAAGTTATTTACATTGGATTAAATTAAAAAAATAACTTAATTTACCTTGAAAAGTGCAGGGATAAACCTTGGGGATTGTAAGACTACCAATAAAGCCACGATGCTTGAAATTGATACTTAAATGCTGATTTAAATTCTGCAGTAAATTTCCTGTTAAAGAATTTTAGACATTCTTTCTCTAGCATACTTCTGCATGAGAAAAAACTTGAAAAAAATTCTGTAGCTGCATCTTAAGTGATCTTCTGTATAAGTTTATGAAGAGGGATGGTAAGGAATCTAAAACCCAGGGACAGAGTATAATACTCTGGTTATCAAAAACTAAGGAAAAGTCACAAAATGCTAATTTTCAAATACGCGAACACTCAAAAGGAAATAATATAATTCGAGTAATTACTATCTCTACAACACAGCTAGCCCATATAACATCTCATTCATGTCACACATGGTCACAAGTGTCACAGTCAGTACAGTGAAGCAAAAAAATAAGTAATTCCATACATCTCATTATGAGTCTCAAATGATCACTATATGTGACTCCACTGAGACGTCACTGTGACTGCTGCTTTGTACGAGCACCAGGTGACTTTACAAAGTAGTTAAATTGTGACTCTCACGTGACTGTCATTTTTAGACTCAATTTCATAGTCATCATGAATGCTGCATTATGATAAGTCACCAAATAATATCATATTATAGTCACATGGAGACTTTTCCCAAAAGAGCACAATGGTTACTTCACAATAGTCTCTCTGTCACCTGAAAGTCATCATGTGACTTTAATGTGACATTATTTGGTAACTTACCACAATGCAGCGTTCACTATGACTTTGAAATTGAGTCTACAAATGACAGTCACATGAGAATCATTATGTAACTACACTGTAAAGTTACATGGTGACTCGTCACAAAGCAGCAGTCACAGTGACGTCTCAGTGGAGTCGCATATAGTGATCATTTGAGACTCATAATGAGATGTATGGAATTTCCTATTTTTTTGCTTTATCGTAGTGACTGTGACACTTGTGACCCTGTGTGACATGAATGAGATGTTATATGGACTAGCTGTGTTGTAGAGATAATAATTACTCGAATGATATCATTTCCTTTTGAGTGTTCGCGTATTTGAAAATTAGCATTTTGTGACTTTTCCTTAATTTTTGCACACCAGTGTAATATCAACCGTAATAAAAAATAATATCACCTGTAAAAATGTGTGCAGGTTAATTTTTTGCTACATATTTATATAAAACAACTGTCCCAGTTTCGGAAAAAAATTGCATCGAATTACTTTTATTGAAACAATTTTATAGAGATAGCTCCAAACTTAAAAATCAGCATTAGGGACACAGGACAGTATAGGAGTTTTCTTGGTATTTGGACCCCCAACATCATCCAAAACTTATTTATCTTGTTAATATTGTTATGACTCTCATACAATGGGATGTTCCCCAGTATATGAAATAAAAAACCCACAAGAATATGTACTAAAATAAAAAATATTATTCAGGGATATCAAAGTCAAAAGATTGTGAGAATGCCCCATATATACATACGAGGGCTGTTTTTTTTTTTCAACCTCCGTCGGGCTGTAAAATAAAGACTAGTGTGAATAATAAAATTCTTTTATAACCTGGAGTCAAGTACAATCAAAGCTACTTTTCAACATAGTCACAATGAAGATTGAATCATTTGTCACGTTGGTGAGCAAGGGGGGGGGGGGGGGGGAGGTGTACCCTTTTCACAGAACGTTGCCACCAATGTACTGAGATAGATCTCTAAGGCGTACTGAAGATTTTTGTTAGAATGGAAGTGGAATTGAGTCCTGTCGTCCCAGCCCTGTCTTCAGATCTCAAAAAAGGTGATCTCGCAGATCACTCGGTGCCAGACAAACTGATAGCCCAACAGCTTCTTTCACAATTTCAATGGGATGTGTTCGATTTGTGAAAGAAGCTGTTGGATCATGAGTTAGGCTGGCATAGAGTGATTGTCATCTTTTTCGAGATCTGAAGACAGGTCTGAAACGACAGTACTCCATTCTACTTCCATTCCAACAAAAATCTTCAAGATGCTTTGGAGACCTATCTCAATACATTGCGACAACAGCCTGTGAAGAATGTATCTCCCTCCTCGTCCAACAGTATGACAAATGAATCAATCTTCATTGCAAAAAGTAACTTTGATTGTACTTGACTCCAAATTATAAAGGAATTTTATTATTCACACTAGTCTTTATTTTTTTTAAAAAAAACAGCCCACTATATATTACATAGTATGCTAAAATTTAGATCAGTTGGAAAACATATACACAGTTAAAAACAGAAGAGGAGTAGAGCTTGAAGCTTGCACAGCCAGCCAGACAAAACAAAATCAAAATTTGGTGAAGTGTTAAAAATTTATTTTAATCAATGATTTTTTTTTTCAAATCATCTCATTAAAGTCAGGATTTAAATATTTGATTTTAACCATTTGATTAAAATAAATTACACCCTAATTTATAATTTAAGTGTTTAGAGACAATCTCTAGCTTACTTTCCTATTTTTTTCGCCATGTTCTTTATTAATATGCTGATGAATGTTTAAATTTTGAGTAGCTGCTTTAATCCTGAATTTGAATTTTGCATTAGGAAACAGTGATTGCCCTATGCTAAATGTGCTGAAAGAAGATATGAATATTTTTTATTTTGCTGTCATTTTGTTTATTTTCTCTTATACTGATTTTCACCACCATTCACAAAATTATTTGTCCTAAAAATAGACCTTTCATGAAATTTTTCCATCTCCATATTGAACTTTTCACAAATTTAACAATTTAAAAGTAAAATTTGACCAGTCACATTTACATATATTAAGAAAATATATGTATTTTACAAACGTATATCTTCTTTAAACTGTAGAAAGAGGAACCTGAATATACCACTTCAAAATCACAAAATGGGGACTACATTTTTCACAACTATAAAAAGCTTTTCACAAAAACAGGACCCTGTGAGAAAAATCTGGACAGACCCCTGATAACATACAAAGATTTATAATTTTTAAACAGGACTTTGCACCTAACCTGCAATATTGACAAAATACACAATAAATGATTAAAACTAAAGAGATTTTAAACAAAAGGGCAAGTACTGTACTTAAACATTCAAATTGCTATTATGCATGAAAACTTATGCTATTTAGAAAACAAATGTGACTTTTCTTTAGTAATACAATATTTTAATTTCATAAAGGTAAAAACAGCAACAGTTTCAGTGATTAACCCTTTATGTACTGAATTATGAATTCATGAAAATTTTATCTTCTAAAGCATTTTTCGTGAATTGTTTAAACTACATTAGAAGATTTACATAATCATTTAATAAATTTTAAAAGGATTTTAGAAGGATTTAAAAGGATAAAATTTGAATTTATAGGAATTTTGTACAATATTTATAACCCCTCTCAAATATTTTATTTTACACAGTTTTCTTTGTATTTTGTAGAATTAGGAAATGTACAAATATAATGTTCTTATAATAGAAATAGAAATATTTTCGAATTGAAAAATCCCCCCCCCCCCCCTGAAATGCCATGAAAGCTAAAAAGATGCAAAGGCAAAAGAAATCCCCCTTTTAAAAAATATTTTCGTTTTGTGTATCCAATGCTTTTGGAACAAGATAAAGTAATGTATGTATAACTCATTCTAAACTGTACTACAACTAATTGATGCATTAATTGAATTTTATAACAAGTTATTTTAATGGTACTTATAAGTATCGTCAGTAGATAAAGGGTTAATGTAATAATAAATTTTTCATTTATTTATTTATCCCAATCAAAGACATCTATAAAAATAAAACAGATATGGAAGAAATATTGTACAGTTTTGTTTACTTTTAGACTTTAGATTTTAATAAAATAAGTTTAACAAATGTTCTCATTCATGTTATAAATGGAGGAGGACTGAACAATATACACTGGTGTGCAAAAATTAAGAACAAGATTTTTTTTTAATGTATTGTCATACTCCACATCGACCGAAATCATACCATTATCATAAGATCTCCAAGATGTGAAAATGTGGGACAAGTGATCAAAACTACTTAAACAATCTGTTCTGTTGTCTTGTTTAGATTTTAATTTATCTGCTTCATCCTTAACTATTGCACACCAGCACCCTTGGCACAAGATTGCAGAAATTCAAAACTTAGTTGCAACTTTTCAGAATGAATGATAAAATTTGCTACAATGTTGTAACTTTCGTGATGGGTTACAGAAATTTGTAACTTTAAAAAAATAGATTTCATGATCAGCAGACACATTATATGTATGTTTAGAACCATGTTCTCTGAAATGATAAGCCACAGTTTTAAATCACATTTTTCGTGAAAATCCACATTAATGGGGAGAATTTTCATAGCATCATAATTACTTCCTTCAATTTGTAACAACTATGAATATTTCATAGTAGTTGGTGGTTCTGCATTAGTATACACAGCAATATCTGTCTGTTATTGAGATTTGAACCTGCAATGATCTGAGTCTGATGCTCTGCCAACAAGGCTGTTTCAGCTACTGAGCTTCATAATAGAATGGGTCACTAACACTGAATCCAGCAGACAGCCCATGAATAAGAAGGAAAAATTATATAAAAAAAAAAAAAAAAAAAACAGATTTGCTCCCATATGGTAGGTACAGGGCAGATATTTTCAAATTAAATTTATTTTTTAAATATGATGAAGATGCCACAATTTTCATTGAATTACATTTTTATATTAAAAAAAACTACAGATTTTATTTAATTTTATCATATATAAAATAAAATCTCATGTAAACTTAACAAGAAAAAAAACAATGAAAAAAATTGACAAGTATTGATCATAAAAATATGAAAAAATGTCTAAAAATAACCAAAAGTGATTAAAGGTAAGGAAAAAGTTTGAAAAAATGCTTTTAATATTGTTATGTCGCAAATAATTAAATTTAAAACTTAATTTAAAAACAATAGTTAAACAATATTTAAAACATTAATTTTAATTCTGGGGCCTGTTTGTTTACAAAATTGCGATCTTAGTTTTGTTTACAAAAGAATCAATCTCAATTTGTTTACATTTTAGGGTTAATGTCAATAGTGAGTAAATGTTTAAATGTTATAAATTTTATCATTGTTAAGTTTCTTGGCACAGAATTTTTGTTTTAATTAATGGTAAAAATTGCATACTGTCCACCAAATCTGATTTTCATTTAATAGAAAATAGCTTGTTTTGTTCTTATGTACTGTAACAATAGGTATGTTGGAATGATGGTTGAATTATTGACACTTGTCAAATGGAAGTTGCGCGCCTTTCTTTTGTCAATTGTGAATTTTGAAATTTATTAATTTCAATTAATTATATTGTGTACGATAATTTTAGAATGTGTTTAAGTAATAATTACAGCTACTGCTGTAATTACTACTACAAATAATAAATTTTTGGAGTGTAAACATAAATTGGAGTTATTGGTGTTATAATAAATTTTTGGAAGCTACTGGAGAATTAAATAAGATAATTTCTTTGATTAACAAGTTTTTTTTTTACTTTTCTATTTTTGTATAAACTCTTTCCATCTTTCTATTTTCTTTATTTCCGTTGGCAACAATGACAACTTGATTGTTACTGCCAAAAGTGTAGCATCACGTGTTGGAAGAAGTGTGACATCACAGCCCTACGTATGAATATCTGAAATTTTTAAAATATAAGAAAATATCTTCAAGAAAAAACAGCCTTCAGACTTCAACTATAATTTACGGATAATAAAGTCTGACATTCTTTGGCCTTGCTGTAATGGTCTCGGCATTTTACAAGTTATCAATAAATTTTTAATATGCACTATTTTGTTAGCGCGTAGTGTCAACTGGAAATTTGGGTGAGATGTGATGTCACTGGATTTTGGTGGTAGATTTCATTCTTTTGGTTGAGGAGGAGGATTTAAGAAGGTTTTTGTCTGAGGGAGTTGCAGTTTACAGAGTGCTATCCCCCCCCCCCCCCTTACCATACTCACGATGAGTATTCTTCTTCTTCTCTCTTAATTTTCTATTTATTTTAACTATTGCATGCCTTCCAAAATTATTCATAATTAAATTTTTATATGGTTTTTAACACCATAATTTCACATTGGCATAATGCTTTGTGAATTTTTTTTTTTTTTTTTTTTTTAATAACTTACTCCAGTAGCTCCATAATAATCAAATAAATAAAAAATGGGATGAATATTTTTTTTTCTATGAATCTCATAAATGTTATTTTTGTATTGCTGGTATTACTTTAATTGGTTGAGTTACTTCATTAGGAACAACAAGTATGTCTAGAGTTTAAAAAAGAGGACTCATGCATGTAAGATGTGCATAATATGTATACTTATTGAAAAATAATTAAATCATAATGACATTTAGAATTGATTATACTGTTAAATTTAATCTAATTATGTAATAATCAGAATTATTAAAAATATTAAGTCCTCAAGGACTAATTGTGTGAACATTAATTACAAATTCCTTTGTTAGTAACAATAAAAAACTATATCATCCTTAATTTTTTTTTTTTTTTTCTGCAGTGCCTATTTTTCACTTAAGAGTTTTTATTTTCCTTTTTATATCCTATCAGAGACAGTCAAATATATAATTCTTAACATGTTGATTTGAATCGAAATTAGTTATACTTGCTTTGTGTTAGTAATATTAATGTTAAATTTTTGAGTTAGTCTGCCTTGTTATTGTTTAATTTTGACTGTGTCTGATTTTAATCAGCAATCTAATGATTTCTATAGGATGAGCAAACATTTAAGAGATTAATTTTATTCGGGAAGGGAATTTTAAGGAATCATGGAGTACATGGTTCGGGAACATTTAATTAAATTAATTGGTAAGGGAATTTAAGGAATCATGTAGAATACATGGTATGGGAACATTTTTTAATTAAATTTATCTTTGATTCACTTGACTCTGGGTTTATTGCTTATTTAATTTTTACTTAATAGGGGGCCAGAACACAACGCACCTCCAATTTAATTGTTTATAAGTATTATTATTTCAGAATTAAGTGGGAATTATAATGTCTTATATAAATTTTAATTGATAATTCGTAATTCATTTTATTAAGTGCAATGAGTGATCAATTATTAATTACTAAGTTCTAAAATAAATTGCAGGAATTTTAAATTCTTTCATTTAATATTTCATTACAAGTTATTTTCACTGACCAGTAGAATTAATTTAGGAGATATCTTTGTAAATTATAACAATTTCCTTTTTTTTATATTTTGAGTTTTGTTGTGCTAAGACACAACAATATTAAGATAAGTGTAGGCTTCATAGGTTCAATACTTGCCCACATTCAAAGTGAGATGCAGTGTGAAGGTGTGACGTGAAAGTTGACGAGTGAGTTAGCAATCTGTTCTATTATGGAGCTCAGATTTTGTCACCAATGTCTAAATATTTTATTTTAATACACATTTTAACACACTAAAATGTTACATACCTTGCTCTCAGAATCAGAGTTACAATTTGGCTTGTCATCAACATGTCCATTTTCTAATAGACCATGTGAAATTAGAAGCTCAGACACAAGAGGCGACTTAATCAAGCTTGAAGTGGAAATATCATATGAGCTAACACAGTTAAAATCAGTTGTATCATTATACAGACTCATGCATTCAAGTTCATCACCGTCACTATCTAATACTGAAGAATCAATTTCATCTGAAAATAAAAGTTAAGTAAATACCAATTTGTCTACAATTACAAAAAATTTTTCACATTGCAATATTAAATGTAACTAAAGGGATGGTGGACTTTAAAAGTTTTTTTCCATTATTTATGTTACTCCATGTTAATCCAAAAAGAAATTGCTCAAAGAAGTGTTCTGTGCCTTGAATTTAATAAGCATTGGAAAAAAGAAATTCAATTTACTAATTTTTTTTTAAAGTTTGTTTTTTAATATTTCATTTATTCGAATTTTAAAAATATAACAGCCTTCTTTAAAAAACAGGCTGTGTTAGGATAACAGGCTTACTAGCTCAATAAATTTAAAAATACAACAGTCAAAGTAATCTGAAGTGAAAGAAGAAACTATACTGTAATATCCAGACGGTAACATAAATTTAACCTTTTACAATAGCAAATACAGTTATTAAAGGGGAGCATCAGAGAGGTTGAAAACGCCTTTTCTCAATAGATAGCACGGACTTTCACAGGTCGGGTGATTACTTTCATTTTTTGGCAAGCCATGTGAACCACAGACTTCTCATATATGTTCCCCAAGATGTTCCCCTATCTTTCCTCTGAGGTGTGAACACATCACTTTCAGTTCAAAGTCAAATCCATCAAATTAAAAACATAGAAAAAAGCACAGAAGGAAAAGGGGAGAGGGGACACGGCTGATCTTTATCTACATGGATCAGGCTGGTCAATTCTGGATTCTGGTCAATCTTTACTTTCACCTATCTTTAGAGGAAGAAAATATTGGATTCGTGATTTTTTTTTTTACTCACAGGCTATTCACACTAATTGTATATTATACTCTTATTTCAAAAGAATAATGCCCCTCAAAAAATAAATGAAGGGGATTAGCCCCCATTTCCCCCCTTTATACTTAACCAATGAACCCCCAAATCTAATCAGGGAAGCTCCTTAACATAATAAACCGGTACACCAAATTTGAAGCAAATCAGCTAATTCTGCATGAAAAAACCTTATCGCTAAATTAAAGGGGGGGGGGGGTGTTAGACCCCATTATACTTAACTAATGAACCTCCAAATCTAATCAGGAAAGCTCTTTAATTTTTTTTCTGTGTTCATTCTGATAAAATGCATAATTCTGCATGAAAATCCATTTATCTAAATTAAGGGGAGGGGATTTGCCCCTCTTCCCCCCTTTTATACTTAACCAATGAACCTCCAAATCTAATGAAGGAAGTGCCATATCGGAATAAACCAGTATACCAAATTTGAAGCAAATTGAATATTTCTGCATGAAAAACCCCTTTATCAAAATTCAGGAGGGGGGACAAGCCCCCGCTCTCCCCCTTTTACACTTAAACAATAAACCTCCAAATTTTATCAAGGCAGCTCCTTAATATAACAAACTGGCATAGCAAATTTGGAGCAAATCGAATAATTCTGCATGAAAAACCCATTTATCTAAATTAGGGGGGGGGGGGGGACTAGCCCTTCTTTATACTTAACCAATGAATCCCCAAAACTAATCAGGGAAGTGCCTTATCAGAATGAACCTAGAAAAAAAAATTAAAGCTAATCAGATGTTTCTATCAAGAGTTAACGCGTTACGTACATACATACCTACGTACATACAGACAGACAGAACCGGCGGGCACATTAGCTCTCAGGCTTTGATAGCCTGTGAGCTAAAAAAAGTTATATAGAATAGCAATATTTGTTATTATTTAGGCTCCATATCTAACTTTTATGGTATACCCATTCATACTTTCCTAGTATATACAGCTATACCCAACCTTATGCTGTATAGTTTTTTTACAAAGTCTTATTTTTTTAGCAGCGATTTTTTTTAATAATACAGTTAATAATTCATATATTTATTGTATGGAACTTTCTGAGCGTGAGTAATACTTGCACATGACCATTTAATTGTTCATGAATGCACCAAATTGGCAGGTGCACTTAATATCTTATCAAACCGTTTTTCTGTAAAGGCAGAAAATTTTTCAGAAAATGTTAAAGTTAACGTTTTGAACGAAATTTCTAGACGTGACAGCACCGGAAAGAAGAACTGCCGCCTAGAGACAATCGTTTATAACTGAAGATGTAATTCATTTATCAGTAAAAAAAGATTTTTTTTTTTAAGTTCTAGATTACGAGTACATTTAGATTACAATTAATAATTTTTGTTGAATTGCAATTACCGAACTAGTCGATTAAGCACAAAATTCGATTACACTGATTTCATAATCTGCATGTTACAAATCTATCTTTCTTCGAATTTGATGTTTGGCTATATTTACATAATATAAACATTTTACAATTATTTAAGAATGAAAAACTGCATATGTATTTAAAATTCAAAAATTACAAAAACATTTACTACATTGGGTTAAAAGACAAATTGGATTCCTTTTATAATTGTAAAAATAATAATAATAAATAAACAAATAAAATAAAAAACACACCTTAAAACGTGAAAAATTCAAAAACCGCAGGGGACAAAATTTAGCATATTGATATATTAGATTGAAATTTGATTCCTTTTACAAATCTCATAAGTAGCCATGGAATGCAAAAAAAAAAATATTGCTCAACGAATTCCGAAGGAAATTTACTGTATTGGGCTAAAAGAATGAAATCAGAATGTTTTAAGTAATATGAAAAACCACTGTGTAATACGAAAAAAAAAATATATATATATATAATAATCGGAATCGCATATAAAAAATTAAGACTCAAATTCGAATTGACTACTTTTTGACACAAATTCGTTTTTCTTCCCAAATCTAACAAATTAGCAGGTGCTCTTTTGAAAAAGCTGATTTTTTTTTGTTTTTTTTTCGTTTTCGTTAAAGGCTAAAGATTTTTCAGAAAAGTCTGTCAAAGTTGGTGTTTTGAACAAAATTTCCGGGACGTGACAGTGCAGGAAAGGAAAAAACTATTGCCCTGGGCCAACAATTGCTTATAACTCAAGATATAAATCATTTATTGGAAAATGAAAAAATTGTCCGATTACACATCACTTCAATAATCGTCCTTGCAACCATCATGATTTTTTGTTTAAAAATGAGTCACAAATTTTCATGTTGTTGAGCAGGGAATTTTTTTTTTTTTTTTTTTTTTTTTTAGTACTGGTTTAAAATTTTAAAGATCTAATAAAAAAAATGTCTTGAGTGCACTTTTCCTTGCATCTTTCTTATAAAATCTCGCATGCCTATGTATTTTTGTAAGCAAGATGAGCTAGTTCAAAATAATAATAATAGTTCCATGCGCAAGTGAGGGTATTGGAAATGTTCTTTTTCTTAAGGCATTTTTTAAAAACAGAAACGGAACACAAAAAATTCTGATACCAAACTTCTGACGTAATCACTAGACCAAAAATTATTCGGAAATATTTAGTATTAACATTATTATCTGTTCATTTGCATACAATGAACCATTTTTGTTACATGTATTAGGATAAAACATTTTGCGCTTTATCCAAACAATCAGTACATACAGCAAATACTGAGCTTATTTTTTAGACAAATCTATACACTGTAATCTCTATTTAGTTCAAAGGATCATTAAATGTTCCTGCAAGGACAAATTTCCTTTTATAGAAATAAGAGAAAATGTCCACATAGTGACCATTACTCCCCACCCCTTTCAAAGGTCAATGTCAGGTCCTTCCACAGTGTAGATTCCCTTCTCTGCCAACAGAAAGTACAGAAAGGTAGTACTTTCCTCCCTCGTCAAAACGAAAATGTTAGGGTTGCTAGAAATTTGAAGGACTCTGTAATTCTGCAGTGAAATTTCACAAATAAAATCGTATTTTGAAACAACAAAAATGCTTCTTGAGGGACATTTTATATCATATCACCTAAGAGATGTCCCTTATTAAATTTATAAGAGAGGTAATGATAACAATTTACAAAAAAATGTATAAAAACTAAAAAAATTGTTGATTTGTGGTCCTTAAAAATATATAGAACCCGTAGTGCCATGTGGTAATTTTTTCAGGAACCAATGTAAGAAATTTTAAAATCTAATTTAAAAAAAGAGGCTGTAGTTTTACAAAATTATGCCAACTGAAAGAAATAAGTTATGTCAATCACCAAAAAAATTTTTAAGCAAATCGGTTCCATAGAAAATGTGCAGTTCTGATAATAAGAATATAGCATGAAGTACTACTGACGGTCACTCTTAAATTTTGGGGATTATAATTGAGATTTAAAGAGAAATTCATTTAACAAAACTGTTTATAATCAACTAGATGACCTGCTCGAGCACGTGGTAATATTTTTTAATGAACCTTAAATTTGTATGATTTTATATCTTTAACTCGATTTTGTCTGAAATACGTACCTGCTCACTATGTGAAAATGGGGAAGAAGCTGCTAATTGTTGAGATTTGTTATGTAAATTTCTTTCATGATTTTTGGAAAATTGTATGGGGTAGTAAGGAACAAATTAAAACTTTAAAATGCCCTCTACTGATGATAAAATGAGTTAAGAGGAGAGGGGCGAGTGCTTAGAAATGTACAGTCATGGCCATAAGTTTAGGACAACCACTAAAAATTAAGATCCAGACAATAAATTGAATACTTACTCGTCAGTAAAATTATAAACTCCCTTTATTACATGACTATTACATTTCTACACATATAAATCACATACTTAAACACAAATTTTACAGAAAAATCAATATTTTGTTTGTCCGCCGTTAGCTTTTATTACGGCCTGCAAACGTTTGGCATGCTCTCTACCAGACTTCGTCAGTATGAAGCTGATAATTCTTTCACCCAAACTTTCTTAATTGCTTTTTCCAGTTACTTAGCACTTGCTGGCTGTTTCTTAGAGACATTGTGCTTTAAGAGAATCCATAAGTTTTCAGTTGGATTCAAATCGGGACTGTTTCCAAGCCAGTCAAGAATTTGAATTTTCTTCGTCTTCAAGAACTGAGTAACAATTTTAGAGCGATAACATGGTGCACCATCATGCATAAAAATTGTACATTTATGAACGGCCATGTGTAATTCTAACTTCTCCTTTAACAAATCCACATATTTTTTGCCATTCATACTCGTTCCTGGTGGTAGGAAGAACAATGCAGCCGTTCCGTTCACTGATATTCCACCCCAAATCATGACACTTGGGGAGTGTTTAACAGTCTGTAAAGTGTAACGTTCATCGAATCGCTTTCCAGGAGGTCTACGGACATAGTACTTCCGTGTAGAGAACTGCTGTATGGTAGATTCGTCCAAAAAAGAAGCCCGTTGCCACTGATGAAGTGTCCTTTTGGCATGTTTCTTGGCAAAGTCCAAGCGCTTAGCTCTCATGGCCGCTGTTAACCTGGGTTTTTTCGCAGGTTTGTAGGATTTTAAATGAAAGTCATCGAACAAACACTGACTTACTGTTCTACGACTGACATCCGCACCTTTTGCAAGCAATACTGACAGTATCTTGCTTGCGGAACTCATTGGAGAATGAACTGCTATTATCCTAATGACATGGTCATCCCTAGGTGTGGTTTTACGAGGTCGACCACACCTTTTGGCATCAACATAAGTCCCTGTTTTTTTAAATTTCTTGATCGAATTGTGAACTGCATTCTTACTACGTCTTACTAGTTCACTAATAAATTGTCTAGAATATCCTTCATTATGAAGAATAACAATTTGTGCGCGTTGAGTTTCAAAAACTGATGATTTTCGACCCATTTTCATAGGTTTTCAAAACTTGTAAAACAAGCAACAATTGCATCTGCGGCGTTTATTACTCAAAGATCAAACGAAAAGTGAATACAGTACTCCACTGCCAGATGGAAAGACGCCATCTGACTTAATCGATTTGATTTATGACGTTATCAGGTGTTTCAATGGTAAAAACGCTAGTTTCTGCATGGTGGTCCTAAACTTTTGGCCACGACTGTACTTGTACGGGCCAAAAGCTTTAAAATGATATGTCACATGAAAAAATTCATTTCTGCCTCCCCAAAGGGGGAAATACCCCCTAATAGTCTGGTGTCAAAAACAGACCTCACCAATCGAAGGCCTGTGAAGAGTTTCACCTTCGGTCAAGCCTTCAATGATGTCAAATCTTGCTGTAGCTTAATTAGAAGCTGAGTTAGAAAATTGACCCCCCCCCCCCCCAGGGGAGGGGGCAAATTTGAGTGAGCGAGTAGAAAGTTTCATAATATGAAAGAGTGGTTTGAGGGTTTTCTGAGGATATATCACATGAGGGTTTAGCAGGCATGCTCTGTACGCACTGCAAAATCTTTAAAAAAAAAAACAATCTCTAATCTTTTAGTTCTACATTCCACCACCAGGTGGTAACTCTATTCTTAACAAAACTCCATTAAACAACCTACCCGTAGATGCATTAGTCAACTCAGGTGCAACAGGAGAGTTCTTCAACTATCCTAACGAAAATTTTTAGGCTCTTATGTGCTGTACATTTTGCTAGCCATCGCGCACACACACACACACACAGACAGAACAAAATTTTCTTTTATTAGTATAGATTTAGAAGTAAAAAAGCTAAATATAGATATGAGAATATTCCACGTTTTGGCAAATCATCTATTATTTTTCCATCTAAATCTCCCCCCCCCCCCCCCCTAGCAGAAAATTAAAAATCTTCTAAAATCTTTATTTTTTTCTGATTCATTTATTACTTTTACTGTAACTAGCAAAAGTCATGCTTTGTTTGAATTCACAAAGTATTATTTAATAAGATAAATATATGAAAGTAACAATATTTTTTTATATTATTTTTGCATCTTAATTAAGCAAAAACGTTATTTTATGTTTTTGCACATTTTAATTTTAGAAATGTAAATTCAGCCAAATAAGTGAGAATTTCCTCAGAATTTTTTATTTATGATATAAGATTGGTATAAATAAAAATATTTTCGAAGCAAAATTTTACAAAAAATTTATATAAAAAATTTAACAATTTTATTTGTTTACAATTCTTTTGTTGCCACTTTAAAAAAAAAGAATCATGATACAATTCTTTTAAAATGTGTAAGTATCGTCTGCATAAATGATTTCATATAAGAATAAATTGTGTATTTGAATTCTTAACACTGAAAAATACTTTTATAATTGAATGTCAATAATTGAATTTTCACAAATTTTAATTCATTAAAAATATGCTATAATTTTCATAAAAAAAGGTATTTTAAAAATTTCATAAAAGAAATCATAACTCCATGATTTATTGTTTCTTCTGAAAATATACATGTTTCATTTTTTATTTGCAAAAACGCGTCCGTAATGGAAAAACATGTAACATAAATTAATTAAAATAATAAATTTTTTTAATGTTATCCCGTAAAAATAATAATATTGCGCAAATCTACAGACCATTATTTATTTTTATGTTTAATTTAAAAGTCAAAATACTGAATAGTTTTTTTGTAAAGTGTACAACAAAATGTAATTTGTGTAGCCTAGTAGAGGATTCGCTTCGCTGATCCTAATAATAAATAATCAATATTTTAACCTTCCTCCCAACACACAATATTTAAAATAAAAAATAAAAATCTTTTCATTTCGGAAAGTTTTTTTTATTCTATTTATAATTTTGGGCAATTCCATTGTAACAGACAAACAGTGATAGAGGAAAAAATAACTTTACCTTATTTAAAAAATAATAATCAGGTAATTAAAATATGGCTACAATTAGCATATGATATTATAAGATAAATTAACATAGTTATTATGAATAAATTATTTAATGTGAATAATTATAATTAAAAAAGTAATATTGTAACAGACAAACAAGAATTACCATGCTTTTCAGACACCTTAATGTTTATATTATTTATAAAATAACATACAATTTATTATAACAAAAATGTATTTTCATTCAAAGGCAGTTCAGAACCATTCTACTTTCACAAAATTTGACTGTTGCCACAATATAGTTACGAAAAATATGTAATCTTACCTGTAACAGACCAACATCCAATATGTAACAGACAAACATACACACAGGCACATAACAAGAAGCTATACTGATTATAATGGATTTTATTGATTTTGACTATTCAATCTTTTATAAAATACATTACAAATATAAAAAATATAGGTTTAGTACTATCATGAAATCATCATAACATCATCATCACATATCATGATATTATCATAATGTGTGTATTACCTATTTGATGTAAAAAATAAAATACTAAAAATGGTAACATTGGCTTGAAATTGCCCTTTTGTTTAACAAACAATAAAAAATCACCTAAATCACCCCTCTCTCTCAAAATTTCTGCTTCTTTCTTTTGCTACCCCTCTCCCTCCCCAGCACATGAAGTTTAAAATCTGCAGCAAAAAAGAGAAAGGGTATTTTTTTTTTAAGCATGGGGGACAAAACAAAGATTTTATCCTTTTTTTGCTGTTCTCACCACTGTTAACAAAAACATGAAAACTTTTTAAAGAAAATCATTGTTGGTAAGTAAAATATATTAGGGTTGGTCTTTTACCAGTAAAATACAGTTTTTACCAAGACGTGAGAAAAACCTGTTTTTTGTCACACACGAGTATACCTAACCGTAACTTGTGTTCAGCCACGTCTACTCAATTCATAAATCAGAGTGTGGTTCGAGATGTTCAGCTAGCATGTTCCCATGTCTTTATTCTGTCTTTTAATAAATGTTGTGCTTGTGAACTCTGGTGTAATTATTGCAACTATAACATGGCATAGCCTGTTCAAAAGAACATTGCTTTGTGAAAAATAAAAATAGTAATAAATTAAATAATTACCACAGTATATTCATAACCGTTTAATTTCAGTTTTTTCCCTGTGACCCTTGTTCCGTACCTGTAACTAACATTGTAATTTCACCTTTGGCGACGGAACACTACCCCCACATCTATGCTAAATGGCATAGGAACACCACCCCCACATCTATGCCAATTGGCATAGATATGGAGGTGGTGTTCCGTCACCAAAAGCGAAATTACAATGTTAGTTACAGGTATGGAACAATCCAGTTGTTCTCAGAATGAGAAAATGGCTACATCAGAACTAATACCTCTGAAAGTACTTTCTATGGATGATAATATTGCAGAAAATTTCAAAAATTTGAATTATGTATGTTGGCTAGAGAACGTACTAAAAAAAAAACACCGGAAGTTCAAGTTGCAATCCTATTTCATGTTATTGGTACAGATGCTTTAGAAGTTTATAACACCATGGATATTTCTGAAGATGACAGGAAAAATGTTAAAATAATGCAGAAGATTGAAGATTTTTATATTCCAATAGGGTGTCAACGATTTTAATCAGTTTATTTAAATCGGCGATTAACCACTTCACCGTTTGCCCTGAGATAACTCAGGGGTAAAAGCACTGTTTCCCCATACCTGTCGCTGGTGAAGTGGTTAAATCATTACTTTATTCAACTGATTTTTTAAAAAAAATCATTGATTAAAATCAAATTTTTTAAATGTTTAAAATGACATAAAAAAGTATTAAAATCTAAGATGAACATAATTTGGAATATTTCCACAGGTGTTTTGACTTATGAATACACAAAAAAAGCTTTAAATGGTTGTTTCTAAGCTTAATTCCTGACTGTTGTAAAAAGTTTAAGTACAGTAAGTTTGTAAAAAGCCTAGTTTATATCTAACCTAACATAAAAAGGATTTTATTTAAAAATGATATTTAAATCTGATACAGTCAAACCTTGTTAATGCGAACACTCAAAGGGAAACTTTTTTTTGTTCATGTTAAAAGTAGTTTGTGTTATCCAAACTTAAATACATTACATACAACAGGACGGGGCAATCGGAAACAGTTCGTACTAAAAGTAATTCGTATTAAGCGTGTTTGTGTTAACGAGGTTTGACTGTCTAACTTGTAATGTCATAATTTTCTTTTAATAATCAAATTATTCATTCTTTTATATAAAATAAGCATAACAAGTATAATAAATTTTTGCAAGTAAAAGAATAAAATAGCCAGAATCTTATTTTCTCATTCTACTTTTGCAATAATAAATTTATAGCACATACTGGAAATAAAGAAGAATTAAAGAATGATATCGACTGAAAGGATTATAAAGGAAAAAGAGGTATAAGAGAAAAAGAACCAATTGGTATAAAATGTTAAGCACAGCAAGAGCTTCTTGAGTAAAGGCTGAATAATTTTTTATTTATTTTTAAATTTTTGAACTTATATACACCAAATAAAAATTGTTAGGAATTAAGAAGGTGGCAAATCTATATGAAACGCTGAATGCTGAGGATCCACATTGAGTGCTAATAATGCAGCTGTTCAATGTTTTGAGGATTTCAGATATAACTGGCTATTCCTTATATTTACTCTGTGTGTGTATATAAATGGGTTAAAACTTTTTCATATTTTTGGGGGCATATGCATACATGCGTGTAAGTTTAGATTTAGGCAGTTAAAACAGCGCAAATGCAAAATGAGCTGCAAATTATTTGTGCTACAAATGAAATTACTTATTTGCAGTTTTTATTAAATCTGTGGTTACTTACTGTTTCCTCTAGGTAATTATTTTTAAAGGTGCCACAACCTGCCCCTTCTGAAATTGGCAAAATGCACCCCCTGCCTTTAAAAAGAAAAAAAAAATTAAATTCACCTGTAGTTGTAGACAGAGATTTCTTGTAAAAAAAAACTTCAAAATTACACAGTATTTCTAAATCTATGTGCTCAAGACCTTGCAAAAATGATAGAACTTAATTTCTTTAGAAAAAAATTAAAACCTTTTGTTATTTAATTGTATTTTTCAATTTGTAATTCATAAAATTATTAAAATGAATGACACTTTATTTATCATACTAAGAAACTATGTACTTTTTTTCCCTTATATAATTGCTAAACATATTACTAATATTTCCTCATGAAATAGTGCCCTTTTTTGGAACTAGTATCCTGCTCCTTTTTCTTTTCAGAATGAGTACTAAACTATTAATTATTTTATTAATTAAAGCATAAAAATGTATATTATGTTCCTAATTACAGAGTTAATTGATTAATAATTTTAATAAGTGTGAATATCAACAGTATTTAATATAGTTTTACTTAATTATTACAAAATATTACTGTAAGTATATACATTATTGTATGCTACTAACTAATGAAACTACTAATTTGCAGTTTTTATAAATTATATAATTACTAACTAATAATTATAATTTTATTCATTAAAGTGTAAAAACACATATTATGTTAGCAATAAGAGGGTTAACTGTTTTGGAGGCCTAAAACTCTTGGTAGCTATTCAGTATTTGAACCCTGGGAAAAAAATCATAAAAATCTGATTTAAATAAAAAAAAAATCAGATTTTCTAAATTTTTTTGCACCCTATTCTAAAGTCAAATGAATCTATTGATCGACATTTGTTTTTTAGTCGTATGCAATGTTTGACGAATTCTTAACTTCATTAAGGAAACTGTTCAGTCTGTAATTTTGGCGAACTAAAAGATAGTTTAATTTGTGATAGAATTATAAGTGGAATAAAGAATCAACAGTTGAAAGACAAATTGTTATGTGAATCTGATCTCAATCTTGAAAAATATGTTAGAATGTACAAAACACACGAAATTGCTGAAATGCCAATGAAAACGTTGAATGGAGAAAAAGTCATGGAAGCAGTTATAAAATCAAAAGCAGCAAGAAATTGAGTGCATTCAAGAAACGTTGTGAATAAAAATGAAATAAAAAAGAATCCCATATTGAAAACGAAAATTGCCACAAATACGGTACACAATTAGAAATTCAGAAATGTGGAAAATGCGGTAACACTCATTTTAAAAATTCTTGTCCTGCTTACAATAAAAAATGTTTCATATGTCAAAAACTTAATCATTTTGCTATGTGTAGATTTAAAAAGAAAGTTAATGGTTTGAGGAGTTATGATACTAATGAATCAGTGAGTGTTCTGCAATCACTAAATGATGATTCAATGGAATGTGTGTTAGGAGCTGTAAGAAATAATGAGAGTATATAAATAAACAAGACTGGTTTGAGAAATTTTCTAAATATTTATTTGCAAAATTAGATATGGGTGATCAATGTAATGTATTGCCATTTCATATATTTATGCAATTGAATTTTTAAAAAAGCATAACTAAAAATTCAAATATGAAGTAAACTAATTATAATGGTACAGAAATTAATGTTTTTGGTAAATGTTCCTTAATATATGAAATGTCTAGAGGTATGAAAGCAGTGGTAGAATTTTCAATTTATTGTGATCATAAAGTTCCTGCTGTGTTAGGGTTACCTACCTTAGTTGCTTTAAATTTAGTTAACAGAGTAAATTCAATTGCTTTTAATAAAGAGGATATGCCAGAAATTTGGAAAGAATATCCTGATACTTTTAAAGGATTTGGTAATTTAAATGGTTTTACTTATAATATTAAACTGAAACCTGATGCTGCAGGTAAAAATTGAAGCTTTCAGAAAGGTACCAATTAGTTTAATGGAACCATTGAAAAAAGAATTAAATGAAATGATAAATACTAAGATAATTAAAAAGATTGATGAACACACAGAATTTGCTAACTCATTAGTTATTGTGCATAAAACTAATGGAAGTTTAAGAATATGCTTAGATCTACTGTAATTCTAATATTTTGATAGAACATTTTTATTTACCAATAGTTGAAGATAATGCTTCTACAATGCCTGGTGCTCAAGTTTTTAGTATTTTAGATACTGATAAGGCTTTTTGGCAAATTAAGTATCAGAAGAGAGTTCAAAATTAACAACATTTAGTCCTCCATTTGGCAGGTTTCATTTAAGGATAACCATGCTCAGCTCCAGAAGTGTTTCACAGAAGTTTTGGGGGAGAAGAAGTTTAAATATATATAGATGACTTATTAATTCTAGGAAGAAATAAAAAAAAAACATATGATATGAGGCTTCAAAAAGTTCTTGAGAAAGCTCATGCAAGAAATATTAAATTTACTTTGAGTAAGTGTAAAATTGGATTAACAGCGAGGTCAAATAAATAGGACACAAATTTTCTAAATATGGCCTTAATCCTGATGCAGATAAAGCAATTATAGCTATGAAACCTCCTAATAACAATAAAGAACTAGAAACTTTTTTAGGTGTGATTACATACATTTCAAAATTCATAGTAATTTCCAAAATTCATGGTAAATTAAAAAAATTGGTAATTTTTTTTAATTGGTTGCAAACTTTGTGAAAATAATCATGGAAATATCCTGTAAATTTTGTCAATGATTTGTCAAATAAAACCACAAATTTCATCAATTGCTCACGAGATAAAAACACACATTTCATCAATCATTCGCTAGTAGACTTTAGTTTAAACCTTGTAGGAAAATTTTAGCGATTACCCTAGGTCACATGATTTTTGAGAAAAGCACATTTTTCCGTTACACACAAATTTAAATTTGTGGTCATTCAGCGAAGGTGTTGAGGAGTGCTGGAGGTACCTATCGTAGCACAAGTATAAAAGCATTATTGATAATATATTTTTTTTTTAAATCATTGGTAATTAGCCAAGATATTAACATTTAAAAGGTGGATGTTTTGGACATACATAATGATAGGGGCGGCATACTCTATGTACCATCAGCTTTTAAAGCCCAGATAACAGCTTTAAATGATCTATTTGTGTAATGCAATGCCTAGTAGCAGTATAAAAACAATAAATGCCAAATTGTTAAAAACAGACTATTTTAATTAGAACTAATCACATAAATACTCAGGGATTCGTGAGTAGTTTGCATTGAGTAGATCTCTCAATACGTCTCCCATGTCTTTAAAAGTTAATTAAAAAACCTATCTGGGAAAACGCGGCACAGACCAAGGCAACATTGCAACTTTGCGACCTCCTTTTGAAGCGTGCTTTGCACAATGCCAAGTTTAAACTTTGAATAAGAGTTTTGCTTTAGTAACACTGTAAAAAGAAAAGATTATTACTACACTGAATTTAGTTTTATGAATTGCCAAATGAAGTTTAAACATCCACTACTTTTATTGTTAGTACGAAATTGAGTTCATCATAAACATATTAGGATAAGATTAAAAAAAGAGTTATACAGAATAGCAATATTTGATATTATTTAAACATCTTTTCGAACTTTTATGGTATACCCATTCATACTTTTCTAGTATATACAGCTATACCCAACCCTACATTGTATAGTTTTTTTTACAAAGTCTTATTATTCTTTTAGCAATGATTTTTTTTTAATCCTTTGCACTTAGCATCTCTTACACAAATTTTATTCGATTGGCACCACTTTTTTAAAAGAAGTTTAGTTCAAGTACACAATTTCAAAAATGCTCTGATTAAATAAGGTATATTTTATTTTCCTTTATTACTGGTGCCAAAAACAAATTTTGCACAGAAAGATTATGTCTCCGCAGCGGAGGCCTCGAGTGCAAAGGTTAATAATACAGTTAATTCATATATTTGTTCTACAGAACCCTCTGAGCGCGAGTAATACTCACACTTGAACATTTATTTTTCAATATAAATACTAATGTTTTTATGTGTTTGTTTCACAATGTGGCCACTGGATTTTTGGGGTTTAAGATGCCACTGGCTCCTTCAAGATTTTGGAAATCTGCACCTGTATTTTTGAAGGTTCTCTTGGTGCCCCCTTCAAATTTTTCACTTTTCTAGATTTCTTTTTAAAAAATCCATCTCTAAAGTTAATTTACTTTGCCTTAAAATAATTAATATTTGCATGTTTTGTTCTTAATTACAGGTGCTATTAAGGTTATCAGCCCCTTTACCTGCAAAGCATGGATGTAGTGGAGGGCATACAGTGGTATACATCATATACCTTCTGGATTTTTTTAAGGAACACTGTATACCCTCTGTTTCTCAAAAAATTATAGCATATTATAGCATTTAATCAGGTATACCCTCTGACTTGAGGGTATACCCTCTGCCTAGAGTATATACTCTCTCTGCTTCTTATGACTACACCACTGCTGCAAAGTCTCTGAGATACCCCTCACCACCACCCCTAATCCCAAAACCTCAGAAAAATGCTATGTTGAATTTATTATGATTTGTTTTTTATTCAATTTTTACATGAGCCACCTCCATCGTAGGATGCCAATGATTATACTGTGAGATATATGTGTATCATGCAGACTTGTGTATTACTACCACTGCTAAGGTGAGATAATAGTTTACATTTTTGAATAATGGGAATAATAACACCTCTATTGTGTGCCACAAGCTAAGGTGCACCCTTGCTTAGCCAAGTTTCACAGACCTGGTACAAGCTATTCAGTGTGTTTGCTTGTCAGCCAAGAGGCTGTTTATTTTTCTTGCTCAGAAAATAAGCAGTGTACCTGACATAATTTCGAATTATCATATTTCCAAGATAATGAATTGCCAAAAGAGCTTGACTCATTCTCCCTTGAATATTGTCTTTATGCATTCTGTGATCAACACATTCCATTAAATCTAGACAGAGTTCCAAAAAATCAGAAATATTTGTATCTTCTGCTGTTTTTGCATATGCAAAACTTCTTTGTAAATAAGTTTATTTTCTGAAATTTAAGTAATATTTAAATTAAAACAGTTAATTTATTTTTAAATATACAGTAAATTTATTTATTTTTTAATTTGAAGCCCACAAAAAACCCACACAAGCTGGGCTATTTTTAAAAGACTTTAAATTTGATTGATTTAACTGATATTTTTTAAAACCCTGGTTTGAACATCTGATCGAACTAAATATTATATCGAGTTCACAGGAGATGATTTCAAATCTTTGTAATAAAAAAATGTAAATACACTTCTTGTGTTTTCCATTATAACTGTAATCTTATTACTTACTAGCTGGCTCGCACGACATTGCCTGAGGTCGTAAAAAAGAAAATCGCACTAAGTGCGAAAAACTCAAAAAAATTGCAATAAAACGAAAAGAGGACAAAATTTACTACATTAAACTAAAAGTTTGAAACTGAATGCCTTTTATGAATGTCAAAAAAATCTTAAAACTCGCATTAAAAAAAAAAAAAAAAATAGAAAAATTAAAAACATTGCTATGCGGATTCCAAATAAATTATACTGAAAAAAGGACAACATTAATTATGTAGGGATAAAAAACAAAAATCACTACAAAAAAGACCCTGTGCATTCAAAAAAATTACTATTATTGGGCTAAAACATTGTAATTCTTTCTAGAATGTCAAAAAAAAAAAATGCCAGGACAGGCCAAAAATGCTGAAAATCGAATTAAAAATTGCTAAAAATTAAATTGCATAGGACAAAATATACACAATTAAGCTAAAAGTTTGAAGTTGACTTCTGCAAACGTCAAACATTTGTAGCAGAATGCAAATACTCTAAAAATCATATTAAAAAATCGAGAAAAATTCAGAAATCAATGTACAAATTCAGAGTAAACTTTATTGAAAAGAGAACAACATTAACTATATTGGACAAAAAGATTAAAACCAGGTTCCTCTTACTAAAAGGGAAAAATTACCATGAGACACCAAAAAACCTGCTAAAAACAGCAAAACATTAAAAAATCGTAGAGGATAAAATTTGTTATTAGTGATTACAATGTAACTGGAATTATTTCATGAATGTAAAAAAATCTCCACAGAACATGGAAAAACATAAATCCCATTAAAAATTGCTAAAAAAAAAAATAAAAATTGAGGAGGACAACATTTACTATACTAAGCTGAAAGTTTGAAACCGAATTCTTTTACAAATGTCAAAAAATTGCTGCAAAATGCAAAAAATCGCAGAAGGCAAAATATTCTACATCAGGCTAAAAGACCGAAACCATATATTTTTTTGCAAATGCCAAAACACTGTTGCAAAACGTGGATAAATGCTAAAATTTTGAAACCAAATTCTATTTATAAATGTCAAAAAAAAAAAAAAAAAAACTGCAGAATGTGAAAAAACTAAAAATTGCATTAAAAAATTTGCAAAAAACTCAGAAATCGCTGTATGAATTTTGAATAAAATATATATAACATAGGACAAAATTTACTATATTGGGCTAAAAGATTGAGACAGTATTCCTTTTACTAAACTTTGTAGTTCTGCATGTAGCTGTCTCTTCGCAACACAGCCGACAAACACACACACACAAACTTCTATCTTTATTATTATAGATTTGGCACAATGTGTATGCCTATAAGACATGGACTACACAATAACAATATTAATGACAACTTAGAGCAGTGATGTTCAACCTCTCTTTTGTTGCTGTATTCCTTTTCTTAGACTTTTTATTTATAAGCACCTCCTCTTAGTATAAACACATACCTCCATCCAAATACATACAGGAAAAGTTGCCCAAGCAGGAGTGTGGATAAGGTGGAAAGTTGTCCAATTTAAACTAATTTTATGATCCTGACCGAGAAAATATGGCAATATATAAGACACACATTTCTTTTCTTTTTGCATAAAAAGGTATCTTTCAAATGTGGAAATGGAAAGCAAGAATTACAGAATTAAGCAAAAGCTATGTGCATAATACAGAAATCTAATAAAATATTAAAGCAGAAATAATGAATTCACAATCCAAATCTTCAGCCAGATAACTCAATTAAAATAGAATAAAATCAGAATCAATAAGAAAACAGCAGAGGCTAGCAGTTAGAAAAGAGTTATCTCAGGTAATTTTGAAGCAAGTGTGTGGCTGTACAAATGAATTAGGACACACTTCATCTGTGGTCAAACCGAGAAATATGCCACTCTCCTCCAACATTGACAAGAACTGTAACTTTGTCCAAGTTATTAGTATACAATCTATTTTTTGAGCTTGCTTTTAAATTATTTATAAACGTCCAGAGACTGTTAATGTTGTGGTATACTATGATCCAAGCAGCACTGACTACTGTCATACAAATGGCAAAAACCTAAACATTGAAGTAGAAAATCTGTGACTTTTGCTTAATGTAACTACTATTCATTTTCCTGATTAACTGTAGTGACAGAAATCATTCACGTGGATTTCATAGGATGCATTCTTTATCTTGAATTTAAACATTTCGCAAAAACATTTTTGAGAAGCTTATTAATGAATCATTTTATTTGTGATTTAAGAAGAGTAAAGTCATTGCTAAGTTCATCCCGCATCTATGCAACAACTTGTGGGACCTTTATCGGTATATCTTTGATGAGGTCATTCTTTTGTCTCACAACATCAAAATGCAACCATAGTGGGGAAGAGTCCCTGAAATGTTTATCACCTTCCCTGGGAAGGATTTCTTTTGTTAATTTTATGCAATTTAATACAAAACCTTTGAAAAACAATAACAAATTTCAACTGACCAAGCTTTGGAAAAGAAAGCCAACCTCTTGTTGCAGAATTTGGCTTATATGCAGCCTATAAGTATGCTTCACTATCTTTAAATGATAAAGTGAAGGTAATTGAATCAACAGAAAAAGATAAAACTGTCTCTACAACAAACTGTGGTGCAATTTGTGTAGAGAAAAACACAGATGTAAGACATGCTAAAAAATAAAAATAGAATAACTATGTAATGTTTTGATAATAATAACAAAGTGATGGTAGATAATCATAAAAGATTTTACAATGGGCATCACTGCAATGTGATTAGTGAGAATCTTCTTTCATATATAAGGTACTAAAATTACTACAACATGCTACTATTTTAATTACTATAATATAATATAATTATTATAATGTAAGAAAACCAATTTCTTCAGACTTTTATTAAGCTTTGTATATCATTTTCTATAATATTAAATGTGTCCAATTCAGAAAAATATTTCAGTCCCTTGCAATTCTGCTTTGAACAAGTTTTATTGTGTACATTTTTATAGAAACATATTCATGCTAGTTACTAATACTAGTTACAGCTCTCTTAAGAGTTTCAGTTTACAATAATTTATCCACAAAACAATATCAATAGAAAAATAACTTAAAACAAATTATACCTAAACACTTCAAATTAAGCACTCATAAGAATAAAATAAACTTAAACCTATTAATACAGTCAACTCTGAAATCCGCCGATGTATAATCCGCAAATATCTGTTATCCGCACTACATGTTGGAATGTAAACAATTAAAATTGTTAGTAAAATTTTAACTCAAAAGCTAAATTTGGTACATATTTTTTTCAGTTATCAATTTTCCAATGAATAAATATTTAAATATAAATTGGATATAAATATTTAAATTTCCTTTAGTTACAAAATGTTATCTTGGAGTAAGAAGTAATAAGTGTTCATAGACTACAAAAAAAATTATTGACAACAAACAAAAACATGAATAATCAGTAAAAATTCTATATAATTTAACGTTTCTTTAATCTTAATCATTAAATATGTTAAACCAATGTTGCATTATGTTTTTCTTATCCATTGTAATTGTAATTCTTGTATAGTTGTTCCTAATTTATAGTCAGACTTTAAAAAATAAAATGTAAACAAAGGGATGATCAATAATCCGCTAAAATGTATAATCCACAACCCTCGGTCCCTAAGTGTGCAGATTTCACAGAGTTGACTGTACTGACTTGGCCATGCCTAATTATTAAAATGCAGACTACTTTCAAATAAGTTTTAAACAAAAGCATCAAAACCAGAAGCTTCAACATAATTTAGATTTTTTGCTTGAAATTAGGAATGGGCGGCACCAGAGGGGGGTTTGGGGGGGGGGGCAAACAGGCACACCTGGCCATCCCATCGGGGTCACATTTAATTGTCGTTGGGGAAATTTTTTTTTACTTGAGTGCAACAGGTCGGGTAATCAGATTTTTATTGCACACGACACGAGTCGCATAGAGTCGGGTGCAGGTTATTTTTTTAAAAAAAGATCTTAGGTTAGTTTATAGAAAACGCGATACACGGAATAGCAGGGCACTGATTTTTTTTTTGCTTCGGAATTTAGATTGGCTTGGCTATAATGGCCATGTGACGTCAAAGTAGGTGTATAAAAGGAAAACACCAATAAGCATGCGGAATTTTTCAACGCTGCTTCACCTTCGTCCAATAAACAGACATTTTCGGAGGCTATATACCTACAGAGGCGTGGCTTTTGCCATTCCTGGGTAAAGTCCATTTTTTCGGTTTCAGGATGAGTTTTGATTCTTACGCGTCGTTTACATTTTGTTTAAGTTGATTTTTCAAAAAAGTGCCCAGAATTATATCTCAAATTAGAGTCCTGCATCGATTCAGATTGCCCAATTTTACCTACCTCCGACCTGACCCACGGCTCGGATTGAGGATAACTTCTTTTGTTATGGTTGGGTTCGGTTTCGGATTCAGATGGGTTTGGGGTTGAGTTTTGATACTTACGAGAAGTGTTGCCAGGTTTGGAACGTCCTGAATTTATGTGGAACGTCCTGAATTTTCCCAAATTACGCCAAATTTTTACGAGTTTAATTTAAATTAAAACTGTATTTCTTAGTCTGATATGAGAAAATTTAAGAATTTAACTACATGTTGGTTAAAAGCTGTCGTCACAACGGCCGGATGTTACCGAAAACCTTATCCATTTTGTCTAGAGCTCATTCATGTGCACTCCTGTTCTATGTTTATTCAATTGACTGCAAACTTACACGCACGCCTAAGAAATACGATTTCAAGAGGAGACAGGACATTTAAATTCATCTGCTCGCTTTGATCTCCTCATTAAAAAGCGTAGGGTATGTATTTTTATAAATGAATGAGTAAATAAAAAGAGAGTTTTGTATAATTATTCAAGCAAACTTAGTATCAAACTAAAAATTCCTTCTTTGTTCATTAATTTCAATATACAGTGAGTAGAGTCTCATTTTATGGATATTAATCTCTATTTAATATATAGAAGAGAAATGGAAGGTATAAATAAGAAAATAATTATATACATACATAACTTCATTGTAAACTGCAGGAAGATGTGTATATAGCAACTACTAAAATCTTGCATCAGGTCACGTAACTCGATTCTACCCGAACATGTTGGCCATTGGATCTAAAATTTTTCTGTGGATCGGGTTGACTAGAGTTTCCATTTTCGGGTGGTCTCAGATTAGAGTTTTTGTTTCTTGAGAGTCGATTCGAGTGCGCCAAATTTTTCCAAAGAAAAGTCTGCCCCACCAGTGGCCGAGAGGTTCTGTGCTCTCGAAGCTGGTAGACAGGAGGTGCTGGGCTTGAACCCAATCGCGCCCGTCGGCCCAATCGTTCGGAGTTTTTGTGGTATTCTTCAAAACCTTGGATTTTCCATATGTAAATACGGATTAGGTTCCCTTAGAAAGACCCCCACACACACGAAGGGCACTCCCTGCTCGGGCCTATATTCCTCGAGTAGATGATTGGCCGTCAAAAATCAACCCAAAGAAAAGTCAAGATTATTGTTTTAAATGATAAAAAAAATACTTGTATATGAATAAGTAAATGTATGCATTCATTTTTTGAAACAAAAATTGATTTTAGAGATACAATTGCAAACTATTTTCCAGAATTGTTTTACATTTGGGAGTTTTTTTTTTTTCTTCATTTCATGCTTTGGATCAAGTTGCAGGTTCGAAAAAAAACATTTTGTCGATTTTGGGTCGGGCATAACTCGAACCGTGCAGGGTTGTAGTTAACAATTCATGTTTAGGGTTGTAGGCTCGTATTTAGAAATTAACAAAATCGTGTAAAACAGAATATCGACTTACTTGATAATTTAAACTTGATTGTATTGTTAGACTGAACAATTTTAATTAATAACTTAGTTATACTTTGTAGAGTTCTGTATGGGCCGAAATTTCCAGGTTCGGGCTCGGCCCGACTCGTAGAAAGAAAAATTTGGCCTGGCCCGGTATAAAAGTTAAAACTTCGGCCCGGCCTGGTCTATACAAAAAACAGTAATGGCCTGACCCGGTATAAAAATTAAAAGTTCGGTCCAAGCCCGGCCCAGAAAAAAGTTAAAATCTCAGACCAAGTCCGGCAGAATTTTATGTTGATTTTGTTAAAAGGAGTTCTGACCAAAAATACTTATTTTAGCTCTTTTTTCATGTTTATAATTTTCATTTTTAAAGAAGGTTGCAATATACATTTTTTTAATGAATCTCTATTAGTATGTTAATGTTTCAGCTATAATTAATATCGTTAATCAAAAAATTATCTATTGGAGACTTAAAAATCTGAAAAATGCTATACAGTAAAATCTTCTAAGACATCGCATAGGAAAGAAAAAAAAATGTGTTATAAACAAGTACCCTTCTTAGCAGGTGTAAATGTATTATATTCTTTTCTCATGTATTATTATATTCATTTTGCATGATCAATAAATTTTCCCATGTAAGACAGGATTCCATCATAGGCTAGTTCTTTATCACACATTTTACTATATTTTAATATTATTGCCTAGAAATCTACTATTCTTTAAAAAGAATAAATTTTAATGTTTAATTGTAGAATAATGTCGATTTAAAAATATATACACTTTTTGCAAAAATTTTTGGCCTGGGCCAAATTTTATTAATTTTTGCATGGACAAGGCCGTGCCGAGACAATGATTTAATACAGGCTGGATTGAGACGGGACTGAAAATATCCGCTTGTGAAGACATAGGAAGAATGAAACCTGCCTCATCTCGGTACGAAAAAAAGATGTTAGGCCCGACCCAGCCCGAGTGCCATAAATGCAAATAGGCCCGAGCCCGGCTGGTGCAGACCTCTAAACTTTGGCTGTTTCAAAATAAGAATGAATTTAAAGATTTTTTTTTTAGCATCAACAAGACTTTGTTTTATGATTGAGCTGATATTAATGAACTTTTACATTCTAAGCTATTTTACAAGTTTTCCTTTAACTTACATTTTTCTTCAGAATTTTATATTTCAGTGTTAATCTCAGATTTAAATTCTGTATCTTATCAGAAGTTAGAGGACTATGCTGTCTGGTTTCAATCAATATACATTCTAAAAAAAATACGTGAGTTGAAGGTGTTTCTTCAATTGCTTTTATTATTATTATTAAAACATGAAAATTCCTGTTTTGATTTGCCCATCCCCCCCCTCCAAAAAAAAAGAAAATTATTAAGCTAACGTAATAATTATCTGAAGTTGCATTTTCATCAAATCACAGGGGTGTTCCCATAACTGTGCTGCATCTTACTTTTTTGTATCAGAAACTGATTTTTTTACGTATGTCTCTTTTCCTCCAAAACACGAAAAGTTCGCGAACCAAAGCTCAATTTTTTTTTTTTCATTCTCCCATCAAAAGACAGAAATTTCTTCAAATAGAAAAATCTGTTCCAACCACAGGTGCGTTTTGACAACTTGCTGCCTGTGCCTTTTACGTTTATGAAATGTTTTCTTGAGAGTGTACGTAATAATAATTGTGCTTTTTCAAAAACGGCTGAAATGAAAAATAATGAAAAAAATAATAAAACGCGGTATTTGTAAAGTAAGCATTATTGTCATAAAATCACTGTTAATTATTTAGAAAACTCTAGTTCGAGTAATTAATTTCACACCATTCCTTTATGGATAAAGTATAATTCACTTACATTCAATACGATGAAAGGAAGCTATTTAATACAGCAACCTGTTAAGATAGAACAACAAAGAATTGGAAGAACTTTCCAATTTGGACAATCTCAGCCTGTTTTAGCCGATATTACGAAATTTTTCATTTTAAAGCATTATTCCATTATACTGGTTCCGTTTTAACAGGTTTTATTGCAGTGCTTAAAAATATCCCAATTTTGAAGCGTCTGTCTGGCTTTTTTTCTCTCTCTGTCCCGCTTTTTGACCTGACAACACTACTTACGAGCCAAGCTGAAATTAGCTCAATTTTACAAAAAGAATGTCTAAGTTATTGTTTGACATGAAAATTATATATTTAAATTTGGATGAGTTGCTTTACGTGTTTCTTTTCTACATAAAAGATAGAATTAATATTACAGATATTAATATTGCAGACCATTTTTTCATAACTGTATTAAATTATAGATCTTTTTTGTGTTGAGTCGTGTTCAGGTTGAAGTGTTTCGGTTTAGGGTCAATAGAAAAATTGTTGTTGGATTCAGGTCGGGTTTTGCATCAACAGAAATTTTTCGTTAGGTTTCGGATTTACTTTAAGTTGAACGTTTGTGTCAGGTATAACCCAATCTGCGCAGGAATCTATTTCAGATGAAAAACTACGTATTTGAATATGAATGACTCCTTGCATGTTTATTTTTCCACATAAAAGATAACATTAATATTGGAGATATGATTACAGACAATATTTTTTTTAAATAATTACATTATATTGTGGATCAATTTTCTCGGATTCCGGATTTCAGGTTGGGATTGGAATTAAGTATTTCGGGTTTGATCTGGTTGTGGGTAGACAGAATAATTTTGGTTGGGTTCGGTTCGGGTTGCAGCTTTGTTTTAAATAAAATTTGCAGGGCTTCAAATTTTATTTATTACCCGGGAAGGACTCTAGTTGGGTGTAATGTTTAACTGCTAGTTTTCACGATGACACTTTCACTAACAAATTTAAATAATTTTATTTTAAAATAATTTTTGGTCACTTTATGCGTTTTTGATAGGGATTTGTCAACTAATTTTTTTCAGTTACCTCCGACCGACATTAAAATATATGGTCAACCGGGCCGAAACACGAACTGCGTTTTGAAAAAATTTGGTTATCCACCTTGCCTATAAAGATTAGGTGACTAGTGAGGTGTTTCAAAAGTAACCTTAAATGCCTTTTTTCACTTTATTTATCTACAATATTCTTTGACAAGCTTCAAAATCTATGCTTCAAGTAAAAATAGTTTGGCCCTCTGCAATTTATCTCTAAATAGCAGTGTGAGTGTTAGAGATCTGTGCATTTTGGGATATGCCAAATCCGGACACGAAAATTATGTTTTTCACGTGATTGATCAACATATTCCACCTGTTATTTAAAAAAGGGGTAAAAAGAAACAAAGAAATGTTTTATTATTCATTTGCTCCACAAAAATTCTGAAGTATAAATACAGTCCTGGTCCGGCCCGAATCTACAGAAAAAATGCAAGACCCGGATGTGTCCCGGAATAATGAAGTTTAGGCCTGGACCAACTTTTCAAAAACTAAAATTTAGCCCGAGCCCGTCAGATAAAATTAAGCCAAGCCCGAGTTTAATGAAAGAAACTTTTACAGAGTTCGAGCTTCGGAACTGGCCAGGGCTTGTGGAAACATCTAATATATATTTTAAATTCAGCCCCCCTGTCGGGGATACTGTGCCGCCCCTGACGGGCAGGGGCTAGTGACAACAAATTTATAATCAGTTACAAGGTTTAAGGCATTTTGCCCAGGGTTAGCAAGTTTTTGACAGTGAGGCGGTTTTATCCATTTTTAACCGTGGTTTTAACCGTCATGTCAAAAACCCTTTTGACAATGACTGTCAAGAACCTAAAATTGAGTCCAAAACCATTTAAAATTATTTTTACAACAACATTAAATTTACAATCTTTCATCATTTTTAGTTTTAGACATTTGAGTAAACTTTTTGACAGTTTTAGATATTAAAAACCACATACCCTGTATAAAACTCAAAACATGATATTGGTTCACCAAGTTGCTTAGAAAACAGAAAATAATTGTAAGCTATAAATATAGAATAAAAAATAATTAAAAATATCATTACATTGAAAATATAAACTAATGAAACTATTAAATACTTTAATTTTTAAAAATGAAAGTACATGGTGAAAATACTTGTACAATTTAATGTATGAAATTACATATAAATAGTATAGGTACATATTTTTATGTTAGTCTTATTCTAAGTTTTTTTTTTTTTTTTTTTTTTTTTTTTTTCCCCATGGAGCATGCAGTAGCAAAAAACTACATTTGATGCCTTTTGTACTCCAAGTTTGTTTCATAATTTGGAGTGGATAAATCCAAAATTTGAAAATATCCGCTCAACTTATGCTGAACTGCATGGACTGGAATGCAAACATACCATGAGCTGTATGAATTCAGTTGGTATATAGGGGAGACCAGGGTACAGTGGACCTAAGTACACAGTGGACCACCCCTAATATTTTACTTATTTTTAAATCTTTAAAGCTCTTCTTTTAGACTAATTGATAACAGCACTGGATTAATTACTTATAGCCTTCAGAATACATCGTTAGCTCAGAATGAACCCTTTTATCCGGACTGGTTGTTTTGAGCTCGTAGAAGTAAAATTTCATCATCATACTTTTCTTTATTGAGTAATTAAAGGTTATGGATAAATAAGATAAAACAACTTTTTTGAAAAGATAAGACACTGGTCTTTATTTAATTTAAAAGTTTATATGCTTAAAAGAAAACTTTAAATAATATTTTTGAGTATGTATTGAACTTCGACATGGGACACAGTGGACTGCAAACTGCTGGGGTACAGTGGTCCACAATGAATTACTGCTCCTGTAATGAAGAATTTTCAAAATATTTAATAGTTGCTTATTCTCTATAAATAAATAGTTTTAAAAGAGTTATTTAACTATAAAATAAAGTAAACAAAGATAATGACAATTTATTTAGCCCTACAATGCATAGTGTAGTCATTTGGCACACTTTAAATTTCATGTTATATGTTGTTCAGATTATAATGTAGCCATCTGACGCTTTAGTTTTCTCCTAAATTGTGGATAACGGTTCATGTATGATTTTTAAAATAAGTTTTCTTTTTCAACATAGCAATTTTTTTTTTTTGGGGGGGGGGGGTTAGGGGGGGAGAAATGAAAATCATGCATTGTAGAGTTAACATAGTAAGAAATATTTTTGTTTTGTATACTACCTTTGAAAAATATAACTGTAGCCAAATAAGTAATAGATTACCTCACTGGATTGGTTATTTATAGCTTCAGAGCACATGGTTAGCTCATAAATAAACTATTTTATCCCGACTATTTTGAGCTTCTAATAAATTTTTCATCATCATATTCAGCGTTCGAAATCCTTGGTGGTCCGCTGGTCCGAGACCACTAAAAATTCAATCGGACCACTAATTTAAAAAATTTAGTGGTCCGCAGGGCCAGTAACTTTTTTCCCTCTCTGACAGCTAAATGTAAATTTTCCCGTCCCTGAGAAAACCGAAACCAAACACCAACCACTGAATTTTATTTTAGTTAAAAAAATAAATATATAAAAAAATGCAATAAAACTTAGTCAGTTGAAATAAATAGTCGAAAATAAAATACATAATTAATAATTTTATAGTTTTTGTTTATGTACTGTTTAATTTTTAGCAAATCATAATTTTATATTTTATTATGCTGCCAAAAATTTTGGATAACTGAAGTTTGGTTTATGTTCTAGGAGGAGGAGGGGAAGGGTGTCACTCAAAAGGTTAAAGGTACTTAGTAGAATTTTATGCAGCGGGCCAGTGACGATGTGTGCGGACCAGTAAACTCTGATGTTTACTGGTCCTTGGGACCAGTGACTTTTTTTTTGCGAATTCTACTGCTGATCATATTTGTCTTAATGTTTGCTGATTTTTTTTTTACTTAATTAATAACTTATTTGCAATCACTCCTGTATCTTATATTGTTGTTTTCAAAATATAATAAATTTTTTGATAATTTAGTTTTATGTTTGTTTCAAAATGCCACTTGCAAATTTGTATTATATTTTGGAGGTAAAAGGGAAATAAAAAAGAATTAGATTAATTATAAGTAGATTTATACTGTATTTTAGACAATAACTAATAGTGGACCACTGTGCCCCAGTAGGTGGACCAGTGTACCCCGCTTACGGAGTACACTGGTCCACTTTACAGGTGTATATAATTTTTTAATGTATTGGAAACTATGTTCTGCGAAAATTATGAGGCATGTAGAAAGGTTTAAAGAATATTCACAAATATTTTCAGGTAGATTGGTCTCTCTGTTAAAGAGAAAAAAAATGTTAACTGCAAAAGTGGACAACTGTACCCTGGTCTCCCCTATATTTTTTTTTTTTTTCAAGCCTTTCCACCATACTGTTTCAACCCGATATCAATACTACAACCTGAGCTGAGCAGAAGCTTTTAGGGTATGGTGGAGATTCAGCTTCAAAAGCAATGACAAAGTTAGAAAATTTGGCTTTATTTTAAGCTGCCAGGTTCGAGCTGCTTCCCTCTGTTCACCATTTACACACTTGAAATAATATTCTCAAATTAAAAAAAGTAAAAAAAAAAAAAGAACTACTTTACATAAAATTTAACATAAACATATTGTTCTAAATAATTAAACAGAAACTAACATAATAAAACGAAGATATATTATTTATGTGTAAGTATTGAAAATAACAAACCATCTTCTTTTAAGTTATTCATTTAAAGAACATTTAATTACAGTGAAACCTCCTTGTGCGACCGCCTCCTTGAACGACCATTTTTTCATGGAACAAAATTTATTCCCATAGGCTCAATACTAATTTTACCTCCATTCAGAGACCATCCCAGTTGAAGCATGAGTGACCAATTTCTTCGAAGAAAATGAAACAAATTCAGTTTTTTCCTGGTCGCTTGAAGAAGGATTTATTAGAAAAATAATTCTGGAGAGTGCATTATTAGTCAAACTTCTAAACTAAGTTTAGAAATTTTTTTTATTCCGGTAACTTTTAAGCACTTAAACCCCTTTGTGCTTTTTTAGGCAATGAATTTATAGTCCCCGAGCCAGGTGCAAATTTCGTCAGTTATTTCCTCTCGGCCGATAATTTGTAAAATGCTTCAGAAAGATGTATCATGAAGCTCCGTGAACGTCAGCTGCGGTTCCGTGGGTGGGTTAAGCAGCGGTAACCTCCCAAACGCGTAAAAAAAAGGAAAAAATTTAGTCATTTCCTCCCAGTTGAAAATTTGTCAAATTATAGCTAACCCAATATCTTGAAGAAAAAAAAAATTCAGCTGATTATAAAGTGGTGGTTAATATGTCAGCTGGTCACACGAACATGAAAAAAATGTACAGGGTGCAAAGGAAAGTAACTTTAACATTAAAATACTTGCGAACGGAGAGAGCTACAGCTATGGAAGTGAGGTAACAGTATAGTAAAGTGACTACGCCCGATTTAATGCAAACGACGACAGTGCCCCTTAGTGGCGAAATTTGGAAGATAGCTATTGAAAATCGTAAACTAAAAGAAATAGAGCAAAATTTCCAAATAGAAAGTTTTAGAGCATCAATTAATTAGTACGAAACGACATTTGGTTCACACGGATAAGATAAATCGTAGCCTGTATACCCAAAAATGTCCGAAATCGATGAGCAACGATTCTACTTTGCAATATTTACATTCCGTAAATGTAGCAGTGCACAATTTCAGATTGTGACGTTGTACTGTGCTGTAAAAATTTAATTTCCAATGCATTTAAAATTTTAGATTAACACTTTCAGGGGCAAAAGAATTCTGTTCGTAAACTGATGAAGTAATTTATTGACACCAGAATATTCAAACGAATTTCTTAGAAAATAAAAACCCGCTAATTTTCACTTTCATTAGAAAAGCAAAATTTTATTAAAATATTCTTGCTGCCATTTTTCAGTTTTGGAATTAAAATTAGGTGGCTAGACCTTCTAGCCACCGCCCTTGAAAGGGTTAAATCTATGTTGTCATATTAAAGAGGCTAGCAATAGATGTTCCATGCTGAGAAATGTGGCATGTAGAATTACTCTCACGAATACAAACATGTATCATGAGCAATGGTGAATTTTTCAAATATACTGAATATTAACTTATCAGTTATCACTGTGAGACAGTTTGTCTTTTTTGTTTTTTGTGTGATGTTATCAAAATGTATTGAAATAAGCACGTATTTATACCATAAATTGTGCATATTTCTTCATACTTCTAGCTATTCCATTGAAACGTTTACACAAAATAGAGTGCATCAATTTCAGACATTTTTGGGTATACAGGCGAAGATTTACCTTATCTATGTAAACCAAATGTCATTTCATACCAATTAATTAATGCTTTAAAACTTTCTAACTGGAAATTGTGCTCTATCTCTTTTCGTTTTCAATTTGCAATGGCTATCTTCCAAATTTCACCACTAGGGGCATTGCCGTAGTTTGCATTAAATCAGGCGTAGTCACTTTACTATACCGTTACATCACTTCCATAGTTGTAGCTCTCTCAGTTCGCAAGTATTTTCAGGTTAAAGGGACTTTCCTTTGCACCCTGTACGTTTTTTTCATGTTCGTGTGACCAGCTGACATATTAACCACCACTTTATAATCAGCTGACTTTCTTTTCCTTCAAGATATTGGGTTAGCTATAATTTGACAAATTTTTAACCGGGAGGAAATGACTAATTTTTTTCTTTTTTTTTACGTGTTTGGGAGACTACCACTGCTCAACCCACCCACGGAACCGCAGCTGACGTTCATGGAGCTTCATGATACATCTCTCTGAAGCATTTTACAAATTATCGGTTGAGAGGAACTTGGTCATCAAAATCTGTTGCTGGTTCGTGGACTATTAACTCTGATGACAAATTAAGAATGACGATCAATAAGCTCTTCGGCCCTATTCTGTCAGGAAACTCTGAAAGAAATAGATAAATTAATGAACTCATCATTATTTGTTCCCGTCCAAAAAAAATTGCACTTATTTACTGAACTTCGAAAGGACTTGGAAATAAAAGTTATAAAAGATAAAACCGTAAAATCAAAGCAAACGTCAATGTAATTCATTTTTTAAAGTCTGCAGTAATTAACTTTTGTTTTGATACTTAAATGTTCATATTTTTTCCTAATGTGAAAAATAAATTTTAGTAAACTGTTACCTTTTTCCAACAATTAAAATCTAGTATTAAACATGACCTTCATTAAGAGACCACCTTTTGGAGCAACCAATTTTTATTAGAACAGAACGTGGTCGCTTTAGAGAGGTTATACTGTATATTGATTTCATAGTTAAAATCATTTACTCAGAGAAATTTTTTTGTGTTGCAATTGTGGTTTATACCTAATCTAATGTTTATGTACAAAAACAAACATTTAGGATCATTAAAAATCTAGGTAACTTATGATCAGTCATTGAGATCAGTCATCACTTTAGCTTTACACAAGCTTTTTTTTAGCATAAATTAGATGCTAATATTTTTTTTTTTATAATAAACTGAACACTTAATAGTAATAAAAATATAAATAATACTTTTTAAAATGAATTAGTTTCAATCAGGGCCGGTGAGAGGGGGGGGGGGGGGAGCACAGGGACAACCGCCCAGGGGCCCGGCTTTGAATAGAACAAGCTTGGGAATTTTATAATGTTCCAAATCTTGACTAGGCCATACTTTTTCTTTATAAACTGAAAAACATTTCCCAGAATTGTAATTTAGAATATTTCCAACAAAGGTACAGGAAATTTCCCATTGAGAGGACTATAAAAGCTGTAAAATAGTTGATCATCTTACAACTCTTCCGGAGCTTCCTGTCTTCTCAAATCGCCGGCCACTTTGTCTATGCCTTGGGGCAAAAAAGGGTCATCGCTTAGTTCAATGTGTCCCTCATGTCTCATTGCAACTTTCATGTCTCATTGGGCATTGTATTGGTACTAGAGAGTAAGTTTCAGTAATTGCCTAGTTATTGTTGTTTTTTATAAATTGATGGTACATAAGACTTAATTTACATTTACGTGTATTCTGTACAAACCTTTGTTTCTTTTTTTTTTATACTTACTTTATTAACTATATTTGTTACAAAGTACAGAGGGAAGCATAAATCAAAAGAAAACAAAAATAAATTTTTTTTTTTTCATTTTCCCGAAAATTATGTATGAGTACATATAAAGAAAATTACCTAAGAAACATTGTCTGATTACCGCACAGGCCAAATAGCCCGTGGTCTTGGCCCACTGCTGAGTGCGGCCCCAAATTTAATAAATTGATTTAGAAAAAAAATTTCTTAAAATTGCAGTTTCCTGCAATTATTTTCTCAAAAAACGATTTTGGTTAACTTGTCAACCATATGATAATATAATGACAACTCCTTGAATACTCCCGGGGACAAAAAAAAATAGCTACTATTTTTGTGTGAGGAGGCTCCGAAAATTTGCTTTGCCTTGGGCCCCCTACAATCTTAGTCGGGCTCTGGTAAGAAATATGTAGAAATAAAGATTTTGTGTATTCACAAAATAATCATTCCTACTGCCAAATTAAAGTCAAATCGATATGGAATTTTAACTAATAGTCATCAAGACTTGATTTAGAAATTTGAATTAATTAAATTACAAAATATAAACATTTTTGGGGCCCTCTGGATTAGACATACTTTAAGCAATCCATTTACATGACATCAATTAACATACGAACTACCAAAAAATTATTTTGGTTAAAATATTTATTAATTACTAATGACAGAGACATGCATTGTGGGCAACAGGGGGTACAGTTGTATCGGGCCCTAAGCTGAAAAGTACCCCGTGAGGACTGATTTTGTGTTAAGGGTGTTCTCAAATCCAAAAGGGCAACTTTCTGACATAAGTTTTAATTTATTTTTGTTCGAAAATGCATGAAACTAGCTGGTGTTGTTGTTCAGAAACTATGTCATTGAGCTGTTTTTTCCATTTTTTTGCAAACACAATAGGTTTTTCAGAAAATAGAGTCAAAGTGGGCATTTTGAACTGAATTTCCACGCAAAGGGATAAAACGCACTACAGCACTAAGAGCAGGTGGAAAACGTGCTTGTCATGCGATCGAATATGCTTATAACTCAACAGGTAATGGATGGATCAAAAAATGGAAAAAACAGTTCAATTCCAAATCGCTTCCATGGCCAGGCTTTCCAATTTTATATCTTTCCGTTAAAAAATGAATCTGTAAATATGTCAGAACGTTTTACGCTTGTTGAGCAGAGCAGTTAAGAACAGCCTTAAGTATAAGCATACATTATATGCAGGATATGCAGAGGACCCATCTCACCTCTGCTCTAGCACTCCAATTTCTGCTTCTAGCCCTGGCGAGCGAGCTTAAACCATTATTATAAAAGGACAGAAAGAAAGAAAACTCTGAAACCAAAAATATCTTAATATATTTTTATTAGTATCTTTTAAAATATTAAACTCACTTATAACTTCATTATACATGAAATTCACTATCCACAAAATTTAAAATAACATTCAAAATCTACCACCTTCCCTCAAAATTTCTGGTCTCTTAGTCGTGTACCTACTGCTTAAGAAAAAATCAAATCTTGGTGGTCATATTTGCTGCCTGCATAAAAATGGAAGTATGATATGTAAGTTGCTTCTTACTTGATGACGCGTTTTTGTTGACCTATATTTCTAATCATTGAAAAAACAGCCCGGGGCCATAATCATGAAAACACGGGCCTCCACATAGAAACAGATTATTCTTCCCCTTCTATTAAAAATTATATTAATATGGAGGTATAAATTTCTTGCACAAAAACAATTAATTTAGTGGAAAGGATGTTTTAATGTGAGAGTGCAGAGTAGTGTCTGAAATGTCAAAGCGGTATAAGGTGGGTTAGGGGCCTGATTCCCCATCGCTCAAAACAGGTTGAAATTGTGACTCCCGTTGTCTATTAAAGTTTCTCGACACATTCTCGACTACAAGTCTGTTTTTGTTAAGATCAGCAAGCAACACTACGATCACGATGTATATATGAGAAAAATCGGCGATGTGATATGTCAAGTACACATTTTCCCAATGAATTAGTTATTTCAAAACCTATTGCAGTCACTATAATAAATTAAATAACAATTGACGCTGTTAGTTTTAGTAAGAAATACTTCATAATTTTGTAAAGCTTTAGTAAGGAACTTTTATTTTAGCTTATTTTTAATGGCATTGCAACTTATTTGGGGAGCATTGTAATTATTGTATTATTCTGAATTATTTTGAAACACTTCATATTACTTTTAACCAATTGCTTTGATTAATCTAGCTAAAATTGTATTTTATTATCACTGAAATTAGGAATGAGCTTTCTATCAAATATTTCAAATTACTTTTTAAAAACATAATTTTTTTTCTATAGAATCCTACATATTTTTGGTTACTTTGAATTTGAAATAAATACTTCAAGATTTGTAAATAATCTGGTTCAGAATATTACTTTAATTCTTTATATTATTTTTGAGAAATTAAGTTTTAATGTTCTTGTAATCTACAGCCCTTCAATAATTATCTGCGGTAAATTGGCGTGTTTACTTTATAATAGAGATTTGAAATTTCATTTAAGTGTGACAGGTATTCATTCCCTTTTGACATTTTTCAAAGGGAGTCGCACCCAACCCCTCTCCCCCGTATCTTCTTTCTGCCTGTATTTTTGAAGGTTTTTTTTTTTTTTTTTCAAAATATTTTTATTTTTTACCCGGGAAAAGCATGTGGACTTTGGAAAAAAGATGTTTTGTTGCTCGGTATGACTTGCATACAAAGTCCTATACATTGCATTTTCTGTTTGAAAATCGTTCCAGAACGACACGTGTTTTCTAAATTCATCTCGATTTTTTTTTTTTTTTTTTTTTTAGTTTATACCTTTAACACAACCTGAATGGCCATTAAAGGAAGATGTTTAAAAAAAAATGAATGATTATCCTGCAAATAATTAATGGATGTTTTTAAAATAAATATAAAAAACTTCCTATTTTAAATAAATGCTTTTTTCTTTAATTCTATGCAGCAGCAAAAGAAAACATTATCAATGGATGGAAAGCTTATCTGATTCTCTTTTAGCGTAGACTTCTTGGAACTAAATAAACAAACTGCAGATCGCACATTTTTTTCCTTTCCAGTTCTAAGAGTGAACATTTTTGTGGGTACTATAATTTTCCTATTACTCATTATATTTTAATAAAAATTTAGCACGCAACCTAATTTATTATTATTGCAACTTGCTAAAAATTTGAAACAAATTGGCCTATTAGCAACAAAGATAGCAATTATTTTTTAATAGTATTCTATTTCCTGCACTTTTTTTTTTCTTTTTTTACGCGAAAATTTCTGACACTTTCACGGAAGGCTTTTTATACTTAAAGGGAATTAAATTTTCAAGCCTTGACTATTGAAAGGATTCATAATCGCAAAGTGTGTTCCTTTTTTCGATAAATATCTTATATCTTGAATTTAAAGTATCTACAGAACGCGAAAAAAAAGCAGAAATCACCTTAAAAAATATGAGAGATTAAAATATACACAAAAAATTGCATAAAAATGAAATCATATTGGAACAAAAAGGTAAACTAAAAACTTGAAACCGGATTCCTTTTACAAATATAAAAAAATTGCACGAAATGGGAAAAAAAAAATTGCTGTATTAATACGAACAAACTTTATTAAAAAGAGGGCAAAATTTATTATATTGGGCTAAAAGATTACAACTTTTTATGAGCGTCAAAAAATCGCTGCAAATCAAAAAAAAAAAAAAAAAAAAAAACTAAAAATCGCATAAAAAAATGAATTTATTAAATAGAGGTAAATGATTGAACCTGGATTACTTTTACTAATGTAGAAAAATTGCATGTGAAATGCGAAACAAACCCGCTTAAATTATCAGGAAAAAAGAAAAAAAAGTTTAAAATTAAAAAATCGCATATACAAAATTTACTATAGATTAAAATCAGATTTCTGTGTTACGAATTTCGAAAAATTCTGTTAAATGCGGGAAAAAAATACGAAAAATTCAAAAATCGTTCTGAATTCAGATTAAATTTTATTGAAAAGAGGTCAAAGTTTAATCAATTTAACTAAAAGTTCAAAACTGGTTTCCTTTATGTGGAAAAATCACAAACAAAACATGAAAAAATGAATTTAAAAAAGATTAAAATATTCAAAAATCGACTTTGAAATGCTTAACTTCCTACATACAGGTAGAAACAGGGATGATTCTGAGTAAAAAAAAAATTCTGAAGCTCACAGCAAATCTTCTGAAAGGCTGCAACAGAGGAGGGGGGATGGGGTAAAATCCTTTCCAGCCACTGTGTTTTTTTACGCGCTCATTTGACGAAATTTGCCAGTTTTTTCGTGATCTTTTGACGAAATTTGCCTTTTTTTCACGATCTTTTGACGAAATTTACCGTTTTTTCGGGATCTTTCGATGAAGGTGATCGTTTTTTTTGCGATCTTTTGACGAAATTCATCATTTTGTCGTGATCTTTCGACGAAATTCGTCGTTTTTTCGCGGTCTTTCGACGAAATTTGCAGTTTTTTCGCGATCTTATGACAAAATTTACCGTTTTTTTGCGCTCCTTTGAAAATTGCGGTTTTTTCGCAATCCTTAGACGAAATTTGCGTTTTTTTCGCGATCCTCTGACGAAATTCCCGATTTTTCTTGGAAAGATTGACGAAATTGATTTTTCTGGCAACCATTTGTCGAAATTTGCGACATATTTTATGTCCGAATTTTCAGATTTATGACCGATTATTTTAATTTTCGGAAATGACTGCCTCAATTTTTCTGAAAATTCGAAACAGAATCAGCCCTGGACATATGACAATCCTTTTTCCTCCCTTTTGATGAAATTAGAGTTTTTAAAGTGACCTTTAGAAAAAATTCGCGTTTTTCCGTGATCCTTTGACGAAATTTGCGTTTTTCGCAATCTTTTGATGAAATTTCCAAAATATAAATATTATCTATAATTATAAATCTGGTACTCTGGGGGAAAAACTGCTTCAAAAAACAAAGCAAAGTCACTTTGCATATTATTTAAGCTGAGTAATGAGCACATGCAAGCAGTGGCGTAGGAACTTTGTACAAACAGGGGGAGCCAGGGCATATTGCGTAAAGTTAGTGGCGCAGATCATTTCATTCATTTTGGAGGGTTCCTTCATAGTGTTGCACGTTTCTCAAACAGAAGTATAAAATAGAAGCATATCAAAAGATCACCAACTCTTTAATCCAGTTAAAATAATTTTTAATAGATATACTTGATACATGGAAACTTAATTTATGTCCGTCCCGAATACAATATTCAAATTTAAGGCTTCTCCCACTCCCATATACCAAAAATTAAAGTGCTTTCTGTTGTTTTGCTTACAAATTCTTTACAAATCTCTTCTAAATCAATTTTAAAGGCCTCCTCTTTATAAATATGTTATCGGTGCAGGTAATTTGTAGTAGACCTATATAAGGCCCCCTTTTTTTGGAAATCGGGAGGGTTGTAAATAATGAGAAAAAGGGTGAAGGCACAAACAAGAGTGCTCAGCACCTCCTCTCTCTCTTTTTTTTGTTGTTTATTGAGTGAATTTCCTAGAAAAAGTATACTTTATTTTTTAATTCAGCAATGTATCGTAAACAGATGTGGTGCGAGAATTTCTTCCAGGGGAGCCACTGCTCCCACAGCTCCCCCGGTTCCTACGCTCTTGCATGCAAGGAGAAATAGCTCTATCTCTCTTATTTTCTATTTTTTAAATATTTTCTTAACTTTCATGATGTAAAAAATATTTCTCAATTGATTTTAAAAAATTAAACATTTCAAGAAAATCATAATTAAAGATTAAAATATTTTCATTTTAATAAAACAATGGCTTATGACAGTATTATTAACATGCACCCCCCCCCCCCCATTCCCCCCGTGCTAAAAAATCTGCTGAAAATCCATGGAATTAATATGTAAGCCTAAGATATGTAAAGTCCATTTTTTAATTAAAGTATTTATTATACAAATTTAAATTAAAATTTGTTGTACATAAAACTTTACTTATAAAAAAAGTTGTTTTAAAGCATAAAATGAGCTTGAGTATGTAAAACTTAAATTTTATATTAAAATTGCAACAATGTAATACCTAGAGTCTGATATCACGATGTATTGTGATATTGCGATTTAACCTCAATGATACATCGTGATGTAGAAATCCAAAAATCGCCCAGTCCTAGTGGTGCCCCGCTGAAGATCCATTTACTGACTTACGATACAAACAAAGCGTATACTGCATTGCAGTGCCTGGCAAAAGCCATTTTAAGATGAATTTCAACTGGATGCATGTGCAATCACAACAAATCTAACTGCGATGTGCTCTCGCAAGACCACGTGACTCACGGTATCTAGAACTAGTGGTAGGGATCATGCGCATCCTTCTTCTCCAGGGGCGATTGTGACTCAGAGTAAAAAACCCTGAAAATTATTCGATACAAAGTGAAAAACCCTGAAAATTATCGATGCAAAATATACCAATATCAATCAGTGTTGAATTCAGGGGGTGACCAGGGGGGGACATTACCCCCCAGAGCAGTGAGATGTCCCCCCCCCCCCGGGAAGACTTGAGATTTTGTGTTTTTGATGGTCACTGCAATATCCCTCCCAGACGCACAGAAATCCCTCCCGGAGAAAAGTGTCTGAATTCAACACAGATATCAATTTACATAATAACTGATGCTGCAACAGCATGACAATCAAATGACATATTTCTGCTATTGTTTGAAATATACAATTGCAGAAAATCATAATTTGGTAAACTTATGTTAATTTCACTGAAAGCTAAATGACTTCATCAAATGGAGAGTGCAATTTATCTTGTTAAATATGCAAAGTTCAAATTCTATACTCAGTAAATGAATTTATTCTAAGTACTCATGAAACAAGTACAAATTATGTGTTAAGGGTGGGATCTCTTAGTAGATTTAATGCAAGTCATACCCAGTTATTTGAAAACAGTAAAAAAATGTCAAAACCAATCCAATTTTACTTCTAAGTGGCTAAGTATAAAAGAAAAAAAAAATAGAATTTTTTTTTTTAGCTTTTTCTTACACAAGGTCAATTTTTTTTTCCTGCTTTCTTCTTGGGTATTACAAATTACCGATATAGATATGCAATTCTGGACATTTTTGTACTGAGATTGAGATGGATAACACTAGGGGTGATTCTGAGTAAAAAATAATGTATCTGAAATTCACAGCAACTTTTCTGAAAGGTTACAGCAAAGAGAGTGGGGAGAGAATCACTCCTGGTTCTAATTATGTGTTTTTTCTGCGATCCTTTCACGAAATTCGCATTTTTTCCGCGATTTTTTGGCGACATTTGTGTTTTTTCGCGATTCTTTAAAGAAATTCATGTTTTCCCCCCCGTGATCCTTTAACAAAATTTGCGTTTTTTCTGCGTTCCTTTGACGATATTTCCGTTTTTCTAGCGATTCTTTGACGAAAATAGCGTTTTTTCCCACGATCTTTTGATGAAATTCTCGTTTTTTTCCGCAATTCTTTGAAGAAATTATATTTTTTTTTTCGCGATCCTTTAATGAAATTTGCGTTTTCTGCGCGATCCTTTGGCGACAATTCCATTTTTCCGCGATCTTTTGACGAAAAATCTTGTTTTTTTTCGCGACCCTTTGCGAATTTTGCTTTTATTTCGCGATTATTAGAAGAAATTTGTTTTATTTCGAGATCATTAGACAAAATTTGTTTTATTTTGAGATTCTTTGACAAAATTTGTTTTATTTCGAGATTCTTTGACAAAATTTGTTTTATTTCGAGACTCTTTGACAAAATTCGCGTTTTTTCCACGATCGTTTGGTGAAATTTGCAGTTTTTTCACGATTCTTTAAAGAAATTCGTTTTTTCTGCGATCCTTTAACGAAGTTTGCGTTTTTCCAGCGATATTTCCGTTTCTCCAGTGATCCTTTGACGAAAATCGCGTTTTCCCCGCGATGTTTTGACGAAATTCTTAGTTTTATCGCGATCCTTTGCGAAATTCGCGCTTTCTTTCTCGATCTTTTGACGAAATTTTTGTTTGTTTCGAGATTCTTTGACGAAATTAGCTTTTTTTCCCGCAATCCTTTGACGAAATTGCCGATTTTTTTCAGCGAACGACTGAGGAATTGATTTTTTTTGTCAACAATTTGTCAAAATTCGCGATGTTTTTTAATGTCCAAATTTTCCACTAAACGTAACGATCTCATAAACCCGGAAGGATCGACCGAAAAACCCGGAAATCCGGGCTACACCTGGAACACAATCTTCTCTCTGATGACGTCAGCTGGACCCCAACGTTTCTCTCCTCAGCTCCTGAGCAGTGTTGTTTATGCTGTCTTTTATTAGCAGGAGCAATTCTTTTCAGTAAAGCACTCCAATATTTCGTCTTTAATGGCAAATATATTTTTCCCATTATGTGTATTTTCAAGGAATCGAATATTTATATGTATATATATTTTTATATTACACACATATATATATATATATTTTAATATATTTTTATATTATATATATATATATATATATATATATATATATATATATATATATATATATATATATATATATATATAACCATTAATTAAACATAACCTACCACCATCAAAAACCGTAATATTGTGAATTAAAGCTGTAAGTATTTAATAAAATCCCGGGAGCTACAAATGCCAAGATCCACTGTACACGATGTGCTTCATAAACGATTGCGACTTACAGCCTACAAAGTTCAGATTCTGCATGCGTTACAACCGGATGATTATGCGAAGCGTTATGGATTTGCAGTTGACATGCTGCATCGTTTGGATGCCGATGAACATTTTCTGAAACAAATACTGTTTTCCGATGAATCAACGTTTCATGTGTCCGGAATGGTCAATAAACATAACGTTTGATTTTGGTGCTCCGAACAACCACATGCCGTACGTGAACTCCAACGGAGCAGTGAAAAGGTGAACGTGTGGTGCGGATTGCTTCACGATCGCATCCTTGGACCTTTTTTTTTTCTCAGAAACGACTGTGACCTCAAGTACCTACTTAGATATGCTTGAGATTTATGCATTCCCACAACTGCAAGACCTTCAACCGAATGTCCTTTTCCAACAAGACGGTGCGCCTCCTCATTGGGGATTGATTATATATAAATATATATATATAATATTTATCTTGCGATAGATGTTTAATATAAGTAATAATAGATGGCAGCACCAAATTTGTCTCTTTAAGATAGCTCTAATTTTTAATTTTTCTAGCTCCATTTCAGTTATAATTTATACACCAGGGGGTATTTTTAGCTAAATTTTGACGATATTGTTAAACTGTTATTAATTAATTTAATAGTGCATTTTAAATAATGTAATTAATATCTATTTATTTTATATTAGATTAAATGTGTTTTACAAGGTATTTCAAATTTTATTTCAAAATGTATTAACTGCATCCTTTGGTATCATTTACTGTGATTTCTTAACTGTTTTATTCACCTTAATCTTTTTGATATACTGGTAGACATGTGCGCAAAGATTTTTGTAAAATACTGAAATATTAATCGGTATGGTGTTTATTATTTATATTTTATAACCTATAAATATTTAAATACGTTTTATTGATTCTTCCATTTCATATTATTTGTTTCTATTCTGCTTTCATTTTTAATCAATTCACTTGATTTTAGTGGTTGTTCGGGCACAGGGGAAAATAATTTTTAGCTTTAGCTTATTTTTCCCACAGAAAACAACCATTTTGCTTATATCATTGAATTCTGTGCCCTTGATAACGTAATTCAATGTATAAGCTTTTCAATTTTTGTCGGTGTCCACTTTTTTCTTTTATAATAATTCTTATAATTTTTTTTTTTTTTTTTTTTAATACTTACAGCTTTAATTCATAATAATTGACGGTGGTAGGTTATGTTTAATTAATGGTTATATATATATATATATATATATGGGCTGTTTAATAGCCTCTGCTTATTAACCAGGAGAAGACCCTTTAATTGCCTTCGAGGAGGACTTAAAAAAATCGACTGGGAGTGGAGACTTAATGTCCAATCTGCACCTTCCACCGGTACAGCCTGTTAGTACCCTTGCCTAGTGCATGGGGAACGAACAGGGATGGGCTTCCTCCAACCTGCTTGGCCAGCGTGGAGGAATTTGGCCACCTACCCCCCTTATTTTACCATGAATTCACAAAATAAATCACGGCCCTTAATTCCCGGCGGTCTGAATGTTCCTGGTTATGGCAGCGATCAGAAAGACATGAAGACAGAGGGTGCTAAGAATAGCCGGGCTCGGCTAGGCTGCCATAAGTTGATGACCTTGGCTACGTATAATGGACGATCCCTATCTTCAGAAAATCGTTTTCAGGAACTTGAAGAAGAATTAGAAAGAATCAACTGGGACATCCTAGGATTATGTGAAGTAAGAAGAAAAGGAGAAGAGAAGATAGATCTTGCCAGCGGACATGTACTATACTACAGAGGCACAGAAGATGGAAGAACAAGTGGTGTAGGATTTCGGATTCATAAAAGGTGGAAGAATCACATCGTAGAATATGATAGTGCATCAGATACGGGAAACTAGGGAGGTTTGACCATAGGGGAGGTTTGACCCACCCTATCCTTTTCATATTTAAACATTTATTTAGCTGATGAGCACCAGATGGCAGCAAGCAGAATGACATATCTTTTTTGTCTGTTAGCCATTTGCAAGCAGAATCAAGGAGGAATCACATGTAATATCATTTTCAGCTAGAATTTTTTTTTTTGTTGTTGCAAGCTCTTCTCTCCTGTGACATCTGTCATTAACATATATGAAAGTAAGTTGAATTGTTTGTGTACTTAGATTAATATACTAAAAGTCAGCATATTTATTTTTTACTTTTACTTTTTATTTTAATGTGATTTTTACATTTTTTTTCCAAAATGGCTATTAAGGGAGGTTTGACCCATATCAATTCTGGGAGGTTTGGCCCGGGTCAAACCTCCCTATTTAGTTTAATTTGATGTTCTAACACTTTTAAGCTGTACTGCAGTTAGTTTTTAATAGAAATGTTGTTCTTAATTCAAATCAAATAAATGTTTTTCTTAATTCCAAATGCCCTGAATATAATATAAAAATTCATTTGAAACAACACTTTTTGTTTATGCATTATTTTGATCAATTTAAATATAACTGAAATCTGCTTTTTTTTTTATTACTTTGTTATGATTTGTTAAGAACAACCCATGTTTTAAATTCCTCACTCACAAGCTAATATTTCTTCTCTTGTAACCTTTATTTTATAATTATTCTATGAAAATTCAATAAAATTAAACTAGAAAAAGTGTCAGGTAGGTGTAAAATAGGTAATTTCAAAAATAAATTCATAAAACATACAAATTGTAAAAACTGCAAGTTATGACTGGTTGAGGGGTTATTTGCACAGGAATGCAGATTTATCATTGCGGCGACCCGAATCAACTAGTTTGTCCATAGCCACTGCTTTCAATAAAACAACCATTGGTGAGTTTTTCAATAATTTGCGCTGCATCTTCGAAAAAAAGAAATTTGGGCCAGAAGCAATATTTAACGTTGATGAAACAGGAATCACTACTGTACACAAACTTGGAAAATTTATTGTTATGAAAGGAGAGAAGCAAGTATCTCAAGTCACCTCTGCGGAACGTGGAACTTTAGTCACAATGTGCGGTGGTATCTCTGCTATTGGAACATCAATTCCACCATTTTTAGTATTTTCACGAGTTCACGTAAAAGAAATAATGACAAGGGGTGGACCTCCAGGAATGCAAGCTGCTGCTCATTCCAGTGGATGGATGACAGCAGAGAACTTTCAGTTATACCTTCATCATTTTATAAAATTTAGCAAATGCAACAAAAATAACGAAGTATTGATTATTCTTGACAACCACGAGTCACACATCTGTTGAGGGTTCGCAACTTTGTAAAGATAATGGGATAACTCTGTTAACTTTACCACCCCATACAAGTCATAAGTTGCAGCCACTTGATAGAACTGTTTTTAGTCCCTTCAAGATATTTTATAATTCTGCTGCCAGTGATTTTATGGTCACGAATCCAGGTAAACCTATCACAATATATGACATTCCAGATTTGGTTCGCAGATCATTTTCAAAGGCTTTTACTCCAGAAAATATACAAAGTGGATTTGCTTGTACTGGAATCTGGCCATTAAATTCAGATATTTTTTCTGAATCTGATTTTTTTGCTTCTTATGTGACAGACAGACCAGATCCGGATGTTACAAGTTTGCCTTCAGCTGAATCTTCTAATTTATCTACCAGTGTATTGAATCTACCATCTACATCAACATCTGCAAATTTCGCGAATCTTACTTTTTCATCCAATTCTAGTATTCCATCTACAAGTTCAATGAATTCACATTTTCCAGTGCAATTAGTAACACCTGAACAGCTTCGTCCGTTTCCTAAAGCAGGACCTAGAAAAGGCAGAGGTGGTAGAAATCGTACCAAGTCAAGGATTTTGACAGATACCCCTGTGAAAGCTGAAATCGAGAAGAAGCACAGCATGAAAAAAATAAAGAAAACTTCACAAAATAATAAGAAGGTCAAGAAACAAACAAAAAAGCGAATAATAGATTTGTCTTCAGACAGTGAAATTGAACCAGAAAACTTTCATGTTTCAAGTGATTAAGATGGAGATGATAATTTTGAAGATTCCCGAACCAGCATTGAAATTGGAGATTTTGTTTTAGTAAAATTTACAACCAAATCTAGTTTACTGCATTATATTGGTTGTGTCATTAAAAGAAATGACAATGATTTTTCGATTAATTTTCTCAGAAGATCTGATGCATGTAGTTTCAGTTTTGTTTACCCTGAAAAAGAAGATATTGCCACAGTATCAAGAAGAGATCTCACTAAGCTGCCTCAGCCAATGATCAGTGGAGGGACCAAAAGAGTTGCATTAAAAATGAAATTTGATTGTGATATTTCTAAATATCAGAATCTTTACTGATTCAAACTAAATTCCTTTAACGATTTTTGTCCAGATTACTTGTTATTTTGAATCATAAAATAAATATTTGGTATTTTCTACTCATAATTATTGCCTGTAGATTGTAATACCCTTTTTTGTACATTTAATTATTGCTGTACAATTTTTAATAACACCCAATTCCTGTGGTGGGTCAAACCGCCCTCATGGTGGGTCAAACCTCCCTCAAATAGGGAGGTTTGACCCGGTTTCTCGACTCTTAAAAAATCATTAATCAAAAAGATAGTTTATAATTTAAATAGAAAAAAATAGTGTAAAATGATGCCAAACATTATAAGCTATCAAATAATGTCAACATGAAAATTTTATTACGTTAAAAAAAATTAGAAAAATATTTTTGTAAAAAGCGGGTCAAACCTCCCTAGTTTCCCCTAGAGTTGCAAGGTTAGTAATACAAGTGTCCAGAAGATACAAGCTGCAAATTACCCAAGTTTATGCACTAACAGTAAGCTATACTGATGAAGAAGTTGAGGATTTCTATGAAGAAGTAGCTTCAATGCATCAAAAGGGAAAATGCTACATAAAATTAATAATGGGAGACTGGAATGCTAGAATTGGGGAAAAAGAGAAAGGTGAGTTATCAGCAGGAAATCATGGATATGGGGTGCAAAATGAAAGAGGAAACAGATTGATTGAGTTTGCAGAATGTGAACAGTTGTATATCATGAATTCATTTTTCAAGAAAAAGCCACAAAGAAAATGGACATGGCGTTGTGCAAATGGCTCAACAAGTGAAATCGACTACATCTTAACAAACAAAAAGCATCTTATTCAGGATTGCAGCATTCTCAATAACTTCAATACAGGAAGTGATCACAGGTTGGTTAGATGCAAACTGCTGTTAAATACTAAAGTGGAAAGAATGAAGCTTTTGCAACACTCAAAGAAATCAATCAATATAATAAATCTCCAGAAACATAAAGAAGAATTCCATTTGGAACTTAAAAACCGTTTCCAAGTACTTCAATCAGCTTTAGAAGAAGAGCAAGATGTTACAGTAGTGAACAAGAAACTAACCAGTACTCTACAAGATATTGCAAAGAAGATAGCCGGTGATGCACAAGTAAAGCAGACAAAGAAAATAGCAGAAGAAACAAGAAGATTGATGAAGAAACACAAAGAATTTAAAATGAAGAAAAACGATCCTAAATCAAGAGTTGAATATGCTGAATTATGTAAAACGGTAAGAAAATGTGTTACAGAAGATATCAGAAAATTTAACTCTGATCTTGTCAAGAAAATTCTAGAAGATAACAAAAGTTTAAAATCAGCTAGGCGAAAACTTTGTGTTGGAAGAAAAGGTATTTTTGCACTAAAGAGGGCAGATGGAACAATCACCAAAATCAATAAAGAAATAGTACACATTGTCGAAAAATTCTATAACGATTTATATAAATGTGAAGATCAGAGGGAAATCAACTTATGTGATCCACAAGAAAACTTAACAGAAACAGATGCCATAATCCCAGTGACGACAGACGAAGTTTTACAAGCCATTAAATTTATGAAAAAAGGTAAATGCCCCGGAGAAGATGGAATTACAATCGACCTTATCAAAGAAGCAGGAGAAGAATTTGCAAAAATGCTATCCTTACTGTTTTCCAAATGTCTCCAGAAGTCAGATGTACCAGAAGATTGGAATAATGCTGTGATGGTGCTACTTTACAAGAAAGGAGAGAAGGAAAACATTAAAAACTACCGTCCAATCAGCTTACTGTCAGTGATTTATAAAATTTTCACCAAAATTTTAACGACAAGACTTGAATCAGCTCTGGACTCAGCTCAACCTAGAGAACAAGCAGGATTCAGAAGTGGATTCAGCACAATGGATCATATCCAAACGGTAAGGGAACTCATAGAAAAACATAAGGAATATAATTTACCTCTTTGCCTTGCCTTTATTGATTATGAAAAAGCATTTGATTCGGTCTACACATCAGCAGTAGTAGAATCTCTGGAGGACATTGGTATAGACAAACCTTACATCAATATTATAAAGAAGATTTACAAGAAAGCAACAGCAACCATCCGCTTGGACAAAGGAAAAGCAAAGATCAAGCTTGGAAGAGGGGTAAGACAAGGAGACACCATTTCGCCTAAGCTTTTTACTGCTGTCTTAGAAAATATTTTCAAGAAGCTGGATTGGGAAAACAAAGGGATTAGAATGAATGGGGAATATTTAAGTCATCTCCGATTCGCTGACGACATTTTAATTTTCAGTAACAGTCCTGAAGAATTGGAAAATATGCTAAAAGATTTGGCAGAAGCTAGCATTAATGTGGGATTAAAAATAAACTTGGAAAAGACTAAGGTGATGTTCAATTCATTTGCATCAAAAAAGAAAATCGTCTACAACAACACTGAAATTAAAGTAGTGCAAAGTTATGTGTACCTTGGGCAAGAAATATCATCTGATAATAGTATCATGAATGAAATCAATAGAAGAATAAGAAATGGATGGAGTGCTTTTGGGAAGAACAATATTATTCTGAAGAGTAGCATGCCCCTGTGTTTGAAAAGAAAGGTATTTAACCAATGTGTTTTGCCTGTCCTAACTTATGGAGCAGAAACATGGACGCTAACAAAACGGATGGTACAAAGATTACAAACAACACAGAGAAGTATGGAAAGATGTATGCTAGGTATAACTAGAAGAGACAGAAAAAGAATAACCTGGATAAGAAGTCAGACGAAAGTTTTTGACATCATTGAAAGAATTAAACGGCTAAAATGGAAATGGGCTGGGCACATCGCAAGAAGACAAGACAATAGATGGAGCACAAACACCCTACAGTGGTATCCCAGAGATGTAAAACGGCCAAGAAGACGACCTCAAGTAAGATGGAGTGATGAAATCAGAAAAGTAGCCGGTGTAAATTGGATGACTAAAGCACTAGACAGGAAACATTGGAAAAATCTGGGGGAGACCTACATCCAGCAGTGGATTGAAAACGGTTGATGATGATGATGATGATGATATATATATATATATATATATATATATACAGTATGAAACCATTTATCCGGAAACCAGTTAACCGGAAAACCAGTTATCTGGAATGATATTTCTGATAGACTGATTTCAGAATCTTTGCAGAAAAAGGTATCACATACTGCTAGTTTGACATAGGCTTTGCCTAAACAATTGTATAATTTGGTGACAACATCTGGTATTTGAAATGAAAACATATTTAGTTGTATTTTAAATGTTTTAATTTTCATGCAGAGGAAACAGAAGAATTTTTGTTCCAAAGGGATTCCCATAATTTACCTTTTTTAAACTCTGGTTAACTTTTGATCTTTCTTGCATTGATTTTTAATCCAAGAATCTAATAATTTAACATCAGAAATAATGCCAGAACCACATATATTCCACAAAACTTACCAAATGGTTGCTGTTTTCATGCACAACCAGTTAACCGGAATACATCTGACCCCAAGCATTCCGGATAAATGGTTCTGTACTGTATATATATATATATATATATATATATACAACATATATATATATCTATATATTTAAAACACTAAGTGTATTCTTTCGACAGTCCGTGAGAAGAAACTACTGCATCAAATTACAGCAATCTTTTTTTAAATGAAAGATATTTGGCCACAGATTTGTTATCATACATTCGTTTGTTCAAATATTTTATTAATTAGCCTCAATTTTAAATTAAAATTCTACTGTTGCACATGCGCATTATATAAGTAGAAGTCTGCCTTTGGAGTGACGTGCAGCACATGCGCAAAGATTCTTGCTCAGTTGAAATATCATATCACAGGTAGAAGTTGTTTTAAGTTCGTCTGCTATTCGATCTTGATGTAAACAAGCTTTTCTTTCTTTCACAAAGTTAATATTTGACTCTTTCAGCATTATTAACTATTCAAAAATTTATTGTGTCGATATTAAGAGCTACATAAGACTCATTTCAGGGGTGTCACATTGTTTTGATCATATTACACGCTGAAGATAAACACAGTGATTTGAAACTAAAAGTTATGGCTGGTGTTACACAGGCCAATAGTTACACAGGAAGATTGGGAAACTAGCATGTTAAGTTGTAGTTTCTTCTTTTAAAAAAAATAAGGTAACAAATATTAAAACGCAAAACTATTTTTGTAAGATCAAAACTCAAATTCGAGGCAATTGCGTATGCGTCAACTGTGTTTCGAACCTCTTCAATTTACAAGGATGAAAAACAAGTTCTTGATAGCGTAGTCGGTTAAGGCAGCAGTTTAAGGCTCTGAATTTTTGCAGAAGATGCAGGTTCGAATCCAATCCTGTCAAAATGTGTACTATTTTTGTCGATAATTCATTTCAATAATGACATATTTTATTAGGAAAAGAAATTATAGGATTTTTATTTTATTATTATTTGAATGCTTTATAATAAAAATTTAACTCTCAATAATATTTTTTAAAAGAAATAATGATTTTATATTTAAAATATTTTGCATGTAATTATCAATTAAATAAACTGAACTGATCTACAATTTCCGCTATATTTTATTACCATTATCAAGAATATATATGGGTGTGTATTAGGACTGGGCGATGTAGAAATTTCTTAAATCGATTTATCATCCATCCAACATCGCGATTTAGTGATAAATCGTGATTTAACACCGATTTTACATTTTAGAATATGGAAGCCTATTTTTTAATTTTTAGCAACAAAATACGATCTTTATGTGCCCCCCCCCCCCCCTCCAGTATTATTTAGTATACTTAGCTTTTAATTTGTCAAATAATTTTGAAAAGAGGTATATTTTACACATAAAAAAAGCTTTGAATGTCCCAAAACACTAGTTTTTTTTTTCCATTTTAAAAATTAGTGACCTATTGTAATACATTTTATAAACTCATTCTATAAAATGTAGTATAAAAGAAAGGGATTTTTTTTTTTTTTTTGTCTGATTTGTTATGCATGCTACAATCTAAATTCCTTAAGGGGGGGGGGGGGGGGGCTTCCCCTAGCCTTCAAATAGCACTTCATTGCTAACAGCCTACATACACCTTTTTTTTTTTTTTACAGACACAGATTTAAAAAGTTACTGAGGTAAAACAGAAGCATATTAAAAGACTTCAATGATGAATTTAACTATTCATTTACCATGATGAGAAAAGTAGTAAAAAGGGGGGGGGGGCGGGGGAGAGATATGAGAAATAAGGTGCAATTTTATATCTTTTTAACTTTTAGATTAAAATAAGATTTGTTTAACATAAATGCTGACATTTATATAGCGGATGGAGAAGGATTGAAAGTGTGACCCTTGGAGCACATCACTGAAATTGCTGATTTTTTTCGTGGTTGTTGCCATCCTTTAAGATTAGTAATAAAATATAATCTTAAAATATATCTCTTTTTAATGATAACAAAATGTCAAAAAAGCAAAAAATCGCAGATCTGCAGAAAAATCTAATAAATGTCTCCTCCAGCCCTCCCTCATTCTGCTGTAAAAATAAAGTTACTTGACTCATTACAGAACTTTATTAAAGTATTTTTAATTAATTACAAAATAATAATAAATTAAAACTAAAATATTCCCATAATACCTAAACATATGAAAATTAATTTTTCATGAAAATAATGCATAAAAATATAAACTAAAAATGGATGAATTTGGATATAAATAGTGAATCAATTTCAGCAAGATACTCAATCCATGTGACTGGCATTGAAATCGGATGTCAAATCTGATGCATGACTATTTTAAAATATTTTAATTAATTACAGAATGATAAAAAATAAAGAATATGTATTAAAATATTACCCAAACATGTGAAAAATGAATGTTTCATTAAAAGAATGCATAAAAATAAAAACTGAAATTCGATGAATTTGGATTTTAAATATGAAACTTTATTCTTTTTTTTTTTCAACCATAAATACTCAATTTCTGGGAAAAAATATTAGTAAAAGAAAAATATTTCATGTGGATCACGGCCAAATAGTGATACACAAAACAATGCATGACTATATCTTTAAAATAATTTCATTAATTACAAAATAATAGAAAATAAAAAATAAATGTTAAAATATTACTAAAACATGTAAAAAATGAATTTTTCATCATAAGAATGCATAAAAGTATAAACTGCAAGTCGATGAGTTTGGATTTTAAATATAAAACTTTATTATTATTTTTTTTTTTAATCATATAAATGCTGAATGAATTTCAGGAAAACAATCTTTTGAAACAATGTAGGATTCTACTTTAAAGCATTTTAATTAATTACAGAATATTGGAAAATAAAAAATACATATTGCAATATTACTCAAATATGTGAAAACTTAATTTATCATCAAAAGATTGCATTAGCATATAAATTGAAATTCGATGAATTTGGATTTTAAGATTTAAACATTACTTTTTCCTTTCAACTTTCCACTATATAAGTTCTTAATTTCTGAAAAATACACATTCCAATCTCGTAAACTCTGAATCTTGTTTACAAAATAAATAAATATCAATTCTTACTTAAATCACCGTTTTCTTAAATCGCCTTTTTTGTTAAACTGGATCCTGCTAAATCGATTTAACACCAGCTTGCCTTGTTTTCATTAAACGTCTTTTTCTTAAATCGGAAAGCATGGAGGCTTGCGATGTTTGCTTAAATCGGATCGTCCTAAATCGATTTATCACCAGCTTGCCTTGTTTGTCTTAAATCGGAAAGCATTGAGGCTTGCGATGTTTGCTTAAATCGGATCCTCCTAAATCGATTTAACACCAGCTTGGCATGTAAGTGGTAGATACATCAAAGTAGATAAATCGGTTTTCCGATGTTAGCTCTGAATCAGTATCTTGTTTTAAATCGATTTAAAGCGAATGGCTAAATCGTGATTTAAGACAATGGCTAAATCGCGATTTAAGATAATGGCTAAATCGCGATTTAAGATAATGGCTAAATCGCGATTTAAGATAATGGCTAAATCGCGATTTAAGACATTAGCTAAATCGCGATTTCCGATTTTAGCTTAAATCGATTTAAGACCAATGGTTAAATCAGATTTCCGATGTAAGCTTTAAATCAATTTAAGAGTTAAATCGATTTAAGGCCCAGGCCTAGTGTGTATCAAAGAAAAGTTTGTCATTCATATGCGTAAAATATAAAACGGAAAGAAAGAAAAATATTTGTATAAGAGCTATAAAAGAAACTACCTTGATATTCAGGTTTATTATTTAAAAAATGTTAAATAAAATTCAAGTAAAAAAATATATATATTATAAATCGTTAGCTGTAATAGTTATTAAATCTATTGACAAAAGCTCAAATTTGAAGAAATCCCTGCTGTTGACTACTTCAGGGGGTGATATTTTTTGTACAACTTCTTTGTACAAATGGAATCAGGTGGTTGGGACCATTTGTAATGTCCACAACTTGTTTGTACCATTACAAATACATGAATGTCATCAGGACCATGAATCTGTATAACTTCTGGAAATTTTTAGTTGTCATAATTTACAAGTACCCAATCATCTTTCACAATACCTGATTTTGATGTGACCATTTCACACTTTGAATCTCTACATATTTTCTTTGACAAAGCATTTTCTTTCATATATTTATTTCTCTCCTTATTGCAGCTTATATTGAGAAATGCATGGAACTGGTATTACTTGTTCCCAAAGGGTCATCTTTTCAAAAAGTTGCTGAATTTCTCTTTCTTTCACATAAAAAATAGAAGATTTTGGCACTAATTTACTTGCTATGTTTGCAAAGTCTTCTGCATTTTGTACTACTACTCTTTCTCCTTCACTCGTTATTTTTTGCCTTACCAATCTTTTAACATTTCCATGGATACCATCGATTACACCATCTCCATGAGAAGTTGCAAAATATTTCCATGTGAATGTTTTCTGATACCTATCTGATACAAAGATATGGTATGGTAGAAAGACACCTATGGTAGAAAATTTGAAATTTTTATCATTAACTTCTTAAAATATTCCTATTGCAAAAACAGAAAATTAGATTACATGACTTTATTGCAGCAACTATTTTGAAAATGTTGTATTGCCACTCCTGATGACAAACTTCAATAAAATATGCAAATCTGATATTAGCATATAATAATAATAATGTTCCATCTAACACAAGTAATATTTTTCATTTATAAATAATCTGTAGCAAGTTGCAATAAATAGTTTTGGTTTCATGAAAGGTAACAGTATAAAAATGTCACGTGTGGGACATTGTGTTTTTGCTTAAAACTTTAAAGTAAAACTTACTAGAATCAAACTATACATACATATGAGAATTACAGGTCTAGTATTAAGTAAAAATAACATTATAATGTTGAAAACTCAGTTATTTTTAAGAATATATAGAAAATATCATCTTTTGCTGTCACGTGTGGGACAAAGTCCAGGAGGTAATTTAAATGACTTAAAAAGCTTTTAATGTTTGGAAAAGGAAGTAAAACACAACAATATTTAAAAATACTATGTATGTACTTACATATGGTAACAAATTAAAAAATTTTTATCATTAACTTCTTTAAAATATTCCTATTGCAAAAACAGCAGAAAATTGAATCACATGGTTTTATTAAAGGTAGCCAGTTTGAAAATACTGTGTTGCCACTCTTGATTACATTAAATTCAATATTTGTATAAAATATGTAAATATGACATGTTAGCTACACAAAATAAAATATTTGATTAATATATATGCATTTTGAAAATTGTGTTCAGAGTTCCCTATTTTCATGGAATGCTCCAGTAGAACATCTCCCTTTTAATACGAATTGGTGCTGGCTTTCTGAAAAAGTACCTCTTATTAATTGATACTTGTTCTTTAAGTGCATTAATTCGCTGTTTGCAGTTTTCAAATGCTCTTTTAATTCCACGACTTGAAGTTTTAAATATTCATTTTCTTTTTTCAAAGATTCTAAAGTAATACGTAGTTTTTCATTATCACATTTACAACTGTTTGTTTTTTCTAAATTTTTTTCTTCATTACTTAAAGGATTTTCAACATTACCTCTATCATTAGTTGTAGACAAAAGTTCTTCCACTTCTTTACGAACTTTGTGTTTTTCTGCTCGTATTCTGCGATGATCATTAAGCATGTCAGTATTTAAAACTGCACTACATGCAGGCAAATTTAAATGAAGAATAGCACCTGGTTTAAGAATAATTTTCCTGGAAAGATTTAATAATTCATTCTTTAAATCACGCAAGTAATCATTTTCATCAAAATGGGCTGAACACACTCGGGCTACATGCATAGAAAATGAATCTGCTCGTCAGCAATTATTAATCCATTTAGATCTGGCTTCTCTGTCATTTGGAAATCTATGGAATTTAATATTTGATTCCTTCTGCTGTCTATCGTGATGACTATAACCAGCTATTGGGCTATTGCACAGCAAACCATGATTAGCAAGTAAAAAATTGAATCACAAAGAAAAAATAGCAACGTACATTGATCTCGAAGATAACTAACATAACTGACCAATACTTGGAAGAGCGTGGGAGTGAAAGCGCTCTGGTGTCCAGATGACGTCAGAGAAGGGAGAGTGTTACTGCGCATACTTTGGTGATCCCTACCGCTAGTTCTAGATACCGTGACGTGACTCATAGTAAGTGTGCAGTTGTTTGGAAAATTTTGGAGTAGTTAAATTCTTATTCGTAGTGAAACATGTGCAGCTTTAAAAGTGCTATTTTGTTTTATAAAATATTTTCCTTTTTATATAATATGCGTTACAATATATATTAATCATTAAAAGTAAAAAAAAAAAAAAATCTATGACAACAACACTTTTCTCATGTTGTCTCCGACACTAACACTACTGAAGTCAAATTGACAGTGCTCAAAATCGAACCTAATTTTGAGTTTGAAGCAATTTTAATCAGTTTAAATTATGTACTTACCGTCATTAAACAATCGTTAAATTCTATTATATGTACATATAAATGTATATGACAAAATCATAGTTATAAAAGTATATTTATTTAAGTTAAACTTTCTTAAGTTAAACTAGTTCCGTATAATGAGTAGACAAAGCTTTTTTATTACAGAGTATTTTTCATAAAAGTTTCCAAAGTTTTCTGAGTATGTGCTTATGCAAGACCTTCCAAGTTAATAGTTTCTAAAATTATATGATGTTAAAAAAATATTTGGTGTAAAATGTTTCTTTACATTCATTGAGGCAACTATTGAAATTCATGTAGATAATAACTTCATAGACGAGCTGATGCTACAGCTATTGCTTTGAGATATACAGGTAAAAGATATAAATATAGTATACATAAATATATTGTATAGTTGGTATAATGAGTGTTTTCATCTATCCGACAGACAAGATTTATTTTAGTCAAGGACTATGAATGCCTTACGCTATTTGTGAATATATTATTATAAGGAAAAAAAATAAAATTATACTACAGTACAGGACCTATTATCCAGAATCCTCGGGACCGAAGGCTTTCTGGATTTTGGAATTTTCTGGATTTCGGGGTCCTCCTAAATTCCGGCAAAAAATCGCGAGAAAAACACAAATTTCGTCAAAGAATCGCGAAAAAACACAAATTTCCTCCAAGGACCGCAAAAAAAAAAAAAAAACTCAAAATATAGCGAAAAATAGCGATTGCATCAAAATATAGCGAAAAAAAACCCATTTCTTTAAAGGATCGAAAAAGCTCCCCAAAATTTCGTCAAAAGATCGCGAAAAAATAGGCAAATTTCGTCAAAAGATTGCGAAAAAAACTACAAATTACGTCAAAAGATTGCAAAAAAAAAAAAAAAAAAAAAAAACGAAATTTCGTAAAAGAATCGCGAAAAACACGCAAATTTAGTCAAAGGATCACAGGAAAAAATGCTAATTTCGTCAAAATCTCGCGAGAAAAAAACGCAAATTTCGTCAAAAGATTGCGAAAAAAAATTCTTCAAAGGATCACAAAAAAACCCTTAACTTCATCAAAAGATAGAGTAAAAACACGAATTTCATTAAAGGATTGCAGAAAAAACGCATAATTAGTGCCGAGGAGGGTTCCCCCCACCCCCTCTTCTGTAAACTTTCAAAAAATTTGCTGTGCGTTTCAGATTATTTTTCTTTTTTTTACTCAGAATCAACCCTGCTTCAAGTAACACAAATGTGTAGCCATAATGTTTTGTCGAAGTGAGAGGTAGGGAGTGAAATATCTGAAGATTTTTTTTTTAAAACGAATCGTAATATAAATTAATTTTAAATTAAAATTTGACAGAAAAATGATTTTTTTCTAATTTCTGGGGGGGGGGGGGGGGCACCATGTTCCCCCATCACTGATGTAACATATTTTAGTGGTTACACATTGCAACACAATAGACCAAAAAAAATTAGGGATCTAAATTTTTCGAAAAATTTCAGGAATTTCAAAATTTTAGTAAAAATTTACAAATTTAGAAAATTTTCAAGTTTTTTTTTCTTACGGATTTCGGGTCCTTCCGGATTTTGGAATTCCGGATAATGGGTCCTGTACTGTATACCTAATGAAGAAGGCACATTGGATTTTCTTGAAGCATTGGCGTTACAACATTTCTTTATTAAAGTGATGAAACTTTTATAGCAATGTCTATAACCCTCTTTCAGATTAGCATTGGATGGTAAAATAATGTCTTTATATTTTAACCTATGTTTTTGCCGAATTTTCAACACTTCACAAAATTTTTGTAGAGTTTTTTTACTAAAAACAGTGATTTTTCCATCGTTTTTTGTGCAAATAAAACTTTTTTTTAAGCTTTTTATGATTAATACATATAAGTAATACGTATTATATAAAAAGAAAAAAAATTAGTATACAAACAAAATAGCACATTTAAAGCTGCACATGCTTCACTACGAATAAGAATTTTTTAACTACTCCAAAATTTTCTGAACAACTGCATGCTTGCTATGAGTCACATGGTCTTGCGAGAGCCTATCGCAGTTAGATTTGTTGTGATTGTGCATGCATCCAGTTGAAATTCATCTTAAGTTAGCTTTCGCGAGGCACTGTAAAGTGGTTTACACTTTGTTTGTATCGTACGTCAGTAAATGGATCTTCAGCATGGCACCACAAGCTCAGTTTTACTGGCACTCACATTTAACCTTCCACGTTGTCTGGCAAGTAAAAAGTTCCAAAAATAGTGTCCGTCATTTTCAAAATAAGTTTTTTTTAAGCATAAATTTTATTCTGTCTCAATCTCAGCATGCCTCAAATACCTTTTTTCAGTAGATATAAAATACCACTTGACACGTTTCTGGCACAGTTTTTGGGAGGACTAAAGTGTCTGGCTTTTATACTTTTTATTTCATTAAATACTAAACTTGAAGGTATTAAAATTTCAAAATGCCTCAAGGATATTTTTTTGCAATGAAAATTTTGGAAATTAAAAAATTCACGGGTCGGCTAAGTGCCACGATCCTTCAGCCAGACATTCGATTTTGTATTCAGACATTGCAAAAGAAGTGTGACACAAATTTTCATGCTGCCTCAAATACCTAACCTAAAATGTTTAACAGCTCTCGGACTAATAAGGCAGACTTAAGAGTATATCTCTGTAGCTTAATAAATGTGTTTGTTAAAAGTACAAATGTTGAAGCGTTAAAAATATCTCTAGTGGGGTGAAAAACGAGGAGTGAAAAACATTTGGGTGAAAAACGAGGGGATGTAATGTTTCACAATTTAGGAATTATGTTAGACAAGAAGAATCTACTTTAGTTTTATTTTATTGCAAACATTTTTCTATTCAATAGGTAATCACAAATATTTTATGCACTGGTTTAATTTATTAAAGGTTCCTGAAAATTATACTAAACTGAAAATAAACTTATGAACAACAAAAAGAAAAGATACTGACCTTTCTGGAAATCATCTTCTACTTTAAGATTGCATTTTTCTTGATCCATACCTATAACAAAATCAGAAATCTTTCAAAAAGTAAATAAAATACATACAAGTGAGCAGAAACATACACTACCTAATTACGAACTGTAGTAGATAACATCTTCCAATATTAATAATTAAAAAAAATTCAGAATAATTATTTTTTGCTACTTTTAATCAAACATATAAAGCACAAATTTTTAAAAGTTAGCTAAAAAGATATCAACATCAAGGACTGAAAAAACAATACAAATACTTTATAATACATTACACAGCAATAAAATAAGACTGATAAAACTGTGAAGCCAATTTAAATCATAAGGTGCCTAGAAAAATGTTAAACAGCATAAAAATACTAACTTAAACATTCATGGGCTCTGATGGCAGACATATTTAGCAATGGTGTATAGTGATGGGCGATTCTCGAGATTTTACCAATCGATACAGTCACTGATTACTTCCCAGAATCTACAAGCGAGATGTTTTACAATCGATTATTATTTTACAGACTTATACAGTAATTTTTAAGTTTTTAATAAAGATCGATGCAACTAAAGATAGGTGGAGTTAAAAAGCATACCAAGAAATCAATGTAAATTTAACACTGAGATGCTAGATGACTTTGTAAAAAGATCCTCATCTACAATCTTCATTTGAAGCTAAATTAAAGGTTGTGAAAAAACAGAAGCAGTAATGTAGTTTGCTGCTATCATTTTCATTACCTCTTTCATTCAACTTCAATTGAGGGAGGGGTACCTGGCACCTGATATGAAGCCTTTAAAAAGCTGTATTCTAACATTTGTTAATAATCTTAATATAACTTGTTATGTAATACATCTTATCAGTTTTTAAGCCTTCTGAAAGAAATGTTAATCCCTAAACCTACCCCCTTTTCTGTACTAATGGTTTATGACAATTAACAAATTGTTGGAAATGTGTTTAAGAAATTAACTTTAATGTTACAACATCTCCATTATAGTATTTATCTTTCGAATATTGTGTGCCATTCTATATTTTAATACAAGCCAATAAACTCTAATTGATTAATATCTTTAAGATATGTTCCGTATAAATTTCTTTAATGAAGTGTGCATACTAATGTTTCAATAAAACACTGAAATATTTTAAGTTTGTAAATGTTTGAGCATATTAATAATAAGTATCATGGATTTTCATATCAAATTTTATTTTATGTATGGCAATGTGTATTATGTATGCAAGTCTAGTAAATTGAGAGTACTACAGATGAACCAGATGCCAGCAAAATGAGTTGAACACTATAACCTCCACCCCTCAGAATTTCTCAAAACGCTCTTTTCAAACAAGATTTTTCAAATATAAGATCAATATGTCATCAAGAAATATGTTCAAAGTAATGATAAGAACAATGCTATTTTGGAATGCTAAATAACTTAAGAAAATACTTTCAGTTCATTTATCTACTAAATGTGTGCCTAATATTGGGAAATTTCACCATTAATCGAAAACAAAAGAACTTTGCCAAAAAACAGAAGGATAACCGGACTCATATACCAGCTAAGTGGGAACCTATCTAAAACGGAAACCGGTTTCTACTCCCTAATGATTCCAAAATAATTTTTTCTGTTTGTACTCAAATCCAAAGTAGTTACTTTTTGATTCATTTAAAAACTCAATTTTATTTTCAGGTGCATTGTATCCAAAAATGGAAGGATAACCGCATAAAGATACCAGCTAAGAGAGAAACTGTCTAAAATGGAATTGGTCTTTGGTCCCTAGCAATTGAAACATGACTCTTCGTTGTCTATACCCAAATCTAAAGTAGCGCCTTTCTAACTCATTTTTATTCTTAGGTGCATTAGCTAGAATCAATTTGCATTTTCACATTTTCGATAAAAGTAAAAGGTTTGATAGAGGAAAAGTTCCTAAATGTTGAATGCGTGTCTAATTCTGAGGAATTTTCTAGTTGGTCAAAAGAAAACGAGCTTTATCAAAAAATGGGAGCATAACTAGACAAACCAGCTAAGACGGGATCCTAAAACGGAATTGATTTCCAGTCCCTAAATGGGCCCCTAACATGACTGTTGCCCATCTGTACCTAAATCCAAAGTAGCTACTTTGTGAGACATTCACAAACTCATTAGAATCGAACAGCATTTTTCCTTTTTTCGGTAAAGGCAAACGATTTAATACAGATCAAAGTTCCCCTAAATGTCTAATGCTGTAGAATTTCAAAGTTGATCGAAAACAAAAGAGCTTTATCGAGAAATGGAACCAGGCAAATATATTTGCTAAGAGTGAACCTGTCTAACAAGGAATTGGTTCCAATCTCTAGCAATAGCTAATGAAGTTTGATTAAATTCTGTGCATTGGTTTTTGAAATATAGCAGCATTACCTGTTGGGCTATTTGCACAACAAACAAATCAATACCAATTTACCTTTAGGTCTAACTGAATATGAAGTATTATTAAATTTTGTGCATTATTTCTTGAGATAGAGCGTTATCAAAATTTTTGTCACATAAAAAAGACATATTTTCTAAAAATTGACAAATTTTTCATGAATCCAATACTTTCTTCTTGTAAAGATAGATGAAAGTAAAAATGGAAAAATGCCCCACACAAACTGAATTAAACCCTTTTCAACTTAAGTACAGTAGAAGATCTTTTTAACACAATTCTCCATATAATGCACAACTTCTCAGATGTAAACAATGAATTTAGCAGTTAAAAAGCACCTGCCTTTTCACATCATAAAAAATTGCTATTCTTTAGAGGACTAAATTTGATGCATTAGTTCAACTTTCTCTCCTAATTTAAGACCTTTTTACTGAAAAAAATGCTATTATTAGAATAAACATTTTTGAAAATGTATAATATAAGGGATGATTTGGTCAGTTTTATGTGGATCATGTTTATAAAGTAAATTTAACAATGTCTGACCTATATTATGCAAAAATTTATAATTTGGTTAACTCTTGGTAACAAGCAATGCAGTATAAAGCTATTCTAATGTATTTTGATATGTTTCAGACACATTTGGCTATGTTTACAAGGTAAATTTAATTATGTGATCCATATAACGCAAAATTCTATATAACGCACAACCTTGCATTTTTAGGTTTGCATTATAAAGATCTTCAACTGTATATGTTGTAACAAAACTACACGCCTCCTAATCTATATCCTTCTTTGAGAAACTATGACTTAAACCAAAAACGCACCAAGTGTCAATCTGACTGTGAAAGCTAAATAAATACCCAAAGAACTTCTAACTCATAAGAAAGGGCTCTATTACTGTTTTTCTAGCTGGGATTTACATCACATTCATTTCAGTGACTTCCCAACTTTACGCTAGAAGTTCCCAGCCAATAGTCCAGTCATTTGGTAGAAAATAGGGGAAAGTTTTGGTGTAGTTTTGATATTTGGTGCCTTTATGTTTTTTGGGCCGCTGAACACGAATCTGAAGTTTGCCAACAAAATTTATCCCGGGAAACACGTTTTTTTGGCAAAAAACTGGAAAAAAAACAGGATGTTCTTTGCCTTTTCAAAATAACTTCAAAATTATGCATTTTACGCAAAAAGTCCTCAATACATAAATTAAAGAGGATAAAATTTCCTACATTTTACGTACTAAAAGTTTTTTCTCTGATCAATAGTTTAGCCGTGACAACGCCGCAAAAATGGGTGTGAAAATAAAAAGATTCTGATAAAACGGGAATTACGGCAGTGCACGGTGGGTGATTTACCAATTCTAGTTGGCCAAAATTATTTTTAGTGTCAATATAGTCGCATCACCATGAAATTGAAAAATGTTATTGATATTCACTATTGAATGTTAGGTATTGTAAAATGTTGCGTGTAGCAGTCATAATTTCGTTACAGGGACATTCAAAAGTGTTTCTTTATATTACGGCCTATGGGGAAAAATCGTTTATGGTGGTTTTTAATGTTGTTTCATAATTTCAAACACTTTGAAATTTATATACATATCTATGAAGTGCACTACAAGATGGTTTCTTATAGAATATGGTGTGGGTAGTATTTATCGATCATTTACAGGGACACTAAAAAGAATTATGTTACATTACGGTCTATGGAGAAAAATAGTTTGTGGTGTATTTTGTTCATGTTACACCTTTTCAAAAGTATTTAAATTGATATATATCTCCGAGGTGCTCTATAAGATGCTTACTATTGAATATGATGTGCCATTGATCTTTCATATACAGGGGAACACAAAATAAATCAGTTATATTTTTCTCTGTATGAACAATAATTGATGGAAGTGCATTTTCAGTTGTGGAACACTTTTTTAAATTTTAAAAATTGCGTACTATTTAGCATGTATAAATTCTATAAATCATATATAGGGCTGCACAAGACATCTATATACCCGCTTATTGCCGGAAATTGCTAACGAGGAATTTTCAACTGTGCTATGCGTTCACTAACAGTTCTAAATTTTAGCATATTGTGAATTATATGATAAATCTATAATTCATATACAGGGATGTACAAAATTTTCAGCTATTTTTTCGATTTTGGTTGAAATTGTGTTTTTAAACGTGTTATATGTTTTACAAATTATTACTTAGACATCGTTTTTCACGTTATTAAACTATGAAGTTTTATTATAGTAGCCCGAATGCATTAAAAAATGTTCCATAATCTGATTGGCGCATGATTTTATGTTCTTCTTAATAATTTTAATGATACTTTCTTAACGGTATGGAAGCTAAAGTGATAAAACTATTTTTGTATTATTATAACAAATTCTAAAATTTCTTTTTCCAAAATTTAAGGTGCGGGACAAATATTCGATAGCATTAATGAAAATTGCTGAGTTACATATTCTGTTATATATTCATATTTATTTCTGCACAAATTACAGGAAACCTAACAGAAACCTTATGTAAAGATAGAGAATCATAAGATATCATGATTAATATATCATGAGAAAACGTTTTGCATTGTATCAAATCTGAATTTGGAGAATTTGTCTGGATCAATTTTGTAATCACTCAGAATTTGCAGCCAAGTAATATATTTTAAATGATTTTGTCCCGATATATCTACATACAACTGCCAATTTTTGTCCAAATTTGGTCATAAATTTAAACATTTCGCTCTTGCAAAACTTCATGTGCTCTTCATTGTAATTTTCCTCTATAAACAAAATATTTTCAACCAAATTCACATTTTCGTTACATTTTAAATCTTGTTGCCGTTGCATAATGGTGCAAAAGTTTATTTATGTGACTAACTTAAATTCTGCTGTCTTTGATTTAAAAAAATAATAATAAATGGTACTTGAACTAACATGTCAAGAATAAGTCATGCCAGAAGGTATCAAATATTTTTTATTAAAAAAACATTTATTTTATACTGTTGGTAGTAATAAAAACACCCACTAATTCCATACGTCTATTTTCTATGCTGTAGATGTCGGTGAAAAGCAGGGACCCTCAAGTAAAAAAAAGCGGAAATATTTTTTTTTGTTTTTTAAATAAATGTACTTACTAATGTACATGTTTATTTATAATTAAATAATGATTCATAATGAGTCGTCTTATTTATTATCAGCAACTTCATTGTAAAATGTAGTCATTCATATAATCTTTAGTATAATTTATAGTCAATGCTTGTGTAAAATGGTCAGTTTTCATGTTAAATCTACGTACAGCGGCATAATTCCCGTTTTCTCTGAATTTTTTTATTTTCACTCCCATTTTTGTGGCATTGTCACGGCTAAACCATTGATCGGAGAAAAAACTTTTAATACATAAAATGTAGGAAATTTTATCCTCTTTAATTTATGTATTGAGGACTTTTACGTAAAATGTATAATTTTGAAGTTATTTGGGAAAAAACAAAGAAAATACCGTTTTTTTCTGTTTTTTGCGAAAAAAAAACATGTTTCCCGGGATAAATTTTGTTGGCAAACTTCAGATTTGTGTTCAGCAACCCCCAAAACATAAAGGCACCAAATATCAAAACTACACCAAAACTTTCCCCTATTTGTCCTTTTTGAGCACCTAATGCCTGGACTACAACCCAGACTACTTAATCATGACGTAGATGGAATATGATCATTCATTTCTCTCTCGCACCTCGACAAAAGTCCGCTCGATGCAAACTTTTCGTTTACCTCGAGAGATACCTCTCCTCGATGAAAACTTCTCGCTTACCTCGAGATAAGTCTTCTCGATGAAACCTTTTCGCTTTCCTTGAGATACCTCTTCTCAGTTCTAACTAAGGCCGAGAATGAGAAATCAATTTTCTTCCATTCTCGAAATGTTACTCTCGATGATTGTCAAGAAAACTGACTTCTCGTTCTCGGTCAAGAAGGGCCGAGAAGAGATATCGAGGGGAGAGCTGGAAAGGGAGATAGATATGACAATGAGCAGTGAAAGATGGAGCCTTCAGATAAATATTATGTATTAAATAAAAAAAATTCAAAGACAGAGATTGGTGAGTTTCGGGAGGCACAAGAGCAGGGGTGCAGAATATGTCCGATCCAGTGATCTAGGATCGGGGGAAATTTTTCAGAAACGTATACAATTGATTTCGATTTTAACAACAAATTCCATAATTCCCTGAGAAAGAACAATTTCAGTACAAATAAAAATATCCGTATGGTGACCTTCACAAAATTGATCTCAGAATAATATGTACCGTATATCAGGGGTGATTATGTTCCGAAAGTTTGAGACATTCGGTTCCGAGAAAAAAAAAAAAAAATCGGTCATCTGAAAATTCGGACATAAAAATACTGCGAATTTTCGCGAAGAATTACGGAAAAAATGTGAATTTAGTCACAAGATCACAAAATAAATGCACATTTCGTCAAAAGATCACGAAAGAACCACAAATTTCGTCAGAAGATCGCGAACGAAACGCAGGTTTCTTCAAAAGATCACAAAATAACCGCAGGTTTCATCTGATGGAAATCATCAAACTTTGTGGTTCTTATCGCCTCCCTTATCTATTTATATCATCATTTCATTCTACTTACATCATTTTTATTTCTAAGTTCATATTCAATAAAGTTTCTTATTTACTTTTATTTATTTCATTATAATATCAACAATAGACATTAATTAACTTAAACTTACCTTTCCATATTGTTTTCAATTAATATCCAGTTGATTTAAGTTCCTCTTTAATCTTTTGGCATTCGTATTAACTTCCGCCATTTTCCGTTTCATTACATCCATATCTTGTCATCCTACACCGGCAAAATCCATCTTAAGACTAAGTTTAATTTTCCGTAATTATATTTTCTCCGCTAGATGGCGACATTGCATATCGCTTCTTTAATCGATCTTTGCATCGAATCTCTGCTTGCATCGATTCGATGCTGCTTTCTGATTGGTCCGTTTGGCGGGCGTCGCTCTCAAATGATGTTTTCAATCCGAGCCATTTTAGATAAGTAAACACAGTAATGTTGCACTTTTTAGTCTTCCTAATGGAAGCTATCTTTCATGAACTGGATAGGGGCTGGGACTCTATCCTGGACGTATGATTAGTATACCTTTTATTATATTTACGTTTCATAAGATTTTAAATGCTTTTAAATAGTTTTCATATGTAAATTAATTGTGCTTATTCCTGTATCTAAACGAAATCACCATTCATCATGACTGTCGTTATCAAGAGATGTTATTATGTGAAATATTATTCTGTCAACTCCTTCAAGATGTTTATTAATAAACTGCAATTTGTTTTTAAGTGAATATGACTGTTACTAAAGCATTCTCCAAGTTACATTTATTACATTCAAGACATATCCATTCTTCCGTGAAACTGCTTTTCCAGCCTTAACTTTCATGCGCGTTTCTGCTTATGTTAATGTACCTTTTTAACGTATATAATTAGTCAAATTATATATCGCCTGAGATGTGGTTATGGGCAATGGATGTCTGGAAGTTTGGAATGCTGAAAAACGATCTTTCAAGTTAATTTGGAGACTTCAAGTTTATTTCAAAGGTGAACTTTAGTTATTTATTTTTGATTTACAATAGCCTGGACTGTTATATTTATTTAAAGAAGCACTGAATTATCTATTGAACTTTGTTTTCTAAATGATCCGTTGATGAAATGAAAAATTAATTAAATCCATTGATTTCGTCAAAGAAAAGCGAAAAAACCCGCCAATTTCATCAAAAGATCGCGAAATGAACGTAAATTTACTCAAAACATCGTGAAATAAACGCAAATTTTGTCAAAAGTTTGCAAAACAACCGCGCATTTCAGCAAAAGGGACAAAATAACCGCAAATTTTGCTAAAAGATCGCAAAAAATCTGCAAATTTCGTCAAAAGATCGCAAAAATCTGCAAATTTCGTCAAAAGATCGCGAAACAATCGCAAATTTCGTCAAAAGATCGCGAAACAATCGCAAATTTCGTCAAAAGATCGCGAAACAATCGCAAATTTCGTCAAAAGATCGCGAAACAATCGCAAATTTCGTCAAAAGATCGCGAAACAATCGCAAATTTCGTCAAAAGATCGCGAAACAATCGCAAATTTCGTCAAAAGATCACAAAACAACCTCGAATTTCGTCAAAACATGGCGAAATAACCGCGACTTTCATCAAAACAGGGCGAATAACCTATTTCGTCAAAGAAAAGCAAAAAAACCCGCCAATTTCGTCAAAAGATCGCGAAATGAACGTAAATTTACTCAAAAGATCGCGAAATAAACGCAAATTTTGTCAAAAGATTGCGAAACAACCGCGCATTTCGGCAAAAGGGGCAAAATAACCGCAAATTTCGCTAAAAAATCTGCAAATTTCGTCAAAAGAACACGAAAGAATCGCAAATTTCGTCAAAAGATCACGAAAGAATCGCAAATTTCGTCAAAAGATCACGAAAGAATCGCAAATTTCGTCAAAAGATCACGAAAGAATCACAAAATTCGTTAAAAGATCGCAAAACAACCTCGAATTTCATCAAATGATTGCAAAACAACTGCGAATTTCGTCAAAATGAAGGAGAAATAACCTCAAATTTCGTCGAAAGATCGCGAAATAACTGCAAATTTCGTCAAAAGATCGCGAAAAAACACGAATTGCGTCAAAAGATCCATGAAAAATACATAGCGTTGGGAGTGGATTTCCCCCACTCTGCTGTAACCTTTCAGAAAATTTGCTGTGAATTTTACGAAATTTTTTTTCACTCAGAATCCCCTGCCATATATACTTGCGCATAAGTTGAGAAATATTTGAAAAATAAATTTTCTATACCTACGGTAATACAGCACTTACCTATAACATACCGTAAAATTTTGGGGAAATTTTCGTGTGGATTGGGGGAAATGTTGGGAGTAGAAACATTTTCTGCACCCCTGCACAAGAGTGGACCCAGAGGGGAGGGAGATTTTCAAATTTTTACCAAACACGTCATATGATACATCGTCGGAATTCTCTTTGACAACCCTTTCATATTATGAACCTTTTTCTCACCCACAGTTGAATTTCAGGATGCGGGGGGAGGGAGTGTGTGTGAACAAATCTTTAAAACTGTAGCGATATCTAGAATAATTATCATTTAAATGGGTTTTTTGTTGGAACCCTCAGAAAAATAATACTTATTAAATATAAAAATATTAAAATAAGAGTTGGGGAATTCTGGGAGTATTTAAGGGGCGTGAGAGTGGACGGACCCACAGGAGTGCAATTTTCAAACTTTTATGAAACTCCTAAAGTGATATATCTTCGGAAATCTCTCTGACTACTCTTTCATATTATGAACCTTTCTTCCCCAAAATTGAATTTTGGGGGGTGGGGAGGGGCAAACAAATTTTTAAAACCATAGCAATTTCTATAATAAATATCATTTTAAATGTGAATTTTTTTTTATGGAGCCTTCCGGTAATTATTAATTAAACATAAAAATTTTGAAAGTGGGGGCTGCGTGAATTCCGGGGCAAAAGAGTGGACCCACTGGAGAGAAGGGTCAGGGAAGCAATTTTCAAACATTTTTTGAACCCGTCATGTGATATATCATTGGAAAGCTCTGGGATAACTCTTTCATAATATGAGACTTTCATCCCCTTTCCCCAATTTTGCTCCTACTGTGGGGGGGGGCATAGTTTTCAAACTTTTTTGCATTTTCATCATTTTAGATCAGATTTTTTTTACAGAGCCATCCGGTATTATTTATAATATATCAAAAACTTTCTGCAAATTAATTTAATGTTTAATATAATAACGTGTTATATTATTTTGACAATATGAATTAAAAACAGTAGTTTTAAAATAATTACCATTTAAATTAAAAATTAATATTAATTACAGAATAATTATGTTAGTTAAGCTAAACATCAATGATAAGAAGGGGATCTTATCAATTATTTTGTCAATACATTTAGAAACAGCCCAATCCTTAATATTGTGACCTCTTCACACAAAATGCTAGTCTTAATGTTCACAGAAATAATGTGACATTGCATCTGAAACAACTGAATCACATTTTGTAAGGAGAGGTCCATTCATAGGTATCATTAACGAGACTGATGAGTTTTTATTGCGGCCGACAAAATTCCTGTTCTTTCTGCAATCCTTTGACGAAATTTGCGTTTTTTTTGCTATCCTTTGACGTAATTTGCCTTTGTGGAAGAACCACACTTTTTATTAAGTTTTTCCATCATTTTTCAATTTTTGTATTAAGTGTTTTATTTAAAAAGGTACCTTTTACTATATTTCAATGATAAAAACTACTAACAAAACTAATCCTAACACTTAACTTCAACAGCATGCTGGCATCCATATTGTTTACATTTTGTTTTTATGGTTTCAGTTAAATTCATAGTTAATTGATTGAATGGTTGGTTGGTTACCAACAAGGTATCAGTTAAACAAGAAACATTGTTTGTTAACATGTTTTTCAGGTTGCACAGTGTTACTCAACTTTCTGTTGTTTATGCAAAAGAGTTCCAGCATGTGCTGGCTAGTTGTGATTGGTTGCAAACCATTATAAAATGAGAGTTTCTCATTCATGCCATCTAGTTCTTGCTTTAGTGTTGATGTTGTAAAATTGAACATGCCTCCAGATTTACATAATAATAAAAAGCTCTTAGTTTTTATTTAATGAAGTCTTCATTTCTAGTATGTATCATTGTGAGTCATCTGTCTCATTTCTTCTACAAGTCTCTTCAAATTTGTAAGTAGACATTTTATTTTCTACTAAGAAGATGGGAGTTAATAGGTATTATGTAAAGAAATTAAAGACAGAATTCATTCATTTTTAAAGTAATTACACTCTGCTATATACTAGTACTTAACCAGGACAGCCTTTTTGTGCGATATTTTGATGAAATTCGCGTTTTATTTCGCGATCCTTTGACGAAATTTGTCTTTTAGCGTGATATTTTGATGAAATTCACGTTTTTTCTGTGGCGCTGAAATTCAAGTTTTATTTCGCGATCCTTTGACGAAATTCGTGGTTTATTTCATGATCCTTTCACGAAGTTTGCGTTTAATTTTGCGATCCTTTGACGAAAGTCGTATTTTTATTTCGCGATCCTTTGACGAAATTCGTGTTTTTTTCGCTATCCTTTGACGAAATTCGCGTTTTTTTCGCGATCCTTTGACAAAATTTTCGGTTTTTTTCACGATCCTTTGACGAAATTAGTTTTTTCCGCTATTCTTTGACAAAATCTGCTATTTTTTCGTTATCTTTTGACAAAATTAGTGTTTTTCCTCTATGCTTTTACGAAATTCGTTTTTTCCTGCACTCCTTGGACTAAATTTGCTTTTTTTCTGCGATTCTTTGACGAAATTCTCGTTTTTTCTATGATCTTTTGACAAAATTTGTGTTTTTTTCGCGATCCTTTGACGAAATTAGCTTTTGTCTGCGATTCTTTTAAGAAATTTGCATGTTTTTTGCAATCCTTTGACAAAATTCACGCTTTTTCCGCTAATCTTTTACGAAATTAGTTTTTTTCCTGCTCTCCTTTGACGAAATTCACATTTTTTCTGTGATTCTTTGACGAAATTATCTTTTTTTCCCCACGATTCTTTGAAGAAATTTGCGTTTTTCCGCAATGCTTTGACAAAATAGGGGATTTTTTTCTGCAAACGATTGACAAAATGGGCTTATTTTCGGCGACCATTTGTTGAAATCCGCAATATATTTCAGTGATACTTTTTTATGTCTGAATTTTCGGATTGATAGCCGATTTTTTTTAATTTTCGGAAAATTTGGAACAGAATCACCCCTGGCAAACAATAAATAGATCATACATAAAACTGGAGAATATTTTAAATTTTTTTGTATTTAAAAATAAAATGCAAGAACAAAAATTATGTTTTTTTCCTCTAAAAATTTTCCGCAAAGTTCCGAATTTTGCGGAAAATTTTCCGCGCACTGCATGCGTACGTACGTCTATATTATACAACTCTGAGGGGGGGGGGGATAGTTGGCCCCTTGAGAGGGAGCACTTTCCTAACTTTTACCGACACTCTTCATGTGATATATCATTAGAAAATCCACTTATTCATATTAAGCACCTACCTGCCTCTTTCCGCACTTTGCCACCAGGGCATTTTTCTAAATTTTGTGGACACTCCTCATGTTACATATTGGAAAGGCCTGTGACCACTTATTCACGTTATACACCCCCCATGGGGGTACTTTTTAAAATTTAGCCAAGACCCCTCATGTGACATATCTTTGGAAAGGTCTGCAACTACTTATTGATATTATGCACCTCCGGTGCCCCCCCCCCCCTCACAGGGGTACTTTTCTATATTTAACCAAGACCCCTCATGTGACATACGTTGGAAAGGTCTGTGATTACTTATTGATGTTATGCACCTCCGGTGTTCAACCCCTCCCCACTTCACCCCCACGGGGGTACTTTTCTACATTTAGCTGAAACCTCTCATGTGACATATTGTTGGAAAAGTCTGACCACTTACTCATTTTATGCACCTTCACCTCCCAACTTTGTACCACGGGGGCCATTTTTATAAAATTAGCTGGGAATTTTCATGTGACTTTTATAAATTTACCCAAGACCCCTTTGTGATATATTGTCGGAAAGGCCTGTGACCACTTACCCATGTTATGCATCTCCGGCACCCCTCCCCCCACGGGGAGGACATTTTTATAAATTCAAATCGATACCCCTCATGTGACATATAGTTGGAAAGGCCTAATGCCTCATGACGACTTATTCCTATTATGCAGCTGCTGTGCTCCTCCCCTCATTTTGACCCCTACCCCCCCCCCCCCCCCCAGGGATCCAGTTCTAGATTCATCTGGTTTGAGATTATTTTTTTACAAGATTTTATAGTGCGTGCACACCATGCCTGCTATATGGTGCCTTATATAGCAAGAAGCCAGTTCGAGATGTCATAGTATAAGATTACGTATAAATTAGAGGCCCTGACTAAAAGAAGGGCCCATTAGCGGGCGAAGCCACTTAGTCCTTATTAACGCCGACTCATTCCACCTCACCTGCAGATGATTCTTGATAAATTTATGATGTATAAAAGCAATTAGCAAACTGGAGTCATCGAGAAAATATTTACACAATCGAAAACTGTCGAGATGTCCATACAATCAAGAAAATCGATAAAAACAATCTCGTTATTGCTCATCACTAATGGTGTAGGGAGAGGGGCAGCTGCCCCCTTCAAATTTTAAAGAAAATAAAGTTTAATTACGAATGTTTTGCAAAATGCAATGAAATCTGCCAGGACAGAATAATATATATATTTTTAATTAAGTTTTAGACAGGTTTTTATCTTTGAAGGTGCATCATTTAGCAGGAAACATGAAATTTTCCCTTTAAGTTAGGTTTCTGTTATACACAGGTTAAATTTACACACATTTAACAGTATAAAACATGGTATGTGGTGATTGAAATTGCATTATTAATTTTTATTAGTTTAAAAAACACTAATAAAGTGCTTATTACTGTTTTTTAGTTTCAAAGTCGAATTTAAGATAAAGTATAGATAGAGGTACCTTCTTTAGTATATGCTTGAACAAAGTCTTGAGTCCTTTTTTCAAATTTATTTAAATGCTAGGTACATTATTATAGGCTTGTTTTTCAGCACTGTTATGTGTTATATATTTCAATAATAATCCAAAATATTGTTGAAAAAGGTCGTTCTTATGGTTTTGTAACTTTTTGGCTAGAAATAAATTTTATTTAAAACTAGCTGACTCATCCAGCATTTCCCGGGCCTGGGATAATCTTAAATATATACCTAAAATCAGTGAATAATGATTTTACATTTTTAGACAAAAATCTTTCCAAATGAACCTAATGTTGGGGCCCCACTGCCTTCAGCAACATACACCCTCAAATTTGTATCACTTTATATTTTTAAATGAAAATCTATACAAATGAACCTAGAGCAGTGCGTCATGCTCTCTTTGGCAGCACATACTAGGCATGCTATGGATGCTCCAGTTTGTTTTTGTAAATGAACCTTGAATTTGTATGAACTTATAGGTATTTTGATGAAATGAAAATCTTTCCAAATGAAAATTAAACAAATTTGTATGTTGTTATATTTTTAAAAGGTTCTTTCCAAACAAATCTATAGCTGAGGGTCTAATGTTGAAACTAGAAAATGCTATTCAATTTCATATTTTCTGAACAAGAGCATATTTGCCCCTAATATAGTAAAAACCCGGTTTTCCAAAAATCGGCTTAACCAAAAGACCTTAAAATTCCTTAAAGTCCTTTTTAAATGTGAAACATTTTATTGTCAACACTATTTTTACCAATTTCAAATGACACCTTTCAACTTCCAACATATTTTGATTTATGATTGTTATTCTATTTGTAAGTTTTAGATTAAAACAATTCTGAATCATTTTTAATACATTGAAGAGTTGATTTAATACTTATTAGCTTTGAAAATTAGAAGCAACATAAGTAAAAATCAAAACCTTGAAAGGTGTTATTGGACACTGGGAGAAATAGTGTTAAAAAAGAATGTTCTTTATGAAATAAACAGAGTCAACTTGCTTATTTGGTCCATTGCGTAATTTCAGATACTTTATTAGATGCGTATGACATTTTATTGTTTTACAAACTATGTTCTGATTTTCTTTTGTTTTTCAACTTTGCATCGTTTCAATGCTGCTTTATCACGCCACCTTTTAAATAACATCTGATGCTGTTGCATCTTCTTGTACTTCATTGCATCGAAGTGCCACATCTAAGATGTTAGTAGCTTCACTGTGTGTAATCCTTCCATTATTGATCTCTTCAGGCTCTTTGTCTTCAGTATCTCCTTGATTCACCGCAGCAACTATTTCCACATCTGTCAAATCTTGCTCATCAGTGGTTGGACCAAGCCAGGCGTCAATTTCAATTTCTGATATTTCTCTGGGAAGCTGCTTAAACATGTCCAAAAATGCTTCGGTGTTAGTTTCGTCATCATTTCTGTCCACAATTCCAATAACATCAGTTTCTGCAGACTCCTGTGTTTGAAAGACTAGTGATTCAACCTTAGGCCATAACTTACGCAAAGACTTCCCTAACATTTTGCTTTCAATTTCATCCTATGAAGAAGCTACCCAGTAGCAAACTTTCTTCATATCTACAAATTTCAAATGTTGAACAACTTGTGCTCCATAATTTTGGTTTATCATTCAGGGTGCTTGGAATACAGTACCATAACATTTTTATTACAATGATGTTCTAAATTATGATCACAGCTTTTCATCAAACGAGTTTTCACAATAAGCCTCCTGGTTATTCGGAAATTCCTATTCCTATGGAACCCCGGTTATCCAAAAATTCCTATTGAACCCCGGTTATCCAAAAATTCCTATTGAACCCCGGTTATCTAAAAATTCCTATTGAACCCCGGTTATCCAAAAATTCCTATTGAACCCCGGTTATCCAAAAATTCTTATTGAACCCTGGTTATCCAAAAATTCCTATTGAACCCCGGTTATCCAAAAATTCCTATTGAACTCCGGTTATCCAAAAATTCCTATTGAACTCCGGTTATCCAAAAATTCCTATTGAACTCCGGTTATCCAAAAATTCCTATTGAACCCCGGTTATCCAAAAATTCCTATTGAACCCCGGTTATCCAAAAATTCCTATTGAACCCCGGTTATCCAAAAATTCCTATTGAACCCCGGTTATCCAAAAATTTCTATTGAACCTCGGTTATCCAAAAATTCTTATGGAACCCCGGTTAACCGAAAATGCTTTGGTCCCATGCTTTTCGGATAACCAGGGTTTTACTGCATTAGCAATGCTTCATATTAATACATAAAAAAAATTTCACCCATCAATTTAAAAAATAAAGCAAAAGACATATTGCAATTACTGCTAAAAATCCTTCATTTATTTGTAAGTAAAAAAAAACTAACAAATTTACCTACAGACATTTTGATTTTTTTCTATAGTAGACCACTCAGAGGCCTTTATTTATTCAATAATTAAATTATCTTTAGAATAGGGATCCACATCACTAGCCACTAAGATACATTTTTTTAAAACAGAATTTGCATTATTTAATGACAGAAACTTTGCTATTAAATAAGTTGAATTACATTTTAGATATTGTGATAGCAAATGTCTTTCAGGCAATAAAGTTGTATAGAAACATTATGAATTATTTTAATCTTTGATTTTAGTTTAGTAACTTGGAAAAAATATTTTAATAAAGGATTTTTTTTTAAATATATATTTGATTATAATTATTGCCAGGGGTGGGGAAATACATCATTTTACTCGCCACTGGCGAGTGGATTTTCTGACAGGGTGAGTGAGTATTTTAAAAACTCCATGCCAAAAGATATGCCAAGAACTTTTTTTTTTTTTTTTACTAGAGCTATATTTTACAACTTTCCAAATTACTGTGAGGTAAACTCGGTACTAAGTTCTATTCTTTATTAAATTTTTCTCTCATGTATATTTTTCTTAATTTTACAGGGGGAAAAAATTTATTGTAGCAATAGTAATCATTATCAACTATTTTTGCAATCGCCTAAGTTTTATTATAACAATTTCCAACTGTACATTGCATTTTGCTGGAGGGTAAAATAAATCCTTGGCTGGTAAGATTTTCTGAAAATTCCCCACCCCTAATTATTGCTACTTTGCAACAAACTAAACTAAAAAAAAAATTCTGGTGTAAAAAATACATGTCTGCATTAGGATATAAAACATTAAATTTATCTACACACACCCTACCAGGATCCTAGCTTTCCCCATATGGACACTGAAATAAAGTAGTTTGACAGAGACAACAAATCAAAGACCATCAGACGAGGACAAAGATGCGAGACCTATGTATTAGTATTATAAAAAGTGAAAACAATCAATATGACAAACTCTTAGAGAAACAAATATGCAAAATACAAGTTAAAATAAAGAATATTTAAAGTAAGAAATTATGTGGAAGAGAGATAAAGTAATAAAATTTTAAATTAAAAAGGGGGAATAAAAAGAAATTAACTTAAAAGCCAAGCAAATTAAAATAAAGACAGTGAATTAATATAGGAGCAAGAATATAGGAAGGTCATTCTCACAAAAAGGAACATTTTGCTGTCTTGAAGGGATGAATTAGGAAACTAGGAAATGTTTCTACTACTAGTGTGGCCTACTATTAGGAAATGTAGCAAATTTCCTAAAATTTCCACTCTTATAAGTTTTAAGAAAGCTATTCAATACATTTTTGAGAAAATAATTTTGATATTTAACTATATAACCTTTTAAAGAATAAATATGTCAAAAGTCGCCCCTACATCTAAAACACAATGTTCATTTCACTGACGTTTAAACAATTTAATTTTTTTTTTCAATAATAACTATTAAGTCTTTAGTTAAGTTTAAGGGTGCAACAGATATCCGGCAAATATACTGCATCTAGCTGATACAGACAGTATGCCAGATAACTGGCAGTAACCAGATATTATGATTTATCCAGCAATACATTCGGCCTGAAACTATAAAGCCATATTATGAATTTATTGTTCTAACTAATTGTTAAAATTTCTAGATTACAAAGCTGACATTTTAATTTTGCAAAATACAATCTATTAATTTCTTAAATTTAAAATAATTTATATTTATGGCTAATTGTGTTTCTAAACCTACAAAAAATATGCGAACAACGATACTACTATAACTAACTATTCATTATACTGTGTACCTTCATATATGAGCAACAGACGCAAAAAGGAAAAAAACACAGAATGCCTCACCCTAAAAAGAAAATCTTGTTTTACTGTGTGTAAAGCAAGAAAGAATAAGTTTTCTGTTTTCACAAAAAAAACTTGTTTTTAAAAAGGTAAAAGAGGGAAGATAAAAGGTATGAAATAAAACATTCTGCTATATTTATATATGCATTCAATTGAGGGTTTTTTTTTTACGAAAATAATGTACTATTTCTTAACTAATATCTTAATTTACTAATTTTGTTATGCAGCTCAGTTATGTTACTAAGAACTAACAAGAACAAGTTTTCTGTTATCACAACACAAAATGTTTTTTAAATAGTGAAGCAATAGGTAATGAGGAGAGTTAACAGCTTGAACATACACTGTTAAATAAACAAGGAGTTGCTTCCTGTGTTAAAGAATATAGGTGGACAACTTATTTTTTTAATCAAAAACTAATAGATTTTTTACATTAAATTTGGATTTTTGGCAGATTCCCAAAACAGCCGAGACACCCCATTTGGCGACTTTTCTGACAAGCACCAAATACCCCACATACGCCAATCTAAAATGCGGCAACCTGAAAACTAACGTGATTGGTCCACTTTCCTGGATGCTTCCAGACTGTTTTTTACTACGTCATCACCCTGGAATCATGGGAAATACAACATTTATAAATAACGATGTATTAGAAAACACAAGAAAGCTGATTTTTATGAGATTCAAAATAAAACAAACGATTTCAACATAAGTTTATTGAAAATGTGAAATTTTTAAAGTACCTTTCCAAATCAGAGTAACGATATAATGATTAAAATTTTCATTTCTCAACAACTTTCAGAAAAAATCATGGGGTCATTTAGTATTGTAAGTACGTGCCTATATTATAGTAAACATTGAACAATTCATTTCTAATTTAAAGAAGTATGAACGCTTTGCATTCATAAAATATATATATATATATCACTGAAAAACGCAGGACCTAAAAAACGCAGGAAACTCGTTAAAGCGGCAATCAGGGAACATGTATGAACGCTCCGCGTTCATTAACTGAAAAAAAACATCACTGTCACCAGCAGTTCTCGGTGTGTAGCAATCTCAAAATTCAGCAATTCTCAATGCGTAGCAATATCAAAATGTACGAAACTCGTAAGATCAGCATACATGAGAAATATACAATAAACGGCTAAAGCACTATAATAAAAAATACATAAAATTATTAACATTCATTAACAAACATCTTTCTTGAAAATCAACTCTATAAAATGTTGAATTGCCATAATTTAGTACATTTCTAGTCGTCGATAAACTTCATTTAACTTTCCAGCAAAAAAAATGAACAAATACTCACAATTTCAAACTAAATTACACAGGTGCTTTAACTTTCAAATTTTACAACTAAAAACAGCAGAAAATATTAACAATAACAAACTCTTACCTTACCATCATTTAATTTTACAATTACAAAATGCGAGACAAAATGTCTTTCTTTGACAGCTCGTTCTACAAAAATTACAAAACATGCGGAGTTGAGTTGTCAAAGGTAGGCGTAGCAATCCAATACACAAGAAATCAACCAATCCCATTCAACCAATCCAAATTCAAGATCACACAACTGTAGGCATGGAAAGAATTTACGAAACGAACTGGTAACAACAAAGATCCATTTATCGCCTCGCCAAATTGAACGATGCCAAGTGTCTCGGCTGTATTGGGATTCAGCCAGATTTTTCACTAACAATACCAACAAATGTTTTTACATGAAAAATAGCAATTACATATTAAAATAAAATTTTGAAATTTATTAAAAACTATACTTTCATCTTGGCCTCGTGCCAGGAATAAAAGTCGAAAAAATCGTCAAAGATTGTTAGCCTTTTTTTATTCTGATAATTTCAGTGTTTTATGCATGGTTCGATTACATGTCTTCAATTTGTGATTTTACTTTTAGACTGATAAAGTATTAATTTTGTTATGGAATATAAGCTGGAAACAAATGCTGAGCTATATTATTTATATTAATTTAAGTAAACATAGATTTATCTTTTGTAATCATCTGTCTGCAAATGACAGAGATAGATTTTTTTTTTAAATCATGCTTGAAAATTATTATAAAAACAATAAAAATGAGTAAACTGCAATACAGTTTTCAAACAAATTACAACATAGTTTTCAAACAAATTGTATTAAAAAAGTACATTTTTTTCTTTATTCAACAGTGTAAAAATTGAAAATGTCCGTATTTAGAAATTTAAAAGATTGCAATAAAAATTAAATTTAAATGTGTGCTGTTGTCACCATCAATTACTAGTACTAATTGAATATTAGAAAAACAATACACAAGAGATAATAATGAATTAAAATAAGAAACTGTGTGTAGATAAACATAGTATTAATGAAATTCATTTACTATTTGTTTTAACTTAAAAGGCAAAGAGAAAAGAAATACCAAGATACTAAAATTGCTTAAATTGAAAAGAGAATAAATTAACTTAAAATATAGGTAAATTAAAATAAAGACAGCCTAATACATGAACATGAATTTTGTACCATAACAAAATCATTTTTTTTTTTTTTTTTTTTTTTTTTTTTTTTTTTTTTTTTTTTACTATTACTTAAATTTACTGATGAAACAAGTTTTAAATTTTGAATGCAATAAAATGGCTTTATGTCTGACATATAGTTTATTTTCAGAAGGACTAATAACGATTTATTTAAATAATGAAAAAGAAAAATAAAAGAATGTAAATACTACCTATTACTGTGCATAAACAATATTAGGTATTCCCTTGCTTGACTATATTTTGCTTATAATATATATATTTTTTTGTTTATATATTTAAAAAGTAAAAAAACAAATATAACTAGCATCAAAACATTTCCCTGAATGTCTTTACACATATCAATTTAAAAATAATTAATTTACTCTAAAACAACAAAATGCACTTTTCTGAAATACAGTAAAAACTGAGATGAAATTTCACATAAGTTTTTAAAAGTTTTGTTTCCATACATAGCTATATGTTTAAATATGCTGATATAATATGTGTATAGTTTGTTAAATTTATCAACATTTTTTTCCCGCTTTAAAGAAGAAAACCAGTAAGAGAAAAATAGCCAGTTTAAATAATCAGTTATAAATAAACAAATGGAAACATTTTTTCACAACCATACCAAAATTGTAGGTACATATATCATAACAGATATTGTAGTAATAATCTGCCCAAATTAGAGTGAAAAGAAGGAAGTTATGTTAATAAAAATTAAATCTGCTAAACGTTTTTCAGGTCGAAACATGCCCATCTCAAAAAACGTACCCTTACAACATTGACTTTTTTTTTTTTCCCCCCAATCACTGAAATTTATTTTTCCATTTAACATAAAAATTCTGTAAATATGTATATAATATTATGTACATAGTTAAGCAAAGGAGAGAATTTCTGAAGCAAGTTGATTTAAACTTTTTTTAAAAGTGAGAAGAAATACGATCCTTCCTATTTTCCCTTTGAGAAAAAGAAAATATGAATGCAGGTGTGTCCGTTCTAAAATTAAGATAAAAAGTTCTTGGAACATGAATTATAATCATCAGTGCTCAAATAAATATGTAAAACATTCAATGAGCATTTGTATTAAATTTGCATAGTTCATTTATTCTCCAAAGCAGCAATCAAATCAAATGCCTCAACAAAAGTAACATAAATATATGTAATATGCATTATAAATAAATTTTTTAACACATATATTCATAAATTAAGTGAGGAGCATTTCAAGTATACAGAGCCACGGAGAAATTATTTATCTGAATAGCCTATTTATCTGAATAGCATTTCTTATTTCACACTGAATTTATTAAATCCCCTACATGATTAAAAAAAACCAAGAAAAAATAAAATCCAATATTTCTTTCACACAAATCATAGCTTCACCATTTAAAATATAAATTTAAAAATGTAACTATAAAAATATAAATAAACGCCGCAGAAAAAAAAAATACTGCAATCAGATTACCCAAATAAAAACATTCAAGGGGAGAAAAAAACAACAGATATACTCACCATATATAAGGAAATAGAATGAGTATCACGCACGAATTTTAGATTATAAACACAAGAACACAATAAATTTTCAACATGAGTTTCATTTCGTTACTTTTACGTCTAAACTTTTCGATTTCTTCAAGTTTATAAAGTAATAATCACACCCGTACTGTACCACCAAACAACACAGGCACTTAATTACACCACCTCAGAGATTTAACATTCTACGTCGGCAGTGTTCAAGTTGTTGCCAGATACATTCATAAAATAACAGAAGCAAGTAGAATGTTTACCTTTTGAATGTGAAACTGGTGGACAATCAGGATCTTGTTCCTACCTCTTTAAATAATCAATTAAATTATTTAGGAAAAATTAAAATAAAATACAAAAATTTTAGATTTTTTAAGCGAAAATATGAGACATTTTCTAAATAAAAAATAAATTTCTGGAGTTTATACGAAAAGAACAGGTCAAAGGTAAAATTCGATAAACACTAAAAGAAAAAAATAGAGATAAAGAGACAACAAGAAGACAACAATGATAGCAGATAACTGAAATCATGAAATGGACACCACCACGATAAAAATTTTGAAAATTAGTTCACATGAGAGGAGCTAAAAAGGATCACTCGATGTAAGACGAAAAATCATCACTATCTTTCGTCTTAAGGGCGCATGGCCGCACACTAGGGCGACAGATTAAACAAGTTGCTCGATTTAGGGGGGGGGGGGGGGTAAAAGCATCTTCCTTCTTTGTTTCGACCTGTTTTTTCCCCTATGTCGCATTTCATTTTTTCCCTGTCGTCTCAGTGTGCGACCTGCCTTACAGTTTAAAAACGCATTCGTAAAGTGGAACCTTTTTGAACTCATGCAGTTAGTTTCCATTTTTCACCAATCAGCGTCCACCACCACTGTGCATAACTGCAAGAGTTCAGCGAGTATCCGCATTACGAATACGTCCAAAGGACGAATTCCACGTATGAAATTGGACATGGATACAAAAGTACAAAAGGATTAAAAAAGGACGAATTGAAATTAAGGTACGTCTTACTCAAATCTTAAAATAAATAAATAAATAAAAATACACATTTTGTAACTGGAATAAAGTCTCTTAGCTTTTACTTGTTAACTTACTTACATTTGATGTGGATTTAAAAAGTATCTAATTAAAACAAAACAATATTTATCAGAATTTACTATTTTTTTCTGATCTAATGAGAAAGCCCCCCCCAAAGAAACTGTGACCGTCCAAGTCCAACTGACAGCCATCTATTTCACTATACCTGGACTGATATTTGCATAGACTTCTCATATAACTGGACTCAGAAATAGCAACCCTTTCTTGACACCGGGATCACTACCCACCGGCACGTGATGGTGGGCAGAGAAAACGCACCAAACCAGTTTTTCTCCTCTGGTTCCCGCTGAAACTTTCTTGCGTCGGACGTTTCTCTCGCATAAATCAAATCCGACAGTTGCCAATAAGGTGATCACCGTCAAAAGAGAGAACCTTTTGGCGATGAAAGCGGAAACATGTGTGCCTCAAGTTCTGACCGAAATAACAATGGGATTCGGCCTCTACTTCTTATCTTTACTCTGAGGATATTTGCGACTGTGGCTTAGTCATAGACTTCTAATACTATGTTCACACTACGATACTTAAGATATCTTAGGCCGCCGAACTCTCTTAATTTTGAGGTGGTACCCTCCCGGAATTGAAAACCTGTTCACATGGAAAAACTCACTTAAGATAACTCAGTGAACGTCACTGTGTTGTTTGCGCATGCGCTTAAGATAAAACCGCCCGCAACACCCAATCAGTTAATGCGAAGCTTTACAGCCAGCGAGAGTGGATGGTCCTGACTGTCTCTAGCCCGAAGAAAGTTGAAACTCTCTCAGAGAGTTTGTGGAACTCCCTCAGGGAGTTCGGAGGTTTAAGATAGTTCCGATAACGCAGTGTGAACAGGGTATAATATAACCTCAATTCCTCCTCTCAATTCCTCCTCTAAGGGCTTAGTACAAAACGCTTTTGTAAAAAGACTTTTCAATAATTTCTATTGCATCACAGTTAAAATGAAAGAATTGAACACTATGCCGATATATTAACACTAGATTTACGGGAATTCGTTTGCATTAAAATATGTATTTTTCGTAACAACTTTCGTATATTTTAAACAGATACACCAGATTTAAGAGCTGGTGTAGAAATGGGCTATCTATGTATATATGTGCATCGTAATATCTTCAAATTCATATTGCTGTAAAAATAAGGTATATTTTTGCATGATTTCAAGCATAAAATTGTAAACCCGTCAAATTGCCGGATTCCGTAAAGCTAGTGGAAACAAATAGACAGCGTCACAAAAGCACAAATGAAATTGAGGTACGTAAATGGAAAAGGCTGTAAATGACAAATTACGAAAAGAAAACCGTTCTTTTAATGAAAATTGAAAATTCGCAATAGATGTGTTTCTCGAGTGTCTCATAGACGTTAATATAAACGTTGAATGTCTTTTACAAATTAACAGTTTTTCGTGTTTTCCCCGAAAACAAAAATATGACACTAACAGCCTTTTCCATTTACATGCCACAATTATAGACAGGGCCTGATTACCAACGGGGCAAACTTCCACCAGTAAAAAGAAATAGAAAGTTTTTGCCTTATTCATAAGGGTAATTTTCCATGAATACGGCGCTTGAGTAAGACGAAAATTTCTGTTAAAATTTACTGTTGGAAGTATGCCTCGTTGGTAATCAGCCCCTGATTATGGATGTTGAAAAGGGCAGACAGCTGTTTCGGACGTAACCAAGGTCTTGGTTACGTACGCCATCCATGCCGGAAATTCTTGACTCCGCTATGTTCGTACTTATCGCCATTTCATCCTATACCTCAGGCTGCTCCTTCCATGTTTTTATGCATTTGATTTTTATATTTTTAACCATTTCACTGGTGATGGAGCTTTAGAAGCTCCGAAATATATCTCTGCCTTTTTTAACATCCATAATTTCATTTGTGCTTCTGTCATGTCGTCTATTTTTTTCTTAATATTGCATCACATTCTGCATTATTCCGGATTATATGAAGATTCCGAGAGTCATTAAATGTTTTTACTGTTTTAATTCATTTATGTGGTTTAGCAGTTTTACATCAATGTAACATATCTCGCACACAATTATTCGCACAAAACTAACCAATTCCTAATTCTTTTAAGGAAATAATATATTATAATCTTAATGAAATCTTATATGGGGCTTAATTATCCAAGAGAAAACGGAGCTCTCGGGATAATTACATTAATTTGGGTAATTGTGTTTATTATTATTTCTGTTTAGTATATAATAATAAATATAAATATATTTTAGCAATACACATATGCTTTGGGGGCTCCATAAATGCTACGGTACCTAAGCATCAAAAGTTAAAAAAAGGCAGACAGATGTTTCGGAGCCTCTAAAGCTCCATCATCAATGCAATGATTAGAAATAGATAATAACGTCAGTGGGTTTATTTATATTTGTAGAGTAAATATAAATATAACATATTTAGTATTGAGTATATTTATATTTAGGTTAAATTAAATTAATTATAATTGAAGCTCTTCTTGCTTAAATGTTTCTAGTCCCTAGCATTTAAGGAGCCCCAAAGCATATAGTTATTGCTATCACATAAAAAACCTGACTGTTTTCATATATATTTTATTTAAACGAGCACAAATAGCGGTTACAAAACTATGATGGGACTGGGGTCTTAAATCTGTCTTTGTTACATGGTCCCTGCGCCCCTACCTTCAAGAGTAAAGAGATGTACTGTACTTAGATATACCGAAAAGATAATTTTGTAATAATAATTCAAATAAAATTAATACACATGAGCTTAAAAATATACTTTTGGACTTAAAAAAAACGTCCAAGACAGCATACAATTATACGAAGGGTTGCCAATGCAAACCAGGTGTAAGCACCGGCATTATTTCAGATAGGTGAGCGCACCAGTAATTGACCAGGCATCAGTAGTTGACCGCCTATAAGTAGAACTCCTATAATAGAGGCTGACGCAAATCCATTTTGTTTCGGATTATTGGTACCCAGTTCAGCATCTCAATCCACCGCAGCCGGAGCTGGGGTTGCCGTATTTAAAAGGCCCTGTCACTGTCATTAGTTTTTGTTGTCCACCATTGCTTCGCGCACGCTATACGCTAACCTTTTGACGTGATTTATTGTTACTGGTTATTTTACAGATTTTTTAAAGTTTAATTGTAATCATGGTCCAGTGTTCAGCTCTAGATTGTAAAAGTAATTCCAGACATAATTGTCGAATGTTTCGGTTTCCGATTGATGAACATAGAAGAAGGAAATGGATTATCAACTGTGGACGAGTCGGATGGGTTCCTGGTCCGAATGCCCGAATCTGTGCCGTGAGTATTATTATCTGTTTATTAATTAAAATATCTTTTTTAAGATACGAATGTATCATTGAAAATATTTTATTCATCCATAGATTTGTTTATCTGAAGAAGAATGTACATAGATCGTTATTGTTTGAAATCGAAATCGGTTATTGGTGACGTTTTCTTCTGATTTCACCAATGTTTACAAATCCACAGAGTTATGTAACACAAACATTTAAATGTTTATTTTACCTATTGTACACTCACTAACAAATTTATATTTAAAGTATTGCGCACTAAAATACTTTCCATTTTAACTTATATATTCTAGCATAATAAAATTATTTTTATATGCCAAATACTTTTTAAAAATACATATATAAAACAGTTTTAGCTGTAATATGTGCATATAAAATTTCAGTGAATAACAGTTTGATTATATTTTGTTTGTCATGTAACTAGAATCTGGAAATAGGGTAGCTGTGCCAGTAATTGACACCGTTAAGAAATTTCTTTAATTTTTTTTATTAATAGTTAAATAATTATTATACCTATTGTGTTTTTTTTTCAATATTAGTATATTAATTTATGAACAAAATTTAATTGCAAAATAACAGAAATGTATCAAAACACCCAAAATTCCAGTAATGGACACTATTATAGTAGCCTTACCTATAAGGAAAGGGCAGCTGACGTCACTGTTGGTCGAATTACTGTTGGTCAGCAAGAAAAACCTGTTCATTCGTTATGACTCCTACTATACATATGAACTCTGGGAAATTGATTGCTCTTTAACAGATTGATTTAACAGATCTATGATATGATTGGCCTACGTCGTCAAGTTGATTCCTGCAATGATCGCTATGATAAAAATGTAGTGGTAGATTGGTTGACGGAAGTGTTTGTTTGTAAACATGCCCTTTCCTTATACACAAAACTGTAGAAAACAAAAAATAATGCACGGATATATTAACTTTTATTGGTACAAATTGTACACTCATTGCCATAAAAATTTGCGCACCAAAAGAAGTAATAGTCGGATCGTAACGAAATTTGGTGAATGAGTTCTGCAGATATGCAAATGATTAATAATACAACGTGATTGCGCATTACGTAATGAAACCACCAGAGGGCGTTGAGCTTTGATCTTTCTGGTGTATAAAAATAGTACGCAGAAGCATTTTGCCTGTACTTACTCTGTTGCAGAGGGGTACTTTTTCATCAAGGATGTCGCTACGCCGCCATTGAAGACAATACGATTAACTGTCAGAGTTAGAGAGAGAAAGAATCATCGGGACGATGGAAGCTGGGTTGTCAGCTCTGCAAGTAGCCAGTCTCCTAGGCCGCCCAGACTCCACTGTTGAGAGATGTTGAGTCTAGTGGATAAGAGAGAGGTCAAATACACATCGGCCAAGCTCAGGACGCTCTTGCCAGACCAATAGCAGGGAAGACCGTTACATCATTCGTCACGTACGTGTAGCGCAAACTTCATCACCATCCACTAACCAAATACATGTAGCACCTTCACTAAAGACCTCTGTGTCAGTCCGTACCGTTGCAAGGAATTTGCTGAAGGATATATTTGGTATCGCGGCGCCCACTGCGTGTGCTACCAATGATACCTTCCCACCGTCGCCCCCGTTAGGAGTGGTGTCGCGTTAAACGGGATTGGACCACAACCGAATGAAAGAGGTTGTCGAGGTTCGGCAACGAATCAAAATTCAATATAGGTAGTGATAACAACCATGAACATGTGTGGAGGCCTGAAGGTGAACGCCTTAATCCTGCTTTTGGTTTACAGCGGCTCACCGCTCCCACACCTAGTGTGATGATGTGGGGTGCCATCACATTACGACACTCGGTGATCTCTAATATTGATCGAAGGCACCTTGACAGTCCAGGGGTAAGTTCGCGACATCCTTGAGCTACATGTGTTGCCACTCATTGAAGGGCTTCCAGCAGACCTTTTTCAGCAGGACAATGCTCGATCACGCACAGCAAGGTGTCACAGGAATGCCTCCGTCATATTACCACCTTAACTGGCCTGCCTGATTCCCAGATTTGTCACGAATCGAGTATGTCTGAGATCACTTGGAAAGGTAGGTTGGGCAATCTACGGGTATGCCTGAACTCTAGCCGCGATTACAGAAACTGTGGAATGCAATGCCGCAGGAAACCATACGGAACCTGTATGCATCATTGCACACCTGTATTGCATCCTGTTTCAAGCTACAGGTGGATCAACTTCAACAGGATACTGAATCGCCATTTATCGCCATAATGTATTTATCCTTTTGCTTTAATTTTGTAATTTCTTACTGATATTAACCTTGTACACATATGAAATTTCGCTTCATTCGGACAATTGACCACACGCACCGGGCGGAGCTCACAATGTTTCCCACAAGCATTGCCGTATTTAAATGGCTTTTGGTGAGCACTTGTGGGTAAAATCGAGGAGCTGATTAGCTATAATCCATCGTGACGTTGTATGACGTCAAAAATACTTGTCGTCCATTCCTCCTTGGTGCGCCACTTTTTATGGCAATGAGTGTACATAAAAACCAGTGAATTGCATTGCGACAGTATATAGTTACAACTAAAGCTGTGATTGGATATTAAAATGGATTAATTATAAAGCATTCCACAAACCTTCAAAATAAAGGATCCCACTATTAGAAAAAAAAAATCATAGTATGCTCGTAATTTTTTATGTAAAGTTCAATTTAATTCCCCTGGCTCATTAATTGAACCATATAGTTCATTTATGTTTGTTTTATGTAAATACTAGATGACCTGCTCGGCATTACCCGGGCCCGCGATAATAACCTTAAATAAACTTCAAATTTGTAAGATTTTATATCTTTAACCCGATTTTGTAAAAAATTATATTTTTAAATGAAAAATTTGCAAAAAATATTGATATTTAGTGGTAAAAGCGCTCATAAGAAGACATTTTCTTTTTTTTTTCTTTTTTTTCTTTCTTTTTTTTTTTTTTTTTAGGTAGGACCGTTTCATACTTTTTTTTTAAATAGTTCTTGTTGACCGAACTCTTTGAAATTTTTATCGTTTATAAATATAACGGTTTTGGAGGTAGAGTAAAAATTTCGTGAAAAAATATTGTTATCTAGATGTAAAAGAAATACTATGTTTTCTTCTCGCTTTTTCTGTTGTTGTTGCTGTTTTCGCGTCGGGTCCTTTAACATTTAAAAAATATACAGTTCTTATCGTCCGAACTCTCTGAAATTTTAATGGGTTATAAATATAACTGTATCTAACACCTCTTTAAAATATCGCTAAAAAATATGCATATTTAGTCATGAAAACATGAGCCTAAGCCGCGCCAAAATAGCTCGCGTCATAGCGTTTTCATAGAAAATTTCTCAGATTTTATTATTTTTTTAAATAGTTTTACTCGTCCGAAAGTTTCGAAATTTTTGTAGGTGGTGTAAATCTGGTCTGTTGAAATGCTCTATAAAGATTCTGTCGAAATACAGACGTTTATTTACTTTTATATAGGAAAATATCATCTTCGGGAGATGCGAAGGGACCTACAGTCGCGAATATTTTCGAAAGGGTTAAAATTCTTATTTTCCAAAACCGATTGTACTATCAAAGAGAAGAGGGTCTCAGCTTTAAATATGTATTTTGTGAATCGGTACCTCTGAAATAAAGCTCTAAGGGAGTGTCACCGAAAGGTAGAAAAAGTCAACCGCGAAAGCGAAACTTTTGAATTTTTTTTTCAAAGCATTATCAACAATATACTTTTTAACTGAATGCCGCGTTTAAGATATAAAAGTAAGGAATTTGAAAATATTACTTCCTGTTTTCTGTATCCCAAACGATTCGGTCGATGTGCGTTAAAATATTTGGCTAAAAACACAGTATTTAGTTTTTCCCTTCTATGCGCTCCAGAAAGCAGGGACTGAACATGTGCGAGGGAACTTGCCGCTTTTCAGGAAAAAGAAGCATTTTCAAGGAGTTTTTAATTAATATCTCGGGTAATTATTTAAAAAAATTAATTTCTGAGCCCCAGGAGCATCAGGTCCTGCCTTGAACTACGCTCATACAATATTTCAGACCTCTGCACGTGGTAGATTTCGCTAGCCATCACCAACAGGCAGACAGACACACAGGCAGAGAGAAACTTTCTTTTATTGGTATAGAAATTACTTTTTCTTTAAAAAAAATAACGATTTATGCAGTTACTAGAGACTGGTTAATTACTGGATTATTGAAATGTCAACTGCTCTAGTAATTGACCGAATGAAAAAATACTGAACTTTTGTTTAATTTCCAAATTGAGCAAAACATTTCTTAAATATATTGGAATATTTAATTAATTTTAGTCAAGAAGAGGAGATTTCTATAGTAGCAGCAGAAACATTGTGGTTACTTATTAAATTTTATTGGTTAGTTTTTTGTTTAAAGTCATTTTCCAGTAGTTTAATTTTTTTTTTCTCGTAGGTCTTAAGTATTTTCAAATCCAAATATAAATTTTTCTGAACGTATGAGTATACATAATATTCACTGGTTTTTACATTATACAAATAAAGTCGGATTCAGATTAAATTAAATTTTTACAAATAAACTTGTATGGATAAAATTAAACAAGTTAATATAAATTTATAAGAATGTCTTTTTCGTTTATGAACATATAAAGTTTGAATGCAGCTATGGAAGAGTAAGTGAAAGCAATTTTAAAGTATTCTGCAGAGGACTTGAAATATGTAATTTATGAAAGCAAAAACTGAAAAAAAGGAGAAAATAGTAGAAAAATTAACCCCTTAGGGATGAGCGACACGTATACATTCTGCATAAGCTGCTCAGAATCCTTGATTATTCCGACCAGTTATTTTTTTATTGTAAATTTTGCTTTATTTAAGCAAGGCATTTCCCGATTTAATTAGGCAAAAATTTCTGTTTTTAAAAACCGGTGATAAAAGATTAAAAATTCTGCAAAAGACTCTCGTCCAGAAGGGGTTTAAAGAAGTGCTAGAAGATGCAATATTCGTCATTCTAATTTACTAAATAAATTAAAGGGAAAACTCCATAGTTACAACAATTTTCCAATAATCCTTGCACCTGCAGTAAGAACATATTCTATGAAACTAATCAAATACATACCATCATGCGTCAAGCATAGATTATGAAACATTTTCCAACACTTCCAAGATACTTTAACAATACTTCGCTGTTTAATAAGGTAAATGAGATAAAAATTGCATAACATATTTGAAAAACAGGATTCAGCAATTACTGTTCATAGCCGGAAAAATACTTCAGTTCTTTTGTGGAAAAAGACTTGAATTATTTTGAACAGTCCTATATGTTAACTGCAGATTTTTATAACCGCTACGTATTAAGCTAAAATTTATTTCAGACGAAAAACATGCTTAAAACTACTGAAATCACACTTTTAGAAATTAACTTTCATAAGCGGTCTTCTATCCAGTTCTTTGTGTGGTCCTGTATGTTATTTTACTTATATTCTAGAAACAACTTTTAGTATGCTAAAGTTCAGCGTGAAAATACATAACTCAGTTTCATATTCAGTAATGCTTACGAATTCTTTTGTGTAGCCCTGTATAGGGAATATGGAATTTAAACATACCCCGTAATATGCAAAATTTAGTTAAACAAAAAACGCATATCCTAATTGAAAACTTATTTCCTGAAATTATTGCTAATAGACTTTGGATACATTACTGTACTCGAAATCTTTTGTGTGTCTCTGTAAATGAACGATAAATGATATGCACATCATATTCTACAGCACGTATATTGCTCTATTAAACCTCAGTAATGTAATTAAATTTCATTGTATTTGAAATAATGTAACATAATTAAAATACGTTGCAAACAGTTTGACTCCGTAGACCATTATCAAATGGAATTCTTTTGCGTGGCTCTATAAATAGTAAATGCTTTGTACCCCATGTTTCACAGAATGCATTTGTTAGTGCACTTCATAAGTGCATATCAATTTCATTAAGTTTGAAATGGTACAAAATGATTCAAATGCACTTCAAACGATTTTTTTTCATTGATCGAAATGTAACGGAATAGTTCCTGTAAATGAGCTATAAATGGTGCAGTGCGGTCTTTCTTTTTCAATAATAACCATAGTAAATGACAATAACATATTAAAGTTACAGATCAATCCGAGTATATTTACGAAAATTTAGAGCACGGGCGGATGGACAGGACAGACGGCAAGATAAACCGAAGTCATAATCACTTTTCAACTATGTTGGAAAGTGTTAAAATGTCTATGCAGTACAAAAAGGAATGCTTTCTTAAACATACCAAGAACTAATGTTTAATTCCCACTTATTTCATGAAAATAAAACTGGCGATAGTTAGTTGAAATATTTATTAAAATTCCACCCACAAATTAGAAAATAGATTCAGAAAGTTTTAACTAAGGTAGAATGCAGGTTAATGGTACATCGATTTGCAAATGGCGCAGCAACTTGCCGTGTTCCTTAATATGTATCTACTTTTCGTGATTCAGAAGATGACTGGTTTTGACCTGATATTATTTGACATAACTCTGTAATACTAAAAATAAAAATTAATATAAAATAGTTATCTATAATGTTTATACACTTCCTTTCTTATCATTATAGAGATATTTTGTATTTGTATTAAACCTGATTATACATATATGTATATGTAGGGTATTCAGGAAAGTTCTTTCTTATCCCTTTAACTTTTTAATGTCGACAGCTTTGGTAATAAAGATAACGCCTGGATGTAGTAAAGTGCCCATGAGCTTTTCGATAAGATTTATTGCTGCAACTTCTAGTGACAAATTCAGGAGTTAATATATGTACCTCAAAAGCTATATGACACGCTGAAAAAGCGTAAAATAAAAAAAAAATATATAACAGTATCGATTTGGTTCGAATGACAGCTTGTGCACATGAATGCTAAGAACAGTACGCATAGTCATATTTTATTTGCAATTTCCAACATTCTTATGTCATAAAACGCGTCAGAAAGTTGACAATACCATCTTCACTAAACAAAAACACGAAACACTAATGATTGAACACTACAGATTGAGCAACTACACTAAGTGTATCCAGTAATAACTATTTGTTCTTTTATGATGACTTTCGTACCATAAAAGTTTCGAAAATTACCAACAAACAAAAGAAAGTTGTACGCGCACTATTCTCTGCAGTTATGTGCACAAATACCTTTTGGTACTTTATCAACGTTGTTGTAAATGTTTGTAATTCACTATATTTCCTAATCTGGTATAGTTTTCTAAATCGGTAAGCTAATTTCTTACTTGGCCACTAGGAGGCGCTGTAAACAATCTCATCGAATAAGGAATTGCCACTTTACTGTACATAGACATCCATATATATGACTGTAACTGCAGGTGTTCAAAAGTTAAGTAGCTGAAAAATTACTTTATTGGACACCCTGTATTTGCATTTAAATACTGAAATTGGCATCTTTCAATTTTCATTAGTTTGTGAATAATTGTTTTTTAAAATCAAGCCGCAGGGCCTGATTGTCCTGATTGTGCATGGGCTATCTGTGCTACCCTTTTTTTAATGAATTTTTTGTAAAACTGATATTTAAATCTATTTTAATCTTGTACTAATTATAATCCATATTTTGTAGTTTTAGAGTTGAATAAAATTAAAAACAAAAATATATTCGTCTAAATATGCATTTATACATTCATATCTATATTCTAAGGCATAGTAAATGTCTCATTTTTTGTAAGAGTGTAGGAAGAGTGCATCGAAATAATAACAGGTAAATAGGCCTCTCTTCGCCTTGATCGGGCCCTTATCACCCGGTATATATGTTTTTAGTAGAATTTTTAATACCGACTTTTATATATTTTGATTTTTACACTGAAAAGAAGTGGTCAATTACTAGTGCAAGCTGGTTAGTTACTGGATTCCGGTGTCAATTACTGGTGCAATCTCATTTTCCAAATTTTACTGTTAAGATTTATGTTGTAGAAAAGAAAAATAATTTTTTTCGAATTGGTAATCATCATACATTAATTGGAATTCATGCATATCTGCAGAGAAATGTGTCGGTAAATATATTAGAAAAATAATAAACACTAAAAAAAAGTGAAAAAATTCTCACTAAATGGTCAATTACTGGTGCCCTCACCTTATACTAATCGGAAAAAATAATGTCATGTGACATAGCCAATGGGCGGAAAAAGGCCCCTATCTGCCTTTCCACTTTAGATTAACTTAATTAATAAATTGTAATTGGATCAGGTCCTGATTAATCTCTGAAGTTTCTTTTTTAATCCATTTTTATTCGGGAAAAGTTTTCTATATTCTACGAACATAGAAACTCATACATGCTACATATATCACTTTCGGGATTGGCTTACCGAATTCAACATTATATTTACTTCATTAACCTTTTGATTACGTGTTGTGACATATACTCTGAAGCAAAGTATTTTTTATTTTTATCCTAAGCGTATCACTTTTTTGAAAACTGATCGCTGTCATGCACTTATACCAGGATATTTTTAAGAGAAATCTATTACAGAGAAAAATATTTGTAAATTGTGGCATGATTGAATATAAAAATAGTCACTATTCTTGGCCCGTAATCAAAGTGTTAAACAGCTTTTATATGTTATATCTATATACTTATAGATAAAGTATTATATTTGTGATATATATAGTTGTTGTATGTTCAGTTACACCAGTTGGTTTCTGGTCAGCACATCAGAATGCCATGTGGTTGGTTACCAGCCTGATTATATTCAAATTTCCTGGTTGGATAAGTTTCTTGACGTAGTGTGAATTTTATTAGGCATTAGGCAAACTTTTGGTCCCAAATAAATAAAAATTGCAATGTAAAAATAATAAAAATGGAAATTAGAGACCCCATTTGGGGCTCCTCTTAAAATTTAGTGGGGAAGCTCATGCTTCAAGTCCCTTTTGGATAATCAGGCCCTGAAACCGATGATCAAAATGATCTAACATTAACTATCCAACTACGCACATAGACATGGTTTTACACTTATATAGACAATTATTTAAATGGAATTAATTTAAAAAATTACACCGATAATTGGCATTATTTTTTTCTTAAATTTATTTTATTTGAACTAACATTATTCTTAACGCTATGGTTTAATGTTTAAATAGCACGGAAATAAAAAGCAAAAATCACTGCTCACTAAAAACATATTTTATGCATTTCCAAAAAATCGTTTTGAAGTAGAGGATGCACATTTATTATATGCGTTTGCGCAAAATTCAATTTAAGAAAAACGTTGTTTAACATAAATAAATAAAAATAATAATTTCGGTTTAAATGAATATATATATTTTAAGTAAATGGTAACTGAACATAATAACTTTTCATTTAAAATAAATGTAAGATAGATACATAAGCTAAGCAATAAACATGATTTGACCTTAGAAAAAAATGTGTATTTTATGCTGTTTGGTTCAATAGTTATATTTTAAAATTTTGTAATAACATATTATTTATTTTTGTGCTGTAAAACAAAAAAATATATAGCTTTATTAGTCCAGAAGTACAATAGAAAATAACCAAAGAAATTTCTTATTAGAATCCTCGCAAATAATAAGAAGAACAACAACAATAATAATAATAATAATATGAACTATTAATTCTATAGAACGATTTCTGATAATTAGAGACTGAAAAATTTAGCACGGTGCATTCCTAAAATAATAATAATAATAATTTAATAATTATCAATGATTAAATAAAATTTAAATTATTTGTTAAATTATTTGGAGTGATTTAATAAGTTTTTACATAAAAATAATGGTTTATTTATGACTGTATAATAAATAATTATATTATAAACTTTAATTTTTTATTTTTTTTCCTTATTTACAGAACACTGAATTAAAAACTGAATATTAAATGATTTAAAAGTGCTATTTTCTTTATAATATATTAATAAAACTTTATTATTCAAAAACTTGGAAGTAGTCAGCGACTCATCAACTGTATAAGATTTGAATTCAAGTTATGGTGAATTGCGTAGTATTATTGCTGTGCAACTTCTTTTGATAAGCACTTATCAGAGCCTCTTAGGATCTCAGTCTTTTAACATTATATAATTAAAACATACCAAGAATATTCACGATATCATTGTGATACAAGTGTTACAATACCAAGTGCTATAATAATTATTAAAAGAATGATAATATATTTTACTTTTGATGTGCTTCTGTAAATAAAACTCCTGAATAATAGGCTGGTATAATAGACTGTACTTTAATAAATGGAAAAGTATTGTGCCCCACTTCGACAATATATTCGAATTTCATAGCAATATCAATAGAGTTTCTCCAAGACAGTTTCTGGAAGGTGCTGCATATTCGCCTGCTGTTTGTAAAAAAGAAGAAAAAAAAATAGGCCTCTTCTTGCTCCTCGACCAAAAAAAGGCTCCCTTTACAGCTTTTTGTATTAAAAAATGATTATATAGTAAAAAATTAATTCATTGTCGTGTCTTGAAAAAATGCTCTTGCTTTTAAATATTAAAAGTGTCTTTAAGAATAAAAAAACAATGCCTTAAGAATCTAAAACGTGTCTTTTTACACCAGCAGCATCCTGTTCTCTTTTAAACCTGAGGGGAACTATGGTGTCATTATATTAATATTTTGGTATGTCTCTGTAAAAATTAATATAAGTTAAAATAATTGTCTTTAAAAAGGAAAATACAGCTGTTTGAATTAAAATGTTGTTATCTCTCTGCAAAAAAACTACATACGGAGCAATAACTAGCTTTAAAAAATCCCTGCCGGCCCGGCCTACAGGCAGAGGGAGATTTCGAAGTTAAGTATACTAATTTCACCAACAAAAACTAAATCATGATTAGATATAAATCCACTTTAACAGTTTTATCTGTCTGCTTTTGACGAGTTTTTATTTCATTTTTATAAAATAGCTGGTTTTATGAGAATCATGTTAAGGCGATATTAAAAAGAAAATTTTCCATACTCAACAATTCGAAATTTTCTGGCACATTTTCAGATTAATTTTTAATAAAAAAAAAAATATATGAAACAGGCTGACGTGTCTTTTTAAAAGATTTATAAGCGACCTGTGTTTTTATTTTTCTTTCAATTAATTAAAACTTGATTAATAAACAATTATTTTCTCAGTAGGGCAATATTTTTCGTTTCTAACACAATCGCTTCGGGAAATTCTGTTCAAAATGCCCACTTTGACATCATTTTTTGAAATATATTCTGCCTCTATCAAAAAATCGATCATTACTGTACATTATATAGTTTCTGAATAAGAGAATCTAGCAATTGGATGCGTTTGAGAGCAAAAATGAATTTAAAAATGAGTAAGAAAATAGACAGTTTGGATTTGAATGCACCCTTAATAAGATGATTTTTTTCGTCAACCGCTATGTATTTTTAATTTGTTTTTGCTTTAAGAATTGGCCCTATCAAAAACTTGTCTATATAAATGTTGAAGACAATATTAAGAAGATATATGATAAATTCATGGAGATTTTATATCTTGTGAATTGACGGAGTTATGAAAATTTTTCTTCTTCAACCCCCCTTTTTTTGTTTTCGTTATTTTTCTTGCAGTACGAATTGGTCCTATCAAAAACTTGTGAATATAAAAGTTGTAGATATTATAAAGGAGATGTATAATAAAATTAATTGGATTTGATAGATTGAGAACTGACGAAGTTAGGAATTTTTTTCTCAACAAAAACCCTATTTTTTGCGCCCCTCGAGTCCATTTTTAATTTTATCAAAAATCTGTGATACATAAATTTTTGGTGCTATTTTTAGAAGTAATAAAAACTTTAAACTGATTTGATATGTACAAAAATTAAGAAGTTATGGGTTTTTTTCGATTTTCACAAAACCCCTCCCTATTTCCATCCCCTTTGTCCGCTTTTGCCCATTAACGAACTTGACCGAGATTTTATGTCCCTTGATTTTATGTATCAGTTTGGAAGAGATTTGTGCAGAATTGCGGAAGTTATCGTGTCCAGAAGAAAGTGATAACACAATTGCTTCGGGAAATTCCGTTCAAAATGCCCACTTTGACATAATTTTTTGAAATATATTCTGCCTCTATCAAAAAATCGATCATTGCGGTACATTATATAGTTTCTGAATAAGCGGATATACCAATTAAATGCGTTTGAGAGCAAAAATGAATTTAAAAATGAGTCAGAAAATAAGCAGTTTGGATTTGAGTGCATCCTTAATGCAATGATTTTTCCAACACAATCCGCTTCAGGAAATTCGGTTCAAAATGCCCACTTTAACAGCATTTTTTTAAGTATATTCTGCCTCTATCAAAAAATCGACCATTACGGTACATTATATAGTTTCTGAGTAAGGAAACGTACCCATTGGAAGCCTTTGAGAGCAAAAATGAATTGTAAAATGAGTCAGAAAATACGCAGTTTGGATTTGAATACCTTACTTAGATGATTTTTTTCTTCAACCGCTATGTATTTTTAATTTGTTTTTGCTGTAAGAATTGGTCCTATCCAAAACTTGTCTATATAGATGTTGTAGACAATATTAAGACGATATATGATAATTCCATGGGGATTTTATATCTTTTGAATTGACGGAGTTATGGATTTTTTACTTCTTCAAACCCCCTTTTCGTTTTCGTTTTTAATTTTTTTTTTTTGCGGTACGAATTTGTTCTATCAAAAACTTGTGAATATGAAAGTTGTAGATAATATTAAGGAAATTTATAATAAAATTAATTGGAATTGATATCTTGAGAATTGACGAAGTTATGAATTTTTTTCTCCCAAAAACCCTATTTTTTGCGTCCCTTGAGCCCATTTTTAACTTTATCAAAAATCTGTGATGCATAAAACTTTGGCCCTATTTTTAGAAGTAATAAAATCTTTAAACTGATTTGATATGTACAAAAATTAAGAAGTTATGGGGGGTTTTCGGTTTTCACAAAACCCCTCCCTATTTCCATCCCCTTGGTCCGATTTTGCCCATTAACGAACTTGACCGAGATTTTATGCCCTTTGATTTTATGTATCAGTTTGGAAGAGATTGGTGCAGAATTACGAAAGTTATCGTGTCAAGAAGAAAGTGATATATATATATATATATAGATAGATAGATAGATAGATACATAGATAGATAGATAGATAGATAGATAGATAAAGTTTTTTATTGAGGGTGGTTTTGGGTTCTAGGATCGGTGTAGATCTGCAAAATTTTATCAGAAATTCCAACATAGGAACGATCCCAATAGGTAGTATTTCATACGAAATCTATCTAAAAGGAAAAATACGGCTGCTTAGATGAACAACATATCCAAATTTCGTGGAAATTGTGCTATTTTTACGAAAGCTGAATTTCTGACTGACAGAAAAACAGACAGTAAATGAGACAGTAAATGGTAATATACACTGGTGTGCAAAAATTAAGGACGAGATGTTTTTTTGAATGTATCGTCGTGTAGAAGTTTTCCACATCGACCGAAATCATACCATTACCGTAAGATCTCCAAGATGTGAAAATGTGGGACAAGTGATCAAAACTATTTAAACAATCTGCTCTGTTGCCTTGTTCGGATTTTAATTTATATGCTTCGTCCTTAATTTTTGCACATCAGTGTATATAAATAACTTTTTTGTGTGTGTACTTCTAAAAAGAGTATGTATACTGCTGTCTAGCTTAACAACGTAAATCCCCTGTATTAGAAAGTTGAAATTCAGGACGACGGATAAACAGATAGATAAACAAACATTCCATTTGTGAATCATAATAAAATTCACACGAATCCATGATGAAAACAATTTTTTTTAAATTAAAAGCAAAATAAATAAATAAAAGAAAAAAAATTATGAAAATCCGGCAGTTCAGGATTAAAAAATATACGTGAACATGCACACACACATACATATATGAACAAAAGTGTGAAATCTCACTTTTTGCAGCTTTTTTGTACAGTTGCTCATTAGGGATAAACGTTTGATTTATATATTTGAGTTTTATGCTACGCTTTTTCAGATGTCAGATATAATTTATTATTGAGGTAGCAAAGCAAACATGTCCAAACTTAACTTTTATAGTTTTCATTCGTATAGGCATCTAAAATAACAAATAAGCTTTTTAAAGTTCTTATTTCGTACGATTAACCATATCACGTTTTAGAAAATGTTATAAATATATTTTTACTTACTAGAAAATGAATTTGTCCATTTCAATGTTTTTGTCTTTAACTCAAAAAATCTTTGAAGTTTCATAAACGTTTTGCGAGAGTTGTAGTGATAGTTATTAGTATTTGTTTGATTTTTGGATTCGCATTTGACTCCTCAGAGCGTTAAAGATTAGTTTGTTTAAACAAGTGACGTAAACTTTTGATTTATTCTTATTGAGCTTTGTGATAAATAGTGATAAAAATAGAACAACTATCAATGATCGGGTTAGTAGGAGGGCAATTTGTAGTTGAAGACTACAAATTCTTCAGCACAAAAACTACAAATTCAAAAGACTTCAGCACAATTTTACGATACAAAATATCACATCATCTAATATAAGCCAAATATAAAATAAGATTGCTTTAATTACTGGTAGGTAATTCAAAATATTTAATATAAAATATATGAGGACTTGAGTTTCAAAACTCGCCTTATTCAGAAAATCAAATTTCGGGAAATCGCGCAAAAACCTCTGACTACGTCCATTGGTTTGCATTGTAAACCAAGATTTTACAATGCCAGAAATACACGATAAAACTAAGTTTGTTTGCAGATTGTAGTATTTTTTTTAATGCAGATTCACCCATAGATTAGATTGATAGAGAAAACTTGATTTTTTGAATTTTGGATAATGTGAGTTCTGAAACTCACGTCGTCATATATTTGTGTCTGTTAATAGCTACCTGATACGTGGCTTACTAATCACTACTTGTGATTAAATGTTATGGCACGATGACAACCAATAAGCTGGTGACATGTTTTATGAGAATTCCTAAGTTCTATTGGAATAATATATGGAGTTATACTCAAAACTTATCGCTCAATTTTTGCATATTAAGGCCTGGTAGAGTATACACAGCACACATTTTTTGTATAGTAAATCCATGTCGTAATCCATTTGTTCAAAGAAAAGTACAGGGTATCCACTCTAATCCGAACCCAGATTTTTGTTTGTAACTTTAAAAGGTAAACCTAAGGCGGTTCTCACCCCCCCCCCCCCCAGCTCAACAACGCAGAACTTTCTGACTTATTTTTTAACGTAAAAACATGAAATTGGTAGGCCTAGCTATTGAAGCGATTTGGAATCGAACTGAGTTTTCCATTTTTTTATAACTAAATTACTTATCGATTTATAAGCAAGTGTGGTCACGTAACGACCAATTTTTCTCCTTTCGCTCGGTGTCGCGTGCGGAAATTCGGTTCAAAACAGCAACTTTGACAGTATTTTTTGAAAGCTCTTCTGCCTTTACTAAAAATTGGAAAAGGTCTTTCAATTACATAGTTTTTGAATAGGAACACCTGCCAATTTCATGCATTTCCGAGCAAAAATGAATTAAAAAATGTGTCAGAATCTTGCCCCTTTGGATTTGAGAACAACCTTAATATCCTGTTCGCACCGGATACTTAAGATATCTCAGACCGCCGAACTCTCTGAAAGAGTTCCACAAACTCTCTCATACTATGTTCACACTGGATACCTTAAGATATTTTAGGCCGCCGAACTCTCTAAGAGAGTTCCATGAACTCTCTCAGTGAGTTTCCACTTACTTCGGCTAGATACAAGAACGACCACTCACTCTCGTTGGCTATGAAGCTTCGCTTTTACTGATTGGCTCTTGCGGCCGTTTTTATTTTAAGCGCATGCGCATACTTTACTTTTCTTCCGATCACAGACACAGTGACGCTACTGAGATATCTTAAGGTAAGTTTTTCGATGTGAACAGGCATCCGATTCCGGGAGTGTACTACTTCAAAACTGGCGATCTAAGATATCTTAACCCTTAAATGCCTGGTGTTGCTTTTCGGCAACATATTCAATTTAGCCTTCTAAAATACTATTAGAATAATATTGAAGCTATAATGCCTAATGTTGCCAATAAAATACATTCTGAAAATATTATTAAATCGATTTTCAACATGTAGATGGCAACATTTGTGCTGTTTAAGAATAAAGATAGACTTATTTTTTCAGTTGTTGCTACATGTTTTTTTGTTTTGTTTGGAGGCTTGCGAAATACCTTATTTTGTTCTGCAGTGAGCAAGTAAAATTTATTTCTTATTATAGTTCCTAAAATTCTTGTGTGTTTAATATTATAAAATTTTATCAAGGAAAATTATTTTTTCAATTAAAGACCAGTATTGCCGATTAGTAACAAACTGTTTTTTAGCCGTAAACCATACTTACAACAAAATAGGATTTTTTAAAGTATTTTTCCCATCATTTACTTAAAAAATGAAAGCCGAAAAACATTATTAGAATGATTTTTGAAAAATCCGGTATTTAAGTGTTAAGTTTCTAGTGTGAACAGGGTATAAGTAAATTTCAACTTTCTTCGGCTAGATGCAGGAACTACCACTCACTCGCGTTGTCTGCTATTAAGCTTCGCTTTTGCTGATTGGATATTGCGGCCGGTTTTATTTTAAGCGCATGCGCATACTTTACAATTGTTCAGGTTATAAAAATACATTTATTATATTAATTATTAGAATTAATTATTAATTTTTGAATTAATTATTTTTAAAATTATATATTTCTTAGTATAAATACTATGTATTGTAACAAAACGTAGTATCTATGTACTAAGAATTAATTAATAATTAATATAATAAATGTATTTTTATATAAAAAAAACAATTAGAGGAAATGGGCTAATTGCAATGAGAAATTATAGCTTTTAATTATGAAATCTAGAATAGACACCACTATTCACATGATATACGTCACGTGACCAGTGATGTCTCACACATATCTTGTGATAATCTAATCTGTGATAAGATTAGCTGATAAGGACTCAGAATAATTCTTTTCTCACCAAGTTTTTGCAAGAGAAGGTTGTGCTTTAGACTGCTAGCTGTCGTATTAGATATTATTATTATGTGTGTTTATATATAAAAATGAATTTTAAAATTAGAATGTAATAGTATTTAATAATTTTAATAAATTTTAAAACAACAATTTGTAATAGTCTGAATACTACTGACTCTAGTTAGCAAAATTTTACAAATTATTTATATTGCAAACTTATGAAAAATAGTGATTATTTAATTAAAGTTTTTTATGTTATATGTTATGATATGAATGTTTTGAAATAATAAGAGTAAAAACAATTATCTGTAAAAGACTAACTGTGAATTTAAGCATGTTTTTTAACAGTAGAAAACTTTTTTGGATATATTTCATAAAAACTATGTTGATTATCATACAAAAGCAACGAAAATTATTAATTTAGTATAGGGAAAACAAGTTATCATGTTATTTTTACAAGTTAATTTAAAATGACATGTTAGTAGCTAGTTTAGTAATGTCACATAAAAGGTATAATTCAAGTTAGGACATAACCTATTTGATTAGACATTGTTTATTCGATTGAAAATGTGGACTCTAGTTTACTAAAATGTTTGCACATGTGTATATAAAAGGTTTTGGGTTGTTATGATAATCATATAGTCGTTTGAAAAGCAGTTGGTTGGTTTTTGTGTAAATAAACGATAGCTAGGATAAATAATTGAAAGGTTTAATGTGTTCACTAGTCAGTAAAAACATAAAACATTAAAATTTACAAATATATATAAATGCATATTCAAAAAAGTATAAATTGACTAACTTGGAAATAGCATCGAAATATTTAAAACATTTGTTTTGTTAACATATGTATAAAAAACATAAATATTTATTTAATTTGTAATTAAATAAGAAATCATTTTAAAACTTACGATTTTTTTTTTCAAAACATAACTCATATGAATATATGTACACTGCTATGTATTAAAATTTGTTGACTTTAAAATATTAATGAAACATTTTTAATAATTTTTAATGTTTTTCAAAGCATTTTTATCAGTTGTTCAATTCTTTAATGCACACACATACACATTTACAAATGCAGACACATACACATATATAAGTTTAAATACATATAAAAGTTTGAAGCTAACTCATTTGAATAATTTTTATTTGAAAAAATCTAAAAACCCTCTTCAAAAATATATTAGAACATTTACCTGTTATGCATAGTTAAAATTCACTTCTATTAAAACATATTGCTTTAATTAGGAGATGAGTCATTCAGAAGGTCGATACTTGATTTCTCATCTCCCCAAACAGGATAACCTATTGAAAAAGACTTGATAGTGTTCTTACATTGTTTTCCCCAAAGGTGAACATTTACTTATATATATATATATATATATATATTAATAAATATTTCTTTAATTTTGCATAAATTGATAACGATTCTAAATTGTAAAAGTTTCCGATTAAAATAAAGCTTGAATTTGTGTTTACTAAATCTCGATTACAAAACAGTTAAAACTAAACTACGATTTTTCCTTATTATAAAATTTGAGTTTGCACTATTTTGATTAATTTCCCATTCAAAAATTTTTTATTCTTCTATGGTAAAAGTTTAAAATTATTCGCACGAAAAAAATTGATTAAATTCCAAAAAGAAGTAAACGAATTAATTAAAATTATATCTATTTTTTCATTATTCAAACAAATTTCTTTTTAAAAATATTTCTTTTAATAAGTAACAAGTTTTGTTTTCACATAGTTGATTTAGAGGTTGAAATATGAAATTCATATGAACGAGTATTATGTGAAGGAAAACTAATTTTTGCTAAATGAAAGATTCGTGTTTATTAAAGAAGTTAATCAATAAAACATATCGTTGTCATTCTCTAATTAAGGTTAACTCTAATTTATGAGAAATTAGTCTAATTTGCTTTTAATTAATCTTATACTATTGACTAATCCCATATTCCTCACTGCGTTAACAAACAACCCCTAAAGTTAAGATTTAACAGTCCTCCACAACTATCTTTCGCTAAAGATATCTTAGAAGGGATTCATAATGAGTCTTTGTAGCTTATCTATCAAATGGTTTTTTCATATGGAGAATACATGCTAAAATTTGATCTTACATGAAACGATATTAGCTAATGTATATCCCTCTTTGAAAAAAATTATGCAATGTTATTAAGTCTCTAAATACTTTTTATGAATTAATGATATCTTTTGAAATGTTTGTTAAGTAGAGTTTAAGTTTTATTTTATTTTATTTTATTTCATTTTTCTTTTTGCTTCATACATTGACTGGTTTAAAAGATCACTGAAAATTTAATTTTTTCTTCAAATATTCAGCAAATTTCCTAGTTACACTTTTTCCCGTTTACTATATATTTTTTTCATTCAATAAGTAAAGTTTAGTCAGAAAACACGGTATAAAAGTAGAACTTCATTTATTAAATTAATGCTAGTCTAAAACGCTTAACCAATTAAAAAGTTTAGTCAAATCTTAGTGTATTCAAAAGAAAGTCATGGTTGCAAAAAGTTATGCAAAGTTAATATATATATAAATTTTGTAAGTGAGTTAATATGAAAATTATTTTGACGAAATTTTTCCAATTCAGGTCACTCATTTGTTCACTTCTCTAACACTATACATTCAGCTTCGCTTCACACAAGTATGGGAAGAAATTAAATGTGATTGGTGTGAAAATCACGTGATCTAAATTACATAACAAAAATTTGAACTACATCAAAATTTCAAAGTTCACTGCGCATAATGATTATTTCAGATAATGTCTATGTATGTTTCAAAGTGTGTCACTAGCATTACTATTCAAATACCTCGATATTAATAATATATTTATTAAAACCTTCCGCTTAATTACATATAATAACTAAATGACACTTATGTGTGTGTAAATAATATTAAGTTCTCAGTGATAACTCATCATGTTTGAAGTTTGCAGTGATTTTAAATATTAGCTAAAAATGTTTCTTAACCCTTTGTTGCATATTCTAAAACTGGCAAATCCCCAACGTTAAATTTAGTATTTTCCTACTAAAAGGATCATGCTGAAAGAGAAAAAAAATTATTTTATGGGTAATATATTTTTATTAAATGAGTTACAGCTTGTCCACTATAGTGGACGCTATGAACACAGAATTGAAGTGTAGTGCTGTCAGAAAAATAAGATTTATGTTAGTTTTCTTCTTGAATATTATCATATTCTAAAAATATTTATGCTTAAAATTGAGAAAATATTCATTGATGGTGAAATTTGTGAAAACAGTCCGTTTATGCATCGATGCAAAGGTAAATTTTACATTTTACACATGAATATGTTGACTTTCTTTTACATAGTTCCATATTGCATCGTTGTGCATTTTGGGATTTTTGACAGGGAAAGTGTTCCATCTTGTCATATCTGGTGTCCTTGTGTACGAAATTTGCTCTTACTGCCAATTGTCTTGGTTGTTTCTCTTCCAACACATTACATTCGTCAGGGTCTGAAATCAAATGCGGCTCACCAGATTGTCGCGTCACCGATTGAATGAGCCCACTTACTACAGCCAGTTTACATTTTCCAAATTGTATGTCGCAATTTGAAAACAAGCTTCTGTATAAAAGCCACGCAATGACAGCAGTTACATCAATTAAATGGAATATAATTCTTTTATACTACTTCTTGGTTTTCAGGTGAGTTCTGTATAATGCACATAACATGTTACATTTATCTATTCCTCCTATATTTTGGTTATAATCTTCAATTAAAGCTGTCTGGTCCATTTCAATTAGTAAAATATATTTTTTAAACGTTTTGTAGATATCAATTTAAAATTGTTTATTGTTATTTTATTGTTTTTTTCAATCTTGTCATACAGACCTATTTCAAACAGAACACATATGCAATTTTTTAAAAACTAATAAATTGTATAAATAAATGAAATCAGACAATTATAATTTTAAAAATGTGAAAGAGATGAAAATTTATATAAAATATGCCTGCATACTATTAAAATCACAAAAACACGTCAAATTTACATTTTAAAATTTTCGCTGTTTACACTCATGACGTCCACTTCAGTTGACAGAGTAAAATGTCATAATGTTGATGCTGTGCATGGCGTCCACTATAGTGGACATTATGTAAAAACTTCCATAAAATAAACAAAAATTTTTTCATACTTGTTTATCTATTATCTATTAGGCCAAGACATTTAAAAACAATAATTAATGAACAAAGTATCATTTAAATGATATTATTATAGGTTTAGAGTCATTTTATTTCATGCTGAACAACTTACCAGCTCTCTGATGGAACGTCAATATTAATTCTATCTCAAGAAGTAAGTTAACCGTCTCGCGGGGCCATTTCGATTTTTTCCCTGAAAGCATGAATGTCAAAAAATAGCATAAGCTTTAAATAGGAACTGTGAACGAAATAGGTTGGATAACAAAAAATTGCCAATTTTGTCCACTGTAGTGGACAGTATGCAACAAAGGGTTAATATGCATTGCTAACATGTTTCTTAAAATTAGCATGTTTCTTAATAAATCTGAAAAGGATTCCTCTTCTATTTTATATTTATTTTAATTTAAAAAAAATTAATTGCGTATTAATTAATTTTAAAAAATGTTAATTACACATTCATTAAGAAGAAATTTCTAAAAAAGTGTTTCTGAAAAAAAAAGCCTCTCTAAATTTGAAAAGTATTCCTATTCTATTAAATAAGACTGAAAAAGACATAATTATATTCAGATTTTAATTAATGACGTATCAAATTAACTAAATTCCTTATTGATTACACATTATATTTAATCCCTTATTAATAACACATTATATTAAATTCATTAACACTGTTCTTATATTCAAATTACGACGTGACATTGTGCTTATCTCATGAGTCAGTTCTAGGAAATACCCCATAGATAACATATTTAGGGTTAAAAATTCTGATTCATTCCATATATTGTTACAAAACTGCATTTGAAGTGTTGCTTCTGTTTTAAAAACCTTTTGGATTTTGATTAAGATGAAATATTAATAAAAGTAAGTCAATTTACATCTAAATGTTTTATTTTTCAAATTATTTGTTATGAATTAGTAATTTCTTTATTATGTCGAATATATTAATTTTCTATCGTACTACCTCAATTAAAAAAGAGTTAAGAGGTTTTAAATTAATATTATGGTTAATCTTATAAAATTGAAATATTTTTTTTAAGAGACCGCTTTAAATTCATTAAGTTCAGTTGTAAAATACTCACGAATGAAAAAATTTTTTTTTGAAGTTTGTGAGGCTACGCATATTTACTATTAGATTAAAAGTTTAATGGGAATTACAATTTATTTTTTCTTCGGGTAGTCAAAAATTCCTAGTTATTTAATTTTTATTTTTTGAATAATCTATACTATTAATGTTTACAAAAATAAAGTGAACGGTGAATTAACGTTTTTTCTAAAATTATTAAAAGGTTTGTACGCAATGTAATCGATGTTAAATATGTATGGAAGTTATCGAATATAGTTAAATCTACTAAAAAATATTAGTTAAAATTTATATGCACTAAACTATATCAGAATTAATATAACATACGTATAAGGTGTTTATATGTTAATAAGTAACTAAAAATTAAAAACGATATAAATTATATTTATGTGATTAAACAACAAGACTAATGGTTGGTGTAGTTATTATAAAAGGAGAAGTCTGGTAATTAATTTGGATAATTCCAAAATAGCAAACCCTGACTAAATAGTGCGATTGGTTAGGATATAATGTGATCTCTATTACGTAACGTGTTAACTTAGCAAAATTTTAACTAGATCTATATTTCAAAATGTATGTCTAAAAAGTTCAAAGTTCACTACGTTGAATGATTATTTCAAATATGAATGTATATATTTAAAACAGTGAATTATTTAATTACACATTAATTAGTTAAAATTCATTTCTTGCAAAATATCTAATTCTAATACGCTTACATTGCATTATTTGCAGTGCATAAAATTAAACAATGATATAAGATGAGTAGAAAAAAGGGGGAGGGGGATTTTAATATTTTTAATTAACTTCTAAAATGAATACAAAATCACTAGTAATAAATACCACCAAAAAAATAAAATTCTCATAAATCTAACATATTTAAAAAATATAGTTATATCTTAAGTTTCCTAAAAAAAAAAAAACTAAATAAAATTAGTAGTAATAAATACTATTAAAAAATTCGCAAAATAAATTACGCTAAATGACAAAACGTAAAATCAATGTTACCAAAAATTCAATCTCCAAAAATTTTTCACTTAAAATAAAAAATTTACAAACAAATTCATGTTATAAAACAACGGACCTACATGGTCCAGTGGTTAGCGCAATGAGCTAAAAATGAGAAGTCATGTCAAATGTTTGTGGGTTCGAAACCTGAAATTGGCTTTTTAAACTTAAAGGTTATGAAATTATCCATTGTGGCTGCGATTACTTCGATCTTTAAATTTCCCAAAACGTGTCATCAAATGATGTCCCTCATAGTTTTTCAGGTTATGAAAAACCACAGGAATTATTTTTCATTGCTTAAATTTCGACTTGCACTTTACGTGTGCAGCTCCTCAAAAGGCACCCAATAAGTAATCATGATCACATGTTCGTTTAAAACCTAAGGGTTGTTAACAAATATTAAACAGAAAATTTAAGAGTAAATTTCACTAAATTAAATTTAATCATGAAAAGCCCTCTCATTAATATTTTTAATTAATGTTTAAAATTCCATTGTCATCTAAAAATTCGCGTTAAGAAAAAAATATATTTTCAAATGAATTAACAAAAGCTAGAAGTATTAAACCGATACATACCTAAAAATTGCATAACAAATCGTATACCAAAAACCGACATCCTTATAAATATCTTACCAATTTCTATTTATGACTAAAACCGCGAAAAATTTTCCTCAAATCTAACACAGATTCAGTGAAAAAAAAAATTCTAAAGTTTACTAGTACTATATAAAAATTTGCAGAAATATATTCTAACGCTAAATGATAAAAATTCACATGTGACCTCATTCATATTTTAAATAAAATTTTTTATTACTATTTCCCCCCCCTAAAATTCGAGCGCAAATATCACTAAATTAAACTTAATCATGAAAAGTCCTCTCATAAAATTTATGTTTAAAATTTCATTATCATCTAAAAATTCGCGTTAAAAATATTTAAAAGTCTCCCGATTGACCACACGCAATGGGCGGAGTGTGCAATGTTTCCCACAAGCATTGTGGCATTTGATTGGCTTTTGGTTAACGCTTGTGGGAAAAATCGAGAAGCTGATTAGCTATAATCAATCGTGACATTGTATGACGTCAGGAATGCTTGTCGTCCATTAAAAATTAACACCAGAAAATTTTACCTCTAACACAAAATTGCGCCTCTAAAAATTTTAAGTCTCCTCATTAATATTTCTAAATTATTTTAAACAATTAAAAAAAAATAAATACCACCGAAAACTGAAGTGCGCTAAAAAATTTAATGTCCAGGAAAAAAAATCTATCTCATAAAATTACTCCCTAAAATTAAAGTCCCCCAATTAAAATTTCTTAATTAATTAATTATCATTAATGTATTTTTCAAATGTAAAAATAACTCCTCGTACTGTAGTATGACGAAAATAAAAATCAATGTCCCCTAAAAAATCTATCTCAAAAATTACCCCAAAAATGTTTAACTCCCCCAGTTAAAATTTCTTAATTATCATTAATGAAAAAATCCAACTCAAAATAACCCCTTGTACTGTAGAACGGTGAGGAAAAAAAAAAATCTATCTCCCAAAAATTCATTCTTCAAAAATTACCCCGAAAAAAGTTAAAGTCCCCCAATTAAAGTTTCTAAATTAATTATCATTAGTAAAAAAAAAAAAAAAAAAAATCAAACACAAAATAACCCCTCGGTGAGAAAAAAAAAATCTATCTCCAAAAAATTCAATCTTCAAAAATTAGCCCAAAAAAAGTTAAAGTCCCCCAATTAAAATTTCTTAATTATCGTTAATGAAAACATCCAACTCAAAATAACCCCTCGTACTGTATAACGGTGAGAAAAAAAATCTATCTCCCAAAAACTCAATCTTCAAAAATTAAAGTTCCTCAATTAAAAATTCTTAATTACACATTAATTAATTTATTTTTCAAAAGTTCACATCGGCTTATAAGATGACGCATAACCTTCACCACCGCAAAACCTTGACCCCTCCTCAAAGAGTACGCCGCCTTGACCGCCATGACCTTCACGTACGCCGCATAACCTTCAAACAGCACACAGAGTTCCTTCAAGGTCGTGCCGCCGTGCCGCTGACATAGAACCGGCAAAATATATCTACTTACACGAGTAGGCCATCTACGACCTTTATATTTCACACTATACTTTCATGCCATTTGGTCAGTAATATCGAACCAAAATTTAATGCTATTATAAAATTTAATATTTTCTGGGAGACGTTTGTTTTTCCCCACTGTTACAGATTTATGTCTTCAACTTAGCAGAAGTACTTGTTTGTTCGGTTTGCTTTTATAGCTTGTTGCAATACCAGTTAATCGATACAGGAAACTACTTGTAAAGTATTCCATTTTATCCTTTTGTATTTTTGTAGGCTTCGGCAGTTCTTTCGTATTTTGATGGATAATTTAAACTAAAGAAGTTGTTTTTTTTTTTTTGGGGGGGGGGGAAGCTTTCATACCATACCAGACTTGTGAAAAAATTGTCGGCGGTAATTGTTCTGCCGCTGCCAGAAATGGTCCAACCAGCTTCAAAACGACGGAGTCACTCCGGTGAAATTGGTATCGGTTTCATTTCAACTTTCCTTAGGTACGGAAACCCATTCACAACATATTTGCTTTTCTCATCAGATGCCAACCAAAATTTTATGCCCAATTTATCTGGCTTGTTCAGCATGTATTGTGTGAGCATACATCTACACTGTTAAAAAATTGCAGCATTCTGTCCAGTCATTTGACCGTTTTTATTGAAAACGGTTAAACAACCGTAATTTAACATTATTCTGACCATATTATTGGCCATTTCATAGTCAGAATATAGTTAAATTACGGTTATGAAACCGTTTTTTCAAAAAACGGTCGAATGACTGGACAGAATCCTGCAAATTTTTAACAGTGTAGTTTTCATTGGGAAAAGCTGTTCATCCACTGTGATATTTGCTTATAAGAGTTTTGACTGTTTTCAATGAATGTGTTCTATACAGGGTGTCCGGTCTCAACGGTGTCCAATGGCTAATTCCTAAACCGTTAGTCATAGACATATAGTTCCAATTACAAAAATGTTTAAAATCAGGTAAAGAAATATTTTAAAATCGATTTGGGTCAATAAAAACATTTCTTAAAAAATTACGAAATTTAAATTTTTATACGGTCCCCCGGTCCTATAAGTTATATTTAGTAAAATTTTCCCTTTACACTGACAAGTAATGCACAAAAAGTCCCGTTATTCTACGATTAAAATTGACCGAGTAATAGCTGTTTAAAGATGGGGCATATTTTTTGTTGCAAATTAGGGGTCATTCACAAATTTAGTCGAAATATAATTTCGTCAGATATATTAAAAAATGGTCGAGAGTAAAATTAACATTGCAATATAAATTTGAAATCTTTAATCATTCTGACATATTAATGCAAAATATACAATTTGTAATAAACATTTAAGAAGTAAGAAAAAACAGAATTTTTGTTAAATAAAATGATGCTAAATTAACAACCTCAATTCTTTACAAAATGATACGTATATAAAAGTATTTAGATTACACTAGCCTGCAAAAGTTGGGTCATGTCATGTTTTTTAGCTTTTGATAATTGATTCTTATGTATTCTGTACCGATAAATCTGAAATTGACCTTCATTTTTAACCATCACATCAGGATTTTTCGCAAATTTCAAAGTTAAAAAGTTCAAAGTTAAAATTGAATCTCCTCCCTCATCTCTCCGGACCACTCAGCTATTTAGCTGTAAGAATCCCAGGATAAGCAAAAATACCGAATAAATTATTGAATAAAATAAAATAAAATAAAATAAATGGTCAAGTGCGAGCATTACTCGCGCACAGAGGGTTCCGCAGAATAAATATATGAATTTATAATTGTATTATAAAAAAAAAAAAGTTGCTAAAATAATACTAAGAATTTGTAAAAAACTATACAACGTAGGGTTGGGTATAACTGTATATATTAGAAAAGTGTAAATGGGTATACAATGAAAGTTCAAAGAGATATGGAACCTAAATAATATCAACTATAGCTATTCGTATAACTCTTTATTTAATATTATCCTAATCTATTTATGATGAACTTTATTCGGTACTGACAATAAAAGCAGTGCATTGTTAAACTTCATTTGGCATTTCATGACACTAAATTCAGCGTAGTAATAATATTTATTTCTACAGTGTAGCTAAAATAAAACCTTTGTTCAAAGTTTAAATTTGGCATTGTGCTAAGCGCGCTTTGAATTGAGGTCTCAAAGTTGCAACGCCGCCTTGGTCAGTGCCGTGTTTTTCCAGATAGGTGTTTAATTAACTTTTAAAGTCACTCGAGGCGTATTGAGAGATACAATCAATGCAAACTATCGCGAATCCCACAGTATTTATGCCCTTCATTCTAATTAAATCTTTCGAGGGCGATGCCCTTAAAAAACGGACATCTAATTTTAATTCCAAAACAGACAAACGGCACCAAGAATATTTAATTAAAATTTTCCTTTTATCATGTACGTGAAAATAAGCAAGTTCGCATTTTCTAATAAATTCGTTTATAAATTCTGATGTCAGTTCATTTTTTCATAAGTTTATAAATAGAATTACTCCGTGCCGGAAAGGATTAAGTGGTCGCAGGACTCTTAAAGCTTCAAAATTTAAGAAATTTTAAATTTTTTAGATGTTAACTCCTATTTTTTCTGAATATTTGATATAATTGTTTCCTTGAAATTACCATTAGAACAGAAGTTTTGGCTTTTAGAATTATAACCGCTCAATAGCTCAAGCGGCGTTTCAGAAACATTAAAGTCATTATTAAAGGTACACATATATTAAGACAGAAATTTCCAAAAAACGCCATTTGGAAATTAAAGTCATTATTTTCCAAATGGCGTTTTTTGTGCATAACGCGCAGGATACCTCAAAAACTTCTGAATATTTTTTCATGAAATTTTCAAAACATATATTTCATGTTAGTCTGTATAAACTAAACCTAAAATTTCCTTTTTATTGTTCAAAAAAATATTTTTTAGGTGATTTTACTGTTGAAATTTTCAAAATTTTGTATTAGCTAAATGCAACACTGCATTACAAATATAAAAATGCTTTAAATACAAATTTATTTAAGTTCAGTGGAATTATTACAGTCTGAAGTATAAGTAAGCACCAAAATTTTCATTCTAGTTGCAATATTTATTTTGTAATCCTGCGCGTAAACTGTTATGTCAATTTTTTGTTTGACAAATGTCTAACAATTTCGAACCCCCTATAAATACTAATTCTGTATCTTGCAATTTTTTAAATATATGAAACGAAAGAACATGCTTATATCTTTCATCCCAATTAAAATTGTGTTTCAAAATCATATACATTTTAAGACATTAAATGTTGAAAATGGTCTTTTCTTCCTTTTTTTCCACTTTTTAGAGTCCCGAGATCCCTTAAATTAGTATGCTTTTAACAATTTGACGTTTATTGTTTTTATACTGTTACTGGACATTACATTACACATATATATCATTAAAAGTTGTTAACTAGGCATAGAGTACGCCGCCCCTGTCCTTGTGTATGTCCAAACTGACCGTACCTTTAAGGGTTAATATCTCGGCTAATTACCGATGATTTTTTTTCGAAAAATCATTATCAAAAATGCTTTTATTCTTCTGCAACGATAGGCATATTCAGCGATGCTCAACAATTTTTCTGAATGCCCGTAAATCGAAATTTGTGTATAACAGAAAAATGCTAATTACTCAAAAACTATGTGACCTAGGGTAATCGCTATAATTTTCGGGCAAGGTTTATATTAACGTCTACAACATCTAATTTTTTCATAATTTTAGTTTCAGTAGATTCGGAATTAGATGGGGGGGGGGGACATATTTTGCGCTACATTTTCAACAATATCTTTGAAAGTATAATATCTAAAATTAAAAGGAATGTATTTTTGAGTTCAGCGTTACAAAAGCTTTCAAAGGATACCCCACATGGTATACAAAGAAAAGATTTTTTTTTTCAAGTAGCATAATTAGCCCCTCTACTTTTTTACTAAATATATTTATGAATGTTTATTAATCTGAAAATATGAGGGTCAATGGTCTTTATTACTTTCCCGAATTTGAACTTTCCACGTACCGTAGTTTACGAGTAAAATGGCTGTGACAGACAGACAGACACAGGAGTGATCTTATAATGATTCCGTTTTTACTTTTTAAGTACGGAACCCTAATAAAACAAAAAAAAAGTTTTACATATGTTTTATAGTATGACATTTTCGCTATATTTTAACTTACTTATTTACGATTTGCAAAAAAATTCTAACGTAATGGTTAAAAATGAAGGTCATTTTCAGATTTAGTGCTAAAAAATACGTAAAAATCAATTATCAAAAGTTAAAAAACACAACCATCTCCTCTACTTTATAGTATTCGATTTTTGTTATTCTTTAAATTTGACAATTTATGATTTGCGAAATATCCTGACATGATGGTTAAAAATTAATGTAATTTTTGGATTCAGTGCTAAAAAATACATATAAGTTAAAAAAAATCAACAATTGCAGTATTGTATTATCTAATCTAAAATTTTTTCTTAAACTTCTTGGTGGTAATCTATCCAAAATTTTTTATGTTATCCTGTAAAATAAGTATAAATGGTAACCACCGAAAATCATAATAATATTAGATTGTTATTGGATTTGCTCCAATATGTAAAATGTAATCTCGATCGGATATTTAAAAGTGAGTTAAAGTTCGAATAGAAATTTTGAACTGGAAAAACATACATACGATCGTTGAAGTAACATAAAAACTTATAAAAATAACATAATTTTTGTTAAAAGAAATCATAAAAGAAACAGTCTCAAATCCTGACAAAATAAAACATATGTTATTTTAGCCAATCTTAAACTTAATAAATGTTAACTTAATCGTAATACTTGTACGGTTTTTTTTTCAAAGCGCAGATACACATGAAATAAGATCTTCGAATACGTTAAGCACTTGGTATGTGGCCCCTCAAAACCAAGCCGAACTCATTTGTTTTCAGAGCAGAAAAGTGGCGTAAGTCATGCATTTTTAAAGTTTCATAACTCGCTCAATTTTAGTGTTACATGAATGGGACTTTTTTTGTCTTTCTTGTCAGTGTAATAGGAACATTTTACTAAATATAACTTATAGGACCGGGGGACCGTATAAAAATTTTAATTTCGTAATTTTTTAAGAAATATTTTTATTCACCCAAATTGCTTTTAAAATATTTCTTTACCTGATTTAAAACATTTTTGTAATTGGAACTATATGTCTATGACTAACGGTTTAGGAATTAGCCATTGGATACCGTTGAGACCGGACACCCTGTATACTTGATGCCAAAGGAAATTTATCCTTCCCCAAACGTTGGCTCCACTCTTTTTTTATTACAAAAACGCAAAAATTGTAGCATTTCATGAAGCAATTTCGGCTCATGACATTCGAAAAAAAATGAAGGACCCCATTTTTTATTCCATAAAAGTGATGCCTTAACTTTTTTTGTTCATACAAAATACAGTTTTGTACATATAAAATACCTATTAATGCCTCTGATTTATTTCGAGGTAAACTCCATTCTTTTTCTAGAACTATTTGTACTTACATTTCTGTAATATTGTCAAATAGTATATAAAATACGTTTTTTTCTTTGACAATCAAAATGTTTCGTTTGGCGTGTCCAGTTGGACCAGATACATAGTTGAAAATGCTATGAAGAGGGAGCCTGCTAGGAGAGGAACTTGTTTCGATCTTTTTCCAAACTGTTCCATGAATAGCAATTTCAATATTTTTTCCGCTCATTGCTTTTTTTTTTTTTTTCAGAATCTCTGTCATTTTCTATTTACATTCAAATTAGATTCCTCTTCGTTAGTGCTTGAAGAGAGTGTTTTCCATAATCGCTATCGAATTGATGGTCACTTTCGAAAGAATCATTCAACTCATCTTTACTTTCATATTGTGAGCTTTCTGAATTTCAGAGCATTCATCACTTAGGTTATTTATTTTTTGCAATAACTTCTTCTTCATTGAAATTTGAGACATCCTTAGAATTAGAAATAAAAGCAAATAAATAATGTTAGGTTATTTACGTTTTTTTCGTAAAAAAAAAAAAAAAAAAAAAAAAAAAAAAAAAAAAAAAAAAAAAAAAAAAAAGCAGTAATTACTTGTATTACAAACAGTTTTAGTACTTACATACCTGCAATGCTAATTTAAACAGTGCGTTTTTTAAAAAAAATTACGAATGAAAAAAAATTCATATATATTGACCAAAATTGGAGAACAAAACGCGTTATTCAATATTTTTAGAACTAACCAGAGCAATTATCTACACTAAAATGCAACATGGCGGAAAACAAGCGAATATCAAAGTTATGCAGCAACTCCTATATTATTTGTTACAACTGAAATCGGGATTATCTAATTCATATGATGCTGTAAAATAGTGTTGATATTTATATGTAAAATGGTTTAAAATTAGTCACTGTTATGAAACCTTTAAGGTGTCAAAAGACACCTCATGGTAGAAATAGGTATACCATATCCACAGTTTTAGATCCAGTATGAACTGGAAGTAAATGATATCGCTGAATTAATCTAACAACTCTTATAAGAAAAGTCAAAAAATTAATTGTGGATAAATTATTAAACTTAGAGAGTAAAGTTAAGTTAAAATTTGATAGGTGTCGTTTGACACCTCTTGGTAGAAATAGTGTTAAGTATCCGGTGCGAACAGGGTATAAAGGAGGTACTTTAACGAAATTTTCAAAAGACCTGCTTTTCATTTTGCGAAATTTAACGATATCACAAGATGCGGTAAAAGTGGCCACCAGCACCACCCACATCCAAATAACACGGAACTAGATGCTCCATATTTCCGAATGTAAGTAATATTACGCTTGATCTTAGAAACCAAAATACTGTACATTTCCAACATTTTTCGTGATGTCATTCATGTCACACAAAGCAAGGTATGTCGGTTGAAAAATTTCATTAAAAACTCTTCATTATTGTTAAAGTTATGAACAAATATCTGAGTTCGGATTCGAGTGTGGCACCTTGTATTTTAGATTAAATAACTGGATTACAACCCTTGTTTTACATGCAAAAATTATTTGTTGTAGTGTGCTCTAAAACCCTTCAAAGTTTGAAACTATCTATTCTAAATCTCCCTATAGAATAAAACTGAGCGAAATTAAATTTTCGGAAATTATTTCATAAATGTTTCGATTAAGATAGATAAAATTCGAATGTGTATGTGAAGTATAATATCAAACACTCTTATCACCATGGGTGGTTTTACGAGGTAGGTTTCCAAGTCTTTGAATTTCCATGAACATTTTCCATTTTGTATAAAACGATATATCAGCCATGCGAAATTGTTCTAGTTTTTTGAAAATTTCAATGGCTTTATACACTCTAAGTGAAAATATTAATGTCTTTACCCCTCCCAGGATATCTCTTTGCAACTGTTCTTGCTTCTCACTGAAAAAGCTTTGAAATTTTTTTTTCTAATATATAGTACGTGATTTTTTTTTCTTTTTACAAAATAAATAAATAAATAAATAAATAAATAAAAATAAAAATTAAATAAAAATTAAATAAAAACACCCACTTATTTATGAATTTTCATATTTCTTTTGCAGTTCTGTCAGCTTATAATTCTATACTTCATAATTAATAAAACTAATGCTTGCGATAGTTAATATTAAGTTCCACGTTAAATGTTGCACACAGTCCAGCTTTTTAGTTTTAGGAAGTGCATTTGAAAATATGTTTGTAAAAGAGAATTTAAACAACCACATTTCCAATAAACGGTCAAGTGCGGGTATTACTGACGCTCAGAGGGTTCCGTACAAAAAATATATGAATTATTGACTGTATTATTAAAAAATCGTTACTAAAAGAAAAATAAGACTTTGTAAAAAACTATAAAACGTAGCGTTTGGTACAGCTGTACATATGATAGAAAAGTATGAATGGGTATACCACAAAAGTTCAAAGAAATATGAAGCCTAAATAATATCAAATATTGATATTCTGTATAACTCTTATTTAATTCTTATCCTAATCTGTTTATGATCCTAATCTGTCTATGACGAACTTAATTCGGCACTGATAATAAAAGTAGTGCATATTTAAACTTCACTTGGCATTTCATAAAACTAAATTCAGCGTAGTAAAAATCTTTTCTTTTTACAGTGTAGCTAAAACAAAACCCTTGTTCAAAGTTTAAACTTGGCATTTTGCTAAGCGCGCTTCTAAAGGAGGTCGCAAAGTAGCAACGCAGCCTTTGTGCATGCCGCGTTTTTCCAGATAGGTTTTTAATTAACTTTTAAAGATGGGTGGCGTATAGAGATATCCACACAATGCTAATTAGTCGCGAATTCCATAGTATATATGTTATTAATTCTAATTAAATTAGTCTGTTTTTAACAATTGGACGTTTATTGCTTTTATACTGTTACTGGACATTGTATTATACAAATGTATCATTAAAAGTTGTTATTTAGGCTTTAAAGGCTGATGGCATATAGAGTACGCCGCCACTGTCATTATGTATGTACAAAACGCCCGTGTCTTTAAGGGTTAATATCTCGGCTAATTACCGACGGTTTTCTTCAAAAATCATTATCAACAATGCCTTTATACTTATGCTACGATAGGTACCTCCAGCGTTCCTCAACGCCTTTGCTGAATGCCCGCAAATCGAAATTTGTGTGTAACGGAAAAATGCGCTTTTCTCAAAAACTATGTGACCTAGGGTAATCGCTATAATTTTCCTGCAAGGTTTAAATTAACGTCTACTACGTCTAATTTTTTCATAATTTTAGTTTCTGTAGATTCGGAAATATATGGGGGGGGGGGGACACATATTTTTGCACTACATTTTCGAGGATATCTCTGAAAATATAATACCTAAAATTAAAAGGAGTGTATTTTTTGAGTTCAGCGTTACGAAAGCTTTCCCATGATACCCCACACGATATACAAAGAAAATATTTTTTTTCAAGTAACTTAATTAGCCCCTCTACATGTTTCCTAAAAATATTTGCAAATGTTTAATAATCTGTAAATATGTGGGTCAATAGTCCTTATTTCTCCCCCGAATTTGAACTTTCCACGTTCCACAGTTTTCGAGTAAACTGGATGTGACAGACAGACACAGGAGTGATCTTATAATGGTTCCATTTTTACTTTTTAAATACGGAACCCTAAAAAATAAATAAAAAAAAGAACAAAAGAACAAAAAAAAACAGTAATTTTTTTGCGAATCTATAATATATTGTGAATTGGTACATTTGATATTTGTTTGACGTAAAGAGGCAAGAGAAAATAGGAAAATCCTTGGTTATTCATTGTAAATCCTGAAGTAAAGTTGCGAAATATTAGTCTGACACACTGCTTTTCATTCGTGTGATCGGCTTTTAGGGCAGTGGTCCGACATAAAGCTGTGGCATTCGATATTCGGAGGGTTACGATTAAGCACGGACGTCCCTCCAAAATCAATAAGGTTTCTCGCAGGGGTTATTGGAAGCAAAGTAGAGGGGAGTAGCTTTATCTCCGCCACTTCCTGGGGTCGCTAAATTGAATCAAGTTTCGAATTTTGAACGGAAAATCAGCTTGTTTTTGTAGATTTAGTTTTTTAAATTATTTAAATTATTTTTCTTTTTTTTCAATTTATAACTTTGTGCATAACAGGCTGAAATTAAGTAAGTCAGTCAAATATATAGTTGCAGCTGGCGTAAATGTATTTTTTATGATACATATTTCGATAAAATTTCTTGAAAATTGTGGGTAAAACTTCGGCTTATGCTTTCTGTTTCACTCTAACATCTTTCTCCTTAAAACACAACCTCAAGCGTCCTAATCAGAAATTTGAATGATTCCTAACAGGCTTTCCTTTTCCCTAGACGATATTCAAGAATAAAGATCTAAGAAGGGAGGAAATTTGGAAAGGTACTTTGTAAAACTGAAATGAACCATCCCTTTAACGCAAAAATGAAGTCTATATTACACAGGGCGTGATCGGTGCTTATATTTGAGTAACACTACTTTCGAATGGTAATCTTCGTCTTATTTAATTGCAGAATTCTGTGTTTAATAATGCAAAGATTACTGTTCGAAAGCAGTGGTACTCACAAAAGAGCACCTTTATTTATCTTTCTACACACAGCACATGAGAACAAACACCCCGTATCAATTGCCGCCGACTGAAAGTGTCTATGCCAAAGCAGCTGCTTTGTCATCTCATTTCTTGCAACTTGTCTGAATATTTTCGTTACGTATTCATTTATTTATTTATTTAACTAATTCATCACCAAGAAATTATTAGAATCATTTCGTGGATTCAGTGAATAACTCCCAACTGTTACTGTTTAAGCAAAATTAAACTATGCAAAATTTCACAACTTTCAAATATTCTTTGACATAGACAATTTTCAGTATTTTTACCGCAATATTTTTTCCGATTAATAAAACTATGTGGTTTATTTCAAAGTATATAAACCATATAGTAAATTTCTAAAACATTTTATCCTTGCAAAAAGTAGGAGGAATTAATAATAAAATTCAGATTCTTAGAATTCTGAAAATAGACAAAAACCAGTACGGTTGTTTCGAAAAAATGCTTCTTCAATAATATAAACTTTTAATATGCCGAACCTTTGTACCATTATCTTAAAAATACTTCCATATTAAATCAATAAGGAAAATGATGTTCTATAATAGAGACATTCCTTTAAATACTTGTTTACATTTATCACATTTCTAGTTGCTTAGGATACATATCTTCAAGGACACATACATAACTTGCCTTCTCAAATGTCCTGGTACTATTCCCATTCTAAAATGTTGCAGTCTTTTTCAAGTTATTTGTAACTGTGAAATTCGTAGATGTTTGTTTATTTTAAAGAATTCTCTGAGTATCCTTGAAGCAAAAGAAAGAATAAACTCCGATGAATTCATATAATATTCCCATTTGTCCTTATTTAACTCAGTTTTTACTACCTTTGTGTTTATTATTTAGTTTTATCAAATATTTTCCCCAGTTTACACATCGCTTCTCCTTAGCAAATAAAATTTTTCGCTTTTAAATTTAATTAATTCTTAATTGTTTAATGTCACACAGATTTTCTCTTTTTGTTTTTCTATACCACACTCATTTTTGTTTTCTGTTCTTCCTTTTCATCTTTCTATTTAATCGTGTCACGTTTCACTTCTATTGACTCAGGTGAAGTTTAGAGCTTTTCACATCATATCGAAATATCGTAAAAAGCGAGGGTATGCCGTGTCTATTTCCATTAGAATCAATACAGAAAACCTTTAGAATTGATAGCCAATATTTTTCTTTAAAGATGAATACCAATGAATGAGTTTAATTTTTTATTTGATTAAAAAACAAGAGCGAAAAATCATGCATAAGGCACATAATGAAAAACTTTCCAATACTATAAGAATATTATTACGAAATTTTCTTTTTTCTTGCTATGAAATTAGCATAATTAAAAATCACATAACGCAGTAAAAATCCGTTTTCAGCAATTCCTTTTCACATCCGGTTGGTAATGTGTGAACAATCTCTCGTGCAGCCTTGTATACGCCACGAAATACATTAAAAGTGAGTTAAGTTAAAAGATCCATACCACAATTGAAAACTCACTTCAAGCAATTATCATCCATAGTCAGTTATGTAACCGATTAATTTTGTGTGTCTCTGCAAATGAATGATGAATGCTATGCACTCTATATACTATAGAAATCGTGATGTAGTGCACCTCAGTGATGCATATCAATTTCAATTATGATTGAAGTAGCGTAAAGTCATCGAAGTAGTACTGTGGAAACAATTTTCCTCATAGATCATAATGTGACGAATTTTTTTTGTGTTTTCCTGTAAAGGATGTTCCTTTTAAATGTTCATTTGTGTTTTTACTGTCTTACTGCCTTAGGCAGCGTACAACGGAAGTGCTAGGCACACTCTGGTCTGTTTCTATTTTATATTTTTAAACAAAAGACCGACGTATCCCGGACCCGAAATAATAACCTTAAATGTACCTAAAACCAGCTTTGAATGAATTTATACATTTACATGAAAGAAAATCTTTCTAAACGAACCTAAGGGGTTAAGAAGTGTTTTCTTCGAAGCTTTTTTTTTCGCATCGGGTCACTTAATATTAAAAGCGAACTAGTTCTTATCGTCAGAAATCGTTAAAATTTTTACGAATTATCTATATTATAAATAAGGACAAACGTGTCCGTGAGTAACGCTGACGTCATTTTGACGGTGGCAACAGCAGACGATTAAATTTAACTTTTATTGCAAATTTTTGAACTTCTAAATACCGCACATTTTCAATTTTTACACCGTCGAATAGAGGAAAAAAATGTACTTTGAAATGCAATTTGATTGAAAACTATATCGCAATTTATTTGAAAACTGCATAGCAATTTACTCAATTTTTATTGTTTTTTAATTAATTTTCAAGCATGATTTTTTTATTCAAATCTATCTCTATCGCGTGCAGACGGTTACTAAAGGTAAATTCTTTTGCACTTAAATTAATATAAATAGTTCGTCATATTATTCCACTTTGTATTCCATAACGAAATTAAAACAGTCATCAATTAATAAATAAAACAATATAAATAAAACACTAAATTTAAGACATGTAATCGAACTTCGTGCTTAATCCACTGAAATGAACAGAATCAAAAAGGCTGATTGTAAATAGCCATCTTTGCAGATTTCTTCGGCTATTAACTCCTGACGTAAAGCCAGTATGAAAATATAGCTTTTAATGCGTTTCAAAACGTTATTTGAACGTATTACTGCTATTTTTAATTTAAATATGATTTTTATTATTGTTAATAGGCTTTATAAAAATATATTAAATGTAAAAAATATATTAGCGTTTTCAATAAAAAAAAAATAAACCGTAGACCCCGTGCGAGATTTTCTCACCGCAATCTTTGAGATTATTTGCTGATACGTTTTTCATTTATTTTTGATTAACTACAATTATTTTTATCAAACATCATGTTTTAACGATATATAAGTTTACTATGTCAAAAGCCGCTTGCAGAACCTTTCGAAAAATACGTCATTCATCGCTGTGCCTTTAGTATGTGAAGAGAAAAAAAGATGTTAACATTAGAAAATTTTCACTTATATTCTGTAACCCGGGCTTCCCGGATTTAGCCCCTTGTATAATGTTTTCAAAACCTGTGTATAATTGTCATTACTATTTCTGAACCAAGTTTATACTCGATCATTAGCTGAAAGGTTAGTATATTGTATTAAAATTTCAGAGCGATTGTATAAAGTTAAAGGTATTTTCTAAATCAAATGTGCCTAATGTTAATCCTATGGGCAAATGCGTAGAAAAAACGAAATTTGCCAAAAGGGACTTTCGAAAATGCATTTTTTTCCAAGGGTTAATATTTGTAATATTTTAATGGCCCGTTTTAAATGCAAGGGAATATACATGTGGTTTGGTGTGCTTTTTTTTAAATTTTATTTTTGCATATTTTGATTTCCCGAGGCGATGTGTAATTTTGAAGAATATATCGATAAAAGGAAGAGAGTGAAGTTGTCGTATACGCACTAGATGTTTAAATAAAATAGACGTTATTGTCCAAGTTCTTCAAAAATTTTTTATGAGTTAAAAATGTAAAAATATAATACTTTCGTAGTCTACATAAATACTTCGCAAAAAAAATAATAATAAAAAAATTGATATTCAGTGGTAAAAGCTCTTGTAAGAAGACTTTTTTTCACTTCGGCTATTTTACTGGTTGAGCAAAAAGTTCTGGGAAATTTGTGAAAGTCGCATTGTTATGCTCAAATTAACAACAAAAGCAACAAGGACTATTCTTAAAAGTAGAGACCATCATAGTCCACGACTTTCTGCCATCGTTCTGCCAGATTCCTGATTTGTTGGAAGTACCATGGCGGCTCCTTGGAATCGAAAAACATTTGACATGCTTCTTCGACTTCATTAAAGGATTCAAATCGATGGCCCTTGAAAAAGTATTGCATCGATCGAAAGAGGCCATAATCGGATGGAGCCACGTCTGGACTGTAGGCAGGGTGTGGAAGAATTTCGAAGCCGTCCAACTGTGCAAACTCATCGACTGCTTTCAGAATAGTTTGACTTTTTGTCCAATAATGCCGGATCAACATACGCAAATCACACTGTTCAATAGGCATTTTGGAGCCGAAATTCCTGAAGTCCTATAGATATACCACTAGTACTCCTATATACGATACAAATTCTGGTAACTATTAGATTCAAAAATTCCCAGAACATTTTGCGCAACCTAATAATAGTTAAAAAAAATAATTGTCATTGTCCAAACTCTTTTACATTTTTATTGGTTATAAGTATAACAGGTAAAAAACAGGCCTAGGTAAAACATTCGTGTAAAAAATATTGATATTTAGTAAAAAACCTATGTTTTCTTCTCGCTTTTTCTTTTACTCGTCGAGTCCTTTAACATTAAAAAAGTAGTTCTAGTTCAAACTGTTTGACATTTTTATCAGCATAACTGTTTCGTAGCTTACGTAAAAATTTTGTGCAAAAATCTGGATATTTAGATATAAAACAATGAGCCGAAGCCGCGATGATGCCTCGTTCTGATCGAAAATTTCGCAGATTTATTCATCTTTTAAATACTTCTAGTTGTCCGAATGTTTCGAGATATTTATAGGTGATATAAATCCAGTGCACTAAAAATGAGTAAAAAGATTGTGTCGAAATGCCGATGTTTAGTTACTTTTAGCCTAGAAAAAAGAGTGTCTTTCGGAAGGCGTGAAGTAACTTGGAGTCTCGAATGTTTTCGAAAGGGTTAAAAATTGTATTTTTAAAAACGAATTTCACCGTAGAGAAGAAAGTCTCCGTTTTAAGTATATATGTTTTGTTAATCGGTATCGTTGAAATGCGAGCTTCGACGAAAGGGAGAAAAAGAATACGGCGAAATCGAACTTTTTTGAAAGGATTAATATTAATACATTTTTTAAAGGGATGGTGGCATTTCAAGCGTGAAAATACGAAATTTAAGATTATGTCTTTTTTTGATATTCTAAGCGGTTCGCGCGTTTAGAAAAATGGTTAAAAAATAAGCTGATGTCGCACACTCTGTCACTTTCTGATGCTTGAGGTTTCGAAAAGCTCCGAATTGAGCATGCGCGTACTTTCGCCGACTTAAAAAAAAAAAATGCTTTTTCGATGTGTTTAAAAAAAATATTTTGGCTAATTAAAATAAAAATGAAAAATTGGAGAATTAGGCGCATCAGGACCAGCCTTAGCCTTGGACTATCCTCATCCAAATTTTTACTTCCAGACTTTTAGCGTGCAGTAGATTTCGCTCGCGATCACTGACAGACAAACATGCACACATACAAATATCTTTCTTTTATTAGTATAGGTTATACCCCTCCCCCTTCCAAAAAAAGGGTCATATCCTATTGAAATGTTTATTTTTTAATGAGATACAATGGATAGACCTAAACATTTTTTTCGATTCAAAAATATATTTTGATTATGAAAATTTTTAATAAATTCATATTAAAAATAATATGAATTATGACCTATAGTACATCAGTTTTGAATGGGTGTCGTCCATAACTTGGATATGTGGTTTTACTCTCATCACATTCTCATTCTCATTAGTTTTCGAGTTATGGAGAAATTTTACTTTTCAAAGGTCTAAGGGGACAATTTTTTTTCATCGTTGACACCGATAAAAAAGAAACCCTCAGACAGTAACCGGTAAACTTTTAGAGAAGTTTCTTTCATATAAAGTAATTTAATTTTATACTCAGAATATGACTATCCCGGTTTTTCTTTAAGATATTAATTTTATTATTTGAAATTTATGGATAAATATCTAACACATTTTCTTTTATAACACTATGTGGGGATTTCAGAAAAAATACATAAACCACACTTTTTAGCACTTTCCAACATCGTTGAAAAGTGTTTTATGAATTCGGTTTGTCTGTCTGTCCGCACTCTAATTCACTTAAATATATTCTGATAGAGATGCAATTGATGTATGTTATTGGGGTTTATTATGGCATGTTCGATATTGAAAATGAAGTGTATAGCATCTATAGTTCGTTTACAGGGTGGCTCAAAATAATTCATTTACATTATGTTCTATGGGAAAAAGTCGTCTGCGGTATATTTTAACGATATTACACTATTTCAAATATATTGAAATTGATATGCGTCAATGAGGTGTACTACAAGATTCTTACTATAGAACATGGTATGCATAGCATTCATAATTCCTTTACAAGGACACACACAATAATTCGGTTACACTACTGTCTATGAACAATAATTGCTGGAAGTGCGTTTTCAGCTGTGGTACGCTTTTTTTAAATTTAACTATTTTTTAAGCCTATAACTTGATGCATATAAATATTATAGAACATATACATCAGGGTTGTACAAAAGATCTTGAGTACATTTCCGTTTATTGACGGAAATTGCTGAAGAAGAATTTTCAACTGTATGTGCTATGCGTTTCCCATACATTTTATTTAGACATCATCTTTCACCTTATTAAACTATATAGTTTTGTTACAGTATTGAGGATGTGTTGGAATGTGTTTCATAATCCATCCTTACGCATGCTTTTTCGTTCTTGTTTTGGTCCGATCAGCTCAAATATGGTGCAAAAAGTGGGTGTTACCATTTGAAAAATGAAAGTTAGTTGGTGCAATATTTAATATATAAGTGTCCGTCGAATCTCAATTTATGTATAGTATTAAATTGTAGACATTATTTACAGTCGACTGGTACCTATATATTTATAACAATTTCTAACATAGTTGAAAAGTGTTTATGACTTCGATTTGGTTGTCTGTCTCTCTGCCGTCTAACTGCGCTCTATCTCTCGTAAATATACTTCGATTGCCATGTAACTGATACATGTTATTGATTTTTACTATGGCATGTTTTCTATTGCAAATGAAGTGTGTAGCATTTATATTTTGTTTACAGGGACACTCAAATGAATACCGTTACATTATGGTCTCTAGAGAAAACTCGTTAGCCGTGTGTTTGAATGATTTTACGCTATTTAAAACATAATGACATTTATATACATTATTGAGGGGCAGTACAAGATGCCTACTGTAGAATATTACGTATATAAACGTTATTGTACATTTACAAGGAGACACAAAAGATTTCGGTTGCAGTACTGTTGGAAGAGTGTGTTTAGTTGTAGTATGCGTTTTTAAGTTCCACTAAATTTTTTCATGTTACGTAGTGTGGATAAATTCTATAGACCATATGATTGGCTACACAAATTAATTTTTAAGCAGTACTGTTTATAACCTATTGCGGAAATCCCTAAAAATGCAGCATAGCAGCGCTACCTGCTAGACGATATACACCAAAAACTAATCAGCACCAATTTATATCAAGGTGTAACCGAATCAAAAGCTTTGTTAAATTCCGCGCATATTAGTTCTTGAGGTAGAGCGCCCACAAATTTTGTCACATACGCATGCAGGCAGACAGACATTTTCTAAAAACAGACAAGTCGTGTTCAGGACCTTCTGAAACGGATAAATCCGTCGAAAACTGGAAATCGAAATATTTCACGAATTCAATACTCTTTTCTTGTAAATATAGAAGTAAAAGAAAAATTAAATACAAAGATTGATTTCATCAGTTATTTCAATTGAGCGAGGTATATGAGTCTAACATGCTAATATCACTTGCTCGGTAAATGTAAATCCCTAAATTTCAATGTTTGATTTTATTAAAAAAAGTTTTTCATGTAAATATGATCTGAGACATTAATTTAAGGGTTGATTTTTAAAATTAACAGAAAATATAAACTATGACATGGAACCTTTAAAGTAATATTTTTCATTTAAGAGTTTTTCATAGACTCGAATTATTATTATTATTATTATTTTTCCTCGCTGAATGTATAATTCGTCTGTTTAAGAAAATGTTGAAATATATTGAATTAGATCAATTAACTGCTCTTTTTCCTTTCCGAACACATAGTCTAAGAAATGTATTGTAATCATGATGTGTTTGTGTGAACACGATGGCTTCCAAACGGTACTTCCACTTGAGCTCCCATTTGGCCAATATGTTATAAACCACTTTCACAAGAACCGTACAAATCGAATTACGGATTGGGTATTTAATTCATTTCTAAACTATTTTGCAACCGATTCTATAGGGAAAATCACCAATACAATGTGACAGAGTATAAGTCGTAAATACACTGTATAAAAAATTCTGTAGCTCTACAGATGTAAAGTTACATGCTTACTAAACTGTCATCTGTAACTGTACAAAAAAAGCTGAAAATCTACAAAACTAGTTTTTGTAAAGCTACAGAAATCTGTAACTTTACAAATGAATCTATTAAAATTGCAGTAATCTTACTAAAATTTTATCTGTAAACCTGGCTGTAGTTACATGAAAAGTTCTAGGCATCCCAGTTTCCTAAAAAATTCTTAGTAACCTTACTGATTTTTTGATTTTCGGCGCAAAAGTGTGTCTGTTACATGAATATTTGTTGTTGCCGTTACATAAAAAGTTCTAGGAATCCCAGTTTCCTAGAAAAACTTTAGTAACTTTACAGATTTTTTTTTACAGTGTAGCGTGGCGATCTAGTGAAGCATTAAGAGGCCGCTGCACCGAAACTCCCCGATCGCGAAATCCCATGTTAACCTGTAAGAAAATTTTGAAGCGCGATTACTCATCATCTTATATAATTATTACAATATCGTTTCCACCATCAGAAAGTAGGCGTCAGATGCTGATGATGTGCGTTCTTAAACATTGTCTACGTAAACTTTAAGTATTTTTAAGAAGATAATAAAACTTAATCAAATGGAAATTTCAAAGTTTATAGGGAATTTTTATGTAATTATTAAGATGCTACTTGGCGAAGAATGATATAAATTAAAAAAGCAACGTTAAAAATACCAGAATAAGCAAACATTCAGCAGAATAGTTTCGCTAGCATTTAGCGTACCGTCCTCGGTGCCGAGGGCATCCAGTGTTCGAATCCAGCTAATTCCACTGCGACTGAAATTTATCTGAATCCATGGTATTCTGTAAAATGTTTGGAAAGTCGAGTGAAGTCACTTCAAAATTTTATTACTTTTTTTTTACCAGGGGTCAATGCAGGTTTTTTTATTTCCCTTTTTTGAGGAATAAAAAAGTTATTTTTGTGAAATTTATGACAGTGTCATAATGTAGAGAACGAATATTTTTTCAACTGGATTTAATCATATTCAAGGCTGGAGTAGCACAGTTGAAGTCTATTCCAACAGAGCGAAAAATGTCCAGACCATTGGCACGGCATGCCAAGTATCCAGGTTTGATTCCTGGTCTGGACATTTTCGCTCTGTTGGAATAAACTTCAACTGTGCTACTGCAACCTTGAATATGAGTAAATCCAGTTGAAAAAAAACATTCGTTCTCTTCATTATGACCTAATTACATGGTATACAGGAGTTTCCGTGTTAAAACACTCTTTCATCATGTAAATGCTATAGTTATAGCTCGGCTGAATGAAACTAGCACTGCAGTTCGCAGCCATGTCCAACAAATAAGAGTGAATTATGTCAGCCAGGTATAGCTTAATAGGTAAAGCATTGGCACGGCACGCCAAGTATCCAGGTTTGATTCCTGGCCTGGACAGTTTTCGCTCTGTTGGAATAAACTTCAACTGTGCTACTTCAGTCTTGAATATGAAAATATTTATGACAGTGTTTTGAAAAATAAAATTTTGTTACGAAAGATCAAATCCTGTTATTCCAATACAAACTAAGTATCAATAGTAATTTTTTTTTGTTATCTTGCTAAAGTTTTCTTCTCTGTTGAGCTTGTTTTGTTTTAAAATTGCACATTTAAAATTATAACAAAATAATTCAACAAACAAAATTTTTTGAAGTGGCCAGTTCTATTAAATGGAATTTAGTAAAGAGGCTTTTTTTTTAATAAATGGAATTTTGTGAAGGACCCCAGTGAAGACCTTTTTTCTACCTTGGTCCAATACCAGTTACACACATTTGGATAAAATGGTATTTAAAATTCCCGGAATATTTTCGAGTACTTTGTCAGTCATTGTTCTTCTCTTCACTCTAAATGAGAACTGAATTTTAAGTCTTGAGGATCATCGACTGAAAGTATTGTATATTCCTCTATGTGGCATATTATTTTAAATTAAAAGAATGTTTAAAAAGGTTTACAAAGGTTTATCTTCGAAAAATTTCTTCAGGCTATATCTACCTGGTAAAAATGGGATAAATTATGCATTTCAGTAACTTCGGATAAACCAGGCATCTTATACACTGAAAATTATGCATTTATGTTATGAAAAAACGATATTTTAAAAACACTCTAACTTCTCTACTGCTTAAATTTTAGTTCTCTAAGTACCCGTGGCAAAACCATTTATGGGTCTCCGGGAGACCGACAAAATTAAAAGCCCTTGCCTCACCTAAAGTCATTCACCTAATCGCACATACACATCAATACATCGACCGATACGACCATAGTCTGCACAGAGGTGTCCATGCGGAAGTAGAGGTGAATGTCCTGAGCTAAGTATATTGTTGGTATGCTTCAAGGCACGCTGGTGCCCCCACTCACGAGAGGAAAGGATACGAAAGACTCGGGCTTCCTTCTCCGTTCTTCGAAAGTGATCATCCATGAGATAGTAATCGCCTTGAAAAAAGAAAAATCTTTGCCACAATGTTAAAAATCACCAATTTCGTGAGATATTTATTTTGAGAACAGACATAATCTTGTAACAAAACCAAAAAAGTGAATAGGGAAAAGTTGTAAATTCTGGTGTAGTGTAGGAAGATAAAAGGAGGGGTGGGGTAGTGTATAAAAAGACTAATGCTAAGTTTTATTAAATATATTTTATACATGCTTTTTTTTTCTTTTAATGAGTATATCTCACCCACATAAGTGCAATGTTGAATTGAAAAATAATACAGCAAATAATTACAATTAGCTGATGTTATATTAAAATTATACTTATAGTCCAGGGGAAATGTACAAAAAAAAAAGGAGGTTACCTTGCAAAACGTCGTGTAAAAGATTTTTTTTTTCTGAATTGTTTATAATGATGCCAACATGGAAAAGCCAAGTTTTCTAACAAAATGTCTTAAGGCTAAATTTTCTGTGGCCAAAAAACAAGAAAATTTTGGGGCCTTTTTTATTTTTTTTAAATATCTCGAGACCCGTTGCCGTAGCATGTTATTTGTCAATTACAATATTAAAGAAGATGAAATTCACCACAACTTTCATATTTACAACTTTTTTATGCACTAAATAGCAAGTGCAGTACAACATTTAAAAAATAGGACAATTTATTCAATTTTCTTAAAAACCGTGAAAAACGCAGTTCTGTATCGGCTATTCAAATGTTTCCCGCGGATTTAATCGTGTATGTCAACTTCTATATATTAGTAGCAGTAAATTATGTGTTTCAGGGCTAAAACTAGGCTTTTTTGCACCCGTGCCAAACATGAATTTTGGCGCCCCTCCACTCCCCTCTTTAAAAAAGAAAATTTACCACGGGAATTTTAATAAATCTCTAATAGCCGGATTTTGAAAATTTTAAGTGTGTATGCATTAAATACGTAATCAGCTTTGCCAAATATTGATTCATTAAAACCTTGAAAACCGTACCGAAAGGAACCGAAATATATTCCGCTTTAAACATGTTTCCATCTTAGCAGGTATAATTGTTCATATTCTTTCTCTTGAAAAAATATATACTTTTTGGAATATATCATTTATATATCATTTTTGGAAAACTGTTTGGAACTCGTTCTGAAATTTAAAGAATCCTGTTTGAGCTTTAAAGCAATTAATAGACAATCTTAAAGTTTTACATATTTTTACATGCTAAAATGATATAATCTCTTGTTGTACTTATTGATATAAGTGGAAAAAATTGACAACACATTTTAAAACTAATATTTTAAATATTTTTTTATAAAACTAGTGATCTCAAATATGTTATTAACAGAATTTATAAGTTTTACAAGATATAAATGCATAACATTAGTTAGTGAAATAATCTGGTGCCATTGTTATTGTAGCTGTTTTATAAGGTAAAAGTATTTCTTTCATAAAAGATATTTATCTTTTGAGTCCCCCCCCCCCCTTTTATATGAAACTACAATTCAATGTTTGCTATCTTTAAAACAGTAAAACTTTAAAGCATATGTTATCAATAATTGGTAAATAAAATATACCATTGTAGTGGGGAATAAAATATGTTTTTCGCAAATTTTCATACCTGGGTGATTTTAAAAAAAAAGTCTCATGTTTTACTGTCCTTTCACATTTGCACAGAAAAATAGTTAAATATCATAATAATTATTGCATTTTAACTATCATGTTTATTAATGATAATTTACAGCTATATTATTATTTATAAGAAAATTAAAAATAAGAAATATATTCTTTTGTAGTTAAAATATCATTACCGTAATTTGTCCCAACAAGCAATTTATTAGGTAAAGATTTGACAAAGTTCTATTTAAAACAGATAGTTATAATTTTTTTTATACATTTTTCTTTATTAAAATGCTACTAATTAAAAAAATATTTATTTTCATTAATTAAACTTATCTATAATTCTTAATAATTTTTTAAAACCTTGTATCAAGAAAGAGTGTCATTGCCATGCTTCTGACAAAAAGGTCCTCCGTATTTTTTTAGAGCACATGCCTTTTTATCAAGGAAAAAGTACTCCTTGAAACTCAACTTGTTATCAGGTTTAGGTGAATAGAGTAAACAGTTTTATAGTTTCAATAAAACAAGCAAAGACTTTGAATGTTTTGGTGAGTATTCTTTTGTAAGTCATTTCCGTACCCAATTCTAATTCATAATTAAATAAACTTTTATTTCTTAATCTGCTTTCATTATATGAGAAATAGAGAATCCTTGTATGGGCCAGAAGATATAATGGCTGTCATTTATGACTGGGGAAAAATAAAATATTTTGCTTAATCTGTCATTACCGTGCTCACTTATGTCATTATACCAAGTGCATTAAAATTAAAAAATTAGTTTTAAAATGTTAAATTAGTAATTTGGTCTCTGCTGATGCTTGTATATTAATGTTTATGAGGTAAAGTAATTATTTACAAACAATTAAAACTTTCTGATTATTTTTAAAAAATTGGTTTTGTTATTCCAAAACATGGGCAGATTTTGAAAATGACCCACCTATTCCATTGATACCTGGAAAAATATGTATGGATTAAGAAAATTATTAAAATTATAAAATTTATTAAAATTAAACAAGAAATCTTTTTTAATTGAAACTATCGTGCCAATAAGTTACTATAGATTGAAAAATTCTTTTAAACAATGCTTTGAAGTTAGCATTGACACTTAAAGTTACCGTCTAAATATGAAAATTGTCTCATTCATCTACACTCTGCCCTACTTTTAGAATTATATAAATTTATTGCATATAAAATGTCTGTTGAGATGAAAATAAAGACGTGAGTGTGCAAATAATAGATAATTTAATACTACCAATTTTTAGAAGTCGACATACATAATTAAATCTGCGGGAAACATTTGAATAATCGCGGCAAAACTACGTTTTTCATGGTTTTTAAGAAAATTGAAAAAATTGTTCCATTTTTGAAATAGCGTTCTGCGCTTGCTATTGAGTGTATAAAAAAGTTGTAAATATGAAAGTTGTAGAGAATTTTATTTTCTTTAATATTGTAATTGACAAATTATATGCTACGGCAACGAGTCTCGAGATATTTCCAAAAAATCAAAGAAATGTACCAAAATTTTGTTGTTTTTCGGCCACAAAAAATTTAGTCTTAAGAAATTTTGTTAGAAAACTTGGTTCTTCAATGTTGGCATCATTATAAACAATTTAGAAAAAAAAATCTTTTACCCGACCTTTTGGAAGGCAAAATGTACATTTCCCCTGGACTATTATGAAATACTCTTCTTTCTGCTGCAGTTCGAGCTGTCGTATCATGTTGGATTCTTGGTGAATGATAAGTCATTACTCCACTGTTAAAACTCACTAATTTAGTGAAATATTTATTTTAAGAAGCAGCCATAATATTGTAAGAAAACCAAAAAACGTGAACAGAAACAGTTGTAAATCCCATAAAGTAAATAGTATAGGGAAAAAAGGGGGGTGTGGGGGAAAGGATGTAAAAAGACTAATGCTTATTAAATCTATTTTATATATGTTTTTAAAAATGATTACGTCTCACTCACAAAAGTGCTAGGTTGATTTTAAAAGTCCTTTGCAAATAATACTACCTTATAGATAATACGATATATCTATAAGGCAGACAATGAAGTTTGATATAGTAAGAACGGATGCTGTCAAACTTGTACTCATGCATTACTCTTCTTTCTACTGGAGCTAGAGCTGCCTTATTATGTCTGATTTTTGTAAAATGATAGGTCAACGTATTCCCGATCACGGGATCACATTACCGATCATTTCTATAGCAGAAATCTATAGAAATGCCTAATAAATTTAAAGTTATTCATTGAAGTATGTATTTATCTGTAACGACATTTTCGATACAGTCATTTAGGGTAACTTTGCACCACCTCCTAATTTTCAATATTTTTGACTCCAAAAGACTAAATAAACTCCAGAATTGTGCTCAGTTGGTCAGGTTCTAAACTGGGATTTCTACTCTTTACTTTAGAAAATAAATTAGCAACATTATGCGCAATTAATTGCATCATCTAACTATTTTTGTGAAGTACTTTTTTCAAGTTAATTTTGAATGCTGTTTTGAAGTTGTTGTAATCCAATTAAATTTTCATAGTAAGTAACAATATACTCATTTATCAGACATATTATTATCATCTAAATGTTGTAAATGTGTTAATAATTTGTGATTATTTATTTATTAATAATTAATAAAATGTAAAATAAGAAGGCACTAACATTTTACCACATTTTCAGGGTAACTTTGAGCCGGCTCAAAGTTATACTGATTTTTATTATTTACTGATTATGGGTGTTACTCTCAAAAATATCCCATATCTTCTCGTATATTTTATATAAATGCCAAAAGTGTGCATTAGATATAACATGTAAATATTTTCCCAAATATGTGTAAAATACATAAAATTCATTTAAAGGCGTTATTTGGGGCAGAGCTACTCAAATTTGACATTTTATACATTCGATATTTTTATTCTTGTTTGAATAATACTAGTACTAGTATGATTGCTGTAAGTATGGATATATTATTGAGTTAAAACATTGAAAATTGTTTTTCACTGCATTTTTATGTTTTATATAAACAAAAAACAGTTTTTTTTTATTCCTAAATATTCATGGTTCTCTTCTTCCACTTTTCTTATGAATAATATTTGTTGTAATATCATAAATTATACAAATCTTGTGATGTTGGGAAACGTAAATTTGGAGTTTTTACATATCTGAAAAAATTTTTGGGGTTCAAAGTTGTCCTAACTATAATACTTTTTTTACAATGAATTATTTTAGATAATATTTATCATATGGTGCAAAGTTACCCTAAATGGCTGGGTAACTTTGAACCAGGTTAAAAATTAATTTTGTTTTGCTTTTATCATTATTATTCCTTAATTTTTGATAGTTATACAATAATTTAGGATCATTTCTTCTCTTTTATTCCCCTAGTTGCAACAATATTCTTAAATCAAGAGTATGGCATATGAAAATAGAGAAAATGCGGATCAAAGTTACCCTGAATGACTGTAGTCTATCTGCCAGTATGATAGTACATCTTCTATATAGTTACTCCTGTTCCACGAAACCATAAGCTTTCTTTTTTAACACTTTCCAACAAAGTTAAAAAGTGTTTATGACTTCGGTTTGTCTGGCCGTCTGTCCCCGTTCTAACTCTCGTAAGTATACTCGGATTGCCCTGAAATTTTTTGGATGTTATTGAAATTTACCATAAAACGATAACTATTTCAAATGAAGTTTGTAGCATGTTTAGTTCATTTACAGGGACAGTCAAAAGTATTCCGCTACATTACGGCCAATGGGAAAAAATCGTTTCAAATGATTTTTAATGATGTTACACCATTTGAAACATAATAAAAATGATATGCATTTATAAAATACTCTAAAATATGCATTCTGTAGAATATGCAGTGCAAAGTATAGTTATTATTCATTTACAGGGCGCATAAAAGAATTCCGTTACATAATGGTATAGGGGGAGGGTGAATTGTTTGCTGCGTATTTTAATTGTTAAACTATTTCATATATAATGACATTGATATACGTCGTTGAGGTTTACTATAAGTTATTTCATGTATAATACGAAGTGCATAGCATTTATAGGGACACACAAAACATTTCAATATACTATATTGTATCCGAAGTACTGTACATTAGCGATGATGGCAGGAAGTAATTTTTAATTATGATATGTGCTTTTAAGTTTCACTATATTTATACAAACTATATGGTGTGTATGAATGCTATAGTTCATATACAGGGCTGCACAAAAGAACTCATAAGGGATACTGAGTATGGGCGTAAATTGCTTAAAGGTGGTTTTTAAAGGAGTTATGCATTTTTACGCTGAACGGCATTTAATTTACTAAGAAATGTTTGTAGAATATAGATAAAATCATATACAGGAAAACACAAAGGATTGGTTATATGGCCGTCTATCGATAATAATTTCTGGAAATGTGATTTCAGTAGTTTTAGGAGTGTTTTAGTTTGAATTAAATTTTGGCTAAATAGTGGCGTGTAATAAAGGTACTAGGTAAACTACAGGGCTTTACAAAAGTATTCAAGTATGTTTTTCTGTACTAGTATAAAGTGATGGAAGAGAAATTTCAACCTGCTATGCGTTTTCTTGCTAAACTAAATTTTCCAATTATATAATATACAGGGTGCAATATGTTATCTATCGCCGACCTTTAATTTCTCAACCGTTCGTCGTAGACATATATTTCCAATTACAAAAACGTTTCAAATGAGGTAAATATTCATGTTGTGGCATTATTTAAAGTAAAAAATCAATTTTATAAAAATTACGAAATCTAACTTTTTATACGGTCCACCAGTCCCTATAGTTATATTTAGTAAAAGTTTACAAATATAATAACAGACATAACACAAAAAGTTTGACACCTGTACTACAAAAATTGACACAGTTATTAAATTTCAAAGTTTGACATTTTTGTACCTGATTTTGTCTGTCAATGAGGGATCAGTTAAAAGATGAATTAAAGTAATTCGAGATCAAAATCAGGGTGTAATGTTATTTTTACGGCGAAACCACTTTTAGCCGGTATCGCCGAATTGGGGTATCACCAAAGAGAGTTATTTCATTTAAAAATTTGAGCTGACTTTTAGGGGTCGTATACAAAGCGAAAAATGAAACATTGAAATTAAACAAAAAAATTAATATAAATTTATTATGACATCAGAAAATGGTCTACTATAAAAAATGAATACCTCAAACACCGGAATCGGCTAGAAATACTGCTCAAAGTGTTCTCCGTTGGTGGCAATGCCCATTTGAATGCGTGACAGTACTGAGTACTGGACACGTTAGAGCATAGCAGGTGTGCAAACTGTGCGGCAATCAAGGATGATGCGCTGCTTCAGATAAACCAGAGAACTGTTCTCCGTCACATAGACCTATGCCTTGGTGTAACCCCCAGAGGTAGAAATACATGGGAGTCAAGTTCGGCGAACGCGGTGGCCACTCTATCGAACCACCATAACCAAGGATCTGTTGATCGAATTCGGAAGCCTGATATGCCCGGACATTTGATGTTTCATGCCTAGAGGGCCCCATCATGTTGAAACCACACCCGGTATGCATGTCGGAGAGATCTTCATACCAATCACGAACCGTATTTTGTAGCAGATGCAGTAACGATCGCCCGTTAAAGTCCCATCGTAGAAGATGGGTCCAACAGACTGGGTTTCCCATATACCGCACCACACGTGTGCGGGCGATGTGGAGGTTTCCAGAGACTAGTAATGCATATTGTGCACGTTCACAATGCCAACCCGTATAAACATTGACTCATCTGTCCACAGAATGTCACAAAGGAACGACAGATTTTCCTCTGAGGTGTTGAGCATGACATTACAATAATCAAATCGACGTGCGTGGTCACCCAGCATCAATGCTTGCACCAATGTCGGATGGTATGAATGCGCATCATGTGCATGTAACAAATGGCAGACTTGCTGGCCACATGCTACGCTTATTTCCGCAGTGCTCAATTGGAGGAATTAAAAGGGCGAATGCCAGCAGCTCCTCCGGTATCACTCGAACATTACACCTTGCCCGTCTACTTGTTCTGGATCGTGGTGAAACAGAGCTGGTCTCTCTAAGATGGTGCAATGCATCAGTTATAGTTTCATGCGTTGGATGTAGATCCTTGGGGAAACGTTCTGAATAGACACTCGCAGCCTCTCTGGCATTCCTTTGACATTCACCACAAATAAGTATCATTTTGGCATATAGCATGTGTGCGTAGCTTGTCATCACGATCTCAGCGCTGGCTAGCATGTCCACTACTAGAAGGCTCGTGTTTTATCCCGAACGTGTGGAGCTGCGGTACTATTGTAATTTGCATAATCCCTGTTTTCATGCTCGTTATCGTTCGGCTGGTCGTTCGCATTCCGCTGTCGTTTATCTAGTCCTTAATGAGTATGTTTTATTTTCCGGTTGTCCATTTTACCCACTTTGACGTTTGAATGTTGTTTGATCCATAAAAGTCTTAAATAATACTTTGAAAAGTATCTCTAGTAGATTCCGGTGTTTGAGGTATTCATTTTTGATAGTATATCGTTTTCTGATATCATAATAAATTGATATTTATTTGTTTAATTTCAATATTTTATTCTTAGCTTTGTATACGGCCCCTAAAAGTCAGCGCAAATTTTTAAATGAAATAACCCTCTTTGGTGATACCCCAACTTGGCGATAACGACTAAAGGTTGTTTCGCCGTAAAAAGGACATTGCACCCTGTTTTTGATGTCAAATTGCTTTAATTCATCTTTTAGCTAATCCCTCATTGAAAGACAAAATCATGTGAAAAAATCTCAAACTTTAAAATTTAATAACTGTATCAATTTTTGTAGTATAAGTGTTAAACTTTTTGTATTATATCTGTTATGATATGTGTAAACTTTTACTAAATATAACTATGGAGGACCGTATAAAAATTTAGATTTCCTAATTTTTATAAAATTGATTTTTTACTTTAAATAATACCACAACATGAATATTTATGTCATTTGAAGCATTTTTGTAATTGGAACTATATATCTACGCCCAACGGTTGCGAAATTAAAGGTCGGCGATAGATAACATATTGCACCCTGTATATATATATCAACCTACAGATAAAGTAAAGGGCTGTTCAAAAGAATTGAAATACATATGGCTATGGGCGGTAACGGCTTAAATCAGTTTTTCATATGTTTTATGCGTTTTCTAAAATTTTTACCTAGTTATCTTATTTACCTTATTTCCCTAAGTAACGAAGTTTTGTTAAATATTTCAGGAAGTGTTGGAAAGTGTTTCATAATCTATGCTTAACGCATGATTTTTCTTTCTTGTTTTTTATCTTTCTTTCCACTTTGCTTCTTCCCGCAGCGTTTCCTTAAACTCCGTGACGAATTTTGCTACCGTCGTATAGAAAGTTTTCACTTTTCAAATTTAAATCAACATAATTATGTCAGTTCCGACTTGATTTTTTCTGAGAAAAGAGGTAAAATATGCTGCTTTTAAAAATATTATTTGTCAATGTCACATTATTAAATGGTTCAGTATTTATCACATTTTATGACATTACTTAAAATTATAACAGCTTTAATTTGGATTCTCAATGCACATTATGAAAAACACTTTTCCCAGCATGGAATATTTTCGAATTTGAAATGTTTATCTTTCTCTATTAAATTAATTGTTTCGTTCTATCAAATTAAATGATCTCTGCTTTGCGTCTTTCTTTTCCAGCTTTTTCGATTTTTTAAAATAGTAAAGTACATTGACTCTGACTAAAAGGGTACTTGAAGAGCAAAGGGCTAAGAGTAGACATGAAAAGTAGGCAAATGTCTGCATTCATTTGAAAATTAAAATTTTTCAATCTTAAAAATCTTCAAAAAGCATTTGAAACGCGTGAACCTATAATACTCAAACACACAACTATTAAATGAACTTAATTTTGTAAATAATGATGATTTTATTCTTAAAAAACTTTATTCAAATACATAGAAAAGCAAATCCCATTGAAGAATTAATCTAATTATTAATCAAATTGTTATATGCTTAGCCTAATCAAATCTACTGATATAATAATTTTTCATTGGAGACTGAAAATAAAATTTTATAAGATATTGATAAGAAAATAATAAAGAATAATAATTGAGTACTTATCTTTTTTCCCGTCGACTAGTCTAAGTGCAGATCCTTGCTGGGGAGCTGCACATTTTTACGAAGAAGATGAGGAACTGCAAATACAACTGTTTCAATGCGTCATAAAGCCTCATCTTCAATGTAAAATATATAAAAGAGAGAGTTAAACAATAGCAACAAAGTTCGTGTTTCTGCTTTTTCTCGCTCCTTTTTCTTTATTTTGACGTGAAGGTTGAAGAAGGGACTCCTTTTATGAAGCTTTGGTAAATGTGAATGCTAAAATTTTTTTAGCTGCTTATAATTTCTATTGTGTACCATTTTATACCATGTAGTTAATAATACTTAAATAAGTAAATAAATAAAAATTACTTTCTAAACATTTTATACAACGAAATTGTTGATTTAATGGGTAATAAAATTTCAAAACACCTTCTAAGTGCAGATCCTGACTGGGGAGCTACAGAATTTTTACAAAAAAGCTGCAGAGCTGAAAAGTGTTAAAAATAGACTGAGTACAACCAACGCTCCCTAGATATTTGATAAAGCTTTGACACGCATCACGAAAACGCCACACAAAGCAGGCAAAACAAAGAAAAAAATCCGAACAACTTGCATGTTTCAATTTGGTTGGCTCATGGAATTACTTATTCTTATTTTCTGATAATAATTAATAATTCCAAGAGCCAAAAGACACGAAACATGAAAGTTGTTCGAATTTTTTTCTTTGTTTTGCCTACTTTGTGTGACGTTTTCGTGACGATGTCAAGGCTTTCTCCCTTATCTAGGGGGCATTGGTACAACACGTGCTAGTGCAGCGTTTGAAAGCAAACGTGACGCCAGACTTTTGTAATACTGGCGGCAATTTTTACTTTTTTATACAAAGGCTTGGAGGGAAAATAAACAATTACCAATAATGACAACCAATATTTAAAAAATACATAAATAAAACATAAAAAAAAACAGCTTTGCAAGAGTGGAAAAAATTGGTTAGAACAAGCAGTGTGGATACTGGCCTGGCACCAGGCACGAAACCAATTAGGCTTTTCATTGGTTCCCTCAGCTACGACTACTGAGCTCTCGCAATCAAGTAAAATGATCAATAATTTTCACGCCAAATACGGTTGTTACAGTTCTGGAGGTGATATATGCTAAGGTAAAAATACACCTAAATCTGTTTTTACACGATAGTAGGGATAATGGCTGTGCTGGCTCAGCAGAAGGAGTGAGGAGGTGGTGGAAGGGGAACCACATCCTGTCGGTCGGAAATATTGCTTATCTTATGGGAAGGTTTATGTGAGATGATGAGGACAACTTTAATCATACTGTAGCATAAGGGTTTGAGAGATAAGATAACGTGTTGATAAAGGATTTCACTATAAAACAAGGATAAAATTGTGGAAGACGATATCCTATAACATAGGGGTACACCCCCCCCCCCTTCCCCAGAGAAATAGATTTTTTTTTTTTTGGTGCTATAATCTATAGGATATAGTTTGAATTTATTTTCGAATTAGTATTTTATTTTTCATGTTTTCTTTAAAAGTTTTGAGATGGGAATCGAATCTGCAAAATAGTCTCTTGGTTTGAAATTTATTGAGGACTTAACTGGTCGAACCAAGAAACTGTGACGTTAAGCCAAGATTTTAAGTGTATAACATTTAACGGATGTCACAGAAAATATCGCACAACTACTGTGAAGCGGTCTGTGAGACCGCTGCATCGAAAAGTGAATAAAAGGCTCGATTAACTCATAGGAGGGTGTTTTTGTACTAAACTTTTTGTACAGGGCTATTATGATTAAATTTCACATATTCAAAAGTCCCTGGTAATAGTACTAAAGTTCCAAATGAAACAAAATTTCGGTAGTTTTTGTAGTTAAACTGAAAGTTACAAGTTAAACTATAAAAATTGAAAAATGTTGCGGTCTCTGAGACCGGTAACATCAGTTAAAGGTTAAAGAGAGTTGTCATGTGAGAGATACGTAATTTTTCAGCATGTTATTGTACGAGAGTGATTAAAAATTTGAAAATATTTTTTGAATTGTCCCCACAAATCACCTGCTTTGAAAAAAAATATTCATAGAGCTACAATTCATAAGAAAAAAAATATCAATTTTTTTTATATTTTAGTAGTTTTCACCGTTTCTAGAAGTTTTTTAAGGGAGCGATTCAAATATTTTTTAACACTTTTATAGTTTTAGTGTTCAGGAGAGGTGCGGCGATAGGAATCGAACCGGAGAACCCACGGTCAGAAAGCGAGATCTTATGTGCCGAGCAAAAGGCTAGCTCGATCGCTTCCTGCGAGAAACTCGTTTTACTGACCGCGCAAGATGGCGACGCCACAGTACTCCACCCCCAGTAAGAAGAACATCTTGTTGATGTTGTACGAGCGATGTGCACGAGCGGTTGCCAGAGTGATGTTGTCGTGCTGCCGTGCGCATGTGTGTGCCCCCGAAGATGCGCGGCGTGACAGGCTTTGTGCTATGAGAGTTGTCATAGGCTTTGCGTGCTGTGAGCGTTTCACAGGATTTGATTGCTGGTTGCGTGCTGTGAGCGTTTCACAGGCTTTTTGCTGCTGGGTGTGTTTCAGTGCTGTCATCTGTTGGTCTCTAAAGGAGATGATGATGTTTGTGAAGGTGCGTGTTCGTTTGTCCAAGCTCACCAATGCAGGAGAGGTGCGGCGATAGGAATCGAACCGGGGAACCCACGGCCAGAAAGCGAGATCTTATGTGCCTAGCAAAAGGCTAGCTCGATCGCTTCCTGCGAGAAACTCGTTTTACTGACCGCGCAAGATGGCGACGCCACAAGTGAATAGGTATCGGTGATGGGTTTTGCCCCTTCCCCATTCGCTACCTTAAGAAACTTGCAGAAACGGTGAAAACTAGTAAAATAATATATATATATATATATATATATATATATATATATTAATGAATTGTGACTCTATGAACATTTTTTTCATAGCGGGTGCTTGGTGACGACAATTCAAAAAATATTTCCAAAATTTAAATCACCCTCATGCAAAACATGCTGAAAAATTACGTATCTTTCAGATGACAACTCCCTTTAAACACTTAAAATCTCGGCTCACAGTCATAGTTTCTAGGTTCGACCAGTTAAGTCCTCAGCAAAAAATCGAACAAAGATACTATGTTGCAGGTTCGATTCCCACTCAAAACTTTTAAAGAAAACATGAAAAATAAAATATAAAATCCGAAAATAAATTTCAACTATATCCTATAGTTTACAAAATAAAAAAATCTATTTATCTGGGGTAGGTTGGGGGGGGGGTACCCCTATAGTATAGAATTATTTTTTCGTCTTCCACAATTTAATCCTTGTGTTATAGTGAAATCCTATATCAACAAGTTATCTTATCTCTCAAACCCTTATGCTACGGTATGGTTAAAGTTGTCCTTATCATATCACATAAACTTTCCCGTAAGATAAGAAACATTTCCGACCGACAGAAGGGGGTTCCACCTCCACCACCTCCTCACTGCTCCTGCTGAGCCAGCACCCTCATATTATCTCTACTCTACTCACGATCATAAGTTTAAAGTTTTACAAGCATTAAATACCACTTTTCATTAGTAATTTTCATTTTATTTAATAGCCAAAATATTCCATTAAATAAGGCAAATATTACTATTAAAAATAGTTATATTCAATGTTTGTAAGCCTTTAAATCCATGATCGTGAAAAAACAGAATTAGTTGCATGTAACTCTAGCACCGATTGCATGATATTTTTAAAAAATTACTCACAATCATTCATTTCATTCAGCGACATTTGAAGTGAATTTGTTGGCCAAATAATTTTCTCCATGTACAAAATCAGTCCAAGACCTGGTGGTTAGGGAATGATGATTTATACGATAAAGCAAAACAATTATAGAACTTGCTTTATTAGTTTTGCTTTGATTAGACTTTTAAATTGAAGCTTTTGTTGCCATTTAAATCTAATTAATGTAAAAGTCCTCTTACAAAAGTTTTTATCCGGGCTCCTGGTCACGAGCTTCATTAACCCATGTACTAAGAGGCGCCAAATATGAGATAATTTTCTTTTTCGAAGAATTTTTTTTTCAGCTGATAAACAGGTTTAATTTGCATGTTTGGCAGAATTAAAGGAGTCAAGACTATTTTCAAAATTTTGAACTATTGAGCTATTATTTAAAGCGCTTCATCTCTATTCCATCCTTCCAATTTGACTTTCGATTTTGCAGTGAATTTCAGTGTTTTCATTGTGTAGTTTTCCAGTTATAACGTAGTTTGCATGTGCTTGAGGTATCTTGCTGAAGTGTGTCTATTCAATTTGATTACCACTAAATAATTGTATGTGCGTACGCGATAGATGGCAAATGATTTCACTGAAGGTTATTGAAAAATCCGACATATAATGAATGACCACAACTATTGTATCTTAATAAACACTTAGACTCACACACAACAGAGACATACAACAGTTTACGCATAATGTTTCCAGATCCGATGTCACAAATAGAGAGACTTGAAGGTGAAAAGAGCGGAACAGGACTAAATCTAGAAATAAAAATATAACGCAGTTTTCTTTCATTAAACTAAAGTTGTCTAGGGAGAGGTGTATGTGAAAAATTAACTAGGCACCATAAGTCCTTGGAATAAATATCAATAGTCGACAATTATATGTTCATAAATGATACTTCATCTATATTACCATTTAAGAAAATATCACACAAGTGCCTGATAAAACTCGGACATTTTCCTTAATCACTGATCAATTTTTCTTCTAATCAAAAACATTATAATAAAAAAATTTAGCATTTCTGTATTTATTTAAAGTACATGCAATTTGAATAGTTTTAATGTTACATGAAGCTGCTCTCAAATCCAAATTTTCTATTTTCTGACACAATCAATTTTATCCACACATGCGTAAAACTTAAAACCATTATTCAAAATATTAAAATGGAACAACTTTTTAATTATTGTACGAAAGTTATCATTCTGAACCAAGTTGCAGAGAGCGGAGGGGACTAGTGGGAAAAAAATTCTGGGTGCCACCGAGGAAAAAGAGGTTCCGCCACTGTAAGTTTTATATAATTCTATGGGAGTATTTTTTTCGAAACTTCCAATGTTTAAATTCTATTTTCGTGTAAGATAAGAATGAAAAAATACTTTTTTCAAATATATAAATTTATCATAAGTTTATTCTGATTAAAAACAGTCTAATTCAAAGTTCATGGTTGATATAAACCTCTGAAGGGAACATTCCACGCAAAAATAATATAACGCGTCATACGCAATACCCTTGTCTATGTTAGCGTGGAAAATTACAGGCATTTTGGTTCTATAACGCGTGAAATAATTACATAAACCTCAATAATTACGTGAGCTTGTTGGTATCTGAATAGTATTTTGCCGAGGAAACATATATAGTACATAATTATTAATTAAATGGCAGGGGTCGACCCAGGCAAAATTTGGGGCCTATTTAGGGCCCTTTCACAAAAATCTATTTAATAAAATAGGCCCCTTCACAAAAAATAAATTGAATAAAATAGGCCCCTTTACAAAAATAAATTTAATAAAATGGACCCATTCACAAAAATAAATTAAATAAAATGAGCCCCATCACAAAAATGAACTTAATAAAACAGGCCCCTTCACAAAATTCCTTTTAATGAAATAGGTTCCTTAAATAACATTCTTTTTTCATAAAAACTGTTTTAAAACGTGTAATTTGTAAATACAACTAGGTCACGAAAAACAAAAACTTTAGCAAGGGGATTTAAAGAAGTTTTGTTGATAAATTCTTGGTTTGAATTTGAGTAACTGGATTTCAACTTTCGTTACAAAATGTTATTTTTCACAAAAATATAATAAAATTTACAAAAAGAACTTTTACTTTTCACAAAAGGGCCTCCAAGAATAAAAACCTGCATCGACCCCTGAATGGTAATTTGATTTAAAAATAAATTAATTGAAAATATTGAATTAAATTATTTAGGGGGTCATATAATAATGAATTCATGCAGATTTCGTACTTTTTTTTTACCCCATCCTCCCTCTAAGTCACAGGCTGTCACACTCGAACTGTCAATCCCCGCTCTGTTGTGACATCACATTTTCTGCAACTATTAATTTAGAGCTAATTTTCTTCAAAAAAAAAAAGTTATGTACGTTTTATTACCTATTGATATAACTATTATAAAATCATTAAGATCTTGTATGTACTTCAAGCTTTTGCAATTCAAAGAAAAAGAAAAATATGCCTAACACTACTTGAATAAAAATACATTTTTTAATGAACTTTAGTATGTTATTAGTAAATATTGCTTATATAATTGCTTTCATAGTTTATGTATGACGTCAAAACGTGTTAATCCCTCCCCCCCCCCCCCGCAACACTATATCACATTTTGTGGATCCCCCCTCCCTCGCTTGATGTGTGATGTAATTAATGTATCACACACTGACAGATAAAAGTTAAATAATTATAACTATTACATAAATTAATAAAAAATAATTATATTTAAAAATAGCGAATTAATTAAAAATTTCTAATGCCTTATAAATTTCCCCCGTTTTCCGCGAAGACATGTATGTGACCTCTAGAAAATTTTATCTTCGTTGTCCGAGTTAGCTTGATGCATTTCTGTACAGAAAATACTTTTAAAGTTGTTGTTTGCAACTAATTTTAAGGCATGAAAGTTACGAATATGTGGTCCTAGGTAGTAATGTACTGTATCATATATACATAGATAAAGAACGTTAATAGATTTTCTGACACCTGAATAAGAGCGTTTGAAAATTTTGCGCATGCTGGAATGAAAAGGATTCGGTCATTGGGCCAATTGTTGTGTTTTCAATGGGGAAAAAAGAAAAATAGTGAACACGCTGATAGAAAATTATAGATTTGAAAACGTATAGTAGTCAAAAGAGACCCAAAACAACTTCTTGGAATTTTTTTTAAACAGGAAGCAAAAGTATGATTAGAAAATAATTTTTGAAGAAGTTTAAGAGTAAGGTTTGCTTAGGAGCTAAGACTCCTTCTGTTTAAAAGCTGGAAAGAAATGCCATGCGTCACGTATAAATTATGAAACACTTCTCAATATTATCAGAATATTGCTAAAAAAATTTCATTTTATGATGCGTTGAGTGAAGATATCTGAATAAACAATTTAGAAAACAACTAAAGCAATTGAAAAAACAGTTTCAGCAGTTATAGGTGGTAATGTATTCGAATTCATATGTGCGGCCGTCTATACGATCGATAATTTTTTATACACACACCACAGTGTTCTAAAATTTAATTCAGCTGGAAACGCACAACACCATTGAAAACACACTGCCAACAATTGCCACCCATAGATGGCAGTATATCGGAATTGTTTTGTGTAGCCCTTTTTTTAAATTTATTTATATTCTACATGCATCTAATTACATACTAAAATTTAGTTCAGATGGAAAAGGTATAACACAATTGAAAACGTATTTTCATCCATGGACAGTAATGTATACGAACTCTTTTGTGCAACCATGTATGTGTTCCATAGTATTTATACACATTTCATATAGTGTAGCACCGTTAATAAGTACTTCAAACAATCAATGCTTATAGACAGTGTTCTAATCGAATTCTTTCACGTTTCCCTGTAAATGAACGATATACGCTATGATGGCCACCACTTTCTTTAAGAAACATGTTATGGCGAATATCAATAATGCATATCAATTTCGTAATGTTTTAAGTGCGTCGCCTAGTTGCAAAACCGGCCATCTCCAAAAAATAAAATTTTGAGAAAAAGCTGATTTTTTACCACACTTAGCCAAATAAAGTTTGGAACCAAAACTGTTCAGTTTTATAGTCATTAGGGCAATATATTTGAAAACACGAAATAAGGTGGCAGGGGCACATGAAGGGAAGGGGTTATTTAGGTCTTCGTTTTGGATTTGGCCGCCTTTGCAACTTACTTTGGAGTTGGCCGGTTTTGCAGCAAACCAGAAATTAATTTTTGCTAAATTTAATCTGACATTGGGTTTTTAGGGGTTGCAAATACACAAAAATGTTTTGTTCAACTTAATATTATTTAACAAAAAGAACTTTAGGAAATTTATTAACGTAAAACGACTTTTACAAACTTACTGATTGTTAAAACTGACTAACAGTTAAAACTAACTGACTAGCTGTTAAAACTGATTTAAATGTCACTAAACAAATGATTTAAATGACATGATATTATTTTAAATAAAGTTATTAAATTTTAAAACTTAAACAAAAATCATACTATATACATGTGCATACAATTTCAAACTTTAGTGGTCTCATCGTTTTCGATAGTCTCACAAATTTCGTCATGATAGTCCATCCATGCGTCTTTTTCTTCATCATCTTTGCTTTCTGCTTTTTAAGCAGCTGATGCCAATATATTTTTGTAAAAAAAAATAACCGCTGGCCAGCATCCCAATTTGGCCCGAAATGTTTCGTCAGTAAGTTTTGGACATCCCGAAGTTTTAGAGCCTTCACCACGGTATCCGGAGCCACGTCCTCGAGCTTGCTGTTCATAATACTTCTCTTACTCTTGACAACAGACTTTCTGACTTCAGATTTGTAGAAGACCTCCCCTTGCACCAACAGCTTATTTTTATATTATATTATGATTTTTTTTTCGTAGGAGCAAATTTGAAATGCCACAGTGCAGGTGGTTTGGGGAAGAAATTGCTGGTCTTCTTCCAATCATGGTCGGTCTCTTCCCGACTTGAAAACTGTTCGATATTCAGATAAAATTTCTTCATACTTTGCGGGCTGAATGAGGGACTTGATTTTCTTCAATCTCCTTTCAATTTGAGCTGAAACACGGTCTGGAGGGATAAAAGAATACTGAATCAACGTAGGCAAGTTATTAGATTAATAAAATATTATGGCATCATGATAATTAATTAATCAAAATATGCTAACTATGATGTTATTATGATATCAATTAATTATGTATTATATTATCCCCATGGTGGATTACCCATAAGGCAACTTAGGCTATGGCCAAGGGGCGTACGTTAGGTAGGGTTCGCAAAATTAAGAACTTTTAAGTTTTTAAATTTAATGAAATAAGAAAAAATTAAAATTTTAACGAAAAGTGTTAAATAAAAAATGAATTTTTAATAATTACATTTAAAATAATTTTTCTACTTCTCGATACACCAAAAAAAAAAATATCTCTCAGATTTTAAGTGTAACAAAAGCCCATTCATTTCCAATCTACAATCCTCAAAATACTAAAATTTATAAAGCAAAATTTAAATGTATTATTATTTAATTAAATAGATTAAAAAATTCTTAAATTTGTCAAAGAAAATTCACTTACAGTTTTATAAGGGGGGGGGGGGGGGGAGGCTGCGGAAAGTATTTTGGCCTAGAGCGTCAAAAAATGGTAAATCACCCCTGGCTATCAAAAGGTGTACATTGCCTTTGAATTTTGGGTTTTCTCCTTTGCCACGTCGTAGATCCACTTTGCCGCTTCCTTGGTTGATTAGTAGACACTTCTTCCAGAAACACTTCCATAGTCGGAGAAAACACGAAGCTAAATTATCAGAAAATTTGTATGCACCAAGGGAGAGCAATCACAGGCGAGAAAAAACACGATAACGTTAATCTAATCAACAAGTGAGAAGTTATTGTGGGGTCGAGCAGAAGCTTTAGCTAGCGGATATGGAGATGGACGGTTTTGAAAATCACCGGCTGAAGGATTTGGCCGCTTTTGCTCCACATCGTGATTTTCAAACGCATATAACGCAGGGATTGACAGGTTTTTGCATGGTGTATCGTTTCCAGATGATAGAAACCTTTACTTAGAACTTAAATAACAGAAGAAAACACATTTTCAATTTTTGAGGAGTTGGCCGGTTTTGCAGCTAGACGACACAAGTAATGTAACGTCATTAGAATTTACTTCAAACAATAATCGACCATTGACCGTAATCTATGTGAATTATTTTGCAGGTTCCTGTAATATAATTCCTACACACTCCATTTTCAGTAGAAAGTAAGCTATAGGGCTCAAGAAAACATATGAATTTTTCGGCAATTCAAATATATTTATGAAAGTTAGAGTGTGGGCAATCAAACAGACAATTAGACGGAAAGGCAAATAATACTTGCCTGAGCCGAAGTAAAAAAACAACAAGGAAAAAAAAAAACCTTTTAACTATGTTGAAAAGTGTTAAGAAAACAATTCCCTTTTCTTTCTTTTCCACTTTTCTTGAGAGATATCATCACATTCGGAGCATGTAAAGTTTGTAAATATATTAAAAATGTGTATATTTTACTTTAAAGTGACTAAATTTCACAAAGTTTCCAATTTCAAAGCTTTAAAATATTTGTAAATGTTCCAAATTTGTAAATGTTCCAAATTTGTAAGCGTTGACCTTTTTCTAAATTTCACAAATTTATAAACTTTTAAATAACCAAAAAAGCTCTTCAAAAAATTTCAAGATTAGCATGTAAACTTGAACTGTGTCCTCGAAAACTGCGAGCATCTGCTCTGTTAAAAAAAATAAAAATAAAAATAAAATAAATAAAAAATCTGTATATATACGAGGGTGTATCAATAAGATTTTGCTTAGTCCTTTTATATATGGTCACCGTGCACAATAACACATTTCTGCAAACGGTATTTTAAAAAGAGGGGGGAGGATGTATTCCAGCAGGCGCGATAGTAGACCCAAAGGAGGGGCATTTTTCTAACTTTTACCGACCCCCACATGTGACATATTGTTGGAAAGGCCGGTGAGCACTTATTCATGTTATGCACATCCTGAGACCTCTCTCCAATTTTCCCTCCGGGGGCACTTTTCTAAATTTTGCGGACACCATTCATGCCCAAGGGGGGCGGAAAATTTGGGGGAGGGGGAGGGGATGCATAAAATGAATAAGTGGTCACAGTCCTTCCCAACAATATGTCACATGTGGGTGTCGGCTAAAGTTAGAAAAATGCCCCCCTCTGGGTCTACTATCGCGCCTGCTATCCTCCCCCCTCTTTTTAAAATACTGTTTGAAGAAATGTGTTACTATGCACGGTGACTATATAGAAAAGGACTAATACAACGTAGCAATTTCATTAAATTTTACTCAATTATTTGTATGTGAGGCAAAACTTATTGATACACCCTCGTACGAGTGATTTTATGTGAAATTTTTATCTTTTAACATAAGCTTTCTATTTTGTGAAAAAATCATAAATTTTCACGTAATAAACGGAAAATTTCTTTTTTATCCTTACTCGTTGAAAGTTAAAACCGAAAATTCTCGGAACTGGATTCACGGAAATCAACGGAAACGTTAAAAATACTTTCAATTGAGGGTGTTAAATTTTCGTAATTCACGTTTTTTGCCTATAACCAAGCTGTTGTATGGGTGATAAAGAGTTTATCCCCTAAAGGCCAGCACCGAGGTTCGAATTCGGAGGAAGGGAAGACGATAAAAAAATTGAAAGTGGTAGTGTTTAATATAAATGCCTGTTCTGTGTAAATATGCATCAGTATGTATAGGATTATTATTAAGATTTATTATTATTTTTTTTATTGCGCTATTGCTCACATTTATTTCTAAAAACAGAAACGTCCCGTTTGAAAAGCGGAAAATTTCTATCTTGAAAAAAAAAAAGAGAGGGGGGGGGGGGGGTCAATACCAAAACGGAGAACAGACGGCAAATTTTCTGGCAGTACATTTTCCGTTTTTTCACAGTTTTAATTTTTTTTACAGTGTGGTCATCTTTTTGTAAAGTTTGGAATACATTAAAAAAAGCTGTGTAATTTCTTAAAAATTAATTATAAAAATATTGCTTTCACGTGCAAAGTTCGCAGGTTTGATGCTGCAAGCAGGGTGCATGTGTAAGATTTCAGCATTTCCAATTGGCGAAAAAGATATTTCATTCCACTTTTCAATCAAAATATTCTTAGAGAAAGAACTAATCCTGTGGTATTATAACTTAAATTGCCATTGCCTATTAAAGCTTTCCTTCTTTTTCAACAGCACCATAAAGACTGGACCGAGCAAGGTCGTTACTCACTACTCAGTAAAGAGGCCGCACATTAGTAAAGTCTGTATTATAAAATATTTTCTTACTTTTGAATGAATTATATTTAACATGCGGGATGACCATAATGAACTATGTTATGGAACTCAAGTTTGTATAAAATTTGTCATGTGTGAATAAAATTTCATAGATAACTAGATGCTTATGCAAATACAGTAAGCTCTGTCTAAGTCGGAATCGATCAGGACGGAGAAAACTTTCCGTCGTAGACAGTATTCCACCTTAGACACAATTTTATGTACTGAAAATGGTTCCGCGCTCGACCGATTTCCGTCTTACACAAAACCCACCATAGACAGAGTTTACTATACAACGATCGTGCAAACGCGCACATTTATTCGATTTACAACGGTTTCAGCACGTTTATATGCTGCAGGAGATTATCTCTGCTTCTGAGAAAACAACAATCTAGGGGTACCCAGGATGTCCATTTATATGTTTTAACTGTAAATGCTGCGTGAGATTTTTACAGAAAATGGAGATTATATTATATTTTAAATTATAGGATGGTAAAATTAATTTTTGAAAATTAACTGAATATATCAACTGTAATGAATTTGCGGGATCAGCACAAGAAGAAACCCTTGATAAGACCGCTGTCTGTGCCTGCTCATGCAATAAAATTAAACTGATATTAAAAAAAAAAAAAAAAAAAAAAAGCCACTGAATATGAATATTCACAAAACTCAGTAATTCAGGCACTTGCGCAACACTGAGCCATATCTATGTGTGAATGTATGTCCATAATCAGATTACAAGCAAACCTGCTTTCAAGGAAAAAATCGTCTTCGAAATTCCCATTGAATATTTTCCGCTTAATTCAGCACGCCAGTGAAATTCGAGATGTTCATTGCGGACGCGAAAGAGAAAAAAAAGAGAAAGAGAGAGAGAGGAGAGAGAGAGATATTTGGACATAAGTGTGCAGACGTACATAATGCAACTTTTCTTAATCCCCCAATCAATATTCTCGCTCAGTCACATAACTGCCCCACTTTATCGTAAGTTGGAGCTTGCAAAAACTTCCCCTGAGCGAAGTTCAGTTTTATTACGATAAGATGACGGCGCCTTCGCGCTATCAGGTTCTAGGCAGAACGCTTACTTCGAAACTTGTCTCTCCAAATCCTACAGGTGAAGGACGCTAGTTGTAACCCTTTGGCTATCATGTGATATGCGTGAGCGATGGGGTCGAGCTCGGTGAGGCTAGTCTACAGCTTAATACGACCGTTCCAAAATTGTATTTCCCGTTACCCGAACTTATTTCCCCGTCGTGAACCGACAATATATACTAACCACAGAGATGTCTTTTTCTTGGTCTATTTCAATTCTAAGAAGCTGTCGTGTAACAGTTACTAAGTCAAACGCATTTTTTTTTTTTTTCAAGAAATCTGATTCCGAAGCGTAAAGAAATAAAAAAAAGGCTTTGAAAAAAATCGCTTTTCAAAGAGAGTCAAGATATTTTTTTCTCGTTTACAAGTTGTTTGACCACGCATCTATTTTTTGGAGGGAGAAAATGGGGGTTGTAATTATACTATTCTTATAATTTTGTTACAGTTATAGCCCTGATTAAAAATTAAATCTATTAAATAATTTAGTAACCGGTGCATAAAAATATATAGATAGCCATTCATGTTATCAAAGGTCATATTTGACTGTAGCTCATATGACTAAATAACTTGCAAATACTGAAATTTTTATTTTAAAATTTTATGGGTTTTATTTATTTATTTTTTAATCCCTAAATTCCTCATAGAGTAAGGTAATTGTTCTCAGAATCATATTATGGCTGTTTTTGAGGACTTACATAAAATAATCATATATCCATTTAATGTATTTGTATGTACGGAAAAAAAATCAATCTAATCTACTTCAAAATATCCCACTTCAAGGTATACAGTCATAATCCTTGCCCGCTCAGCCTTCTGATGAATATGCTTGCTGACCACAAACGTGAAAGGATAATCAAACTTGTGTTAAAACTTAAATGGGATTTTTTTTCCCTTCCCATTTCAACCATGCGTGTGTTGATAAGAATGGAAATCAGGATGAAACTTTCCATTAAATACGTTTTAATATATTAAATATATGTTTTCTCGTTTAACTGTTATCACATAATTGTGACTAAAACTCTTCCCATTTTAGTGTTAATAAAACTTTGACTAACCGTGTATATTATAGATCCAAGGAGAAGTTTGCGGATTCGCTTTCTCGCTATATGAGTCGCGTGTTCAAAACTTATAAGGGTTTCCTGACACGAATTTCTTGAAAAGTTAGGTTTATTCTCCATAAAATGTTATCCTTGAATGTAGCAACCATTTATAGCAATGTAAATAAAGTTTCCAATGCATAGTAATTAAGTGTTTGTCTTGTGTTAAGGGTTGGTCAAAAGGTTTCAGGTTTTAATCCTCGTTCAAGCAAAGATGCTGGTAGTGATTTAGAATCCATTTGGGGTCCCAGTCTGTTTTGTCCTCGTGTGAAAATATGATCGAGAACCTAAAAATTAATTCGGGTCATGCAGAATTAATTCTTCACGGATATATTTTTTAAATTCACATAGTTAGCATAATAGCATTTTGAGGAGTTTTATCCCTTTACGCTCGAAGTACTCCTCCCAGGCACAGACATCTCTAACAGGAATTTATTCGGTTTGCACCACTTTTTTAAAGAAATATTTTTACTTGCACTTGGACAACATATGCAAGAGAAATTTACTAAAAATGTACTTTTCAAATATAGTGGTGCGAGTAAAATATAAAAACAGAATCATGTATATAAAGTTTGAGCGGCTATTTGCGACACTCGACCGCAAAGGGTTAAAAAATATATAAATATATGAGAAATTGGTTTAGAGAAAATGGCTATTCAAAAATGAAAGTTTGAGAGAAAATTTAAAATCAGACAATAAATTGAAATCATAATATTTTCCACCTATATTAAAATTCGCTAAAAAATAAGACTTATCATGTTATTGATAAAAGTTCAGACATAAAATAGAAAAAAAAAATATGAGAAGATTGAAACTGTTATAAACCGTAACGGAAATTAAAAAAATAATAATGAAGCGTATTGAAACTGATATAAATTTAACATACTGTTGTTAAGAAAGCTAAGATATGAATATGTTCGGATAACACAAACTTGTAAGAATTTAACATGAATTGCGTAGTTACAATGCATTTTGCGTTTCCTCAAAAGTTTAGGTTTAAAAAAGTAATTTGTCTGCTTAAATATTAATACTGCTAAAATTACCAGCAAATTCTTTTAAAAAATGATGCTTTTTAACATCCGAATTTTTGTTATTTCGGCACTTTTTTCCAATTTGTATAGAAAATGCTTGATTATTGTGTTTCAATTTTGATGAAGAAAGTGCATTCAGAATACAGTTTCTAAAGGCTGTTCTCTAATGAAAAAGGGCAACTTCCTGACATAAGTTTTAATTTATTTTTGTTCGAAAATGCATGAAACTAGCTAGTGTTGTTGTTCAGAAACTATGTCATCGAGCTGTTTTTTCCATTTTTTGGAAACCCAATAGATCTTTTAGAAAATAGTGTCAAAATGGACGTTTTGAACCGAATTTCAGCACGAAAGTAGAAAAATCACTCAAGAGCGGAAGAAAAACGGGTTTGTCACGTGATCGAAATTGCTTATAACTCAATGGATAATTGATGGATCAAAAAATGGAAAAAACGGTTCAATTCCAAATCGCTTTCATGGCCAGGCTTTCCAATTTTATATCTTTCCGTTAAAAAATGAATTTGTAAATGTGTCAGAACATTTTGCGTTTGTTGAGCAGAGCAGTTAAGAACAGCCTTAATTTTAAAACACATTTTAATGTTTGTTACACACCAATCAATATGTATTATTGTTTGCATTAATGCTTGCAAATAATAATAATAATAAAAATAAAAGTGATTAATTTTGAGACGTGATTTAATGCTGATAAGTGGATGAGAAAATAACAAGAGACAGACCTCTTTCCCGCTTAATAAATACCGCTGTCCTGATCAGTATTTCCAAATGAACATTGGATTAAACGAAATAAATCTGAACTTGTATTTTAAATAAAATGGACCTTCAGGTGGACTTTGCTCATTACTGAAAACGATGCGAACGCCATTGCAATATTATATTATCTTAAGGGTTGGGCAAAATTTAGCTATTAACTCCTTGAAGGGTGGGGACGCCGTCACGGCATCACATAACTTTAATCCCTAATTGCCATATTGGCACCGGAATTTTATAATGAAAATTTCACCATTCTTAAATATGCGAAAATATGCTTTTACTTGTTTTCAAATAAATTCTCCTGCAAATACTGGTGTCAATAAATTATTTCAACATTTTATAAATACAAGTACCTTGCCCCTGAAAGGGTTAAGAAGCAATTCTTTTAGTTGATTATTAACAGTGCACTTTTGGTAGGGTAATGAGACTATTGGCAAAAAGAATTAAAATGGTCTCTGATCTGACATTACTAAATTAGAATCCATTAGAATGATTGCACAGATTGACCATTGAACATGAATAATGTTCAAGTGTTTCATTTTCGTTTGATAGTTCTTGAACTCCTGTAATCTCAGCTCGCGCAGTATGTGATTCTGGTAACTTAAATATAATCTCACTGAATGTTATGTTATATTTCTTAATAAACATCTTCTTGTGACAGGTCTACTACTACTGCTTTCTCTCTTTGGATTCCAGCAGAGTAAATACCGTAAAAAATGTATTGAACGATTTGCAGTCAAACAAGAATGTTCAACTTTCCTATTTAAAAGAAAAGGCAAATATAAAAAAGTGTGTTTTTAAAGCTGAATTGTTTGAATAAAATTAAAATAAAGTCATTTTCACTGCCTTTTCATTTTGTGGACCATTCACAATCATGTAACCGTTTATACGATACAAAACTCGATGACTTAATCTTGTAGAAAAATAAACCTCTTGCATACAATAAAATCTTTTAATCATCTGTAATCGACACCATTGTGATGGTTGACGTCAAACATTAAGACTGATGCAACAATATTATTACACATTTATCAAAGTTAATGACAAAACAAACTTAATTACTCGCCAAGTCCAATAAATAATGTCAAATTGTTGTCGAGCCAATTATAGATTTTTTATAAATAAATATTTACGTCTTAAATAGAACCGGCAATGATAAATAAAGTTAGTTATACAAAAAATTTTAGCAATAAGCATTTTGGTGAATACTTGAACAGAAGATTTATTTTGCATTTTTCTAAACAGCATAACACGGACAAACAAATAGGCTTTCTAATTTCTACCGTCTATTATGTAAATAGCCCCGATTATGAAAATAACTCTTAATTTGTTGCTAAGTTTAGTTGAAGCGACGAATTAGAAAAAAATATCTGAAATTAAATTCAGCAAGCAATTTTTATTGCAAAATTTTGGCTTTTTTTTTTAACAATAATAATAGCGCATAATTGCAGAAATCTTCATAAGAATCTTCTCATATCCTAACTTATAAAGCAGTGAATATTCCTATAAGTGAAATTGGCAATAGGTCCGACATGTTAAAAAAAATAATAACATAATACGCAATATTCCATTAATAAGTAATGATCTGAGTTCCAGGATATAAAAATCATATGCTTGAAGAAAACAAAACGGCATGTTTCCATAGTAATGGTATTCCATACTAAGATAAAAAAAAATATTTTAAATCTCTGAAATTGAATTAATCTAACATATGTGTGTATACGGAAGACATTTACACTAAAATTTAAGGCACAGATGTCATGGCGATTTTTTTCTGACGCCAGTGTCATATACGCAAATGCAACGGGTACTGAACTGGCGCCAAAGTGTCGTTATTTTGCTTGATATGGAAATCCGGATGTTATTGTTTATGCTGTTGATGTTTTCGCCAAATTGGCGTCGGAAAAAGCTCGCGCCAATGACATCTGTGCCAAATTTAAATTCTGGCTACATAATTATAATTTTAACTGATTTTTATATGATTTACATTTGGACATAGAAATTTACTCCAAAATGTGCTCCTACACTTAAAAAACATTATTGCGACCTTCGTTTGGCTTAAAATTACCCGGCTTAAAACCTGGCCTTTGTGGCTGAAAATTGCATTGTTTGGCGACAAAGGTAATAATTAAATAGCATGTAACTCACTAATACAGCCATTTTTACAATTACTTCTTTTCGTTTCTACTCTAAGACATACGATGGGAGAATTACATAAAAATGATAATCAAACTGAAAAAAAGAAAAAAAAAGACTAAAAGAATGTTACTTAAATTTTATTTCTTCAAGTTTTTTCAGGCAATTTTTATTAACCTGACGCAAGCGAAAAATCGCAAAATAATGTATCAATTGCTTCTTTCATACTAATTTATTTTTTAAGTTTTATAAACATTCGTTTAATTACATTGGAAAAATCTGGGGGAGACCTACATCCAGCAGTGGATTGAAAACAGTTGATAATGACGTAGATATATATATATATATATATATTATAAGGATGATATAAAGATAAGATCGTAGTTAATGAAAAAAGGAGTTTAATGATTCTAGGTTATAGTTTTACATATTAAATAGAAATTATATTTACAAGTACGGGAGGGTAGGGGGTTTTTCTGCGGCATACGCACTCACAGAATCGTCGGAGATCGGCCTCTGCTCTCTTCTAGAGCGAGATACGCCTACCATCGGCCGCGTCAGAATGCAATCTGCTCTCGGTTGTTACTTGTTTCCAAGCGAAGAGAATGCAAAGCTGCATATCAGCAAATTCAATACATCTGCTGTTCTGCGGTTACAAGTTCTCATGGAAAAGTGATGACCATATCCTGTTGCTATGAGTAGGGTTTTATGGGAATCTAAAACCACAACTCACACACATATATATAACCATTATATAATTACAATTCATCATTGTTTCCCTTTTTAATTAAAAAATAAAATTAATAAATTGAGTATCAACGTACCACACTGACATTACACAAAATAAAGCATGATCAACCATTCTTAATTTAATGAATCCTCAATGAATTGTTTCTACTATAATGTACCAATATACCGATCACCAATACACGATGTATTAAAAAACTTTCAAAACCGAAGAACGGAAAATCAACAGGAAGGCGAAATCATTTAAATAACCAGTAAATAATTAAATATGTAGGGAATCACAAATCCTTGAAATATATTGTAAAAGCAATTGTAACCAAAACAATTCAAACAATGAAATAAGACCCGAAATAATGAATGAATGTCATCATCAACAACTCCTCTGCCCGTAATGTATGTTCTCAAAATTTAAAAACATTAATTCAAAAAAGAAAAACCACAAATGATCTCAAATTAAGAGAAAAATCACGAATAAAAATGGAACTAATGATTCGTAACTCGTTATCAAGGACAATATTACGAAATCATTAGTAAATTGCACTTAATTTCTGAGTAAGAAATAATAAGCTGTCAGCTTAAAAGCTTATCCCTTACATTGCCCAATTAACCACGCCATAAAAATGAAAAAAATACATAATTAATCAATGTAAAACCCGTACAGATCAACATCATTCACAACATAAACTAAAATGGAACATGTGAGTTAAAAACTCACGCAGAAATAGAATTTTTATCACCATATCTAAATCGAAAACATGTATCCCGTATATCACAGCGAAAATCCCGCCTAATTAAATGATCACAGTCAAAAGCGAATCCATACCGTTTGACATCATCACACCAAGTAAATAATATCATCAATGATATAAACACAACAATTATAAATTATCGTAATTAGTCTAAATATTATAAATTATTTCATATGCCAATTGAAGGATCCCAGAGTAAATTACTACAAAATAGGACAAAAGAAGTAGAGATATTAAATATATGAATGAAGGGAATGAAGGGTATGAATGAAGGGAAATATTAAAAGATGGGATCAAGATTTTATATAACGGAATGTAAACAATTATATAATGCTGCCATCTATAGATAATGCATAATTTATAAATTTCTATCCATTTTCTCTTTCTAAACTAATATTAAGTAGAAATACGTAGTGCTGCCATCTGTCTGAGATTATTGAAATTGATTATGCAGATAAATTGCATTTTGCATATTATAGATCCACATTTATTCTTATTTAAAAAAACAGCACAACACCTATAACTCCAAATCTGCCCACCAGAATATCGATAATAATCATTTAGCATCTATAATGTAATGTTTTTATAACTATTTTTAAATTATAATTCAGAAAAAATAAATAAATTAATAATAATATTAAATAAATAATAATATATATAATATTAAAGTATGATACTATCAGTCTCTTAATAAATTTAATTTTTTATATTTTTAATTGTTTCTTTACATATGGGGAGGGGGGGGGGTTAGAAACAACCAAATATAACATTTTTATATGTTACATACATGTATCATATACAGTATTAGAGTCCATAATTTATAAATGATAATATATTGAAGTAAATTAATATAATTGACTGTAAATTACTATAATTTAAATGTTTTATGCAGTACTAAGGACAGCAAATTCACCAGTATCAAAACAAACATACAAACTCATTAATACAATGTACTCCCCCCCCTTTTTTCAATATTTTTATTAAATTAACATTTGCGTATAAATTATCTTGACGTATAAACTCCTCCCTCCTCCATAATTTAACATCTACCCACTCAGCCAACCTATTAATTTTTTTTTAAATATATTTTGTATTTTTAATTTTTTATGGTTATTTTTAATTTTTAAATCTTTTATATATATATATATATATATATATTTTTTAAATACGCAAAATGTTAATGGTAACTTACAAGTAGCTTCCCTACTATCCATTGTTTAGATCTTTAATAAACTAATTGTAGATTAAGGAATATATGAATTTCGCAGGAAAACCATGATTTATTGCATCAAATATTAATTGTTTAATGTTTTTATTTACAAGATGGGACACAAACTCTTGATTCTATACAAATGATTAAGTAGTATATTATGGTAAACTGAAATATGTAGACAGGATTTAAAATGAGTAAATATATTAACTTTGAATTGAAAGTCTTTACGTTTGTCATAAAGATCAGTATTTGTTTTTTTGTGCAATTTTAATTTTTAGATCTAAAAAGTTAACAGTATTGTTTGTTAAAAGGTTTTCTGTCAATTCTAAATTAGTTGGATAATCAACAGCAAATTGAGAAATTTTTGATTGGCTAGTGTCAATTAAAATTATGTCATTAATGTACGATACATAAGAATACTATCATTACAAAAATTACGTTCATATTGATATAAATATAAATCAGACAACAGACTGGATGTAGATCCGCCTTATGGGCTTTCGACTATTTGTATATAAATAACATTATCTTGTAAGATGTAGTTATTGTATATTATGAAATTAGTTAAAGTGCGAAAATACTTTATATCCATATATGTAGGAAGAGTTAATTTATTTTTATATGTTTTAAATAGTGTATTAATTATATTACGAAGGTCTGTAAGATTTATATTATTAAATAGATCTTTGAAATCATATGTCCGTATATTTCTTACACATTTGAGGTCTTTTAGTACACTAACCAATTGATGACTATTTTTTATACAATGTGTATAATCTATTTCTGTTGTTAGTTTATAAATTTGACTAAGAATTTTTAATTATATATACATATATATATATACATATATACACTGGTGGACAAAATTAAAGGATGAAAATGCCAAAATGCCAATCACAAAATGCCAATTTTCATTCACGCCAATACTCAAAAGGAAGTAATATAATTCGAATAATTACTATCCCTGCAGAACAGCTAGTTTATATAACAGCTCATTCAGGTCACACATGGTCACAAGGGTCACGGCCTCTACGGCGAAACAAAAAATTGGAAATTCCATACATCTCTTTTATGAGTCTCAAACGAATACTATATGTGACTCCACTGACAGGTCACTGTGACTGCTGCTTTGTGGCGAGTCACCAGATGACTTTACAATGTCGTTTCACTGAGACTCTCGTGTGACTCTCATCTGGAGACTCAATTTCAAAGTCATTGTGAACGTTGCATTATGACAAATCACCAAATAATGTCACATTAAAGTCACGTGGTGACTTTCTGTCACATGACTTTGTCAAATGGTGACAGAGACCCTACTGTGAAGTCACCACTGTGAAAAGTCACCATGTGACTTTATTTGGTGATTTATCATAATGCAACGTTCACATTGACTTTGAAATTGAGTCTCCAGATGAGAGTCACACGAGAGTCTCAATGAAACGACATTGTAAAGTCACCTGGTGACGCGCCACAAAGCAGCAGTCACAGTGACCTGTCAGTGGAGTCACATATAGTAGTCGTTTGAGACTCATAAAGGAGACGTATGGAATTTCCTATTTTTTGTTTCGCCGTAGAGACTGTGACCCTTGTGACCATGTGTGACCTGAATGAGATGTTATATAGACTAGCTGTTCTGCAGGGATAGTAATTACTCGAATTATATTACTTCCTTTTGAGTATTCGCGTGAATGAAAATTGGCATTTTGTGACTCATCCTTTAATTTTGTCCACCAGTGCATATATATATATATATATAACAACTAAATAAACATTACCGACCACCAACAAAAACTGTGAAATTATGAATAAAATGACATTAACAAATACAGCTCCCCCACCTCAACACACTTAACATAGATTCCAAAAAAACATAGTAAAAAACATCAGAAATTGAATAACAGAAATGGAATGATGGATATATATGTCAAGAAGCTAGTACACGTATTTGAACAAACTTATTTAATATGATAAAGTATTTACAAAGTTATGTACAGGTTTATTACAGACGCGGTCGGCAAAACGCACGACCGTATGCATTGGCAAAAAACAGGCGTCTGTGTCCACAAAGGATTTTGGGCAGTATTTAACAGGAAATATCTGCTGACCAAGCCACTTTCTAACAAGGGAATCGTGCAACGTGGCTAGTCATGCGACGTTATGAAAGTGCTGATACAATGATTTCACTTGTGATATAACTTTTGCTGAGTTTGCTCCATTAACTGCAGAATCAGCTTGTCGTTAGGCGTGAGCCGTTTATGTGACTTCTAACGCATCACATCCATCGGTCAGTGACACATACTGTTTCCTGACTCGACACTCGGCCATTTTGATGCGGGAAGCCCCTGACCGCTAGATGTAACGCAGAAACAGCAACGCATAACTACACTAACACTATATAAAATTGCAAAACTCTACACATAATATAAAACAATATATAAAACAGTAACTACTAAGAATTCAAAATATACTACATTAATAAAAAAAAAACAAAATGATACCGCTTAATTCTTCGTATTTCTGAGTTGTCTAACTTTTAAAAAATTTTTTTCATCAAAACCTTAAGTTAAAAAAAATTAAGTGTATTAGAACATCATTAAGCTTTATTATATTCACCTGTGCTTCTTCAAAAAATTCAAAATTTAAACAAGAAAAAATTTACTTCCTGATGTTGTGTTTCTTTTTTTCTTTCTTTTTTTTCACGTCTTTGAAGACTGTGTCTTCTGAAAAAAAAATTCATCATTCTTAAATTTAAGTGAACTTAAATTTCTGCTTACATCTTTAAAAGTTTCAACTTTAAAATATACGTCTTAAAATATTCATCATCATTTTTAAACACAACAAAAGAAACTATAACTTCATTTAACTATCTTACTAGAGCTAAAATACTTCTTAAGAGTTTTATTTAACAATTAAAAAAACCAGTTACATCTTAATAAGGGAAAAAAAAACTAATTTTCCTATCTGTCTTTAAAAAGGAATGATGCGAATGTTAAATTCTTTACATCAATAAAATCTGTCAGTCTTTTCTCTTAAAAAAAAAATATTTCTTTACCGCATAAAAGAAAAGGCTAATTAAATGAAAATAACAGTACAACTTTCATACAGTAAGTACACAAGAAAAAAAAATCTGTTTCATCTATCGGAAACATTTAAAAATAGTTATCTGGAAAAAAAGGAAACTTACCGCTGATACACTGATACAAAAAATAATCATGTAAATAAAAATGTACACTTAAATCTTGAACTGTCTGAAAATGTCGGTCACTACTGGAATGAAATATAGTCTAAAGGAAAAAAAATAGTCTTTTTTTCTTCTTCTTTCTTATCACATTGCATCGTAAAATGTCTGTTTCGTAGTTGCGAGATAAAAAAAAAAACACTATCTCTGAGCATTTCAAGTCATTTCCTGAGTCATTCTATCAAGCATGATTAAGGTGAGATGTACACTTGAAAATAACACCAGTGAGCGACAAAAAAAAAAAAAAAAATCACTCGCTTCACTATCAGTTTTGGGTTGAGAAAACACCATCGTTGCTTGAAGGAAGAAAAAAAAATAACCCGTAAGGTATTTCACTGTAAAATTCAGATATTTCGGATTGGTAAAAGAAAAAAAAGTCTTGGTTTCATCCGAAAAATACTTTGTAAGATGCGACGTAAAATGTATACACAAAACAATTTCTGAATATCAAAGGTGCACTTCAAGAGGAAAAGAAAATCGACATATAATATTAAAAAAAAATTTTGAATCACTGGAGAAGTTTGTCACTATAAATTCAAGCTGTACATTGCTCTCTTCTTCGAACACTTAAAAAAAACACTGGTACACGGTAACACTTTTAAATTCTTGAAAAACAACGGATATGAAAAAGAGAAAAAAAATTGTCCAATTGGGCTATATACATCTTATGATTCAACATCTTGTTTACAGATACAAATTTTATGCCTGCGTCTTTTTCTTTCTTTTCTTCTCTTTCCTCTTTTTATCGGTATTGGAACAACATTGGATTGAGAGAGTGGTAATAGAATGGCCATGAAAACAACGGTACTGACGAGATTGGAAAGTGGGTCATTCCTTTGAGAGGGTGCAACTTGTGAGTGAGTCAACATACAGATAGTAATGATCGCCAGTACTGTTATAGATCTTAAAAATTCAGAAAAAATGCTCTATCAGTGGGGATAATTCTTTTCACTCCTGCAGGTAAAGTGTCATGTAAGTGGGGAGATTTTAGTTCGGATCTTTTCACTTTTCCGGGCCTTTCGACAGAAACCTCTGATAACGAAATATCAGTTTCTTTATTTAAGCAGATTTCGAGTGGGGGAGAATTTTTTAACTTACATTCGCTTTCGGCTAAGGAGTTAGTGACTACGGGAAACGTTTCGGTATGCTTAGGGACATTCATATTATTCTTTTTGGTTAACATTAAATTAATGGTGTCCGTCTTAGAGGGATTTTGTTTGTGGCTCATGCCAATGTAATTTATGGTTGCTTGTGTGGTTTTTTCAAGGGAAATTCCGTGTTCATTAGAGATTAAGGTACCTTGTGCCAGGACATCTCGACCAATAATGACGGGAATTGACATGTGTGATGAATCCATAACGAAAATTTTGGTCGAAAATGGGGTGTTATCTATGTGTATATTCGTTTGATAAGATCCTAGTGGTTTTATACTAGATTTTCTAAAACCTTCTACATGTGTACTGTCTTCGCTTAGGGGAGGGGAACCAATTAGTCGGTAAAAATCGTGTCTCATCGCCGAAATCTCACTACCGGTATCGAACAGGGCTTCTACTGCAATGTCTGCGATTTTCACAAATTTTTTCATATTTTTGTGCGGTTGACAGCGCTCGACTGCGTGAATTTTGGGAGTAGGGGTGCCTTGAGTGGACGTCTTGCGTTCTGCGGTTCGCTCTCCGCAATTATGACTTACGTGTCCGAACAAATTACATTTAAAGCACTTAGGGCCTTTATTTTTATTGGGACAATTCACGGCTAGGTGGTTAGCTCCGCAATTATGACAGTTAATTTTGTTTTGGGGTCTGGGCGGCGGTGCGCGTGGTGTACTGGCTGTAACATTCTGAGTACGGGATCGTGACTCGCGGCTGGATTGGAAAATTTCATCGTATATCAAAAGTTTTTCCTTAAATTGCGCTAAATCAGTACATCCGAACAATATGGCTTTATTTTGGGGTGCGTCATCTATTCCCTGTATTACATAATGCATTAGGGAGTTGTCGTCAATATTGCCGTTAGTCGCAATCTCTCGCATGTGCAAAAAATATTGTATTGAATTTTCTCTGTGATTACGCGTGCGAAATGATAGTAATTTATGGATATGAGCGGGCGTTGAGTAACATGAAAACTCTGCAATTAATGCTTTTTTAAGCTTATCGTACGAGGTGATGTACGGTTCACTCTGTACAAATAAAAGTGCTAAATCTTTCAAAGCACGTTCAACAAAGATAAATTTCTGAATTTCCGACAGGGCGAACGATTGCGCTAAATTTTCAAAACGTGTAAACCAATTAAGGATATTTTCTGTGCGTGAACCGCGAAAGGGGGGGATTAAATTCTCAAAATCAGTAAATGAAATTATTGGCTTCGAGGGGATCGGGTCAGTAGTTCTTGCAGCCATTGAATTTATATTTGTAGCTGAAATGGTTGCCGGGGGGGATCGGGTGTAACATCCTCTAATTTGGAATCCGTCGCGATCTTAATGGAATTCGCGAATGTTTCTAAATCTGTTAATGCAGTTAAAATACGACTTACGAGCTCATCTTCAGCCCCATCAATTTCAATGGCCATCAAATTTGCTACCGCTATTAATTCTAACTTCGAAAATTTGGTAGTTATGTCCTGTAACTTAGCCGTAAATTCACTGCTTTTTGCATCATATGAAAAAGCCTCAAATTTGCGTAAATTTTTTCGATTGGACATTGCTTCATCTTTGTCGAAAATTAATTGATGCAATAATTTAATTTTGTCTGCTTTAACGAATTTAAGCGCCGACTTCAACTGGGGAATATCCTCCAAAAACATGATTAATTTAACTAATAAGACTGGGTAAAATAAAATAAAATTTATAGAGAGTCTTGGTACTCACTCGTTTGCAGCCGGACCTGGGATTTTTAGCGAAAGTGGAAACAAAATCACACCTCGTAGTTAGGAAAAATACGTATTCCTTCCTTTTTCCTCTCTCTTTTTTTCTTCAATCTTCCTGTGGTAAGTAGGTCAAATTATATCGTCTTGTGTTGGAGAAAATCTTTCTCTCGTGTTTCTTCTTAATGCAGAGAGAAGGACGTAAAAATTATCTGTGCGGGCTGCGATGTTGAGGGGAAAAAAGATCTCTTCTATGCGCGGGGCCTGCGTCTCAGGGTCTTGCAGTAGTGGAGCAGGTCGGGACGGGTTTGCATGTTAGGCCATCTAGGACGGGCGTTGAGAGGCAGGACACATCGTCGAGGGCTGTGTACCGGAGCTGTGGTCATCGGGCGTAGGGCGACATTATCAGGGCTGAATGCTTGAAATTCGGGCAATTGTCAGTCGGGGCTGCTGGCTGGAACCGGGGAATTCAGCCTCTGGAACCGGGGAATTCAGGCATCTGGAGCCAGAGAATTAACCGGGCTTGCATCGGCAGGACCGCTATCATCAGCTAGGGGCCGGATTAGGTATTCAATCGGCTGGCCTTTATCCATTTAGGGGTGTCTGGACGTTCAGTAGGCTGAGTCCCCATGTCAAGGAGCTAGTACACGTATTTGAACAAACTTATTTAATATGATAAAGTATTTACAAAGTTATGTACAGGTTTATTACAGACGCGGTCAGCAAAACGCACGACCGTATGCATTGGCAAAAAACAGGCGTCTGTGTCCACAAAGGATTTTGGGCAATATTTAACAGGAAATATCTGCTGACCAAGCCACTTTCTAACAAGGGAATCGTGCAACGTGGCTAGTCATGCGACGTTATGAAAGTGCTGATACAATGATTTCACTTGTGATATAACTTTTGCTGAGTTTACTCCTTTAACTGCAGAATCAGTTTGTCGTTAGGCGTGAGCTGTTTATGTGACTTCTAACGCATCACATCCATCGGTCAGTGACACATACTGTTTCCTGACTCGACATATATATATATATATATATAAACATTTCAAATTACCATCAAACATAAAAAAAATAAATAATTAAAATGAGAAGAAAAAGAAAAATGGATATCTGTAGAACTTAGACAGAATCTTCAGGTCCCAAATGCCTAAAGTTCCACAAACAAAGTGTGTGGCTTCATCTTCATAGTAGCCATAAAAAGCTAAAGAATATGAATTTGGGACTACCACATACTGAAAACCGAGAAATAAACCATTGAACATCAATTAAGTTCTAAATGAAACAAGATTGAAAAGGGTAGAGGAAAAAAAACAAATTACCAAAATTAAAATCCATACTGTCATAGCATTAGGTATAAGAAATACATTCATTATGCATTTTATTCTCATTTAAGATAGTATACTGATAGAAATTAATATGATATTGTCCATAGATGGCTAAAATTTAAATACAAGTTAATCTTTAACTTTATTAAATATTAATAAATATGAGTAAATTTAATATGAATTGATAAATATATAAATATAACTACAAATTTAACAACACCATTATACATATAAAAGTATCGAATCAACATCCATTATAAACTGCGTATTAGCAAAATAGTTATAAATCAAATACCCCATTTTTTAAATTAACCATTGCGTATTATCCAGACAACGCCACCCTTCTCCGTATTCTAACATCTACCCACCCAACCGTCCTATATAATTTATTATTATTATTATTATTTTACAATTTTTAATTTTTTATAATTATTTTCTTATTTTATATTTTTTTGTAATTTTAATTACGCATGTGTTAATTTGTTTTTTTAATATCATTTAAGTACTAATTGTATATTAAAGAATACATAAATTATTTGGGAAAACCATGATTTAATGCATCATAAATTAGTTTTTTAATATTATTGTTAATTAGATGAGAAGAACGTAAACACTTTATTCTAAATAAATGATCAAGGATTATATTAAGATATACAGAATTATGAAGACAAGATTTAAAATTAGTAAATGTATTAACTTTGAATTTAAATTCTTTACGTTTATCATATAGATCAGTTATTGTTTTTTTTTTTTGTAATTTTAATATCTAAAAAGTTAATTGTATTGTTAGATAGGAGATTTACGGTTAATTCTAAATTAGTAAGGTAATCTACTGGAAATTGAGAAATATTAGTATGATCAGTGTATACACTATATGGCCAAAGGTGACCGGTCACTTGCGATTTTAGACGTTTTGTTAAATATCTAGAAAATTTCATGACGAATTAACTTGAAACTGCAGGTGTGTAAACAACATAGTATAAGTCATATATTTCCACGAAGATGTTTTTCCGAAACCCCATAGGGAACCGTCAAAAAATTGAAAAAGAACTAATATCTTTTGGATAATCCTGTAAAAACTAATGTAGCAAAAGCGTTCAAACTCGAGATTAGTAATAAGTGGCTTATTGTAATATACTGTGTTCATTTTTATGAGGATAGCATGTATACTCGTAGAGAAATTAAGGTTTTAATAAAAACAGTCCCAAATTTTGCCAAGTTTTTTGCTTATAAAAATAGGACAAACAACTTTGTACATAATACGCTGCAATCAGAATTAAAAAATAATAAAAATTGGATGAAACCTGAGCAGGTTACTAAAACATGTTTCACTGCGCATGCGCGAATGCAATCAAAATATAATGTGCATAATGTATTAGCTAAGTATATAGAGCAACTTATGTGAAAGTCTCAAAATCATAGCTTGAAAATTCTGAAAATTATCGTCGATAGCATAAGCTCGAAATCAGTTGTTCCAAAAAAGAAGCAAAAAGATAAGAGGTTGTATCAAATATCTGCTGATTAATGCCAAGATAGCGCACACAAAATTGCACGTACTACTATATTTGGATACAACCCCTCATCTTTTTGCTTCTTTTTGGGAACAACGGATTTTATGCTTATTCTATCGATGATAATTTTCAGAATTTTCGATCTATGATTTTGAGACTTTCACAAAAGTTGCTCTGTATTAGCTAATACATTATGCACATTATATTTTGATTACTTTCGCGCATGTGCAGTAAAACATTTTTTAGTAAACCTGCTAATTTTTCATCCAATTTGTATTATTTTTTAATTCTGATTGCAGAGTATTATGTATAATGTTGTTTGTCATATTTTCTGAAAAGCACTTTTTTTTATATTAAGAACTTTGGAAAATATAAGCAAAAAACATAAAAACCTTAATTTCTCTACGAGTATACATGCTATCCTCATAAAAATGAACACAATATATTACAATAAGCCATTTATTAATAATTTTGAGTTTGAACGCTTTTGCCACATTCGTTATATATATATATTCGTTATATACATACATACACACACATATATATATATATATATATATATACTTTTTTCTTATTCTTCCATAATAATTCTTATAATAAATTAATTTTTTTTTCTTTTTTTTTTTTTTTTTTAAATACTTACAGTTTTAATTCATAATATTTGATGGTGGTAGGTTATGTTTAATTAATGGTTATATATATATATATATATATATGCATGCAATTTCTTAAAAAATAACCCTCTCATGCAGGAATTATTTTTAAATGGATACAAAATATATTTTATACGAAAAAAAGTTTAAAACGTTGAACTTTTAAAAATGTTATATTTAATACAAAACGGTCCTCCTATAAGGCTTATAAGCACTAAAAAAAATTTTTATTAATTATTAAGTAGATTTTTTTGGATAATTTAAACTTTGGATAGATCAACGCGAAGTAGAAAGTAAGAAAACGTGCTTATGTTCATTAAGGGTAGAAATTTTTTGAGAAAACCTTCTTTCTCGCAGAACAAAAACAAATTTTGATAAGAAGATTTTCCAACTGAATATTTGAAAAATAAACGTTTCTTCCATCTATTATTGTATTTCACAACCATTATTGACCTTCATATGAATTTTATAGGTGATAAAGAGACGATAATAAATTATACACTACACAATTATCTGACGAGTTTTTTTCTTTCTTTTTGATGCAAGCTAATTTGATGTTACTATGCGTCAGAGGGCTAAATAAAATAAGATTGATTCAAGTTTTTTTATATGAAAGTCTCCCTGAAATTTATAATTTTGTAATTTTTGCACAAGCAGTTTTTAATTTTCATGAAGTTTTTGATATTCATGATGTATTTTGAAAATCCTTTAATCAATATAAAATCATCCATAAAAAATGTGTGTGGGTACCTAAAATAATAAAAATAAACAATATATACTACATTATCATGAGTTAAATTACTTTTTGCTACATTTAAAATGTATTCGATTGCATTTAAGATACCAGAACACATGATGCTACTTAATAAGTTTTTATTTACTCATTAATGTCTTGATTCTAAACATTTTTGCTCGTCAAAGGCACTTTAACCCTCTAATTCTCAGTATTAGAAATTGCTTTGGGAAAAATTATCTTTTTTTTTGTCTTATTTATGCTGTTGTGGGTCAAATAAAGCAAAAATATGAAAAAAAAAATGAGATTTTATTATATTTGAAAGAATTTCTGTATGGTAGCATACATGCTACCATGGGCAGATTAAGATGAAATATGAGATATTTTAAAATATTTCACAAGTATTTTATTTTGTGAAATTAATTATAATTTTACATGTGGTACGACCTAAAACAATTTCTTTCTCTGTTTACATATATATCCAATTTTTTTATACAATTTTATTTTTTCCACCATTTATTCAATTTTACACAATAATAATAATAATAAAACCTCATTTTAATTTTTATTTTGTGTACAATTTTTTATATATAGACATAATGTAGTACGTAGCGGAGAAAAAAGTTTATTTTTTTACCGATGGTAACTTGTGGTTTGTTCCTGTGATACATCTAAAAGTAAAATTTTGTAACTCTAAAAATATACACAATTAAAAAGCTACAATCGTGAAATTTTACATACAGGCGTATTAAAATATAGCGGAGGCAAAAAAAAAGCAATCCGTATTCTAAATAAATTATAGCTCATTTTTAATTTTAAAAAGGCAACAAGATAACAGCAATTTCTGTAAGATTTCCTATTTCTTGTACCCAAAAATTCAAAACGCACAATAAACACAGCTGAAAACTAATTAAGGCTGAAAACTAATTAATAATGGATTGTAGCCACAAACATCATTTCCTCATTTTCTTCATTCATAGAGAAAAATACAAATTTTTTATAATTTAAATAATTTCTACACACCTTTTAATTTACAAAAATATTTTTAAACTACAACAAACCTAATAAATACACATCTTCTATGCGTCAGTTATTTTTTGAAAATGTACGCAACTTATTAATGATGCAGTTGTCTACTCTAAAAAATTATCCTAACAATCTTATGGTGCAATCTGTTACCATTCTCTTATAAGAGGAGGTAAAATAAGAATGCCTACAAAGAGATGCAAAATAGTCCAGGGGAAATGTACATTTTACCTTGCAAAAGGTCGGGTAAAGGATTTTTTTTCTGAATTGTTTATAATGACACCAATATGGAGAAAAAAAGTTTTCTAACAAAATTTCTTTAGGCTAATTTTTCTGTGGCCGAAAAACAGCAAAATTTTGGGACATTTTTTGATTTTATGGAAATATCTCGAGACTCATTGCCGTAGCATATTATTTGTCCATTACAATATTAAAGAGGATAAAATTCTCTACAACTTTCATAGCTACAACTTTTTTATACACTCAATAGCAAGCGCAGTACGCTATTTCAAAAATGGGACACTTTTTCAATTTTCTTAAAAACCGTGAAAAAAGTATTGCCGCGATTATTCAAATGTTCCCCACGGATTTAATTGTGTATATCGACTTCTAAAAATTGGTATCAGTAAATTATCAATTATTTCCACACTCACGTATTTATTTTCATCTCAACAGACATTTTATATGCAATAAATTTATATAATTTTAAAAGTAGGACAGAGTGTAGATGAATGAGACAATTTTCATATTTAGACAGTAACTTTATGTGTATACAATGTTAACTTCAAAGCACTGTTTAAAAGAATTTTACAATCTGTAGTAACTTATTGGAACGATAGTTTCAATTAAAAAAGATTTCTTGCTTAATTTTAATAATTTTAATAATTTTAATAATTTTTATAATGCATACATAGATTTCCAAGTATCAATGGAATAGTTTGGTAATATTCGAAATATGTTCATGTTTTGGAATAACAAAATCAAATTTTTAGAAATAATCAGAAAGTTTTAATTTTTTGTAAATAATTACCTTACCTCATAAACATTAATATACAAGCATCAGCAGAGACCAAATTACTAATTTAACATTTTAAAACTAATTTTTAAATTTTAATGCACTTGGTATAATGACGTAAGTGAGCATGGGAATGACAAATTAGGCAAATTATTTTTATTTTTCCCCAGGCATAAATGGCAGACATTATATCTTCTGGCCCATACAATGATTTTCTATTTCTCATATAATGAAAGCAGATTAAGAAATAGGAGTTCATTTAATTATCAATTAGAATTTGGTACGGTAATGACTTACAAAAGAATACTCACCAAAACATTCAAAGTCATTGCTTGTTTTATTGAAACTATAAAACTAGTTACTCTATTCACATGAACCTGATAACAAGTTGACTTTTAAGGAGTACTTTTGCCTTTATAAAAAATCCCTGCCGGCCCGGCCTACAGGCGGAGATAGATTTCGAAATTAAGTATACTAATTTCACAAACAAAAACCAAATCATTATTAGAGATAAACCCACTTTAACAATTTTATCTGGCAGCTTTCCACGAGTTTTTATTTCATTTTTATACAATAACTGGTTTTATCAGAATCATGTTAGGGCGGTATTCAAAAAAATATTTTTCCATGCTCAACAACTCGAAATTTTCTGGCATAACTCCAGATTCATTTTTAATAGGAAAAATATGAAACTTATTGATGTGATTTTTGAAGAGATTTATAAGCGACCTGTGTTTTTAATTTTCGTTCAATTAATTAAAATTTGATATATAAACAATTATTTTCTCAGTAAGACAATATTTTTCGTTTCTAACACAATCGCTTCGGGAAATTCCGTTCAAAATGCCCACTTTGACATCATTTTTTGAAATATATTCTTCCTTTGTCTAAAAATCGATCATTACGGTACATTATATAGTTTCTGAATAAGCGAATGTACAAATTGGATGCGTTTGAGAGCAAAAATGAATTTAAAAATGAGTCAGAAAATAAGCAGTTTAGATTTGAATACTCCCTTAATACGATGATTTTTCAAACACAATCCGCTTCGGGAAATTCGGTTCAAAAGGCCTACTTTGACAGCATGTTTTAAAATATATTTTGCCTCTATCAAACAATTGACCATTACAATACATTATATAGTTTCTGAGTAAGAAAAGGTACCAATTGGAAGCCTTTAAGAACAAAATTGAATTGTAAAATGATTCAGAAAATAAGCAGTTTGGATTTAAATACACCCTTACTAAGATGATTTTTTTCTTCAACCGCTATGTATTTTTAATTTGTTTTTGCTGTAAGAATTTGTCCTATCAAAAACTTGTCGATATAAATGTTGTAGACAATATTAATAAGATATATGATAAATTCACGAGGATTTTATATCTTGTGAATTGACGGAGTTATGGATTTTTTTCTTCTTCCCCCCCCCCCCTTTTTGTTTTCGTTTTGAATTTTTTTTCGGTACGAATTGGTCCTATCAAAAACTTGTGAATAAAAAAGTTGTAGATAATATTAAGGAGATTTATAATAAAATTAATTGCATTTGATATCTTGAGAATTGACGAAGTTATGAATTTTTTTTCTCCCAAAAACCCTATTTTTGCGCCCTTTGAGCCCATTTTTAACTTTATCAAAAATCTGTGATACATAAATTTTTGGCCCTATTTTTAGAAGTAATAAAAACTTTAAGCTGATTTGACATGTACAAAAATTAAGAAATTATGGGGGGTTTTCGGTTTTCACAAAGCCAATCCCTATTTCCACCCCGTTGGCCCGATTTTGCCCATTAACGAACTTGACCGAGATTTTATGCCCCTTGATTTTATGTATCAGTTTGGAAGAGATTGGTGCAGAATTGTGGAAGTTATCGTGTCCAGAAGAAAGTGATATATATACATAGATAGATACATACACACATACATACACACACACACATATATATGTGTGTGTGTGTGTGTGTGTGTGTGTGTGTATATATATACAGTTTTTTACTGAGGGAGGTTTTGGACTCTAGGGGTCATGATCGGTGTAGATCTGCAAAATTTTTTCAGAAATTCCAACATAGGAACGACGCCAATAGGTAGTATTTCATACGAAATCTACCTAAAAGGCATGTGCTGTCCTCTAAAAAAATCCGGAGGAACTTTTTGTCAGAAGCATGGCAACGACGCTCTTTCTTAGGACACGGTTTAAAAAAATTATTAAGAATTATAGTTAAGTTTAATTAATGAAAATAAATAATTTTTTTAATTATTAGCATCTTAATAAATAAAAATGTATAAAAAATTATAACCAACTTTTTTAAATAGAACTTTGTCAAATCTTTACCTAATAAATTGCTTGTTGGGACAACCTACGGTAATGATATTTTGACTACAAAAGCATATATTTCTTATTTTAAAAATTTTTTAAAAATAATAATATGTTTGTAAATTATCATTAAAAAACATGATAGTTAAAAGGCAATAATTAGAATTATAATATTTAACTATTTTTCTGTGCAAACGTGAGAGGACAGTGAAACATGACTTTTTTTTAAAATCACCCACGTATGAAAATTTGCGAAAAACATACTTTATTCCCCTGTGATGTAGTGGGCCTGAGCTTTTTGATTTTCTAAGCTCGTGTAGGATTATCGTTCAAAAATAACACATTTTTCTTTCCCAAATTCTTTATTAGAACAATTAAAATTAAGTTGGAAAATGCAATAATAAATTTAAAATCCATAGAGAGACACTCTCACTTTTATAACCATCTCTACACTTCGAACACCCAACATGAGTGAACGTTTCGTACTTCTCATCTCTCACGTTGACAAAATACAACCTCTCTTTACCAAGGTCTCGTGTCTAATGTCCAGAACTGCTCACTAGCACATCCTTGAACTTTTTTTTCTTTCATTAGGGGACGAGCGATCTTGCTGCCTCATTGTTCATTCACCCCGCTATTTCTTCGAATCTCCAAATACTCTGTTGAGCACATCCCAAGGACACAGATAGACATGCTATTTCTTCTCCTGCATATCTTTACACAAAAGATTATTGTCCTCCATGGAAATACCTGTTGGTTTCCCACGGTCAAATGTTTGCTGAGAAGGCTATGTCACAACACCTACCCCCAAAAGAGATTTCCACAGGAAATATTTGGCATGAGTTCGCGTAATAAGCCCTTTTAATCTATTTCCAGAGTGATTATAAGAATTATATATTCAGTAAAAATTAAATTTTATCAAGAAATACATATTTAGGTTTCAGTTATAAAAAATCGTACAACCGCTTTGGAATTTTAAAATTTACTTTAGAATTTGAAAAAAAAAATTTTTTTTTAAAGAAAATAATAGATCAATATTTAAGTGCCATAGTCCCAAACAAGTTTATAATAATAATAGTAAAAACAATAATACTAAGGGCAATAAAATAAGTACTAATTAGCGTTCAGGAATATTTCAGCAGCAAGTATATCCTTCTATTTAGAATATTGTTCTTTTTCCCACGAACACCTTTCTGTCAAATTAATACAGAGAATGATTTTAAGGTGAAAATTATTTCTAGAATATTAATTGAAATACGAAATATCTGTATATGAATGTTAATATTTCATTTGTTTGAGATTTTTGAAGAATCTTAGAAATGAAACATCGAAAGGCACAGTCAACGAGAAATTAGTTTAAACCTGACGACAATATTTGTTTCCATACATAATTATCCTATGTCAAATAGTTTTAAAAATATATTTCTAAACAATTTTTTTTTTGGGGGGGGGGGGGATAGCATTATTAGGTAACAAGTGTTGCTAACAAGTGTTGGTAACACCATTACACCAGCATTAAAATACCATTTAGACTTTTGATCCAATTATGAAAATACTACTTACATTCAAGAATACCCACTCTCAGTTTCAAAGAACATACCCAGAATATGAAAATTTCATAATTTTCCTAAATCATAGCTAATCAAAAGAATAAAATGAATTTACATTTTTGATGCTAGAACAATTAATTTAAATTTGAAATATTTGAATATAATACCAATTCCAACAACAAAAAAATAATAATGCAATAACACAATCTTGCTAACAAAATTTTTACATACAGCACAGTATCTCAGTGAAAGGCCCTAACTACAATTATTAAAATTTTGAACACTGAATTCCAAACAGAAAATCTAACTAGGATTCTATATCTTCCTATTTAGACCATCTGCATTACCATGTAATTTTCCTGGTTCATGTGTAATTTCAAAATTTAATGGCTGCAAAAATAGAGCCCAACGTGTCGAACGAGAGTTTGTACCTACCATTTTCTTTAAGTACACTAATGGATTATGATCCGTTTTTATCTCAAATTTTTGCCCATCCAAATAATAATTTAACTTTTTTAATACATATACTATAGCTGCTAATTCTCTTTCTATCGTGCTATAATTTTGCTCCACACGAGAAAATTTTTTGCTCTGATACAAAATTGGGTGCTCTTCTCCTGCAATAATGTGAGATAAAGCAATTCCTGCCCCATACAAACTAGCATCTGTTTGCACGATGAATTTCTGCTTTAAATCAGGCGCATATAACACAGGACTTTTCATTAATTTTAACTTTAATTCTTCAAATGCATTATTACATTTCTCATCCCATATGATTTTTTCTTTTTTCTTTTCCCTTTTAATGCATCTGTTAACGGTACTGCTATGGTAGCATAATTCTTTATATACCTCGCGTAATATCCTACCCTTCCCAGATATGCTCTTATTTGTATCTTAGTTGTCGAAATAGCAAAATATTTAATAGCCTGCAATTTAGCTTCATTAGGAGACCTTTTTCCTGACCCCACTTCGTGTCCCAAAAATTTTACGTGATCTTGCGCAAATTTGCATTTGGATGGTTCTACCGTTAGATTTGCTTCTTTTAACCGCTTAAGAACCGCCTCCACATCTTTTAAATGCTGCTCCCAGGTCAAAGAAAATATAGCTATATCATCGATATATGGAACGGCAAATGACTCTAACGCACATAAAACTATGGCAATCAATTTACAAAAAATAATATGCTGAATTTAAAAGTCCAAACATCATGACTTTAGGTAAAAAAGTCCCAAATGGTGTTACAAAAGCCGCATATCTCTGAGCTTCTACCGTGAGAGGAATCTGAAAATAACATTTCGTCAGATCCATAACAGTAATAAAAGGAGCCGCACTCACTTTCTCAACGACCTCTTCAATGTTTGGCAAAGGGAAAAATTCAGTTCTGGTTTTGGCATTTAATTTCCTATAATCCACACAAGGGCGAGCGTCTTTACCCGCACTCTCAGCCAAAATCATAGGCGAAGCATAATCTGACTGCCCGACTTCAATCACACCCAAATCTAAAAGCATCCGAATCTCTTCACGCAGAATCTCTAATTGTCTCGGCCACATACGATATGGTTTTGATCTTACCGGCACATTATCCGTTAAAACTATGCCCATTTTAACTAACGGGGTACTCCCACGGTCCGTAGAAAAAATTTTCGTATGATGCTCAATCATTGTCCTGAAATCTCCTATTTTCTCTATAGAAACGCGTATAATAAGTTTGAGATAATACACCAGTAATAGTTCTCGGTCTTATTCAATTAACCTCCATTTTATTTGGCTTCGAGGTAGCCAGAACTAACATTTATCTCCTACATTAAATTTTCTATACACCGCATTCTTATCATACCATTGTTTTCGTTTTTCCTGACACTCTTTCATTTTTTACGCGCTGATTCTTGACAATGTTTCAATCTATTACTTAATTTCAAAATATAATCCACTACATTCTGATTTATCGTGTCCTTTTCCATCCAATTTTCATATACAAGGGTAGGTGGCATCCGTAAATTTTTACTGTGCACAAACTCAGCAGGGTTAAATCCTGTGCTTTCATGACTTACAGTCCTCAAAGCAAATAAAGCCATCGGCAAGACTGCTTCCTAATCTTTTCCTGCCTCCAAACATAACGTCTTTATAACCTTTTTTAAACTACCATGCATCCGTTCAACGCTATTTGATTCTGAGTGGCAAACTGAACTATGTACAACTTTAATACCGAACCTATCAAAAAATTCCGATGTCAACTCACTTGTAAATGACCTACCCAAATCACATTGTGCCTCTTTTGGATAACCAGTCCTAGAAAATATTTGTATTAGCCCCTCAATCACTGACGGAGAAGTTAAATCTTCTACCGGTATCGCATCTGGATATTTGGACACAACACAAATTGAAGTAATCAGGTATCTATTATTTTTCTCGCTTAAACTCAAAGGACCTACACCATCAGTATTTATCCTGGAGAAAACGTCTGGAATTATTGGCACAAGCTTCAAGGGAGCTTTCTTTTAATCTCTATTTTTACCAATCTTTTGACACGGATCACAAGTTCTTAAAAAATTCTTCAATCTCCTTGTAACAATTTGGCCAAAAATAGCATTTAATTACCCTATCTTTTGTTTTTATCGCCCCTAAATGTCCCCCGACTTCCTCGTGACACATTTTGATTATTTTCTCTCTAAATTCTAATGGCAAACATAATTGTAATTTCTCATTCCCACTATTTAAATGCGAAACTCTTACTAGTTTATCGCCCCTTACTTTAAATTCCTTTTCTTCCGTATTATTCGCCTTTTCCCATAATCTTTTTAAAGATAAGCACTGTTTCTGAGCAAAGCTGAAATCTTTTGCCGTAATTTTATTCAATCCCACATTATCTTTCACCTCCCATTTCGGTAATAACGTAAGATCTCCGATTTGACTTTTATCCTCTCTAGTCTCATCCATTCGAGCTAACCGCTTTTCTTTGTTCTGTGAGCAATCCTCAGTTTTATCTACCTTACCTGGTTGCTCTTTTAACTTTGCATGCTCGGCAAACAACATTTCATTATCAGCATCCCGTTGCTCCAATCTTTTTTTTTTAAAGAATTCGTCCTACTACGGGTAACTACCATATTTATTGGAACCTAATTTCCTTTATTTTGCTCAATAAGCTCCGCAGTTTTATTACCCAAGAGATAGTAACCTTGCTCCGACTCAGATGGTTTAATCACCGCCTTAGTTGTGATGCAACCAAAATCCACTTTTATAGTCACCCATGCTAAAGGTAAAGATTTACATTCATTATCAAGTGGTTGACGTACCCAAGTTATATCTTCAGTAAAATTCTCTGTTTTAACCCAATTTCTATCGCAAAGGTCAATTCCCGCTCCCGTATCTCTCAAATAGTTTATTATGACCCCCATTTATTAGAGCTTTTTAAAGATAAGGTTTAAAACAATCTCCTAAAGCAATATCATTACCTAAATGATTAACTGTATTGAACTGATATTTCTTTTTTAACCATTCAGCACAATCTGGTTTTATCTGCCCAGGTTGACCACAAAAAAAACTAACCTGCCTTTTCCTCTCAAAAGCCTGATCATTTTTAAATTTATCATTTTTATAATTTTCCTTTTTATTCTCTAACTCCGATTTAGCTTTTACTTCATCCTTAATTTTCGGATTTAAATTGCTTCTTTGGTTCTCTTAAGAAGGTTTTTTCCCCAAGACTTTATTTCCGATTTCCTTAAACTACTTCTAATACTATCATATTTATCTCATTTATCAGCGAGCTTCGGAGCCTCTTTCATTTCATCCCATTCATTCATAAATTTTTCTTTTACTTCAAAAGGAAAGCGTTTTTTTACTTGCTCAGTGAGCATGAGTTCTTTTAAAGACTCGAAATCCTTTATTTCTAATGATTCAAACAAATTATCCAAATAACCCCTTAAGTCATATACTAAATTTAACCATAACGCTCCAGGTTTTCTTTGATGATTTTCAAATTTTTGTTTTAAAGCACCCGTTCCCAACCTAAAACGATTTAATAAAACTTTTTTTTACATGTTGAAAATCATCTCCTAATTCTGCTGGCTGCTTCACTATAATTTCCGCGATATCTGATGGCAATAAGGGAATTAATTGGCTAACCATATCCTCTTGTGAAATTTTAGCTTTTTCCGCCTGTTTTTCAAAAATCATAAAGAAAAGAGTGATGTCAATTAATTTAGAATCAAAACGTGGAAATAATTCTTTCAAATTAATTTTTGGATTCCTATGCGAACCTAAATTCATATCACTAGACGAAAGACTAACAGTTTCCGAAGAATTTTGAATTCTTAATTTTCTAACTCAAATTGTCTTGTTTTTTCACGCTCTTCGCCTTCCCGTTCCAAAACTAATTTTTCTTTTCGTTCTGCATGCTCTTTAAGAATACATTCCAAATTCGATTTAGCAAAACTTTCATTATAATCCGATGCTGCTAAAATAGCCTGAATTATAGTTTTTTTCTTATCAGTTGCCACCACGTTGGTCTCAAATTCCTCTGCTAGCAAATGCAAGATGTTTTTAGTATATTTCACTAGAAATTCTTCCATTATTTTCCCCCAAAATATACTAATCACAAAAATACACAAATATATGCAATTTGTAAAACAAAACAAATACAACAAGGAATAGAATTTTATCCTCTAGATATATCTCAATTCATAAAACAATAATACAATTTTCCTACTGAAAATTTTCGTGCACTTGTTATATCATTTAAAACTGAGTAAATCCTCAAAATTATTTTGATACTCACAGTACTATATAAATACAATTTATATTTAAACAATTAATCCTGATTTTTCCACAGCCTACCCATAAAATTTCAAATAACTTTATTGCTGTAACAAACAAAAGCAGTATATGCCCTAACTTTATAACTAAAAGTTATATCCACAACTATGATTAAACTTTGACGATTAATATTCTTTTATTAATCAACAGTAATTTACTATCCCCAAGTAAATTCTAAAACACATAAATATTAAATTTTCAAAACCAAATGAACTACCTTACAGACCTTAGGAAGCCCGTGTAATATAAAAATTCTAACTAAAAATTTCAATCCCAAATTAATAGCTGCCCTAGAATTTTTATCTTTTAAACATATACCAATTACCAAGAATAGAAATATACAATATTAAATCCTAACAGACCTCTCTAGAAAATTTCATAAAAGGTTTTACCTTCAAATGTAGACATTTACTCTACACTGCTCCAAGGTTTTCTTGCACTTTTTTTCTCTCTCAGGCACTGTCGTGTATGGGAATGTCCACTGTTTTCTCTTGTGACCACCAGAGAAAATTTCCACATATATATCCAATTATCTTATTACAAAATATATTTATGATAAATTTGATGCAACTTCTTAAAAATACATATACTCTGCTTTCATAAAGAATATACAATTTGTAACAAAAGGCATTTTACTTGGCTAGATAATAGATGAAAATTTTGTTACTCTTGTGACCACAAAAAAGTGTAATTTTCAAAAATTGTGTTTGACGCAGAAATTCTGTGAATTATATGAGACTGTAGAAATAAAATTTACAGAATATGGCAGAGTAATTATATCTTTTTAAAAAGCATTAATGATTGAACTCATCTGATAACACATGAATTAGTTACATTTGATTTTGCAAAATGCTAAGTGTTACTCTTGTGACATTTTGTCCATAATGTAATTTTACCCAAATTTCTGTTTAAATACTAAACAAAATAATTAAAATAGGTTTAAAAAATTATTTTCCATATAGAACAACTTTTAATGATGGTTTAATTTTAAAATAACATAAAAGAACGTAAGAAATTCTAAAATTAACAAACACTATAACCACATAGCAACCTCCCAGTTTCTGCTACTTAACAGAATGTGTCATTGTCTTCATTATCAATAATATCACTTGCAACTTCTCCTGTATCATGATTTACTTAATGAAACACAAATTCTTTGTACGAATCATGTTAGTGTAAGGTTTGTAGTAGATAGTGTCATTTTTCATGGTTTTAACAAATTGTATATGTTGAATGCCCTTCGCTGTTGGTTTTTTCTCGCACAGTAATGAAACTTTATTGTTTTATTACTTTTTGCAAAATAAGCAGTATACCTTAGAATTGCTTTTTTAGCACGCACTTCGTTCCATATATATCATTATACAACAACACAAAATAAATCTACAGCATCTATACCAAGAGTATTTGAAAAAAAATATGCCCAATTAAGTTAATTGAGAAAGGAGTCTGATTCATTGCAGGCATATTTGCATGGTTATATTTTAGGAAAATACAAATTACCCTAAAGATGCAATGTTGAAATTTTACATACAAAAACATTTACAGAAAAATTGATTATGAGTTACATTGTCTAAAATAATAGCATAAGATTTTACTTTATTGGGATCATACTAAATAAAAATCTGAAAATACAGTCGCTTGTGGATTTAACCAGTAATGTAGTATTTCATACCAAAATTTCGTCTTGGCATGAAAATAAAACAGTTTCCAGAAAATCTACTGGCATAACTATTCTTTGAGAAATGGTTACTTTTTTGGCATTACGAAAATAATCCCTTGTACAAGTTTCAATGAATGTGTGCCACAGAAATGGATTTAGTTGCTTTCGAAAATTTTTAAACAATCAGAAATGGTTTCTTTAACTGTTACTTTTTCAAAACGTTTATCAACGTTTTGAAAAAGTAACAGCATTGAGAAGATGTTGATAAGCGTTTTCTCAATAGCGAAACGTCTATCAACGTTTTGCTATTTACAATAACTTATAAGAAGTTCTGTATTCTGGACTTTCGTTTCAAACAAATCTTCGATGTTATCTGCGCAAATTAGACATTCCGAATTTCTAAATTCTAATTATCATGTATCTCGGCAGACAAAGTCTTTAAATCCATCACAGGAAAGCTTAATGAAGGAAATACACCAGTTACTAAATTGTGAATTGCTTGAATGTTTTCGTGACAGCAACGAATGGAGATATTCTGATGAGTAATTTTCTATTGTTTTATGAAACTAGGCTTTAAAGCTGCAAAGGAATCTCCAATTTTTCAATTTAGGAAAGCTTCTTTAAACGAAAAACGTATTCTCTTATTAAACGTCTCCTAGATTTGATGAAATTATGTGACCTTTTTCACACTTAACTAACGTAGATTTAGCTGAAAAATGACCTCTTCGTAAATCCTCATCGACATAAAATTCTCCAAAGCTGTGGAGTTAGATTTTTTTCCGTTACAGTATCTGACGTTAGCTAGTTCTCTACTTTATCCTTTTCTTAATATTTCCATTTTCTTGCTGAAGCTTTTGCTGGTTCTAAGATTTTCTTCCCCTTATCGTAAAATATTTTGTTTTGCTTCTTTCTCACAGCAACATATTTAATTTCATTCTTATTATTTCTATATAATTTTTGGCGCTTAGCAGAATTTTTCCTGTTTTTTAAAATAATGACGTGTATAAGAAACAATATTAAAATCTTTCCTTTAAAATATACTATCAGAATCCTTTCCACAAGCGTTACTATAAGAACCTCTGTAGGTTATACAGCAGAATTTAGTAAACGAAGCTTTACAAAGCCTAAAAAATATCTAATCAAAGATCATGTGCTTCAAACCAAAAGAAAGCACACAAAAATGACACGAGTTGAGTTTTTTTATTATATCTTTAATTACTTGTCATGATTATTTTATAATCTTAAGTAATACCAAAAATGAATAAAAATAAATCCACCCATTAAAAAAACACTAATAAAGATAATTTATCTTCCTTAAAATTTACAAAATAATCTTAGTTATAGCTAAAACTATTTTAAGAACTGCTCTAATAACAAAGAAAAACAACAAAACTTTAAGAATTCTGTTTGTTTTGGTTGTAACGCAGTTTTATATCAAACTATCGACAAAAGTATTATGCGTTACTCTTGTGACACAGACGTTTGTTACTCTTGTGACAACTCCCTAGGTCCTATTTCATGCATAGCATAAACAAAATATTTAATGTAAAATATGTCTTATACCTCGAAATCAGAAAATTAGAAGTTTTGGGTAAAAACTTTTAGTAGTTTTTTATTTATTAAAACTTTTGTATGTTTTCCGTTACTCTTGTGACATTTAAGTATTAACGCTTAAATAGAGCCAAAAATATATTAAAGACATTATCTAAAAGATTTTATCTATGTAGATCTTAAAGATATGATAATAGTTTATTGATTTGAACGCATAGTATATTTTATTGAATTCTAAAAAGTAAAAGAATCAAACATATCAATAAGTTGTATTTTAAGCTCAAATGTAAATGTAGTTTTATACTGTTAGTATTCAGCTCATTTTCAGTAAACTCTTGCTTTTTTGTAATTAAAACTTACAAATTCATATACTTCAACTCCTTAGCTTTAAATTGATGTATCACACTTACATTTCCGTTTCAAAAAAAATTTCAGCAAAAATTTTTTTCTGCCGTGGACGTTCCCATATCCAGATTTAACTTAAATTACGCCGGGAAATTTCCGCACAAGCTGTCTCCATAGACTCCTAAGGGCGAGCGATGAGTATTCTTCTATCAACTGCACTGGACGTTTACTGAAGAAATTTTCAATATCGTCGGATCCTTTATACGAGTCCTTGTTACATAACAGCTAACATACTCGACACTCCGAATTTCATAGTTCCTAAACCGGATACTCCTGAAAATCTTTGTCGTCAAACACACAATTTCACCACCGACTGTCCTTGTTACTCATAATGTTTCCGTCTGTACATCAGGTTCACGTGGGCCCAGTCTAATTTATGCTAAACTTAATTGATCCCACCAATGCCACCATTATTATACTAGCTGTGATGTAGTGGGCCAGAGCATTTTGATTTTCTAAGCTCGTGTAGGATTATCGTTAAAAATAACACATTTTTCTTTCCCAAGTTCTTTATTAGAACAATTAAAATTAAGTTCGAAAATGCAATAATAAATTTACATAGAGAGACACTCTCACTTTTATAACCATATCTACACTTCGAACACCCAACATGAGTGAACGTTACGTACTTCCCATCTCTCACGTTGACAAAATACAACCTCTCTTTACCAAGCTCTCGTGTCTAATGTCCAGAACAGCTCACTAGCACATCCTTGAACTTTTTTTCTTTCCCTAGGGGACAAGCGATCTTGCTGCCTCATTGTTCATTCACCCCGCTATTTATTCGAATCTCGAAATACTCTACTGAGCACATCCCAAGGACTCAGATAGACATGTTATTCCTTCTCCTGCATACCTTTACACAAAAGATTATTGTCCTCCATGGAAATACCTGTTGGTTTCTCACGGTCAAATGTTTGCTGAAAAGGCTATGTCACACCCCACTGCAATGGTATATTTTATTTACCAATTATTTATAACATATGTTTTAATGTTTTACTGTTTTAAAGATAGCAAACATTGAATTGTAGTTCCATATAAAAGGAGGGGGGACTCAAACGATAAATATCTTTTATGAAAGAAATGCTTTTACCTTATAAAATAGCTACAATAAAAATGACACCAGATTATTGCACTAACTAATGTTATGCATTTATATCTTGTAAAATTTATAAATTCTGTAAATAAAATATTTGAGATCACTAGTTTCATAAAATATATTTAAAATATTAGTTTTAAAATATATTGTCATTTTTTTCCCACTTATATCAATAAATCTAACAAGAGATTATATCATTTTAGCATGCAAAAATATGTAAAACTTTAAGATTATCTATTAATTGCTTTAAAGCTCAAACAGGAAAATTTCAGAACGGGTTCCAAATAGTTTTCCAAAAATGAAAGTGTCCGAATATATTTTTTAAAAAAGCAACTAAACCCGAAAAAGTACAAAAGCACAACATTACATATTGATCGCAGGTATCCCATGAAAAAAAATTATTTAAAAGTAACAAAATGCGAGCGAGATATTTGTCAAGAACGCTCCCGTAGGTGTAATGTTACCTTGCGAATGCCTTCGTGTGACTAATTTAGTCCTATAATTCATATAACTGTGACTTTAAACGCCTCAATACGACAACTACCGTAAAATCTTTGAAAATGAAATCTGTGTATACGGAATTCGGTCTTTAAAGAAAAAGTATATATTTTTTCAAGAGAAAAAATATGAACAATTATACCTGCTAAGATGGGAACCTGTTTAAAGCGGAATATATTTCGGTTCCTTTCGGTACGGATTTCAAGGTTTTAATGAATCAATATTTGGCAAAGCTGATTACGTAGTTCAGCATTACGTATTTAATTCTTAAACTCTTAAAATTTTCAAAATCTGGCTATTAGATATTTATTAAAATTCCCGTGGTAAATTTTCTTTTTAAAAGAGGGGGCGCCAAAATCCATGTTTGTCACGGGTGCAAAAAAGGCTAGTTTTAGCTCTGAAACACATAATTTACTGCTACTAATATATAGAAGTTGACGTACACGATTAAATCCGTGAGAAACATTTGAATAATCGGGGCAGAACTGCGTTTTTCACGGTTTTTAAGAAAATTGAAAAAAATTTCCTATTTTTGAAATGGCGTACTGCGCTTGCTATTGAGTGTATAAAAAAGTTGTAAATATGAAAGTTGTAGAGAATTTTATCTTCTTTAATATTGTATATGACAAATAACATGCTACGGCAACGGGCCTCGAGATATTTAAAAAAAAAACAAAAAAGGTCCCAAAATTTTCTTGTTTTTTGGCCACAGAAAATTTAGCCTTAAGAAAAACTTGTTTTTTCCATGTTGGCATCATTATAAGCAATTCAGAAAAGAAATCTTTTACCCGACTTTTTGCAAGGTAACCCCCTTTTTTTGGTACATTTCCCCTGGACTAAAAGGCATTCACGAAAAAAAAAAAGTTCCATGTGATATACGCACTTAAAAAGAAATATTTGAGCAGCTACACCATGCACTGAAGGGTTAATTAATTGTGTGCGTGTGTGTACCTTTTATAGTATTAGAGCTAGTTCCATGCGTAATTATAGTGTAAGTCACATAGGTGCAAATTGCTACGATTTTTGACTACAAGTATTTTAGAACGGAAAATGCGACTTATTTTATCGGAGGTATCTTATTAATTGAATAAGGCGAAGAAAACTTTTCTAAAATAACGGTGGCCAAAAAGAATAGCAGTTATCACTTACGTGAGTTACACTTCAAAAACCCATGGAACTAGCCATTAGACATCAGTCGTATTTTGCTTATAGTGTTTCTTGTGATGTAATGCCTCTAGAAAGAATTTTTAAAAAGACAGTGATCAGAATTATTGTCTTCATACTTGGAAAACCTTAAAAATCTTCCACAGCCACATCTCTATAAATTTGTGGATTCAAACCCGAGAACACCGGCTTAGTCAATCAGAAGAAAAAAAATCAGGTTGATATTAACAATTTTAAGGATATTTGCTTGATCATATAGCTCAAATTAAATTTTAATTTTCCTCCTGGATTATAGTTCCTCGATTTTAATAGCAGTGCGTTCATTAAAGTATTTGATGGCATGGGACCTTCATCATTCTTCGTAATTTTAGGCTAACAAACTAGTATTAACCTTACAGAATTACTTTTATTAACTGTTTCAGGTAAGTACTTGCTATTTGTGAAACGGTTCTTACATTTTCGTAGACTTTTATCGTAAATAAATAAATCAAATCACTGATTGTTCAGAGTTGTTTTTGATGCTCATATCATCTTTTTTATATATATATTTTTTTCAATGCTACTTCAGTATTCTTAATTAAAGCAATATGCAAATTTCTATGAAAACACCATTTTTCTCAAAATTTCTGTAGCATCAGAAAGCTGCGCAACGTCAATTTAGAACCTAAGAAAATTAAAAGATTTAATGTTCTTTAGTTAGAACGTACCCCTTAGCTCAAGGATGGTTTTGTTCTTTTGAATCTCCTGCTGATAAAACTTGTAACTC